>MU006230.1:604012-1212812 GCA_010093685.1 Ophiobolus disseminans
GTATTGCAGCGTGATGTTGTAGCGTCCTAAGAGAATAGACTATCTAATCTGCCTTTTATTAAGCATCCTAGGTTTAGTAAAGTACTCTAGGTTCTTGTGGTTAGTGAGGACAGTAAACTTCTCTATAGTCTAGAGTTCAGAATCCTATTCTTCTAGGCAGCGTATAATAGCTAGCATTTCCTTGTTATGGATTTTATAGTTGCATTTATAGGGGTTGTTCTTGCGTGAAAAGTAGGCACAGGGCCTAAGTATTCTCTTATTATCATACTAAGAGAGGATGCTACCTACAGCATAGCTAGAGGAGTCTGTTTTAACTATTGTTTTCCGGTCTAGATAGAAATGCGCTAGAACAGGCTTGCTAACAAAGACAGCCTTAAGCTTGTTAAAGGCTTCTTGCTCTTGCTGTGTCCAGCGCCAGCTAACGTCCCTAGTAAGCTAGGTAAGGGGTGCTGCAATGTTAGCAAAGTCCTAAATAAAGCGCTAGTAGAAGTTAGCAAATCCTAGGAAACTGCGGACTCCTTTCACTAATGTATGGGCTTTCCAGTTAGTAATAGCTTTAATCTTCTTAGGGTCTATGCACAGTCCATTTTCTGCATCGATAATGAAACCTAGGTACTTAGTGGTCTTGACCTCAAATTCGCATTTGTTAATGTCTAGTTAAAGGCCAGCATCCTTAAGAGCGTCTAAGTCTGTTAGTGTATTTGCTGCCTCTATAGCAGATATCTAGAAGGCTTTAGCTCCTAAAGCACAATTAAGCTTAGAGCAGATTAAAGACCTTCTACTACTAAGCTACCACCACTAGCTGCTAGTCTTTGATCTAAACTAAGCTACTAAGCTCTCTCTACACCGCTCTAGAGTAGACTACTATATTAAGCTTATTAAAGAAGATAGAAAGAGTCCGCAAATACTATAGGGCCCTCTCTATAATATGTCTAGAGATAAGTTACTAGTGCTCCGCAAAGAACTTACATTACTGCTAGACAAGGGATTTATTAGAGTTAGCAGCTCTCCTACTGCAGCCCTAGTTCTCTTTGCAAAGAAACTAGGAGGAGGCCTACGTATATACATTAATTACCGCGCCCTTAATGCTATTACTAAGAAGAACAGATACCCTCTACCTCTTATCTATAAGATATTAAACAATATCTGCAAGGCTAAGTAGTATACTAAACTAGATGTTATTGCAGCCTTTTACAAGATACGCATTTAAGAAGGAGATAAATAGCTTACTGCTTTCTAGACCCGCTTTAGACTTTATAAATGGCTTGTCACTCCTTTTAGCATAGTTAGCTCTCCTAGCACCTTTCAGCGCTATATAAATTGGGTTTTACGCCGCTTCCTAGATAACTTTATATCTGCTTACCTAGATAATGTTCTAATATACACTAATAGCTTACTTTAAGAACACCGCATCTATGTTAACAAAGTCCTAGACGCTCTTAAGGATGCTAGCCTTTAACTAGACATTAACAAATGCGAATTTGAGGTCAAGACTACTAAGTATCTAGGGTTTATTATTAATGCAGAAAATAGACTATGCATAGACTCTAAGAAGATTAAAGCTATTACTAACTAGAAAGCCCCTATATTAGTGAAAGGAGTCCGTAGTTTCCTAGGATTTGCTAACTTCTACCGGCGCTTTATTTAGGACTTTGCTAATATTGCAGCACCTCTTACTGTAATAGGTTAGACCTATGCAGGACCTACTAGTAGGTTTAAGAGCGGCGTAGTCACGCCTTACATATCTTCATGCTGTATAAATATCGACTATGCAAGTTGAACACCGTTGATTTAACTTGTGCCTGCCTTTTAGCTAGGGCTAGTGCATGTAGTCGTGCCTATTTCCTTTTTAAGGTTTAACCCCTTACATTTTGAATTAACACCCTAAGGTCTAAAGTTCGATTCTAGCTCTAGCTAGTCGCTTTAGCTTACACCGTCGAGAGACTTATAGAGGCAAGTAGTATTTTTACGTACCCTGCTAGCGCGAGCTAAGTAAGAGGTAATGTGATGGGTTAGACCTATGCAGGACCTACTAGTAGGTTTAAGAGCGGCGCAGTCACGCCTTACATATCTTTATGCTATATAAATATCGACTATGCAAGTTAAACACCGTTAATTTAACTTGTGCCTGCCTTTTAGCCGGGGCTAGTGCATGTAGTCGTGCCTATTTCCTTTTTAAGGTTCAACCCCTTACACTTACCTAGCTTACTAGGGACGTTAGCTAGCGCTGGACACAGCAAGAGTAAGAAGCCTTTAACAAGCTTAAGGCTGTCTTTGTTAGCGAGCCTGTCCTAGCGCATTTCTATCTAGACCGGAAAACAGTAGTTAAAACAGACTTATCTAGCTATGCTGTAGGTAGCATCCTCTCTTAGTATGATGACAAGGGAATACTTAGGCCCTGCGCCTACTTTTCACGCAAGAACAACCCCTATAAATGCAACTATAAAATCTATAACAAGGAAATGCTAGCTATTATACGCTGCCTAGAAGAATAGGATTCTAAACTCTAGACTGTAGAGAAGTTTACTGTCCTCACTAACCACAAGAACCTAGAGTACTTTACTAAACCTAGGATGCTTAATAAAAGGCAGATTAGATAGTCTATTCTCTTAGGACGCTACAACATCACGCTGCAATACTAGCCTAGGAAACTAAATAAGAGAGCAGATGCTCTTTTAAGAAGAGAATAAGACCTGCCTGCAGATGCAGAAGATACACGCCTTAAGCACTAGTATTAACAGCTTCTAAAGCCTACTACTACTAAAGAAGAGATAGAGGACTCTACAGATGCTGTTATTTCCTTCACTAGCATAATTCTGCTAACTTATACCTTTCCTGCCTAGATTAAACCTATAGAGCCTGCTACTCTAGAGCAACTCTAGAAACAAGGTGTAAAGGAAGATTAGACCTATTGCACAGCACGCTAGTCTGTCCTAGATAGAGAACGACGCTTTCTAGTACACCTAGGACTAAAGGCCTTAATAGCAGAATGCTATGTTGAAGGCAACACGCTTCTACACTACCGCAACTAGAAATAGGTTCCTGCTCTTAAACTACTGCGCACAAGACTTATCTATAAAACTTATGCTTTACTAGCTACTAGTTACCTAGAAAGGGAAGGGATATACAAGATCCTAGCAAGAGACTACTTCTAGCCTCGTATGTCTGATAATATACGCCGCTTTGTTAGAAACTACGACACCTGTAGACGTGTTAAACTATAGCGAGATAGGCTACAAGGGTTTCTAAAACCACTCCCTCTTCCTAAGAGGATCTAGAAAGAAATCTCTATAGACTTTATTAAAGAACTTCTAGAAAGCAATAGCTGTACAACACTTCTTGTGGTTATAGACTAGCTTAGTAAAGATGTAGTTCTTATTCCCTTAAAAAGATACTACAGCAGAAACACTTACTGCTAACTTCCTGCGCTATATAGTTGCCTATTATTAGCTGCCTAATGCTATTGTGTCAGACCGTAGTACCTAATTCACTAGCTATTTCTAGGCCATCCTGACAAAGATAATAAACATTTCCCGCTAGTTATCTATAGCATAGCACCCGCAGACTAATAGGTCTACTAAGCGCATAAACAGCACTATTTAAGCCTATCTACGTGCTTACATTAACTAGGCACAAACTAATTAGGTAGACCTCCTTCTAATAGCCTTAATTGCTATTAAGGGACGTGAAGCAAGGTTAACAAGAGTCTCCCTCTTCTTTCTACAACATAGCTATAATGTTAACCCTATCTAACTAAACATCTTCTAAGGACTAGATCTAGAAGAATTAGAAGTACGTGTGCTGCTTGATTATAATAAGGCAAAGGCTATTGTTAAAAAGCTTAAGCAAGCCTTTAACATAGCGCAGACTACAATAGCTAAGGCATAACAAGAATAGGAGTATTAGGCAAACTTGGAAAGATATAAGCAGCCTAACCTCAGAGTTAATAACAAGGTCTAGCTTTCTTACCGGAAACAGCTCTCTAATAGCCGCCTAAACCGAAAGCTAGACTAGAAGAATGCTAAGTATACAGTCATTAAGGTGATTAACTCTCACTTAGTTAGACTAAATACACTACCTAGGATTAACAGTGTTTTCTATATAGACCGCCTAAGACTAGCTTCCTTAGATCCCTTCCCTAGTCAGCTAAATAATAATACACAACTAGAGCCTGTTCTTGTTAATAGAGATTTAGAGTTAGAAGTTGAACAGATTATAGCTAAGGTTAGCTACAGGAACCGGCTATTCTTTGAGGTTAAATGGACTGGATATGCCCTTATAACTTTTAAGCTAGCAGAAAATCTGCAGCACAATATTGCCTTAGATGAATAGGAAGTCTTTACTGCTCGATTCCGCAATCAACACTCTAAACTGCTTCTAGCTGGATTTAGAAGAGGTAATAAAGGACAGTACCTAAGACACAACACTACCCTACATAGGCTGGTAAATTGGGTCTCTACATCGGGTAGCTAAAACCGCAATATCTCTACGAGTACTCAACCAAATTAAATGATCTATAGTCTGTTTTGTAGCCCTAGTGCAGATCTATAATCTTGTTATATAGCGTTTTGTTGTACATCCAATACCGCAAAAGCTATTTGGGTTCGGAGTTTTATGTGGAGACCCAATGTTTTAGATTTGGGTACCTAAATAACTTTTGCAGTGCTAGATTTATCACAAAACATTTTATAGCGGAATTATAGAGCTACATTAGGGCTAAAAAATTACTATAGATTGTCTAATTTGGTTGGGTACTCGTA
This sequence comes from Ophiobolus disseminans, assembly GCA_010093685.1. NCBI lineage: Eukaryota > Fungi > Ascomycota > Dothideomycetes > Pleosporales > Phaeosphaeriaceae > Ophiobolus > Ophiobolus disseminans. The sequence continues at coordinate 608,773 of MU006230.1, forward strand.
GAGATATTGCGGTTTTAGCTTCCCGATGTAGAGACCCAATTTACCAGCCTAACCCTACAAGACCAGAGAGGGGGGGTAATATAAGAGGTTAGACCTCTGCTATCCTTAGTGGAGTCACTTTAGTTCAATAGAACAACATAGAACATTATAGAATGTCCTAGAATGTTATGGAATGTCTGGGAACTAGCTAGAACAAGATATATTCTTCTAGCAGCTGACAAATGCTGAGGTATGTAGAAACTTCCAGAAGCCAGCAGTCTGCTATAAAGTCAGCCTGCTCTCTGGCTCTAGATAGACTCTATCGAATTCATCACGGTTAAACCTAGCCTTTCTGCAGTCTTCTGCCTGGCCCCTTACAGCAGCATGTGCGTTAGAGGTAGAGCGCAACTTTTAATTGGATTAGCTAGGTGACATGCTAAATACTCTTCTGTTAAGTATTATAATAGTAGAAATTAAGCTTATATCTCTTAGTAAGGGTCTTGTAGTAGTGTAAGAGGTTAGACCTCTGCTGTCCTTAGTGTCAGGACGCAGGTCCGCACCCACTACGCCATGCAACCAAAAAGGTAAGTATGATCAATGAACATTGATCATGGTGTGCGGAACAGTATATATCGTACAGGCCATGTCACGCGAGGCTACGCCTCGTTCGCGCACGCCTGACACTTAGTGGATACACTTCGGTTCATTAGAACATTATAGAATGTCCTAGGACGTTATGGAATGTCCTAGAACGTCATGGAATGTCCTAGAACTAGCTAGAACAAGATATGTTCTTCTAGCAGCTAATAAATGCTGATGTATGTAGAAACTTCCAGAAGCTAGCAGTCTGCTATAAAGTCAGCCTGCTCTCTGGCTCTAGATAGACTCCATCGAATTCATCTCTGTTCAACCTAGCCTTCCTGCTGTCTTCAGCCTAGCCCCTTACAAGTAGTCTATATTCTCCTTGTAGGCTTTCTAGCCTTGAATTGATAACATAGATAGGCGTGTTGCCTCCGTAATTCTAGCTGCAGCACTGTACTAGGATATGCTGTGTCGCACGCGATTCATATCAGCAGCGACATCAGCCAAGTCTTTTTTCTCCAAAACACTGTTAATATAGTCAGAGCCAGCACATCCTCGCCGAATGTATTGGCAAGTGGTCCCGTAAGAGGGGTACCCTTTGAGATCGTTGTCGATTGCAGTGTTTGCCTCTGGGTATTGCCGATCCCTACACAGCACCACATAGCTCATGAAAACTCTCCGCAACGAGATCTTCTCCCAGTCTATGTCTATTGCTGTGATACTTGTCATTCTGTACATGGCATCGATCCTACGCATTCGATGAGAGAGGGCGTTCATCCAACTTTGGAAAATGTAACGTGCTGATCTTGGGGAGGCTGGGAATGTGGTGTCCCAGATGTCCTCGTTGGATATCAATGTCCTCCAAAAGTGGTCTTGTGGAAGCCTTTGAGCGCACCTCAGCATCGAGAGTGACTGATCGAAACGAAAAACGTCTTTCCAGTCGATGGATGGCAGCTTTGATGGCTCGTGTTTCTCAGTAATATCAGGCGATCGCAATGGATTGCGCTTTTCGACTTCCGCAATAATGCATTGATGATAACCAGATACGATAAGAGTACGAGACAATGTGTCCTTGATTGGAGAGTTGTAGAGACTTTTCTTGCTGGCATTGAAGTAACCGGGAGGATTCCCAGCAAAGGGAAAACTGCTACCAGGGTCTAAGGGCTTCATAACCTGACGCGTGGTATAATCCGGTACCCAAGTAGGTAGATCTTTCACACCGCCCATCAATTTGAGCTCAGAAAATGATAGAATGCTCAATGTTTTTGTGGACTTGATCATTGCCCAGGTCGTCTGCACAAATGTATCAGCAGTTGGGCGATTATAGTCGATTGATAATCCCTCCCAACTGGATGCTGGTACCAGTCCAAGGAAGGCGTAAATATGGTCTGCTGGGTGGGAGCTGTTTGAATGCGACAACGTCCCTAACATCCGTTGGAGCGGAAAGGTCAACTTCGAGAATGTCCATCGTTGCCGACTGATCTCCCTCTGTATGTAGCTTATGTCTCTAAGACAAATGAGCGGGAAGAAGAACGAGTCTTTCACATCATAAAGTATGGTCACCGATTGGCCTGGTGGACAGTCTCCCAGAAGGCCGTCGTATTTTAGCCGAGCTATCGTTGACTCGTTATGTGCTTTGCGAGTCTCCATTTTTGTCAGGATCATCGCCCAGTCCGATTCCATCAAAAAGAATGATGATTCCGACCAAAGGGACCAAACATTCATCCAATCTCCGCAGACCACAATAGAGCCCTTGGCGAGTGCAAACTCCTGAACTGTCCAGGCCCGTGAAAACCATGTACGTCGGTACATGGAGAGAACGGCTTGCCATTGACGCGGACCCAGGCGTGGCAAACGGAGTTTGGCAAGCAGCGGAGAGTTACCTGGTCGCCCAATCAGTCTCGATCTTGACTCTTTTGGGATTTTATGGGCTCTCAGTGCATGAGCTGCCGTAGCGAATGAGATCATGGTCGTCAACCCCTCTTGCGTCAGCTCATCTGCGGCTCCAAGCCATATCAGTGCTTTCCCAGCTTGTCTGTAAACACGATCCATGATCCGTACTTGACAATTCTTGTCCTTCGTCGAATGCTGGTTGATGCAAATCGCGTCAACCCAGATGTAGCGCACGTGTTTCGAGGAAACATTGAACACTCGCACACCCTCCCAACCGGCACATACGGCTTGCTGGAACGTCTGAAACCATTTGAGGAACTCATAACAATTTGCTGAAACCTCTAGGACACAATTTTCACAATTGACTGGATACTTGGCAAGCATTGCGATTCGATCTGCCTCGACATCTTCTCCAGACGGCAGTATTCCGCGCGGATTACCCCAAGTATACGATAGTACACTATACACTGGGAGGTCATCCAGGTTGACAATCTTGAATGAGAGTCGAAAAGGTTGTCCAGGCGCAACCTCAAGGAGTCGTATCGAGGTAGGTGTTGGCATGGGTAAATACGGCCCAACATGCTCACTCCAACCGAATGCAAGCGCCATGTCGCACTCAAGCTCTCGGAGCTCCTTTGCGGTAGCACTTTCTTCCATGACGAAACTCAGAGTCGGAGAACAGGATAAGGTCGTAGAAGTTGCAATGTCGGAAAACAAAAAGCAAGGTAAATGGAGGGGCACCACTGGAGGGCTGGTTTCGCCCCTGTCTTCTTATTCTCAGCCTTGCCAGCCGACCCTGCTGACTTTTGTCGTAGCGCCCCACAAGCTGCAGCCTGAACCAAAGCGAGCGCAATATATGACTGATTGATTACTCTATTTATTTAACGCCTTCTGGAGACCTCCAGAAAGGTATGAAGGCGGAAGACGCCCTGGTCTCCTGATAAATACCTGCCTGAGCGCCATACATGCAACCAGTGAACGGCTACAAAGCCTCTCGCTTTTGATGCAGCATGAGCTCCTATCGTCGTCTAATGCCTGCGTCTTGGTCAGCAAGCCCCTCATACCTACTTGCAACCTCTAGCACGCACGAAAAGCGGATATTCGATCATTAATTGCCCGGCTCCGAACCTCCCACTCGCAAGGCTAGAATGGTGCATCAGCATCGACGATTTGACTTCACGCCCCACACCGAATTTATACAGGAAACAGACCCATCAACGTGATGCGTCAAAACCGGTGAACGACCTGATTCGACATGTGGCTGCATCAACCGAGAGGCGCGGAGAAGACATTGACCTATGGGATATATTTACCTGTCCCTGAAGGCACATGCAAGAGTAAGACAGTACTTTTGTGCCGTCATGGAAAAAAATTGAAGACGAGACTGAGATCAAGAAGCTCGAATCGTGAATAAGAACCCAGAGAGAAAGGAGAAAGGACAGAGAAAGGAAGACAAATGGAGACAAGAATCATATGCAAGCTCGCGCGAGCGAAATGCGTGGTTGTTACTTTACGATAACACATCAGTAACTCACCACCCCAATCAAAATGCTGGATACATTCACTACTCCAAAATATGCCGCTAAATCCAACCCTCCCCCACCCATCCCTTCCCTCTCTACATACTATCCTCCCTCCACCGACTCCTCACCCTCTGCCAGCCCTCCATCTCGCCCTTGCCACCCCGTTTCTCCATCCCCAACCCCCTCTCCACCCACTCCTGGCTACCCATCTCACTCAAGCGACTCAACGCTCTTGCAAACGCAAAGCGCTCCTCATCGCCCGAGAAAATCGAGCTGTTTTTCAGCATATCCATGTTCATGCCGAGATCGTCCATGAGGTTGCGCATCACGTCGGACACGGCTTCGGTGTCGTTTTGCGCGGCGGCGGGGAGCGTGCCGGCTTTGGCGGAGGAGGTGACGGCGTCGTTGAGTTCGGATTGGTCGAGGAAGAGGGCGGTTAGGGGGACGGCGGTTGTCATTACTAGTTTGGCCTGGTTTGTTGATTAGTACTAATCCTGCGATTCTCCAAGAGAGATGGAGGGGGTGCTTACTCTCGATTCGTAAATCGCATCAATAAACGTGATGAAGCGTCTGGCCAAATCTCTGCTCCGGTAGTTCATTCCAGGCACGCCCGTCACGATGAAAGCTTCGTAGTTCCGCGTCAACTCGAGGTAATCCGCCGCGCCCGTTGCCCGTCCTATTATCTCGTCGAAGGTGAACCACGCGCACTTCCCACTCGCTCGAGGGACTTCGATCTCACGACCCCAGACTTCATGTGTCGCAGAGTGCGGCGGATCATTCTCATGATCACCAAGGAAGCGGAACCAGCGATCTACATGGGTCTCAGCGGATGCGTCGAGCGGGTGGTGGTAGACGCCTGATGGTGGGCGTGGGATCTTCCGATAGTCGGTGGAGGAGTCGAGATCGAGGACTGTGAGGCGTTTCTTGAGGAGGTTGATGCAGGGTATGAAGGACTCGCGTTGTATGCCGTTCTTGTAGAGGTCGTCTGGATGTCGATTCGAGGTTGTTACTATGACAGTGCCGTGTGCCATGAGAGACTCCATAAGCCGCCGTAGGATCATGGCATCTGCCACGTCTGTACATTGGAATTCGTCGAAGCAAAGGACCGAGGCGCGCTGTGCAATGCCCGCCGCGACGAAGGGAATCGCGTCGATGTCGTTGCCGTGCTGCATCTTCATCTTATGCAGATCCTTGTGTACGCTTTGCATGAATGCGTGGAAGTGTATGCGTGTCTTGTGTGTGATGTTTGGCGGAAGGGTGTCGTAGAAGAGGTCCATCATCATCGTCTTTCCTGACCCCACGTCGCCGTACATGTATATGCCTTTCGGTAGGTTTGCGTCTATCGGTGGAAGTGCGGCCGAGGTTGGTTTTGAAGAGGAGAACATGGAGAAGAGTGACTTCTTTGGTGGTTGTAGGGATTCGATGGTGGGTTGCTGGACAGTCGGCTGGGTCCACGATGCGAGCATATTGTGCAGGTCTTCGAGGTTCCTTATGATGCCTGGCCTTTATCAGTATTGCCTGATGTATGTCCATGTGCATTCCGTACTTCTTTGGTGTTCATCATCTCTCAATCGCCCATCATTGACGCGCGCATCGTACTCGTTCATGGGTCCGTAGGTTTCTGAGGATTTGGCTGTGGACACTGCTCTGGTCAGACTTGATCTTCTTGACGTTGGAACTTATACATACACGCCTGCGCTACTTGCGCATATCCTCTGCATGTTGCTGGAGCGAGTCGTCCACCTACATACGAAGCTGGCGACGAAGCAGACCCCGACCGCGCAACGCCCCGTCGCAGCACCGTTCTCGCACCCAAACTCTGCCTACTCCCTATCGCCAACCCCCTCCTACACTCCCAACAAACCCCCCTCACATTCCCACTCGTCGCCCGTCTCGGCACCGCACACCGCGACAGCGTCCGCACCGCTCGCATCGCCTCGGATGATGTCATATCCTCGATTCACCGTCTGCACAGGAGGAGAATATTAGAAACAGCATGAAATCTACGACATGCCAAAGAGATACGCAGAAAGAGGGTATATCGCGCGCAAAAACACAGCAGTGGAGAGTAGTCTAAAAGAACCGTGGGAGCATGTGCGAACTTGTTAGCGGGGAGTTTTCGCGCTCGCCTCGGCAGAGGTCGGAAATAAGCGCGGTCGGATGCAGGGAAAACTTCGGAGCTAGAAAGAGTGCCGGTCCAGACTTCATTTTCCTTCACGTCACACACATCACAATACAAATCTCATCAAACGTCAGTCGGAGAAGTTGATATTCAACATAACTACCCCATTCATACAGCCTCTTCCGCCTCAGCCACAGCCTCATACCTGCCATCCCCTCGACTATACTTCATCTTCGGTACCTCATAGAGTCTAGTATAATCCACCCTCTCGCCGGCTAACCGCGCATAACCACCTTCCTTCCTGCCAAAGACCGGGCTACCATCGCAGAAGAAGTCCTTGCAGTTCGTGAGGATGCCTCGTGACCACGGGTTGCCGCGCTGCTGCCGTTGGCCGGCTTGCGATCCCTGAAGCGCTGTAGCGACAAAAGTGTCGAGACCGAGGAGACGCTTCCATTGATCCCATATCGATGGCTTGGGCTGATGCGCACGCGGTGCGTCGCCTGTGTCTTGTCCGGAGCCGAAGCCGTTGGCGGATGCAGCGCCGCCGGTGACGTCTTGTGATGTATCGCCGGTTGTGACGAAGGAGTTGAGTGCGTCGGCGGGGGTGTGGCTGTTGAGGTGGCCGCGCATGCTCTCGTAGGTTGTGAGATTGCGGGCGACTTGCAGGAGTTGCACGCAGAGGAGCATTGTGACCCATGTGAGTTGGAAGGCGGCCCAGATGGAGAGGACGATCGTGAAGGGGTCTTTGTGCAAGATCTTGCAGAATTCTGGGGAGATGACGGCGCATTCAACGTCTTTGGGTGTGTCGCGGTTCTCGAGGTCTGCCGTTGTCAGTCTTGAACGGTGTTTGTTCGGATGGGATGACTTACAGGCAAGTGCTAGCCTTACCCACGCAGCAATACCAAGCTCCATGAAAAGCACATAGAACACGAAGTGTCGATGGTTGTTGTTCGCTACGCAGTTGTTCACCCATGGACAGTGACTGTGAAAGTTAGTTAAACCCACTGCACCAGCATGCAACACTTACTGATCACTCTTCGCAACACACCGCTCGCACCTCTTGCAATGCTTGCTACGCAACGGTTTCCGCACCATGCAATTCACACAAAAGTGACGCTCGTCAAACTGCCGTAGCTCCATGAGTTCATCGATTACCGCTTTGGAAGCGCTCCTGCTCGCTGACTTGGGAACATAACCAGGGTCGGACGTCATAGTGAAGAAGTAGAAATACCCCGTCAAGCCGTAACATATCGCAAACAATAAGTTGAGAAAAAAGTCGTGTCGTATCGTCCCTGCATGTATTAGCCATAATCCTTAAACCTCGTAAGGATCGCACATACAAGGTAGAACCGTCGTTATCCACCTCACACCAACCCAAAACAACGTGGCAGCAAATATACCAGCTAAAAATGGCTTCAGAAGCGTCAGTATGACTACACCCTCCACAGATTGCCAAACTCACGGTATGATGTATCGTCCTCATATTACTCGGCGCCCAAACCAGCAACCTCTGCGCCGCCCACTGCATCCCGTACGCCACAATGATCGCAGCCGGGATACCCACGTACGCGGGGTAGTAGCTGATCAAAAACAGCGCAACGAAAAGAATCGCAAATGGCCAGAAGAAGATAAACCGCGAGATAAACCACCTGGTATCCTTGACGCCCGGGACCGGAAACTGCTTCGCATTGCCGTCCTTGTCGAAGCCAGTCTGCGCCAACGCACGATTCCACTGCCGCGTTGTGTTCATCTCCTCAGCCGTGACGGCCGGCGTCTTGCCGTCGTTGTTCTTTGCGAAGCGGTCTGCGCCGTACTCGAGCAGTTTCTGTATGGATTCCTGCGAGCCCTTGACGAGGGCCCAGTGCAGGCCCGTGAAGCCCTGGTCGTCTGTTGCGTAGACGTTTGCGCCCCAGCGCAGGAAGAGGTCGACACATGAGGAGTAGCCCTTGTATGCGGCCCACATGAGCGGGGTGTGCGACTGCGGGTCGGGGATGTCGACGGGGATGTCTTGGTGGAGCAGCAGGACGATCTGGTAGACATTGCCGTCGAGGGTGGCAGAGTGCAGCAGGTTGAAGCCTTGGTCGTCGGTGAGAAGGGGGTCGGCGCCGTGGTCGAGGAGAAGGTTTACGATGTAGTAGTTGCAGCGCTTAGCAGCCCATAGTACGGGTGTCGCGACGGCGTCTCCGCCTTTTGCGTTGATGGGTGCGCCGGCTTGGATGAGGAAGTGGCAGAGGGCATAGTGGTTGTTGATAGCAGCCCACTTTCACGTGTTAGTTTGTGTTCATGTCTTTGCAGTGGTTTCGTGTCCATACGTGTAGTGGTGTTATGCCCTGCTCGTCCTTGTATGTCGCATCGAACTTCCCGCTGTCGAACAACTTCTGGATCGCGCCGATCTCGCCCAGCCGCGCCAACTGCATGATGTCCTCCTCCACAGGCAAGCTGGGCCTCTTGTCCGCCATGTCGTCCAGCTCATGTTCGCCCGTGGAGTCGGGCGTCGAGGCTGCGGAAGCCATCTCGGGGGTCCGCGTAAGATCTTCTAGAATCGCAACCACGGGGTGGTCAAATGTCGCAAGGCCGCGAGGATATAGAGCGGTGATGTCGGACTCTGAGACGGGTTATCGGGATATTTGCATGGTGAGGATAGCTCCAAGGCGCGGGTTGGTTCGCCAGCAAGCAGCTGCGTGCGCTGCGGAAGATGCGGCGCTCCAGTTCTCCAATGCGACCAATGCGTTCATCGCAACCCCGGCCGCTGCGCCTTCTTAAACCCGATATAAGTGGCGCAGCCACGTAAGCCTCAGCGCGAAACCAAACTTCGACTGTACATAATGCTAGAAGGCGCTGTCTTGGTTCAAGTGTCGTGAAGGTCGAGATTGGAGAGGCTTAGGCAGGGTCTAATGTCTGTTAGGATGTCTTTGATGCACTCTCGGTACCCTTAATCTGTCTCCAAGCGCTTGCGTACTATCCAATCAGTCTTAAAGTTCAACCTGCCAAATGCGGCATGTTCCAAAAATCCCGTTGATCATGGGAGGTACGATGCTGCCTGGAGGTCAGATGGTTTGCACAACCTCGGGACGATGCTACGCCACTTTCACCCCCAAGTTGCCCGATTCGGCAAGTATCGAAAAAGTGTCGCTTGTAGTAGGTAGCAAGTAGACTTGCAGTCAAAGGCAGTAAAATTGGTGAACCATCGAGCGCCTGACAGAATCTTGTAGTCGCCAACGCTTCCGCCAAGGCAAGAATGCGCCTTCAAACTGCCTTGAAGCCAACGACAAAAATATTGACAGATACCAACCAGAACGTATATAAAGATTGACTAGGTCGCGGTTCGAATGTACAGCGACTCAGCTCCCTCCTGGATACATTCCAACTCCTTGTAAACGCCTAAAGTGTTTTCCCTCGACCCAATCCTGTATCGATCTCAAGCCAGCATACCGCTAAACTCCCCACCCTCCTCCAACATATCCACCGCCTTGCCAGCTTTCACCAACTTCCCCTTGCCCAACACGATACAGTAATCCGCATTCTGTACCGCCTCCAAACGATGCGCAATCGTGATCACAGTACTCTGCTGCATCTCCTCCCGCAGCACGCTCTGGATGCGCTGCGCAGTCTCGAAATCAATACTCGCTGTCGCTTCGTCCATGATCAGCACTGAGCTACGGCGCAACATGGCACGGGCGAGACCAACGAGTTGGCGCTGACCCTGTGAGAGGCCTTTGCCGCCACCTTCGATGTTCGTAGAGAGTGTCCAGTTGTGGTTTCCGGCGATCTTGGAGAGCACGGATTCGCATGCTGCATCGCTGTATTCGTCGAGCGGGTCGAGGTTCTTACGCATGCTGCCAGGGAAGAGGACGGGATCCTGGGCGAGGAACGTGACGCGGCTGCGTAGAGCTTGTTTACTGACGGTTGAGATATCGATGCCATCGATTAAGATCCGTCCGCTTTCTGCGGCAATGGTGGCTAGCAGAGACAAAGCTAGCGTCGACTTGCCAGAGCCAGTGCGCCCAATGATAGCAGTGTTGCTACCTGCTGGGATCTTGAGCGTAAGGTTCTGCAGCGCTGGCTCGAGGTTCGGCGCGTAGCGGATCGTTGCGTCTTCGAACTCAATGTCTCCCGAGTACGTTGGCCAATGGGCTGGTGGGTCGACGACACCTGGAGATTCTTTCTCAATGTCTAGGAGTTCAACCACGCGCTCTACGCTGGTGAAGTCCATCTCGAGCTGACCGTAGATCCTGCACATCCACTCTGTATGTATAACGAACCTGCTAGCATTGATCAAGACGAAAGCTGTCAGACCAGGACTAATACCAGTATATATGGCGATGAGAGTCATTACTAGCGTAGCGCTGGCTGACAAGATGCCAAAACGAAGGCTTAGCCACGATTGTAGAGACCAATAGAAGTGATCGTTCTTTTGAAAGTTGTCAACGACTTCGATGACCCGCTCCTGAAAGCGAGGTTGCGCGTTGAAGGCGCGAACGGTGGTAAGACCTTCCACAAGCGCACCGAAATTAGACATCAGTGGGGAGAGCGACACCATCTGTCGATATTTAGCATAATGTTGCCCCAACGAGTGCTTATTTTGAGTTACCTCAAGTCGTCGTAGGCTTTGCGATGTTGGCAAGAAGCGGAAGAAGTAGTACACAAATCCACAGCACAGCACGACGCCGAATGCTAGGAATGCAGGTGTAGACGATAGGATAATAACGATGGCGGTAATCCATCCGATGACCTGCCACACGAAAACTGTGAACGCGCCACTAAGGTCACCATCTACAGTGTTCATGTCGCTCGTGAGGCGATTCATCAAGCGCCCCACAGGCGTAACGTCGTAGTACCTGAACGTAGCATGCGCAACACGTTCAACCGCCTGCTGGAAGATCGTCTTTGCGGCCCGGTAACCCACACCAAACATGATCAAATTAGTCACCCAGAACAGGAACGCTGTGATCGAGACAAAGACAAAGAACGTCTGCAGCCATGGAAGTACGTTTTCGTCCGCCGGCGGCAAGAATTCGAAGATGCCTTTCGGGTGCTTAAGATCATACGACTCTCCCCAAGCTTTGACGAACCAGCCTTGTCCAACGTCGATGATGCGGTAGAGGAGCATAACGACCACAACAAGGGACCACCAACGTAGTGTGCCAGCTTTGATGTATCGCCAGTAGACAGAGAGCTTAACACCGCCTTTTGTGCGGACTTCATCTTCAATGAACTTATCGGGAATCGCTGCGGCTTCCTCTTCTTTGCGTCTTTGAGCTTCTTCTTCTGATATCGATTCGTTGGTCTCTGTGCGTTTGAGTGCAGTCTTGTTTTCTTCTTCAGCGACCGGTTCGTGGATGGTGGCTTGTCCGTGGACGAGTTCGACCCATTGTTTGGTAATGCCATGGCATAGCTCGGTGCGATGGGTGACTAAGATCGTGGTGCGCCCTTCAAGTAATGGCCCAGCGAGCAACCTATTGACAATGAACTCGGCTGTCTGGTGGTCGAGCGCCGATAAAGGGTCATCGAGAAGCAGAACCTTAGCGCTGCTGTACACAGCACGCGCAAGCGCGACTCGAGCCTTCTGCCCTCCTGACAACCCGATTCCATTTTCTCCAATGTTAGAAAGATCGCCATGCTTGAACTCCGCCATGTCTGGCAGCAGCGCGCAAGCCTCTAAGACCTGTTTGTATCGCGCTTCTTCGTAGGGTTGAGAGAAGAGGATATTTTCGCGAATGTTCATGCTCTGTAGCCACGCTGTCTGCGCACAGTAGCCAATGACTTGGTCCGGTTGAACGAACTCTCCTCCACGTTTGTCTAGTTCGCCTAGTAGCGCTTGTAGGAGAGCTGTCTTTCCTGCTGCAACCTCACCATAAATTACAGTCAGGCCTGGTGGGAACGCGAGTGTGATATACTCCAGCACAGTCTTTTCGACACCTGGCCAGGCGAAGGATGCGTTATGAAGACTGAGCTCGGCAGATCCTTCCGGTACAACATCTGCCTCCTCTTTGTCAGGCTCAGCCATGAACTCTTCAAGGCGGGTGATAGCAACGTAACCGTTGAGTAGTGTCGTTACCAATCTTGGTAAGGCGCGAAGATAACCCTCAAGCAGATTGAACAAGTCCATAGCCGGAAAAATTAGATCGACACGAAGTGGCTTTCCCTCCCAAGCCGTGTAAGCATAGAAAGCAACAGCTGGGAAAAGTCCGGAGCCAAAGCGGAGCATGAATGCCAGTGTCGTAGTAAAGAAGATCTGGATGATCCGAAGATGCAACTCTTTTTGTCTCGACTCCAAGATGCCCTTCATCCACGATTCTTGCCATCCATACCAGCGTAGATGCCGGATTGATTCGATGAATTGACTAGTTCTTTGCAACTTCTCATCCGTTGCAATTCTGCGCTTTTTCTCAAAGTAGACCTGAAATCGAGCGATGATGATGTTGATCAACTGCGAAGCGGCCAGTGCGAACACACCAAGCAAGCAAGCCCATCCGAGCATGCGCCAGATTAACAGTGTGGCGAAGATGGCTCCAGCGGGCTGGGTGATGATGTCGGAGAAGTCCCAGAAGCGCTGTGCCACTTCGTAAACGTCGTTTCGCATGAGGTTCAAGATCTTGCCCATGGATGCTGCATCCTTCTCCTTAGTCTCTTTCGGTTTCCTCGAGAAGGCTGATCGCAGGGATACGAGTAAACGCGCGACCCAGCTCTGTGACACAGGCTTGCCGGGCTGGCCTGATCCATTGCTTTCGGGTGCTGAGTTATCTCTATTGCTGCTCTGACCATTCGATTTTCCTTTTTCCTCCTCTTGCTTTGCACCCAAAATTTTGCGGTTTAACGTCTTCTCGTAGAGCATCGTGATCAACTGACCTCGTGATCGCTCGTATGAGCGTCTTTGATACCACAAATTGAAAACACCTAGCTGCGCTGCGAGAAGACGTAGGGCGACAGTCAGAACCGCGTACGTGATGGTTGCACTGGCATTGGGTTTCTCGCCACTCATCGAAGCGAGCAGGCGTTGGAGAAGAACGGGCGTGAGTAAAGTCGCGACTAGCCGCACTAACCCCATGCTCGTTGTAAGAATCAAATCCATGCCGTTAGCCACGAAGACCCTCCGGGTTACAGAACCTGGAAGTTCTCTGAAAGTACGATGGAGGCGCGCATGCTTGAACTCCCATGGCAGGTCCCAGACGTCCTCGTCATCCAGCTGCCTCTTGTAGCCCTCTTGAATCAGTGGAGCCATCCAGGTCACAGCGCTATATTGCCATGGCGTAAGATTGTCCTCGGGTGTCCGTAGCTTTATTGTAGGCTTGTCGTAGACCGGGCTGATGTCGTCACTCGGCAGCATTGGATCTCTGAAAGGCATATTGAGTACTGCAATTATGCCCGCTAGTGCTGCGAGAGGCACGAGCATTGAAGGTATGTCTTCGACTCTCCAACGACCAACAATCCTGGGGTTGTGGGACAGCACTACCAATTGTGCAGTCAGCAGCGATGTGAAAAGAAGCAACAATGACATTGAAGTAGTCCGTGGGCGCTTGACTATGATTATAGCAGTGGCGATGCCCTAGCGGTCTTGTTAGTTCTGTGATGATGATCGAAGAATCACGGCGTGTCATACCCATGCTATAGATGGATATATCTCAATAACTTGACGATATGGTACGACGATTGTGATGATCTGCAGTGCAAGGCCTATGCCTACTATCATCAGTAGACCCAAGGTCGCGGTCAGAGGATGATGCCTGGTTGTTGCATCTAATTCGTTTACTTTCTTCTTCGCCTCTTGCACAAATGGCTTCATCCATCTTGGTTTGTATGCATCAAATGCTCTAAGTGAGTAGCTTAATAGGATTAAAGCCGCGATTACTGCTGGAGCTGCTGTCACGACTGGCATGAAGCACGCCGTGAATCGAGCGGTTTTCACATCCTTGAATTGGTCAGTCTGTGAACGGGTGTTGGTTTGAAATAGACATACCCAGATCTTTTCGCAATGCGATATCGGCTGCATCTCCTGGGGCATCGTCCCTGAGTTGTGAGACATTGGAATTTGTGGAGACGCCATGGCGTTGAGGGTGGCAACGCCCTGTTTAGCTATTTCGATAACACTTCCTTCCACCTAAAGCCAGACCGGTCGAACATGGGCTGATTGCTAGCAATCATATGGCTGCTTTATGGTGTAGTTTGTTAGGCATCAACATAACGGAAACGAGACGGAAAGTGCTGGTTGTCGGTGAGTCGCTCACGAGAGACGATGGCGTTCGGGTCTGCGACGCTAATTTACGCGAGTCGCACGGCATCATCTACCCCATGGGCGCGACGCCATTGAACTCCCTACCAGCCTCACCGTTTAGCCTTGATTACAGCGGCGTGTTTGCGTATGTTGACCTCTTTTGCTAGCTTGTTGGGCCGTTAATTTTGAAAATATATAACATCCAGTCTTTGCGATCTTTCTCTTTACCTTGGACTGGCACCTCATCCGCGTTCCCGTCATTACTTCCCCGCCCCTACCTAGGAAGCTGCAGCGACTTCGAATCAGGGCCTCACAAAAATAGCTAATGATGCATTTACCATTGCATCTTTCGGGGTTGAGGGCCGATCAAACTTTAGGCAACAGAACAAAGTCATTCTTACTCATAATGACAATCGTTCAGACAACCACGGTGACTGATCATGACTTCGAGGCTTACGGGGAACAAGGCAGCAGCCAAAAGACCTTGTGTCCCTCTTCGACGTGCAGATGTTCGCACGCGGTATTGTGCTCTCATCGCCTGTCAAACCATATCGACAGGCGCCACCGCATGATCTAAGATCCATCTGCAGTCGTACGTCATACGAGAAAAGACCTAGTATATGTAGAGTAGCTCCAGTTCTAACGGTATCCAACTTGCTCATAATCTCCAGTCGAGCCTTATCAATCCGATCGAGTTTCAGCAGGTGTCATTCGCAAGATGCCCCCACTTAGCTCACTCTCCATAAAAAATTCAATACTTTCCGTTCGATCTAGTTTGATCCAAGTATAGACCTCTTTGTTTGTTGTGTTGTTCCACTCCATATGTCGTTGTCCAACTTATGCTCTCTTTTGGCGCTGCTTTGTTCATTCCTAACGTTTTCTTTGTATTGAGACCAACCAGAACAAGCAAGTCACCTTTAGCAACATCTTTTCATCATTCAGAGAGCGACGGAGTGTCTGCTGCCACCACTCGAAATGGCATCAATAGGGCATATTGGCCCAATGTAGCATCAATAGCAGTCGTGTCTAGTTTAAGAAATCGGAAAGGCCCACCTCTCATTATGTTTCCGAAAGTGCCTCTCTCTGTCACAGCGAGTTTTAATCCGCATATACACATACCATTCATTTCGACACTTGTCTGAACACCCATTACATGCCATGATCATCTCCTTCAGCGCCGTCTTAGCTCTGTCTACCCTGGCTTTTGCCAACACATACATCACTCGAGGCGATGAACCCCACCTCAACGGCTCCTGCAAAAGCACGGTGGGGATCCCTACAGAGGAGCAATACATCATCGGTTACAACGCCTTCTGCGATAAATATGTTAATGCCAATGGCCCTAGACCCGACAAATATCATTATATCGCCCAGACACTGAGAGCCACCTATGACCTCAAAGGCTGGGGCGATAAACTTATTAGATGGGTTTTCAAGGTCACTTGTGATGGTGAGGGAGAGCTTAAACACAACTGTTTGCTGAACAACACCATGTGCAAGACGCGTTTGAGAACGGTTATCGAAAGCGACGATACTGGCGGCCTCGGCGGAGCGTACTGCGTCGTTGATAATACAGGAGGAGAAGGCCTTGGAGGCAGAGGGGGGAAGCAGGGGATGAGTGGGGAAGGGCAAGTGCTTGTCATGGAAGGAAAGTTGAATGCGTGGAAGTATGTGGATCGACCGCACAGTGAGGGATGGTTGACTTACCATTATTACCGAAGAGTGGATTGATAATCAAACTTTATATTCGAGAGGCATTCAACGAGGCGAGCGGAAACCCAACAGCAGCGATGTGAGGTGTCCGTCGCACTCAGTAGGGTCAGAGCATGAGGCCACAGTACACTTCAATGAATTGCATACCTGTTTGAGTCCGACACGATAATGTAGTTCTCATTCAGTTAGTCAGTAAAATGGTCCCCATCACGATACTCGTAGTGTAATAAGCGTGCGGGCTAAGATCTTAATGCAGGAACGGACGCGTCATAGATACTCAAACTGTACACGCGCATTGACCTTCTAAATCATGAGGAAACGTATGCTGGCGATGGGGCCTTGAATATAGCCGGGTCTCTTTTCGAACGGCTAGTCCCATTACTCGAAAGGACTGAGATAGAATCGCCGCTAATGACACTAATTCAGTCTATCGTTTGTGTTATACAACCTGATAGTTATCGCCAAAACTCCTACTTGATCATATCTATCGACGCATCTACTATGTGTATGATCCGTAGACGTCTTCGGGATTTCCACCACCGCCCCCTCCAAAGGAAACATCGTCACTTCTTTGGAACTGCACAAACCGCTCAAAGGAAAACTGGCTGTACAATTCGTTGTACGATTCTGGACCAAGGTAGCTCAAAGGCACCTTCACAAAATGTTCGTCTCCGTATTCACTTTCATCATCATCGCCCTCCTCCTCCTCGCCCTCCTCATCGTCGTTCGTGGTTTCTTGCACCTGCAGACCGAGCCTCTCGGCAAAGTCTTCATGCCGAAGTTGTACAAGATTGACATAAGCAATGGACCGTTCATCCCATGTCGGTGGCTGAGGGGCGCGATTGACCACAGAATCAAGCACATCAGCATCCACATGTACACAGTATGTATGCCTTGGATACGTGAACGCGCCGCACGGCCCGTCGTTGATCTCGGCCCTTGCTTCGTCACTTCTCACCCAGTCCGTGAATATGTTGCGGACCTGGTCGACCGTCGCGCCGTCAAGCGTCTGTTTATCCTCTTTTGGCGTCATTTCCATCGTGTCTCGTAAATTCTCCGCTTTGAGTATCTTGAGACCTTCCTCTATCTCCCAATTGAGGTTCGATAGAAATGTGGCCCATGCTTCGTCAGACGTGTAGTCGCAGCGGTAAATTAGGAAGCCCCATTTCTTATGCTTGTGATACTGAATATCTTCTTGGATATGTCTAAGCGGACCTGAAAAGGGATAGTAGGCGATTCCGTCTTTAATTAGGGATTCTTCATAGGGGATGCGACCATGGGCCACGCCAGAGTGGTTGGCCATCTGTACAATCGGTGCGGTGTTTTTGTTTGAGGCCCTTAGGAAAGACGGATGGCGATGACAAACTCAGCTCGATATGCAAATGAGATATCGCGTAGTAGACTCATTTGTTCGAGGCTTGGGCGATTGCAAGTGCGAAGGCGAACACTGAAATGACTAGTCTAGCGCTTTAGTGGACACGTGGCGTTAGTGCAAACGATGAACTTGGAAGGCGCTATTGGTAAGCTCGGGCGGGCAGGCACTTTCAGGCACCCACCAAAAAGCGCACGCGCAATTTAAATCGACCTCGGGAGATATCCCTTTACCCGCATATCAATATAGATACCCGTGGACATACAACTATCCGCATTCTCATCTTTTGTGTTTTCTCAAGCCAGCACAAAGCGTGGGGTTTCCAGCGATCTCAAGTTTCACCGCCGGCTAAGAGTCACGCGATGGCACCTCAACGCCAACAACGACTGAGCCCAGACAGGAGCACTTCTTGATTGAGTGAATACTTGGTCAACGCCCACGCAATCGGCCCTCAACTCATGCTTGGGTACGAGCGATGGCTACAGAGCGATTGTTATTTTTTTCTACAGATTTCGCACTGGCGGACCCGGAACTAGAGAACGCGCCCGTTGTGTGCGGTTCTTGCGCTAGTCTACGATCTCCATGTCCTTGATTTTCCCCTTCATTTCCTTGAGATCGGCCAGCAATTGCGCTGAGTTTGACGGATTGGATATGGCAATTTGATCCTCAAATGCCTCAATGTGTTCTGTCATCCAAGTCTGCGCAAAGTCCTCAATCCAACGATTGTGTCTGTACAGAGCAGACCGGAAATATGAAGGGGCGTTATACATCCCTGGATCCAAGTTGGCAACGCGATTGAATTCTTGCTCCAAGCCAGCCCTTACTTCTGCTCGAGCTGCTACGACTTCTGGACTGCGTAGATATTCGAAAGATCCGATAACCTTGGTGGCGTCAGCGTAATACAGGCTGTCAAATGAAACTAATATCCTTACATTTCGGAACAGAAGCATGAGACGTTCTTGAGCGGCAATATCGAGGCCGGTTGCTGCGTTTAGCATCAATGGGGTAAATAATCTTTCAGCGATGGGGTGATTGAAGCCCATGACTATTCCTTTCATTTGATTGATCTGGACCTCCGTAGCCAGTAGGCTGATAGGGTTTGTATTTGTTCCGAGATGGTGTGTCATTCGGGTCATGGGTTCTCGAATGGGCCTACTACTGCTACCTAGACCACCAACACTTGCAGGTAAGGTATCTGCAAACATAGTACGGTCCATGGTCGAAGGATCGAGAGCGCCATGGGCGAACGGTATTCTAGCACCTGTGCTGGGGTTTACCATCTCGCCTATGGACATCCATTCGACAATAAGTTGAAACACTTGTCGCTGTATTTGTCAGTGGGTGATGACTTCACTGTGACCTCATGCACATTTACTTACATCTATAGCATGTTCAGTATCCGCGACGGACCTCGTGCCACCGTTCGGACGGGTTGTTGTGGGGATGGGATTTGCTGTGTTTGGATTGATGCTGTCCGCGTTGACGGCCGTATCTGGACAATTATTTCCTCTCATGCGGAACAAGAATGGGCGTACTCTCTGCCGACGATATTGGGAGGCAAACAACCGGCCAGCACTGGGCCAATTCATCGTTCTCACTCTGGTTCTCCTATTGTTCTTAGGTCCAAGATCAAATGACAACACGCCGCGACCGCGTTCATCTAACGTTGCTAGGGCATCGTCGTCATCATCTTCCTCCAGTTTTCTGAGATCTGAACTGCCATTGATGAGTCTGGCATCTCGTCGCGCCAGGGAGTCGTCGTCCGTTTGGTCGGTATCTGGGCATGAGCTAGGGCTGATGTTGCACAGGTCTTTTGGACACGTCAACTTCTTTGGAGGCGGTGGAGCTTCAGTCTTGCAACATGCCACTTGAAAGCGGCCCCCTTTGCGACGTTATTTGGCTGCTCAGTGAAGTAATTGTTGGGCTTGACTTACATCCGCATTGAAACTTGCCACTGCCACTGGGATGGGTGTCAATCTGTACCTCTCCCTTTTGACATTTGGCCTCGGCACAATCGAAGGCTATGAAGGTTAACTTCAGCGGATCAATATTGACCATGGGCCCATACCTTTGCCCGTACGCCACGTACACTCCTTTAGAATAACCGGTGGTCGGCAACAGTATCGAGCATTCGGATCGGCCTTGGTAATACAACCCCAGTCGGCGTGCATGTTTCGTTTGGCCACCTCTGTTCGATCAATTGGACACTGATTGCCACTAAGCCGGAAGATTAGCGTATACTAGATAAGTGGTGTTCTCAAGCTAGGGCTAACCAATTCGTCCAATAACACTGGTCTGTAATTGTTTTCCAGCCACCGGCATCGCAGCAAAAGGCCTTCACACCTCGAGTGCACTTTTTAGTATTACCTCTAGCTTCTGTCGGTGAGCCTCCCCACGACGACCTCATGACCAATGACTCGCCAGGATGACACTGTCCATTGCAATCGCTGACATGGCCTCTCCATCTACACCCATTTTCTTTTGGCGCAGTCTTCGCAGGACAGCAGATAGGACGCTGTTTACCTTTCTGACCTTCTTAGTACTAGCACAATGAAGAAATTGAAGACTGCGTGATGCTTACCCCACACTTATCCTTCTCCCACCCAACAAGGACACTCCAAGGTCTACTGCCACATGTTCCTTCACTCCCATCTTCTTTTCTACACTCATTCAATGCTTCGCTTTGAAAGCAATTGAGTTAGTAAATACTTGATTGACAGGTTGTAGGCAGGCTGTACTTACCATTCCTGACCGTTTTGTCCAACCAAATCCTGCGTAACAGCTAAACTGTCTTTAGCAAGCTGCTTATCTGCCATAGCCTTCACATCAACATGTTTGAAGGTCTTTCCACCAAGAAGTCCTGTATGCGCGGTGTATTTGTCGTCATCTATAAGCTTGGTCAGAAGAAGCGTCGGGTATTCCGCGACTAAACGTACCGGCATCACTAGCCCAGATCAAACTCCCGCCCAGTCCAATCTTGTTTGCCCATTCCCTTTTTTGTTTCATGGTCTGAGCATCATCGTAAGATAGCCACTGATCATTATTGTAGACTAGATATTTCACGCTTGCATCTTTGTCATGGATCGGCTTAAGACTGGGGTTCTGTTTCAGTAAGTTCATGATCTCGTAGTACATTAATATACCACTTGTGTCGGAGCAAGGTCCTGCAGCGGCACCACCCTTGAAGCGGCAGCCTGGGGTATTACAGCTTGCATCTTGAAGCTGAAAAGATCGGCCGTAGAACCCAAAACCCATGAAGACTTTCTCTGGCGGTATGTTGACACGCCTAGTGATCTGTAAGCCTTCTGTGAGCTGATAAGGGCACAACGTCCTCTCGACTTACCAAAATAGCTCTAATGCGGTTCCAATCTCGGTCAAATTTGTATGTCCCTGAACAATGTTTCCGATGGGGTTATTGCTGTCCCACGTCCCATGAAGATCATAGGTCATTCTGCACAATCAAAAAATTAGCTATGATTTGCTGGCATGACGGTATACGTACACATTGATCCAATCGCAGTACTTGAGCATGCCTGGAAGATCGAACCATCTTAGGTACCAGTACGAGGACGGTGCGGTAAAGGTGATCCCAAGTTTTCGGCCTGAGGCGTTAAAAGTGGCTCGAAGCTGCTTGAGCAGCTCAACATAGTTTTTGGTATCGTCATCTTTGCCACCGCGGTCTGGCGCACCGGGGTATTCCCAGTCAAGATCAATACCTAGCGTATTCGTCAGTCAGTAATTTAGGTAAGGCTACATGACCTATTGTAGCATACCATCATAGCCGTACTGATTCAAGAATTTCAGAACGTTGTTCGCAAACTCTCGTCGCTTTCCAACTGATCTTGCAATGTCTCCAAACAGCGGCTGTGTGACGGTGCCGTTATCGGAAAATGTCCAACCCCCTACACTGATCCAGACTTCTAATCTACTGTTGTACTTCTTGACGTCCGCCACCTCTTTAAAAAGAGACTCTGGTGTTTGTGCGTCCATGGTAGTCAGAGCAAGAGTTTTCGGGTCGATGTACGCGAATGCGTAGTTCAAATGAGTGAGCGCGTCCACTGTCCGCAACCAGTGATTAGAGGATGACTTATTGATCAGTTTCTCAAAAACTTACGAGGCAAATCCGTGGGAGCCATCTTATGGCACGAGAGCCGGGCGCTCCAGGATTCGTAGTAACCAATGACTAGGTAGGCAGTTTAGCACCAGGTATATTATATAGCATATCGGTAGCATAGGTTACCTTTATCAAGGACCTGGCCTCCACTGGCCATTGGCTTTGGATGAAGTTCGCAATTGCTCTGGCATTTGGAATTGCAGAATTCTGTCGACGTGCCACAGAAACCCCATTCACTACAGCACGTGTTCAAGGGACACGTAGTTCCTGGCACCTTGTGGTGTTTACCACAGGGCGCAGTTGCGTCGCAGTTGGATGAGCAGCCATCTCCACAATACGTTGGACCTACGGGTTTATTAGATATCATCTTGCAGAAATTGGAATTAACTTGCCGAAACCACAATTACCACTAGCACCACAGCAGGCCCCGTTACCACAAGGCTTGTCAGGAGCACAAGTGTAATCCTCGCGTCGATGGAATGGGTGGTGATGTGGATGCGAGCGATGGTTACGTCTATGAGTTACCTGCCCGTAAGGTTCTTCGAGAATGCTGCCGTCCTTTGTATTGCTTTCTGATCGCAGCTGAGGCATAAAAGGCTCACTGTCTAGGGAGTCTGGGATGAATTCGCTAGCTGAAAGGAGAATAACGAAGAATATTGATAGTGTAAGGAACATAAGACGAAAGCGTGAGTATTGTGTTCTCAGCGCCATTTTTTGAATCTGACACAACGAATGGTCTTCCCCTAGGTATCGAAAGCTGTATGATGGTGTTTGAGGAGTGGTTATATCCCGTTACACTAGCACAAAAGGGTTGGCTGATCAGATCTCTCACTGAGATCACTTCGACCTATTGAACCGCTTCCCTATCCCCTAATGGCCCAGACTCGAATCGATCTGCACGGTCCGCTCCGAAGGTTACCGAAGTGCACTCGATGCACGTTACTTTCTCCACCGATATTGCACATGCACGGGGTCGCCTGCAACCATGCATCACAATTCAGGGACTCAATCTTTCAACTTCTATATCAGGAAACGAACGACTCAACTAAATTGCACGCAAAGTTTCACCAATCCAGGAACGCCGGGTAATTGGCAGTGAGTCAGTTCGACTGTGCCGCAATATGCACTCTTCTTCTAGCCCCCGAGCAAGAGTCGCCAGTTCAACACATCCCTGCACACTGAAGGTCCGAGGCTGGCGGCACGGAAGTGCATGAATGAGAAGATTGCTGGTGAATCTCAATCCAACACTGCAGGTGTTGGTCCTTTTTTTGAAGTGAACACCATTTGCGACCATCTCTTCGTTCAGCTTTCATCATTGGTAACTCATCATGGCACAAACTTCACCAATTTTTCTTATTCTGGCTGCATCATATTTCGCAGTTCAGGTCATTTCTCAACAGCTGCAGGATGGATTCCTTTCAGAGCCACCATGGCCGAATATCACGACAAAATGCTTCGAAGCGATGAACGCTACCGTATCCTGCCCAGCATACCTTCAACGGATATCTGTGGAGTATGTCACCGCTATTCCTTCGCAAATATGCGATGCCGACAAAACGATCTCAAGCTGATACTACTCTAGCCAACAACGCCTCAACCCAGGCGAGCTCGAGACTCTCTGCACGAGCACGTGCCGCAACACATTGAGGGGTGTTCGCTCAAACATCCTGAACGCATGCAAAGGTCCTATGGATATCATCCAATACTGGAACGGAGTCAATTATCCAGGTTCGTAATCCTACCAGCGTCAAGATACCCTACCGAGGTAGAATAACAAACTGACTGACGTTGTGTCTAGCCACATTTGTGGCTGATCAGTACCTGCAAACTTATGATATTGCCTGTAGAAAAGATCCGTTAGTATTTTGCTACAATCAACTCTTACTTTCTGACATCAGGAAGGGCAACTGGAAAGTATTGCGACACTCTCTTGGTCGAATGGCTGAGTAATACCAACTGGACTAAGGAGATGGAATGTCACGATTGTATCCTCGGTACAATGCAAACCCAACTCAAGTCGCCATTGGATTATACCGAGGAATATGCCGAAGATTTTGCGTCACTGACATCTAGCTGTGGCTCAACTCAATACACTCTAACGACACCCACGTCATATGCGTTGAGTACTCGAAGTCAGGACGCGCCATTGCCAACCCCAACCTGCAAAACTACGCATGCAATCAAGTCTGGAGACACATGTAACTCGATATCTGAGGCGAACAATGTATCCACTTTCGGGATCACCAACCGCAACAGCCTGTACAGTGACTGTAGCAATCTTGCGAGGAGAAGCACTATCTGCATTCCTGAACAATGCACACTATACAAGGTCAAGTTGAACGAAACGTGCGATAGTATTATCGAGACGCACGGTAATGGTGTTAGCGGAGCACAATTCTTAGCATGGAATCCCAATATTAACGATCTTTGTTCGAACGTAGGCGACTTGATCGATACGTACATTTGTCTCAGGTGTGTCCAATTTGGATTATCTACGTCAGAAACACTTTTTGACGCAAAGAAGTCCTCCAGGAGGAGCTCAACGCGCTCCGACGCCAACGGATAGTGGCGTACCCATCTCAAGGCCTACTGCACCTGTTCCTAGGCCTACCAATTCCTTTCCAGAGTCTAATGAGAAATGCGGCAAATGGTACAATGTAAGCTCACTTCCATCCCTTGATTTCTTCTACTAGCTAGCAAAGGCTAAACTTAAGGGCTTCGAACAGATTACTCAAGGCGACAACTGCGAAAAGGTCTCCATCAAGAACAGCATCTCCCTTCCGGATTTCTACTTTCTTAATCCCACAGTCAACAACAGCACATGCAACAACCTCATCCTCGGCGTGTACTACTGCGTTCTGCCTATCGGCGATATCACCACGTTCCCAAATTATCCCAAGACTACAAACTTTATCACTATGACATCGAACACGTTTACGACTATCGTGTCTACACCACCACCCAATATCCCGTTACCAACCCCTATTACGACATCACAACTTCCGCATGCGCCAGGTACGAATAATAACTGCTTCGCATACAAGAACTACCGGGAAATTCCTCCGATCGTGGACCAGTCGCAGAATTCTGAGGTAGCCTCATATACCGATTTTGTCAACTCGTGTGGCTACCTTACAATCTTATGGGAGACGACAATTGATGATTTGGTCAAATGGAATCCAAGTCTTGTTAAAGAAAAGTGCGCAATGCAAGCTGGATATAGCTATTGCGTTTTGGAGAGCGAAGACTACAAGAGACCTGGTAATTCCACACGCATTCTTCCACCTTCCCAAAAGAACATGACTGATCGAGATACGTCAGATCCGGAGCCAGTTATGATTTGGTGCGAATCGAACATTACCCAATCCAAAATCCCAGCTGGAACTATATCCACTTGTTCATGTTTTGCCGAGATTTTCGGCGACGAGTGGCCTGACGATCGTATGCCTTCACCTCACTTAGCTCTCTCAGCTAGAGGCATTCATTGTACAATGCTAACGTGTTCTTGTCTCAGCTGAATCATGTGAGGGCCTTATGGACGGCATAGGTCTCGACCCATCTTACATACCCAAATGGAACCCATGGGTTGGCTCAGATTGTGATGCGGGGCTTTATGCGGGCTTAGCCCGGGGAGATTCAAGATTGGTGTGTAGAGGTGTTGGTGGGAAGCAGCGGTTGAGAATGTCCAGTACTGGCAACACGACCGACGTGACGACGGATTCGATGAGTGGATCGGATTAGGGGACCAAGGAGAAGACGAAGTGTCTATCGTGCAATGTATTTTCCTGATTCATAGAGAGCGATTGCGTAGGCATGCACAGTTATGAGCCGGCAAATACGATCAGGGAACATGAGACTACCGATAGAATGAACTGCGGGCTTTTCATAAGCTACACTGCCCAGGTGTGTAACAATGGTGTATCCGTAAAAGGATGCAATCAGCCAGCAGCCGTAATCGTTGTACAAGCTAATTTCACGTCACCTCCATACCTAGGTATCATCGGCGCAACTAAATTTCTCGTAATCTCGCGATACTCGCCCACCTGCAGTTCGTTTAAACAAATGCATAGTATTCTAAGCCGTGCAGCAGCTACCTAGCAACCTCCTTTACTAGACATGAAGGACTGAAGTACATAATAAACCTGCCTTGTCTCTGTCATACGCAGGTACGGAAACGTTATAGTGGGCCTGGGCGAGCCAAACTAGTCCTTGTCTCTGTTCACTTCCGAGGTCATGCTCCAAGTTCAGCGCGATGCAGAATCGCTATCATAACAAACAGGGACGTAATGCAACTAAAAGCATTGAGACGCTGCCCGGACACCTGCATCGTCGAGGAGTACGACCACACCCTTCCAAGGTTGTCATCAAACCTCGGAAGTGCGCGGCCGAACGTGAAATGTGGCGCTTTTCAATTTCGCTGCAATCTCCCGAGGTCGGTTACAGTGGTGTTGGGCCGGTATGGGAGGTTAACTACTCACTGTGCCTCATGACTACATACCTAGGTATGTGCAAGGGTTGTAAGGTTCAGCTAGGTACAATAGGTCGACTCCAGGGCTAATTACTGTGCCACACGACTACATATGCGCAAGGGTTGTAAGATTCGGCCCGGTTTGAACCCAAACCTGCGAGACTCGATCTTTTTGGCGTGTGGATTTCAATCGGATCTAGACCATAGTGCTTTGTTTTCTAATCTTACAGGCCCTGATTCAGTCCATCTGACCTCGATTAACTGAAGTGACAATAGGCCCGTCAAGCCGTGGCGAGCTTTCTCGTTTTCTCAGGTACCTAGGTACCACATTGAGCATGGGAATGTCGACCACGAAATTACATAAAGATATCTTCTCTCCATCGATACATCTTTGGATCTGACATCTTATGAGACCCGTATCTCGGTTGCATTCATGATTCGTCCTCAAGTCTTCATCGGCATCACCGCCCTCGTTTCTGGGTCAGTTGTCCAGGCCTCGAAACTCTTTGCAAGAGATTGCGCCTTCACGTGGCCTGCTTACGAGGGCGATACGTGTGAGACGATGGCAAACAGTTGGAGTATCACTGAGGCTGCCTTCGTGAGCTACAATCCAGGCGCAGTTTGCAGTGCGCTCGAGGCTGGCAAGGAGTACTGTGTTGAATGGTCCGGCACACCACCCAATGGTCCACCAAAACCGACGCCAGCATCCTCGACTCGCGGCACTCTCTTCACTTCGACGATCCGGACCACTCTTCTCAGCTCGACCGTTCGCAGTTCGACTCCTATTACCACTTCACCTTCCCCCACTCCATCAGGAGCCTGCAAGACAACGCCAGGTGGCGTGGTGACACCGTCACCCATCCAGGTAACAAAGTCACCCTTTAATGTTTTGATCTCGGCAGCTAACGGCTGTTAGACCGGATTAGTATGTGGTTGCACTAAATTCTATCGCGTAGTTAGTCAAGATGGTTGCTGGGCAATTGCCAACGCAAACGGAATAACTCTTGAAGATTTCTATGCCTGGAATCCCGCTACGGCCAATGAGTGCAAGAACCTCCAAGCCGACACTTATGTCTGCATCGGGAAAGGCACAGCTGTCACAACTATACCTCGTCCAACTACCACTACTACCCGCAACCCTCCACCTGGCCCAACACAAACGGGTATCCCGTCAAACTGCAATAAATGGGTTATGCAAAAAGATGGCATTTACTGCTATGATATGGCGGCGGCAGCAGGCATTGCGCTGGACAGATTGTACGCTCTCAACCCAGCCCTTAAAGGAGACTGTACTGGTCTGTGGGTTGGTTACGCGTACTGCATTGGCACGTCTTGATGGGGTACTAGATATCGAGCATATTAAAACCTCTGATAGAATGTTGGGGTTAGGAATTAACGTGCCTTTTGTGTCAACGCGGCACTGCATATCTTATGTCGAAGTTCTGATTCATTTGTGTGTCGAATGTCGATGTGGGTCCGGCGATTGCGACAGTGGAGAAGTGCCCAGGTGCTCACCAAACTATCGCCACTCCAAGAACACCTCAAACCTACCGCTTCAAAATGCATCCAAATTTCAGCGACTGAGCTTATGTAGGCCTTACCTAGAGCACATGCGCGTCATCTTCTCTTGCAGTTGCGCTTAGTGCTTGTGGAAGCGCCACACCTGCAGTCCTGCTACACTAAGTGTTTGGCTCTCGCCGTTCTTAGAACAACACCCATGCACTTGCAGCGCGCGACACCACATTTACTCAACCTCACAGACAACAACCAATTACATTTGGTTCAAAGCCTGAGAATTGTGGCACCTTGAAGGCATGCGCAACGTTAGCTCAATGGCATTCGCATTTCACTCGTCCAGCGGCCCGATCAGGCGCCACACCACACCACACGTGCCTCTGAAGGGTGCCAAGCGGTGTCGTTATTGCGGCACAGCAGTGACATCCAACACCGCCACACTCACATCCATGCAATGGTACACTGCCGCCTTGCGAGGCTGCTTCAACAAAGTACAAGTACTCCAGGGCTGGTAAGAGCCTGGTGCATCTAGAAATTACAGATTTCATTCACAATCTGAATATTCACTTCGTTTCCATTCATCTCGTCTATTGTAATTGATAGATTACACTCACAATGTTTCCCGGTCGATTCCCGTCGCCAACACCGACTCGAGAGTCTACCCCAATCGAGTCAATTGAGGGCCGCCATGATGTTTTCGCAACTTCCCCAAGACAACCCGCTACCCCCGACTATACTGCACCAGAGACCTCTCGCAAGAGGCCACGATTTGCAGAGGTGCAGAGTGAGCCGATCATATCGCGACCCAACGTGGACCACTACTCGAATACACCACCTGCAGTTTCTTCTCCAACCCCGAACCCGCGTAAGACAAATAACCGCAGAGTTTCTGACCCATTACGCACCGGGAGAAGAAAGGGCCGTCAAAGAGATGACGATGTGGTTCCAAATCAAAGGGATCAATGGCGTGTTTTTAGCACTCCCGCTATGTTGTCTTCACTACGTCGCAACTCAGTGAGCGAGACTCCTCCGTCCGATGATCACACTCCACCAATCAACAACAACAAATCACCACCAACGCCCAGGGATGCAGACACCAAGCTGTATAACAAACTCACCAGCCCCCTCTCGCCCAGCGACACAGATGGCGTCGTCTACGTCCTCGCCGATCCGTTGCGAAAAGAACTCGGCATCAAAATCGGCTACACCACATGCCTAGACTACACCGCACGCATCAAACAACATGCCGAAAGCTGCGAATTCACGCCCCAAGAGCTGTACGCGACACAAAGTCTATCGCACTGCAAAAGGACTGAAATACTAGCGCACCTTGACATCGCGGACCGTTGCAAGCATTGGGAGTGCAAGACGAAGAAGTGCGACGGAACCACACATAAAGAGTGGTTCCAGGTGGACAAAGACTTCGCTGTGCGCACGGTTAAGAAGTGGGAAGCCTTCATGGATGTTCAGCGACCGTATGATATCCGAAAGGAATTTAACCCTGTTTGGAAATACGTCGTTCAACAGCGCCGCACCGGAAACCCGGTCGATAACAACGCCTCACATGAAGCACGGCGGAAGCAATGGGATGAAATTCTTGTCCCGCTGACGTACCGCGATTACATCTCTTTCGTCGCACATCTTGCACTCCAATTATGGTACACCGTTCTTGCGACGTTGCTTTCTATCTGGCCGCACATCTGGCAAGCCGTCACCGTCGTGTATGGCTTTGTTACGTTAGTTGCGTTCCGCAATACACTTTCATTTTGTACTTTTGCTCTGACGTTACTATGCGTGTGCGTTAGTGTTCTGTCTCAGTCGAGGAAGATCAGCCTAAGGAAGAAGATATGAGGGAAGAGTGCGTGAGAGTGCTCAGTTGGAACAGGTTTGAAGAGCATAGACTACATAGATTTACTAAGCAATACCACAATGAATATCACGTCATGCTCGTGCGAAAATCGAATACATACAATCCCATCCCCACGCCAAATCGATGATGACGGCGGCAATGTACACTCCTCGTGTTCACGAATAAACATATAAACGCCCTATATCTCTGAATCGTTCACTTCCCCATCAAACACCTCCTCCCATGTCCATCCCTTCCCCCAACACGTACCATCCCACCGCCATGCCCAACACTGAACCCCAACCTGAACCCGCCGCACACCAGCGCTACCACCAACGCACATCATCCTCGAGTGCACTGAACACATTCAAACACTCATCTCAAGCCTCCTAGATATATTCCAAACAATAGCAGTGCATGCACATCGCTCCATCTAGCAAGTCTACGTCAAAACCCGCGGCAAGAGGCGATGTGTTCAGGCGCAGGATGTATGTTGTGAGTGCGCAGCTACATTCCATGCTGGCGTGTTTTTGGTGTGATATTATGTACGAAGAAGGGGACTAAGTTGGCATGTTTGTGGGGCTTAAGTATGAATAGGTGTATGGATTCCAAGACAAGCTTGGGGGGGGGAGTTTGGGACGAGAGAGGGGGAGGATGATGGTGGTATGTTTGTGATTGTGGAAAGTGGAAGTATGTTTGTATGTACTGAAGTGAAGCTATTTGCGCTTATATAGGCCCAGCCCAGAGCACCCGTGCGTCATCTTCTCGAAGTGAGGCTGTTTAGTATTGTGCGGCATGCTATCGAGGTAAGTGGCAATGACATATTATCACGCCTTATTTCTTCGTTTGAGCATGTAGCTATTTTTCATTGTAAACGCGAGGCTGACAATTTTCATGGCGAACAGTTTTGCGCAGAGTATGTGTTTGATTTCATAACTCAATGGTATATCTACGATGCCGTGCTCATCGGAACGAAGGAATATTGTTACTCCAACTCGCCGTCCCATGCCCAATCCATCCAAGTAGTGAAATATAATGAAAATTATGCTAACTTAAGAAATTTGAAGACTCGAGCTTGAGCAAACTCCATGGCGCCTTATCATCAAATTCACCAGTCGTCTGGTCCATGTCCAGTGCTTAGAAGCCATGCGACCTCAACACCAGACACCGACAAGCAATCTAGCAGTTCGGGGAGCCGCAAATCTGGCGGACGTTCTGCGGCGCAAAGGTCTGAGGACCAGCGGTGCAGTTGCTGTCGGGGCAGTTGAGCGGGCCAACGGTTACGTCGTTGCCTGACATCCAAGTCTTGCTGTATCACGCATTAGCACGCACACCAAATCACTTCAATATCGTAACACTTACCCGTTGCAGACCCAGGTGTGGGTGATCTGGTAACGAGCCGTGTTCTGGGGACCACGGAGATCGAACAACAGCTTGCGGCGAGGCGCGCTGCACTCGTTGCTGTTAGGGATGGAGGCGCCCTCGGCGTAGCAGGTGGAGCCGTTGGTGACAGAGTCGTCGATGCCAGTGGTATCGGCGAAGGTGGACTGGAAGTGGAAGGACACTACGGCATGGCTGCTGGAGGTCGAGAGGAAGAAATCGGAGATGGTGTAAGAGGTGGGAGCGCAGTTCTCGGCGCGGGCGTCCAGAGCAGTGGGGGCTGCGAAGGCGACCGAGGAGAGGAAGAGGGTGGTGATGGTGGTGAAAAGCATCTTGGTTGTTGTTGTTGGTTTGGAGGTTTGTTTGGATGCTTGTCTTTACCGTGGGTACTTGGTGAGGCTGGATGAAGTGGTGGGAGTGTGGTGGGACAAGGAAGAAGATATATGGCTGGCGGAAAGTTTCTTATATACTTCTAGGAGACCGATAAGCTGATTGCCTCTCAACAGATCTGCTCCGCTCGCTGTTGCTCCGCAAGGTTGTCGGAAGGAAGGAGATAGGAGCGGAAGGGAACAGCAATGTTGGGGCAACGAACACCCCTAGCGTCTTTTGAATGGGGTAAATAGGTTGTTGGGCTGAAAATGGCGATTAGCACGAGGTTGTTAAAGAACCCCCAATGGGGCGTTGTTGTAGTGTAGTTGCGGCTGAGCTCTCATGAGGTTTTATTGGGTAGCCTCACAATAAGCTGACCATTTGCGCTTCCTCACGGAACCAATGGTCATGCCAGTGGCAGAATGCTGTGTCCAAGGCAGACGATGTTTCGCAAAGGACAGGTCAGGTGCGTGTACTAACGAGTGCGCATTTCGCCTGTAGGTTGTTACCAGTCCGGAGGACTCGTGTCATCAGAGACATGTGTGCCAAACATAGAGCTCGGTATCACAATAACTATTGTGAAGCTAGGTATATAAGATCCCGGTCTTGTGGCAAAGGCTGTGGTTTACATGTTTGTTCGGACGATGATCCAATCGGGTGCGTGTGCTGTGATGAAGGTTCCCAGACAGCACAGCCTCGTTGCTCTGAGCGTCCGATGTCACGTTCTACGCCGCTACAACGTTCTGTACGGCGTGTAGCATCATGTTGGCTCACGCTGTCACCTGGAGTCATGAAGTCACACCGTTCCTTGACTTGAGCGATGAACGTGGGACGAGAGATTGTTGATCATGGTCTGGTAGGTCCGCCCTTCTCCCCATATGCCTAGCTCTTTCTACATGGAGTTGTGGTATTGCGCGGTTCAACGTCTGCGTACAGTGGAGGTAATGGTATCAAGCAACGAGACAGAGACTATAATAGAGAGAAAAGGGTCGTTGTGGTCACGAGGTGCAGTCCACGAGACAGGACGTCACTGCTGTTTACCGGTACCGTTTTTAAGCGAGCGACCAGATGGACAGGCATTCCCGCGGGGAGCGTCATCATTTCAGGCCAGCAAGCATCACAAGCACTGCACCACAATGGACATCACTCCCATATTCAACCAAGTACTGGCCAGGCATGATGCGCACCCAATCGAGCCCTATGTGTTCCGTGCTGAGGACCTGGACGAGTTCCTGAAGGAGGCATACCGCATTGTAGGCCACGTTGCGCCCGCGGGTTGAAGGACAAGCACAACTGACTGCAACAGCGGACACACGTCACGAAGCTCCATAGTGACCTCAAATCAATACGGCAGAGCTATCTCTCTACTGCACACCCGCCAAGACGAAAGCAATATGCGCGAGCGAGCAATTCCTCGGCCGCAGACAAGGACGCCAAATACCTGACCGATGTCCAGCGCACCGAGATCGATGCCTCGGCAAAAGAATCGCTGCGAGAACTCAACTATGCCATCAACAACCTGCGCGATGCCGAGCAGATACGACAGACAACCCACTCGCAGGTCGCGCTGCGAAAGCGGGCAAAGCAAGGCCTGGGCGCGTTGGGGCGGTGGGCGGCGGGAGGGGCAATAACAGCGAAGAGCGTTGACGAGGAGACTGAAGAAGCCAAGGCGAACACCCTACAGGCGCACAGAGAGAGCATCATATGGTCTCTGCAAAATCAACTCGAGGAATGCGGCCGCTTCCAGAGCTCCATGATGGAGATCCGGCTCATGAGAGAGGTGGAGAAGAGCAAGAGCGTGCTGTATAAGACCAGAGCATCGGGACCGTCTACGGGCGACTACGGCGGCATGAATGGCAGTTACAGTGCAGAGGGCTCGGTCGACTATCGAGGGAAGACGAGCCACGCGCAGGACGAGTCGAACGGGGTGGCAGAGAACCAGCTCGACCCCGAGCAGCTGCAATTATTCGCACAGGAGAACCAGGACATGCTCAAGCAGTATGAAGACCAGCTTGACAAGGTTCGGTGAGTTGATGATGTTGTACGGTAACTAAACTCTACTAACACACCCAGCGCAACGGAGAAGTCGCTACTCGAGATCTCGGAACTACAAACAACGCTTGCAAACAACCTCAGCGTCCAGTCGGCGCACATCGACCAGCTCGTCCAGGACTCGTTCTCGACGACGGAGAATGTCGGGAGCGGAAACAGGGAGCTCAGGCGGGCAACGGAGCGAAGGAGCACGGCACAGGCAGTCTTCTGGTCGACGTGTATCTTCTGCACGACACTTGTGCTTTGGGACCTATTCATATGACAGAGGGCGGAGGGCGGAGGGCGGAGGGCGCAGGTCGCATTAGATACCCAGCATGTGCAACCACAATTATGACCGTTACCTTCGCCTGCATGCTGAGTGGACCGGTTTACCAAGAACAGCAACTGCACGCCTTGTGGAGTCGGCGGCGGCACATGCCCGTTGCAGACCCACCCGCGTTCGTCTCGGTCGAACGTCGCGCCCAGCTTGTGTCTACGGTATTTCCAGCGGATCCGCAGCATGTGAGAGTGATGCGATAAGACAGGCGTTGTGATGGTTGACATCATCTCGGATATGGCAGCATGTGCCTCGGCTTGCTCACCAGACCCCGGGGACACTCTCCAGCCGGCCACACTTTATAGAACTGTCCGAAGCCCTCGCGATGGCCTGCAACCCTCGCCTCTTGTCGTCTCGAGCTACGTCTCGGACTCCGCATCCACTTCCCCGACACAGCACCGAACTCGAGGCGCGGGGTTTAGCGTGCAGCGGTTGTAGCTTCCACTAGGCGGTGAAACGTAAAAGTGTGGGAGCTCTCGAGCGCAGTCATGCCACACTCACCTTCTCAGACACCTGATCTTTCCTCCTCTCCCTCCCAAACCTCTTCACAGTCCAGACTCACCCAGATCTCGACACACATAGCACCAATGGCCGCTACAGCTTTCGACGCGAGCGTCGTCCCCCAGGCGCCTGAAGACCCGCTCTTCGGGCTGATGGCCGCCTACCGCCGTGACACTGACGAGAAGAAGGTCGACCTGGGCATTGGGGCGTACAGGGACAACAATGCGAAGCCCTGGATCCTGCCCGTAGTCAAGAAGGCAAGTACGACCCGGGCTCCTTCCTCATCCACAGACTAGGAAGCAGCGAGCTGACCGACTCTCACTCCAGGCCGACGAGATCCTCCGCAACGACCCCGACCTCAACCATGAGTACCTGCCCATTGCCGGTCTCGCCGACTTCACCACCGCCTCACAGAAGCTCGTCCTCGGCGGTGACAGCCCCGCCATCAAGGAGAAGCGCGTACGTGCATCCCTCCACTACGTCACGTCATGATCCGCTTACACCGAACACAGGTCACCAGCCTGCAGACCATCTCGGGCACCGGTGCCGTCCACTTGGGCGCCCTCTTCCTTGCCAAGTTCTACAAGACCACCACCCAGCGTCTCACATACTTCTCGGACCCAACATGGGCCAACCACTTCCAGATATTCTCCAATGTCGGCCTCGAGTACAAGACATACCCCTACTTTTCTAAGAAGACCAAGGGCCTTGACTTTGATGGCATGGTCAGCACAATACAAGGCGCTCCCGAAGGCAGCATCATCCTGCTCCACGCCTGCGCACACAACCCCACAGGCGTCGACCCCACACAAGACCAGTGGAAGAAGATCGCCGAGGTGATCAAGGCGAAGAAGCACTTCCCCTTCTTCGACACTGCCTACCAAGGCTTTGCCTCTGGTGACCTCGCCCGCGATGGCTGGGCTATCCGCTACTTTATCGAGCAGGGTTTCGAACTATGCATTGCGCAGTCTTACGCGAAGAACTTTGGTTTGTACGGCGAGCGTGCCGGCTGCTTCCACTTTGTCACCTCACCCTCGTCTGACGCCGAGGAGACCATCAAGCGCATCGCCTCACAGCTCGCCATCCTCCAGCGGTCCGAGATCTCAAATCCTCCCGCTTACGGCGCCCGCATCGCCTCGACCGTCCTCAACGACCCCAAGCTGTTCGCCGAGTGGGAGGCAAACTTGAGGGAGATGTCTGGACGTATCAAGGAGATGCGCACAGCTCTCCGCAGCAAGCTCGAGGAGCTGGAAACACCAGGCACATGGAACCACATCACCGACCAGATCGGCATGTTCAGCTTCACGGGCTTGACTGAGAAGCAGGTGCTGAAGATCAGGGAGGATGCACACGTCTACATGACCAAGAACGGCCGCATCTCAATGGCCGGTCTCAACACCCACAACGTCGACTACTTTGCGAAGGCTGTCGACAAGGTCGTGCGGGAGACGCAGTAGGTGGCTGGTCCGTGGTTATGAGGATATGTTACGAGTACACGGATTATGCAAGCGTATGGTATGGGAGGTGGCACAAAATTGCCCTTCCCAGTATAGCAATAGACTATCACACACCTTGAGAATAGCTTGCAGTGACGTTGCATAGTGACGATGTACAATATAGGAACATAAACTTGATTATATACCAACACACTCAAACGCTCCAAACAAGAATGGGTATATATGACAAAGACCGACCACCCATACAAGAAAAACTCCTAGCGAATGTCCATACACAACCCATCAAATCATCTCCCTCACCCCCTTCCCAGCACTAAACCGACTCATACTAACATGCATACCCATCCCCTTCCCCACCTTCTCCAACGCCATCCAACTCTTCTTCTTCGCCTTCTTCTCCCTCTCTCTCTCCTCGCGCGCCCCATCGCCGCTCAAGCGTGTCATGAAATCTAGACTACTCGCTTTCTTGTGCTGCCGACTCGCTTCGAACGTGTCGTCGTAGGTGGGTATGCGTTGTAGGGATTGCGTGAGCAGGGATTGGTGTGGGAAAACCGAGATGGAGGATGAGGGGGATGGTGCGGTGGGGTGGTGGGATGAGGAGTGGAAGGGGCTGGATGTGGATGTCGAGGAGTTTTGGATGAGGTACCCGCCTTTCGCTTCATACAGGTAGGCCCATGCTGAGTCGCGGGTTCCTTGCAGGGGTAGCTGGATTTCGTCGTCGTCGTGGGTTGCGAAGTTGATGCTGGGAGCGTCGTCTGGTGTGGATGTTTGCGAGGGCAGCGGGTTTGGGGACTGGGTTGCGGGGAGGTCTGCGGAGGAGGAGTGTGGGCGGGGTGTTAGGGTGGGTGTGTCGAGGGAGGGCCATGGGAGGGCGAGGGCGAGATCGGGGGAGGAGAAGGAGGGGCGGCGGCGGGTGTGGATTGTTGGTTGTGGACTGGGAGTTGGAGGTGCTGGTGAGGCGTTTAAGGTGGGTTGCGGTGGTGAGGAGCGGAGAGCTGGGTGGGTTTCCGTGGGTGGGATGGCGGTTGTTGTTGAGCGGAGTGCTGGGTGCACTTCTGTTGGTGTTGTTGGGCGGAGCGTTGGGTGTGTGGTTTCGAGCTTTAGGGTTGGGAGTTGGGGTGGAGATGGGAAGAGTGATGGTGAGGCTACACTGGCTTGGGACGATTTTGCCGAGTGTCTCGCTGAGCGTGATGCGTTGTCCTTGGATTGGCCTGGCTGCGTTGGGAGGGCAGGAAGTGGTCGGTCTGTCGGTGGCAGCGGTCGAGCTACACTCTTCTTTGAGGCGAGCCATTCAGGCAGAGGAGCGGAAGGATCGCTACTAAGTAGCCTTTCAGGTACTTGGTTTTTCGAGCTTCCGCGCTCAGGTACAATTGGAGCATTAAGCTTCTCGAGTTCGTTGCGCGATGCTTCAGGATTGACTTTAGCAATGCCGTTTGATGATGCGAGAATGGTGATCTCTTCTTCTCGCTGCATCTTGATGCCTTGCAGATCTGTAATCTTGAGGGAAGTATTTGAGGTACGGCGCGAGTGTAGAGAGACGCTTGATGTTGAAGAAGCATTGGAGGATTTTGTTGGTGCATCGCTGTCAGATTCCGAGCTGTCCTCAAACTGCTCCTCTGGTATTGACTCCACTTGGAAGACTTGTGACGGTTTGGTCGTCAATGGCCGGATGATTGACCACGGCGGTGACTGTTCCAGCAGATCCGTATAATGAATCTCTTTCGTTTGGGCATCCCACTCAAGTAGCTTCTTAGCAACCCAGGGATTTTGTGTGCACCGTAGCTTTGAAAAGTATGCACTGCAAGCCTGGACATTGGACAGTGGATGGCCGTGGTCCACGAGATCTTCCAGCGTAGTTGAAAACTCTTGGTTGAAAGCTTCCAGGGATGGAAACTGTTCAACGTGGAGGTTCAAAAAGTGGCAGAAGGCGTGGTGGTAGGCCTCAAATTTGAAGACAGCAAAGCGCGCATCCAAAGACTCTAGCATTTCTTGCGCGCTCAAATTCGATGGTGGTAGTGGTGGTCCAACCTCGAGAACTTCTTGCATTACATCTTCCGCCAGCGAAAGGAAGATGTCGAGTTTGACCTCGCGATCGTGTTTGACCCAGTCTCTGCGCTCATCTAGCAGACTTGGTTGTGGATTCGTGACAGAGGAGGGACGTGATGTCGCGGCTTCGGGCATTGGCATTGGGCAATTGCCATTGCAGTATTTCCATGTGCCTTTGGCTTGAAGGGCAAACTTGATGGTGCGTCGCCATCGCGAATATTCAGGGCCCGAGAAATGTAGTTGCAGTTGCGGGACGCCTGGGAGGCGCGATGATGTGGTTTGAGACATTGTAATCTATGCGGCCACGAGGTGGGCGTCGCTCGATCTAGGAATCCACGATGGATACAGCGGTAACAACTCACAACAAGTCGCTATCGAGTGCGAGCAAACATGAAGCAATGTGAACAAAGGTCGCAAATGGGAATCATCCTCACGTCTTACTGTATGGGCACCATTGCGATTATATGGGCGTCCATCTTTTGGCCAACACCGAATACGCGACCACGCCCACCGAACCCATAGCTCCGGGCATTTCAGCCCTGCATGACAGCCTGCAACCCACAAAGAACGTGGGCAATCAGACGTCCCGTGCAAGGGGCCCCTACCTGATACACTTCCGGCGGCGCACTATTGCTGACCGCACTCGTCATTGTCTTGCTGGGTGCTACAAGACAGCGCGCGCAAGAGGGTAGAGTCAGCAGTGTTTGTGGTCGTTGGCGTCGGGGAGTAATATGGAGTTGAAGGCACCGGCCAATAAAGAGGAGGAATGTGAGGCTGAGCAACGATAATTGGTTACCGGATGAGGTAGCGTCGGGGTCTATCCTGCGATGCTTCAGCTTCGAAGTCCGAAAGATGGGGATGCGGCCCTTGCGAATGGTCAAGAGCGTCGTGAATGATGCAGGTCTGGTCATTCAACCTGCGCCAGAAGCAAAAACACAACCAGGGACATCGGAGGGCCGGTCTCCGTGACTCTCTTCAATGAGTCCCGGGGCGTGCTGCTGACTTTGATATTGCGAAGAAGCAATGAGACAGTCTAGGCGACACAAACCCCGAAGATAGCACAGAGCTGGACGGCGTCAAGTGTCTTCACGAAGGTGCGACTACTGTCAGGCTTCATCATCAGTTTTGTCCGACACAAAACTCGGTGGAGCTATTCTTAGTACGCCCTACGTGGCTGTGGACCCCGCCCAAATGTGTCGACACCAGCACGTCTTTTAGCTTGGACAATTGAGCAAAGAAATCGTATCAAAGCGCTAGAAACGTTGCCTAGGGTTGTACGACATGTTTCCCTAGGGGCTCGCAGTGATTTTGACAAAGACTTCGGAAACGTACCGCACAATTGTGTCCGTTTGGCCGCCTCAATGATGTCTTCCCGTAAGCCGTGCATGCCCCACCCAATGTCATGAGTTTTTGGTTGAGAGCTCCCTAGGGTTTTTAATAGCTAGGATTATGATTTATTTAAATCTTCAGCTTTCATCAACTGGTCAACCATTCGATCAGAAGCAACTCAATGGCGTGTTGGCGGAGTGGTTATCGCGCAAGACTAGAAATCTTGTTCCTTCGGGAGCGCAGGTTCGAATCCTGCATACGTCGTTCTTTTTGCGCACGTTGTGCTCTGCTGGATATGTAGAGGTGGTCGCATGGATCGTTGTGTGCCAAATGGTGTTTTAGCAGAATCAACCAACGGAGCGCCAGGTCCAACCAAGAACACAACGTGGATATGTTTGCAACACTAAGAACGCTGCTAGTAGATTTCATTTTGAGCGTCTCTAGGATTTCTGTTCTCATACTATCATTTTTCGACGAGTGCACGGGGTCTCTCCGTCAGTTGTGAAAGTTAGAAAAAAGATTGGGCTTGACAACTACATGCACGTATATCCAAGCGATCCTAAATGCTAAAAAGCTCCTGTAGGTATACAGAATAGCCTATCTTATCTCTGGCTTTTGCGAATTACTGAGAGGGAGCACCTGTTTCGCCAAGAAATTACTTGGCGCTATGTCACTTCGTGGTATGTGAGCAACTGCAACGTCGCAAACCTTCTCCATGACATTGCGACCGTTTCCCTTCGCGCTTCGAGTAGGCACCGACATTTGTAATGTGTCACGACTTCGCCAATTACTGCTCAAGCAAAGGCGCAACCAGCCATTCTTGTTCAAATTTGTGAAGAGGGTCCTCACCGAGCCAGAGCGCGCTTATTTCTGGCATCGCTTTGGACCACAGCATGAAGTCTTGAGCAAAGTTGATGCTGTGGCCGAGTATATCTCTGGCAGGTACGTAGCTACAATTGATTGTCGAGAATATGCTAATTTGACGTAGGTTCGCAGCGAAAGAAGCCATCCGGAAAGCATGCGACCATCTTGAAGAGTCCACCCGAGGCTACCACCACATCATGATCCTCCCAATCACGCCGCCCTCCGATATAAAGGCACATCGATCGGCGCCGCCTCGAGGTCTTATACTGGACGCAGTGTACGAACCGCGGGATACATTGGCGCACGACGATGCAGAACTGGAGAAAAATCACTCAGAATACGAACGTATAGACGCCAATAGTCTGAGTGGTCAACTCTGCGAGATCAGTATCAGCCATGATGGCGACTTTGCGACAGCCGTCGCCTTGGTACCCACTCAGCCACACCACGGTACTAAGGCCTCCGAGCTGAAAGAAGGGTACTTCAAGACACGGTGAAGCGCATCTACCGTTCGAATTCTTCAGCAAACGTCACAAGAGCGAAGCAACGACTCCATGAAGAAGCAGTCAAGGCAGCAGTCCCCAGACTACATGGTGGGTTTGTTCACGTCTAAATTGCCCTACGCCTGTTGAACATAGCTCAGCATGTGGAACAGACGCTCCAAAAAGAGATCTGAGAGGAAAAGGCACACCTTTGACGTCGAGACCCCTTGGTCGACAATATATGCGAACTACGCAGCCAGGAGAGGCTGGCCGCAAAGCGCGAGAATGAAGCATCCAGACTACCACGAGGGAGGAGACATCGCGGTGGAAAATGAAACACCCAAAATTCGATGGCCTATCAATTTGTGGCGAACGGGACGAAGGCATCTCAGAGTACGATAAGCAGCAGACTCTTCTTCACCACAACCAGGAATCAGATAAGGCTATTCGATACCAAAACGATGGAGACACAAAGCTTGATCGATATGCGGCACCGTTGTCTAATATGGAGAAAATATTGAACTGCGGCTTGCAGTAAGATGTTGCTATGGCTTAAAGTCGGGACAGATTTCATCAGCTCTTATCATACCCAAGCGGTTCACTACATTTCCACGTGTTGCAGAGTAACTTCCAGAGTTTTGCATACACAGTAGCTGTATCTAAGCAATATCCATCCATGTCCACGAAGGCGTTCGAGCCGCTCGCTTATCCCTGTACAACTTCATCCCGTAGCTTTCAGCCCCCAACATTATCGTCCACTCACTAAGCCAAAACAATACAAGCTTCCGTCAGGCAAAACCAACATCTCCTTTTATGGCCGCCGAAGGAGTGCCTCGATGCACTAGCATCGCTTTAGCTCTGATTTTCCTGCGCCGCGATGCTGTTTCTGGTAAAGCTCGTCCTGGCGGTGGCACATGGTCCTGCCGATTGGATGTACATTAGAGAATGCGAACTTTTAAAGCCGCAGTGGCACTCCTAGGATCAAGTAGACTATTCGGTTTTAATTTTGGGTCGAGCCCTACAGCGCAATTGTGGAGAGATGCAGATGATCGCGGTATGAAGAGGACATCCCAGTCGCAGCACTCTCCAAGTCAACCTCAGCACCAACGGAATCCGTGCTGTACAATCTCTGCCCTTCCAACTGTCCCAGAAAACCTCCTTGGCGCACAAAGATCTTCTTGCTTGGAGCATTGATCCACCATGCTCACCCACCTTGCCCTCGGTTCTGCACTTTTGTCGGGCAGCTATGCGACTCTCGTCGCGCCCTCTCAATCTGCTCCGGCCGTAGACGCACTCATCACCCCTGGACCACAGGTTGAGCTACTTAAGAAACAGAACAATGCCGCTCATATAGGATGGATTTCGTTCGGAGGCCAATGGTCGAGCCAGACCTGTGATCCTGGTATGCGAAATCAGTAATAAACTCTCTTTCCAACATACGCTGATCATGTCATCAGGAAACACATACTATCAAGCTGGGGGACAATGGGGTTGCTGCTCAACGGGCGCCGCTGGGTGTAGGATCGCGATTGGATGCTTCAATGGCAACATGATTTTCCAAGCATCATCAACCGCCCGAGCAAATTCCACCGGAGTGGCTCCAGCTGCAGTTAGCTACAGCCTGGTGACGCACCATTGGTATATCTCGCAACCAAGATGGAGTCTTGACAAAGACCATGAGCTAACTTACTACAGCTCATCGATGTATACCGCATCAGAAGACAAGTCAATTACCTTGTGTAACACTGCATACATGTTCGAGAATGAACGTGACGCTGACCCCAAGGTTAACATTGTTTGTGGTATGTCCTCTATAATCTGGAGCTACTACCGTCAGCGACCTGGTGTAGCCACATCAGCACCATCGTCTTCAGCACTATCGTCTTCAGCACTATCGTCTTTGGGTACGAGTTACGCCCTGTCAACGCGAGAATTATTGTAATGACTTGAAGCCACAGCTAAATCTTCAATTGACGCAAGACCATCATCCACTCCCGCATCCTCCACAGCAACCCGGAGCTCTACTCCTACGCCTGCCTTTGCGGTATCTGGCGGTGAAGAGGATAGCGAGAGCAAAGCATGGATTGCCGGCGTAGTACTCGGACCCATTGTCGGTCTCGCACTTCTCGCCTTAGGTCTCTTCTCCGTATTACGCCGCAAGAAGAACAAGAACACCAAACATCACAGCGCACCAGCTTCCGGCAGCGCCACCGGCCCAGGAGCCAACGCATACCCGCTTGAAACTTACCCAACAACCCCCTCTAGTTCATCTCAACCACCCCAGTACCACCCTAGCACGCAGCAGCATGCTGGCGCTGCTCCGTTTGGCGTCGCAAAGCAGGATGGCTACTTCGTGTCTGATACACAGTCACCCGTCATATCACAAGGTTTCCAGAGCCCGTACGGTAATGCGCCCCAGCCGTGGCAGCAACCTGGTGCTCAGTCGGCGTACGGTGCTCCATCGCCGCTGGATGTGCAGCACGCAGAGTATCATGTGAGCGAAGCGAGGCCTTTCTCGAGTGCGTTTGAGAGCGATACTGGACATGGGAAGCCGGAGGTTATCAGTGTGCACCCGAAGAGATGAGTTGAGCAGGTGTAGTGTGCTGGGGAATGGAGTTGGGAATATTGAGCTTGACTATTGGGGAGACCAGAGTTATGTCATTGGCGCTGGTGCATTCTGCTGTTGTTCGCTGTATACATCTTTGGACGGCTTGGACACGAAGGAACGAACTTTTGCGTGCACGAGTTATTTTGAAAGTTTCTGGTATTTAACCACCAACAAGCTTCTGGACCTTTAGGAAGGAGTTGTGGGTTCATTGACCTTGTCTTATTCATCTCGAAGGCTTTTGAATGTATAATGATTAGCACTGCGAACGTACCTGCATGGATACCGCCGACGTCTGCTTCCGGGCAAACAAGAGGCGAAGTGCAGGCGTAGCTACTTAGAGTTGTAGTCCAGCCCTCTCGCCTCTTTAGGAATCTACCGATTTTCGGCATTTTTCTTTAGTATCTCTCCACTGCAGGACTATACTTCATGACCGTGATCGTTAAGACTGTTGCCATGGTTATGTTGTCCATTTGTGAGTGACCCAAACGCCGTGGTCGCGCCGAACCTAAACTGCCCAGGTGTGCCTTCCATCTCGCAAATGCGCCTCGATCTTCTTTCCGCTACCTTCCAGCGCCCCGACTCTACTTCCATTCCTGTTTAAATCCCGTTGCCGCTGTATCGCTCGCAACTGGAACTGTCATTCGACGTGTTACCGCGAAACTGCCCGTCGGTCGTGGAATTGCCGCCCGTGTCCCCAGTTTGTCGGCGCGAACCGCTGCACTGACCCTCGCACATCAACCGGGCGCCTAAGACGCTCTGCTATTGCTCAACTGTTTTGAAACACTAGATCTTCATGTGGCCGGGATTCTCGACTATCCATAATGGGGGCAAACTTTCCATTGCATGCTGTGCCGCAATGTATTTTCGGGGGGCGCAAACTATGCCACCGTTCGCTATGTTCTGTGGAAACGCCTTATGTACCCAGCAACGCGGAAACTGTGGTTCGAAGGCACGCAAATATTTCGTTTCGTTTCTTTTCGAGTAGAAGTTCCGCAATTGGGTGCTTGGTAGACCAGCACACACGAATGCGCTTGTGTT
This sequence comes from Ophiobolus disseminans, assembly GCA_010093685.1. Lineage (NCBI taxonomy): Eukaryota > Fungi > Ascomycota > Dothideomycetes > Pleosporales > Phaeosphaeriaceae > Ophiobolus > Ophiobolus disseminans. The sequence continues at coordinate 652,557 of MU006230.1, forward strand.
GAGATCACAAAAGCTCGCGACCTGAAAATGGCTCAAATGGGCAGTCCTGTATCGCCTATTCAGTTACAATCGCTTCCCGTTACACCGATTTCCGCTTCTCTCGCGCAGGCGCGGACTGCTAGTAAGTCGTCAGCGCTCGACATACATTATCTAATGCTCACGCTATACAGCCTCGTCTTCTACTACACACAAGGCGAGCTGGCTCCCGTTCACTCTACGATGGTACTATCTTGTACTCCCGACCATTGTCAGTCTTTGTCTCGGCAGTGTACTTGTGTTCCTCAGTGTCTATTCGAAACAAAACCACGGCATCGGTGCCGACAATGGCTCGTCGGCGATACTATTCGGATGGCGCTTTACTCCCACTCTCATCGCTGTTCTCTATGCACAGATGACAGTTATCTTGTTCGAAGATGTGAAGAGAACCGAACCGTTTGTACGCCTTTCAAAAGCTCCATCCGGAGGCGCAAGTACCTATGGCACCCTGCTGCAGACACCTAGAGCGTGGTGGTCCATATTCATCGATGTATGTCTTAAACGAAAGCGGACAGGCAAGACCAGTTGGAGTTTGATCTGCGCATCATTCGTCAACGTTCTCGCCCTACTCGTCATCTCGCCGCTATCGTCCGCCTTGTTGACCTCGGAGGAAGTCCTGGTGCCGAAAACCATTGACTTTACGAGGATTTTCCCCAGGGCGAGTACACAGATTCCAATGGTTCCCACGACTGATACATACTACCGAACACTGAATGGTCTGATAAGAAATACGTCCACGTCAGCATGGGTCTCGAATACCTCCGTAACATTCCCTTTTTGGCCATCTTCCGAGTCGGCTCAACTGGGACCGCAGTTGGCGTCGCCGTACGAAGCATGGAAAAGCAACACGATCGTTCTGGAGCCCAGATTTAAGTGTGAAGAGATGACGCTGGAGAGTTCAGAAATGACATTAAAGCGTTACTCTGAAGTATACACCACTCAACGCTACGGTCCGCTGAACGGAACACAACCCATGGTCACATTTGTCTTAACATCTGGCACTGGCTGCAGATACGAGCTTTCGATACATCCTTTGGTTGATATGGCCTCCAGTGGTGGCGTGACCTGGTCGGATGCATCAACGTTCTACCGCACTACTAAGGAGAATATTCATGTTGGTGGGCGAGTATATCCAGGGAACGTTACCTCGACTCACATATATGCTCGAGTCAATGCATCTGAACAGTGCAAAGGCCGGGACATAATCCTCATGAGCACACCGTGGACGGTACCACTCAGTTTCACAGAGAGAATGCCGTTTATGCCTGCGAACCAGACATACGAGCGTTCATCCGGATTTCGAATGCGTGGATTGCTTTGCGACTCTCAGTACTTCATGTCAAAACAAAACAAAGGTTTAGCAATGGTGGGGACTCGAAGCAAAGCTCCCGACGCCACCTTCAACTCAGATGCGACTCTGGAAAAAATACCGGAGAGTCTCATCAATCTGGACCAATTCCAAACGGAGAGTATGCAGGACACTTGGAGGTCATACTTTGATGAGAAAAGCTTGCAGCCAGTGACCGTGCCAATGGACACAGTGGGACATGTCATCGACATGGTGGGACATGTCAGAGAGAATAAGTTGTTTCACCTCTACCCTGAATTTTCAGGGATGGCTCCGCTTCTTGCTGCTCTTTCCAACTACAATGTGAGCTCAATGATCGAGGACCCGAACATCGCTTTGACTGCCGCTCTCATAAAAGGTCGAGTTTTTACGGAAACGCTTAAAGAATCGTTCAGCAATGCCAGAGCCATGGACACCGGTGTTATCCAGGGCGAGGCAACAGTTGTTGAAAGCCGGGTGGTCGTTTTGACAGAAATAGGCTTCACCCTTGCCGCAGTTTTCTTCGCCTCCTCTATTCTTTTGATGCTCATCTTTTGGAGCTCTCGTCTGGCTCACCGGCCTCTTCACCTTCGATCAGACCCTGCCAGCACGGTTGGTCTTTGTCTCTTGTTGGACCAGAGCTCAAGCGGACTTTCCACGCTCAGGAATATGCACCAAGCTTCTCGAGTCGACCTTTACACAGCCCTGCAGGGTGAGAAATACTCCACTTCAAACAATGTCCTTTCGCGAGGTGACAATGATAATGGTAGGCTGGCTAGATTCCCTGCCCGTACGACACCTTGCTAACTGTTTTCCATAGAACCACCGATTGCAGTAAAGGCGAAACGCAACTGGAGGCCACAAGTAGTGCATGTTCGCATGCTACTAGCATTAGGTCTCCTACTTACGTTGGTTCTCGTTGCTGTTCTGATTTTGAACGCATTCTCAGCCCGTTCGCAGCTATCTCAGCTTGCATTCATCTACGAAGCTGATGTATCAAAGCTCAAACTTAGCTTTTCTACATTTGCACCGATATCCATTGCACCAACGGTCATAAGTATCATCGTTGGATTGTGGTGGGATCAACTCGATTCAACCTTTCGCATCTTATACCCCTTTATCTCGATGTCTCGAGGCCCAACCCCAATCTGCGATGGGGCTGGGCTGACTTATCGATCCAAGTCTTGGATAGGTGCAGCTATAAAAGCGGGGCGCAAAAGACACTGGGTGTTGCTCATGATTTCTGTCGGCTCAGTCCTCGCGCAAGTCTTGACTGTCTCCATGTCAGCATTGTTTGAAAGAGAAGTCCGGAATGTCCTTCAGCGAACGGCAATCCCACGAGATCTGGAAATGCGCCAGGTACCAATAATTACAGAGGCTAAGTTCAACAAGGATGGCGGTAATCCCCTTCTCGACGTCCTGGACACTCTCTATCTCGACGCGTCAAAAAATTGGCTCTACGGTGCTGGAATTCAGCACTCCTACAACGGCTCACAGCTTCCATGGACATCCGAAGGATGGAGTTTTCTACCTGTGGACCTTTCGAGCATATCTAACCACTCGAAATCACAGTCTTCATCCAACGGCGACAACAGAAGGACAGCAGAGTTCCCAATAAATGTAACACTCAACGTACCTGCGATCAGAGCCCGACTGAGTTGCAGAGTAATCGACGAGATTGGCAACATGTCGTCATGGATTCAACCTGTCAACATAACGAAGGATCCTGGTATATATAAACCAAGTGAGATTACCATGATCAACGGGACAGGAAAGATGATGTCCTATCAGTTGATGCAAACCATGTTTGCGGGAACTGACTCTCACACCTCTGTCCTCCCAAAATCAAAAGAAGCGACGTGCTGTGGCAATGGGACTATCAATAATCCTCAGCGTGCAATCATGGGTTACTGGTCCCCTGTACTTCCAGCAAAGGCATTTCAGGGTCGCAACTACTACCCTTATGAGGCTCTGACCTGGCCTATCTCGCTGACCACGAAATGGATTGTTGGCAATCCTTTCCTGCTTACAACAAATGGCCTCACATCCAAGAACCTTTTCTTCGAGGAGGTCCCGCAGATCCAAGCTGCCCGTTGCGAACCGATAATTGAGACAGCAGACGCGACAGTTACGGTCAACAAAGACACTGGGAACGTGTTGTCTCATACTATCGAAGGCGACCCGACTCAAGCCAACGGAGCCTGGGCAGACGTCTTCACTATGCATGAACCGAGTAACAAGACATCCTACAATATAACCTCACTAGAGACAATGAACATCACTGCCTCCTTTGGAGTGTTGTTTCTCGATTCATTGCTTGGATCCGCGGATAGGTCGACTTCTACGAACGAAAATTTGAACGAGAACTCGTTCAACATCCGAGACCAAAATAATGGCATCGCTATGGACTTGATGACATACTCCATGTACACTCTTGCGGACAAGAACCCAGACGCGCTTCTGAACTTCACTACCCTCGCAGCTTACGCAGATCGTACGTTCCAGACATTCTTTCAACATTTTGTCAACAGCGGACTGTCTCTAAGCAAGGGCGGTCTAGCATACCAGCCAATCAACGATGACAGCATGAATTCCATTGGGCGCTCCATCGACGAGAATGGCACCGCAATTGCAGAAAAAAGGTTTCCGGTTCTCAACTCTGATCGTACCATCATTGCCTCGGCATCGTACCGCATCCGTGTTCTTCACATGAACAACGTTGCCACCTACCTTTCTACCGCGATTCTTATCTGGCTCATTCTTACGACACTCATAGTAATTTGCCTACAGCGCAAATACACAAAGTTTATGAACCGAGACGTACAGCTCATCGCAGATATGCTGGTCTTGGTTGCCGGAAGCGACAACTTCCTCGAGCTCGTTGCCGAGAAAGGAGTCGACCTCAAAAAGAACAAAGACATTAAAACCATGCTCGGATGGTTTAGGGACAGAGACGGACAGGTCCGATGGGGCGTTGAGGTGGTTGGGGGACGGAACGCTGTGGAATGGGTGGATGCACCTAAGCAGGGCTTCCATATCCCCGGCAAAAGCTCAAAAAATGTGCTTGCGTGGAGACGGTAGACTAAGAGATAGTGGTAGGGGGGAAATGTGTTTTTGTTACAGCATAGCTCTAGTGTTGCACGCTTATGCTGTCATCACGCAGTAACACTAGCAAGGTCGAAAATTGAACCATCATTCAACCACGATCATTCTGTGCTAAGATCAGCCAAAACTAGGCTTCCACAGCCACGGCAATCATGTTCGCTGAGAAGCATAATGTGCTGCCGTTGCTCCGCGGAATGTTGGACGTTCCGTGCCCATCCCGCCGGTGGACTAGAGTGCACACTTTCTGGCATTTCAACCAACCAGGAAATTTACATTTACGCAAGATTATCCACTTGGCAGTCTGGCGGAGAAAAGCAAGTGGTTGGGAGAGCAGAGATTGACGACTGGCTTACGCAACTGGTGAAGTCTCCCGAGGTCTTATCGATACTACTATCGATACCGGCAAGTCACCGAACAGCGTGTGGGTAAATCTGTGGATCCTACATGGGCGTTGTGTGGGTGAACGTACGCCTGATGACGGCACGCTGCAGCAAGCGGAGTTCCAGAACACGGAACTACTGCAGGGAGACGAAAAGTCTGTTCGTGCGATCGCAAGTAACCCAAGAAAAGTAGGTTGCGACAGATGTGTCATTTGTTTCGTGGACTCGTGCATGCATGGCCCAACGGTTTTGCTTGGATCCTGCAAGGCACCGGCAATTCTCGCTCAACTGACAGCTTGGCCGCGCAAACACGATGAAGGACCATGGGAAAATCGCTAGAATTATTCCAACTGCCGAATAGGAGGTTATGAATCGCCTGGGTATGTGTTCGAGATTTAGGAGCAGTAAGTGTTGGTTGAACTCACATCGGGGTCGAGCATATGTTGGGCGACGCTGACGGCTGCGCGAGGAGTGATCATGCGTGTTGGAATGCATTGTGATGTGATGAACAGCACTCGCTGTTATGCTAGTGGAAGATGATCGCCTTGTGATCAAATACGCGTACGTAGTGGTGTTGTGTACGCAATTTGTTGCACATTGTTGCTCTGCTTCGACCGCGATATATGCTGTAATGCTGGGCGCAGAAATTGTGACAATAATAGCCCCACGAGATACCAGGATTGTGAGCACGCGTAGAACGGCTGCCAGGAGGCGGCGTGGTCAACCCAGCATTGCGGGTGTTTCGAAGTTTGAACCAACGTCATGAAATGTCAAGTCTAGTCGAGCAATATGATCGCGAGACAACATATATGTTGCTGGAAATGCACAAGTGGCAGAAGTGTAGAGAGGTAAGCACGGTTTCCAAGCTGCAAGGCGCGTCGTGCAACGCGAATTTGTCAGGATGCGCGAAATCTTCCGAAATGAGCACGTGATTAGGACCAGCCAGTGTTAACGAACGAGTCTATTTTTCCACTTTACGAATTCTCCAAACCTGGACGTCTAAATGTGTACAACCCCATGCGTCCATATATCAAGAGTAAGGAGGTATGCCCCTGAAGAAATAAATATAGGAAAGAACTGAAACCGGCTAGCCCAGATGAGGAGGCTAGAACCTCCCAAGATATATCGTAACATCGTGAGATAATTGTATGCCCTAGAAGAGCCGCATTCCAAATACTCAATCGCAATAGTTGTCGTGACGCGCGAAGTGCGGAAGTTGAAGGGCAGAACGAAGCGAATAATAGAACAAGCAATGACGAGTGCGCGTCGATATGGGTATAAAGAATAGAATTGGCCTGCGACGCTGTCTACCTCATCATTACTCCCAGGATTCCTCATCCCTCTTCGTCTTCTCTCCACGGGGTATATTGCGAGATAAGTATCTTGATTGTCGGCGCGTAATATGCAATGACACCGTGTCCTAAACACCCTGACTCGTGTCGTGATGTAATACCATGATGTTACATCTATGCGTTGAACGGCTGGTGACGGCGGGCGTGGGCATGAGCGTGAACGTGCTCGCTCCGCTTTGCATTGGCGTACTCGTAGGCGGTCACGTAGACAACCTTGGTCTTGACCTTCGGGGCCTTGACGACGTCCTCAATCTTAGGAGCGTTGGTGACAGCGGCGACGTTGACCTTGTAGTTTGCTGCGCTGGAAACGACGGCCTTGAGAGTCGTGGAGGGCTTGGCTGCAGGTGTCTCAACCTGCTTCGAGGAGCTGGCAGGAGCTTGGGACGCGGGCGTCTCGTCATCGCCGGAGGGAGGTTGAGATCCACACATGTAGAAGTCCATGCTCGACTCAAGATCGCAAGTCTTGGTCTGGACATCGTCGGGAAGGATGTAGGACATCTTGGCACAAGAGGCTGCGTCGGAGCAAGACAGGACAGGGCACCAGGAACCGTCGGCGGCGGTTTTGGCGGTGCGCGCAGTCGAACTGCCAGCCGCGAGGTAGTACCCTTCCTTCTTCGTAGGGCAATCGTGAACGCAGTCGACGTATGAGACATCAAGGTAGTTCAATTGGAAGGCCTTCGGAGTGATGTCCCTGTTGTCCAAGAAGTATTCGAGCTGGGTAATGTCGTTACCCTTGCACTCCTTGGTCTTCGAGATCTTGATAGAGACACCCCTTCCATCCTTTGTGTCTTTAGCATATGCGTAGTTTTCCGCATACACCTCTCCCTTCTTGAGGGTTACCATCTCAGCGGTAGGACATCCCTGACCCTTGAGAACGGACCAAAGGTTGACCGTGTAGTCGCAACGATTGATGATACGGGCATATGGCTTGCTCTTGTCGCAGCTCTTGTTAAGAGTGACTGCGTTTCGAACTGAGGCGTCGGCAGAGTCTGCGGATGCAGTTGCGACTGCTGCAGCAGCGGCGGAAAGGAAGGTAATGAGTTGCATATTTGTTGGTAAAGATCGACTTAGATTGGGACGTAGAAGCTAAGGACTCGTGGTTGGACGTCGAAGGACTGACTGCTGAACACCTGAAAGAGTGAAGTTATTCAGCAAAAATGAAGGTTGACGAAGTCCTGCTTGTTGCGGTAGGGAGCGAGTCGAAGCGCCTGGGGGATGCGTGTAAATAAGATGGCTGAATCCTAGCACACGACGCCCAGGGCCACTTGGGAGCCCACCCGCCATGGAACGAATCGTCACTCATGGCGTCGGCTTGTTTAGACCGGTATCAAACGTCGTGGCTTGTCCGGAGAACAGGCACGGAAGAGTATGCGTGGCCCATAAGGGAACTCTCTAAGACGCATCGAGCAAGGGGCGAGCCAATCGGACAAGTGCGGTGCCTGATCGGCAGGGCACCTCCCATGCAACTGGCTGTATTTTCAACCACCTCATGTCGGATAAGCTGCAAAAGCAGAGTAAATTACGGCCGGGATTATTGTCGATCCAAGTCAGCTTCTTTTTCGACCTGCAGCTGGAAGCAGAAATTTCGAACTGAAGGGATGCAATTCGTCAGGCGCAAGTCGCTACCACTCGTTGCCAGCAACACATCTCTTTGGCTCAGACCTGTTGAGAAGTGATTTTAGATTTCACACTTCTGAGCCTCGAAGGTGACGATGATGGCTGTTCAGGGATCGAAACGAGATGAACCTACTTGGCAAGCCTCGCAAGTGGCCCTAATCGATGTCTCTGCCGACCACGCGAGACTTGGAAAGGGGCTGCATGCTTCAGGCCAGGCTTCGTCACAACTGATCGGATGGGCGATGCGACACGTCTTCAGCGCGCGCGCTCTGTGAGGCGACAGCGCGAATACTTATTGATCTTTTATTGGATGCGCAGAGACTGACCACGGTCGCGAGCTGTCCTTCGATGGCTAGCAGCCCAATGCTGTGTGTTGTCGCATTGCGTCGATTGCTCGGACCACCCACAAGAGGCTGTATCCACATATAATCTCCTCCTGCCCACCAACGGGAGGTCGGACAATCAAGCCTCGGATGAGCACCGTCCTTTCAATATTGACATTTCTCGCCGCCAATGCTCAAGGACTGATTGGCCTCTTTGGTGTGGGAGTTGCGCACTTGGAAGGCCACGGATGACGTAAGATTGCCGTGGCACATGGCATTCAGGCCGTCGAACACAGCATGCGACCCGGTCATACCTACCTAGGTGCTGTTAATTTTGTGAGAAGTGTTGTGTCGGTTTCGCGATGCAGTGTTGTGAGTCGTGGCAGAGTAGGCGCAAATCATTAGGTACGATCGTACGAGAAGAGGATAGAGGGATGAAGAGATCTGGTAGAGCACGTGCACGCTTGTCAGCACGTGACTAAGTTGTGCTTCCCAACCTGGAAAGGTTGTTCTTCCACCACACCACAATAATTCCTTCTGCTCATTCGTACCTTCTTGGAACTTTTTTCTTTGGATCATGTTATGCCTTGTCATGTACTACCCATGAGCGTCCTGTTTTACCCCCTCAATCTTGCAATATTTCTCAGTACTCAGGTGTCTGACTCAACTTGCTGAATTTATCATTTAATCTAGAACGGACGTCGATGCGCTTCTCAATTGTTGTCTCTTCTCATTCTCTTCGGTGGCAATCCATCGGCATGTTGTCCATTCCAGTGAGTGCTATGCATTCGAATATTCTTTGTTGGCAACGACGACTACGCGAACGTATGGATTACCTTTTGCTCATCATCTGCTCAAGACTTGCAAAGCGCTAGTCGAGCAACGACTGACGTGTCCCGTACGTTGCACCTGACTAAAGATACCACGTGTTTTTCTTCTCCGATGGTTCGCATGGCCATCCCGACGGTATGGGAAGGGATGTTGTACGGGACGACCTTGCTTCACATCGGTCACTGAACCACTTCCTGTCACGCTTCCCAAATCACACACAAGTATCAAATCGCAATTGTTAGATCGAATCTTTCGCCCACTCAAGCCAGTGGACATCGCCGATAGTACCACGCGTTTTAGCAGGCCTCGACTGAACATGTTCAATTCTTATGCTACATGTCCTTAGTCAAAGTATTCAAAAAGAGCAGGTCGATACCCACAACAGTTATGATGGTGAGTGGTTGGCTATACACATTTTTACAAGATCTTCCAGGCATACATCTCAGCCGTGGGAAACATCCGACTTTCTCAATAACGAACAGCCGTTAGAGCTACCTTTGCATGCAGTCACTATTATACGAGTAGCTGTACGCTGCAAGAGAGGTAGTAAGCCTTGAGCATCTTCATTGTTCTGTGTTTTCCAAAAAGCTCACGAGGCGGCAAACTAGCGAAGCAGTCCGAACGTTGAAACCCAAGAATCTACGACATCTATCGTACATGGATCTGCCAAGGCAAAGTCTGCGATGTGGTTTTCAGCAAACTCTCTAGAATCTCCCAGTATCGGACAACGAGGCTCTGGCAACGCCAGAAATCTACTACATATTGTGTAGGTTATCTTCGTAAAAGCTCAACAGCTACAACATCCAACAAAGCGGAACAACCTCAGCGTCAAGATTGCGCACGGTAGACTCCACTTGCATCACATTCATCGTCTCTAAGCATCAAGAATCATGCCACTGGCTGCACAGAGTGGTTTGCTCTCGAACGACACGGATTCGGCTTATCTGCTTGACAGATGTACATTGACCAAGATAGCCAGGATCTGCTTGCTATTATTCGTTTCGACAATGGGACTCCGGGTGCATGCTCGTCACGCACATCTCAGCCAGCGCATTTCTCAAGCTTTCATCGGCTCGAGACTCTCCGTACTGTAACAAGCCTCCGGGAGCTTCTCTCCGAGACAAGGTCTTAACACTTCCAACAATCGTGAGCCCTGTGGATAGATGGCCTGCAGCGCTCTCAAAGACCAAGCGGTGTAGCACACTCGAGCATCGGATAAGCCAGAGAGAGAGATAGACTTAGCTGACTGTCATTCGCTGCCGAGCGAAATACATTGCTGTACATGATGCAGATGCAAGGCTTGCGTAAATCCTAGGCACGAAATTGGTTGGTGCGCCCAGGATGCATAACGAGTTCGTACGGGTATTATGATTGTACCCACCATGTTCCGCCGCCAAAGCGATCGCCGATCAGATATCTTTTTTAGGAGCTCTTCAAAAGCGATCTTCTCAATTGCGCAACAGTCTGTTAGGGAAATTTCTTTTGGGGAAGTACCAATTGAACCCATGCTCGGTCACTTCCCTGCTTGCGCACATTGCTTGCCAGGCTGGCGTGTCTTTCGACGATCGAAGACTTTCCGCACGGGAATATGACGGGCAGCGCCGTTGTTTGGAAGATCGCATCCAAGATGCGGACAGGTCGCAAAATCTCTACAGGCATCATCCGCAACCATCGCCGACGTTTCAATCATCCACCCGACAATGTTTGCGACAAACAACTCTGCAGTGCCCATTGTGTAGGGTTGCACGAGACTTGAAACATGTCGGGAAACGCTTCAGATCCGCGACGGCTGAAAGTCCTCGCATGCTAGACTTCCAAGGTTATTACCACGTCCAACTTGTGTGAACCCATGTCTCTCCACCCAACGGTCTGGGTCAAAGCTGCAGCTTGGCACGTTGATCGGTGAGATCTCAGTATGTAGCATCTAATTTTCACGCTCACTGGTCGAAAAAGCCATAGTTCTTGGGCTAAGAGCCGAGACTATCGGCACTTGGTATTGATGAAGATGATGTTGGGCAACACCGATAAGACTGAATTCTTCGAAGTCGGACTGTCTAACCGCCGACTTTTCTAGAGGTACATATCACAGAAGTCGCAGTGCGCTTCGAAAGAGAGGCATCAGCCAATTTCCGTACTTTCGGTGCTTATCACATTTACTTCTCGATGTCTTCTCGAAATCACTTCCTACGCATACACGAGCATCCGCAAGCCATGTGCAGATGTCACCGAGAGAAAAACGGCGAAATTTACCACAAGCGGTCTAATTCTCACACAGCTGCACGCTCTCAATGCACGCAATGCATATCACAGTGCATTGCATCACTCTGCCCTCACTCACCCTTACAGCCCAACAACTGCACGATCCATGAGCGCTGCTATATAACGGATTAAAATAAGTTGCATGGCTAGCGGCTACCCTCGTACCCGGATCGTCGTTCGCTCGTCGCAGATTGCTCGTCACTATGCCTTGTGAGCACGTGATGGTGTTTTGTTCGGTTCCTCAAGATTGTAGCAAGGCTAATCACCTGCTGAAGCCATACCTTTAGACTGCGCGCCTGATGAACGCCACGCATACCTAGGTAACGGTATAATGAAGACGCCCACGAAATATCTGTAGCTCGATGATAACTCTTGCTCTGGATCCCACGTAAGCATCGGGCGGCACGGCAAGTGTGGCGGCGCGCGGCCCGCAACGGCTGTGTTCTGAAGAGCACTGGCTGACCGGAACGGGCCTTTATGTTGTGTCGCATTGCTTTTGTTTTTGCCGGATGTCTGTACGCTTCCTGATCTGTAATTCTGTGCAGAGAGACCCCTCGACTGGCTCAGGAAGTACTTACCGTCCCATTTAACAGTATGTTTCATCTATGCAGGGCGTACTGCGGTTGTGTTAAACATATTAGACTATGTTTCCGAATCATCGGATTCGAGGCATGACTGACATGATTCGTGTGATGACATGCTTGAGCCGCATGACCTCGGCAAGTTATCATACATCAGCCCAGACGAGAAAACAAATCTGAAAGATAGCGGAACACGTGCTCGCATGTCATCGTGGGATGAGAGAACTCTGACAGAGCAAGAAGTCAGCTAGTCCTCCACGTGGAAGGTGAATGTACGTTTCGAGAAGGTTCGTGGGATCATTCAGCTCGTCGGTATGCGTGAACATCTGCCGTGACACCACGCAACGACTGCCGCAGCCGCTGCTGCCGCCATCAAACAATCCCGAAGCGTCCACTCATAGAGGGTGGTCTTCTCGGCATACCGAACGGAAGCCTGTGGATGTGACCGCCCAGTAACAGCGAAGGTGGCGAAATGTCGGTGTAAGAGTTCGTCCCGTGCGGCTTAAGAGCCGAACGTCCAACATGTATGCTATGAGCCATGCAATGTGTAATGTTCCAAAATCTGCTTGGAATTCGAAGTTCATGGGTGCCTGCCTGTTGATATTGGGCTGCCGCATACCAATCATCAATGAGATGAAGTGACACGTGCTGTGGTGGCTATTGTTCGTGAACCCAAGTTTTCTAAAACGGTGTGGCTGATCAAAAGCTGCATGAAATATGCTCTGCGAGGTTACAGTACCCGTTACAGGGCCTCAGCGTGAGAAGAGAGATCTACAACCGTTGTGATTAGATTTAATCCCAGTGTATGTAGCATTCCTTTGGTATCGAAATGAAGAGGGAGATTCCAAGGTGCACCTTCTGAGCCCATGAGCTCGTAGGGCCTGCAAAAAGAATTACCGATAACCCTTACGAGGGTCTGAATCTCTTCTCTTGTGTTCTGCGTGCTCCCAAGGTCAGGCAATCGGCCACATTCCATGTGATGCAACTAACCCAAGCCGAGAATTTCTAACAAAGAAACCGGAAAAAGGAAAAAATCCCCAACTTTTGTGTGACGCGGCCCGAAGGTCAGGCAAGGTCATCGAGTGGTATCAATATGCTGGTGTCTCAAAGTCTCTCTTATCTCCGAGACAAATAGCCTAGAACGTGTGAAGTGAAAGAGGTTGCTGGCTTATGACATCCACACTAAGTGTCGGGCAGTTGGCTGCAAAGGCGGGTCGGGTAGCTGCGGTGTCTGCTTCGATCGGGCTATGGCGCGATGGTGTATTCGTAGAGGTTGCCATATCATTACATTCTCTTGCCGTTTATAGCCTTGAGTTCTACGTCACTGACCTTATTAGCCTTGATTGCATTTGTTTGCTAATGTGGCGTGGGCAGCTGAGATGGGGAAAAACACGCCATAAGCGTCAGATGTTGGATGAAACGGTACGTGGAGTCTCCACGGCCAACGCTTCCAGCCCAACGAGGCAAATATGCATATAACAAGCATAACGTAGGGCATGAGATGCGACCGTAATCGGTGTATGCGTTGTAGGAAAGGGAGGTTACCTACAAGATCAATTTGGCATTGGATGGGATCCAGCCCGGGAAACCACTAGATGGAGACAAGGTTAGCGATGACATCCCAATCTTATCTGATCATCTGTTTGGTGTCCTCTCGAGATGCGTTTGCGGCTGCAGGAGCCCATGTTGCACGGCATCCTGATAGACGGTTCGTCATTCATAGCTCTTTCTGCGGTTCCCGCGGCATGAAACGTCTTCAACTTTCGCTGTTGAAATTCGATGGTTCAATGAATCGATGTTGGACATGCCCTGGGCCGGAATGCATTGTTGACCTCTATGTCGACCGTGCGTTCGTGAGGTGCGTATCCCGGCAATTTCCTCGAAACAACGCTGATAGTGGAGCCAAAGAGGTTCGGAACGAACTCACCTTTCGCCGTAGCCATAGTCACTACATGAAGCGAGTCATTAGCGGAGTTCAGGGGGTTGTGTGATTTGCGCCAGGATGCATTACGTACGCAGTGATAGTCAAAGTCGCCTTCTCGCCTAAGGTCATGGGCGAGCTCAACGCGGACCCCAGAATGCCTTCATCCCAACCTATGCAGAAGTGTCAGTCCACAAACGTGCACGCCTCAACGTTACAACCGGCGTATATGCAACGTGTACGATATTTTCCCGGGGCCGGTGAAGATATCGACATACCTCGAATAACGCGACCCACACCAATTGGTGTCATGAGGTCGCCACGGCCTACTGAAGAATCGAATCTACAATCACACCCGTCAATTTCCAGACTTTGTTGAACGGACCACCCATGAGTAGACGAGGGTGCTGCAGCTTACTGTTTGCCTTTCTTGTCCGGTGCGTCGTCGTCGAAGAGCCAACCTACGATCTGATTAGATGTAAGGTCAAGACACGTGAAAAATTGTGCTACCTGTGTATTCCATGGCAACTTCATCATGCTTTTTGGGCACGTCGGTGCCGTTACCACGTCTAAGCACGGTCTTTTCGACACCCATTGTGTTCGGAGAGCTGTGCTGATGTTGTGAAAGTTAGGTGTAGTCCAAGCTGGTGAAGTCTACGAGGTGTTGCGGGACAATTGGGAAGCTATCTCTTTGCAAGTCTCGAAGACGACGGAAGCTAGCGTAGACTGTTTGCTCGGGAAGGGATGGAGCCGTCTGGCTTTTAACAAGAAAGCAAAAGCTGAGCTTTGATCAAGAGGCTCCGTGGATGTGGATGTCATCTGGCTGAAAGCTTGAGTCTCAAGCCACAACTGCTCCTGCAGAGTATGCTCTGGGGTTAGCAGCAAGCTGTGCAACAGATTGGCTTGCTGGGTACTGTATCGAGTCTTTAGCCTCGCATACGCATGGTGCTCTGCATCCTTTGCTGAGTGGTGACTGCACGTAACGTACCATGGCAGCCTTAAGACCTGTCCGTCGTCGGGGGATCCTCCCGAGGCTCAAGCCGTTCGACTTCGGATGTCGCTTGCGGTCTAGCCCTTCACCGTCTACGACATCCTGGTAGTCACGCGATTGGCTCCACGTTTGCATGCGTTTATTCGCAAGTCTCCCGCGACTACCGACACATACGGACTGTTGCTCGCCCGCAATTATCTCCTACGTCAACCCTCGAGCCGTCATGTCATACCTATGAATTGCCGTCCCGCGCGTGGGATTATGTATCGTCTCTGACGATGCAAGGTTCGAAACATGGTGGGGTGGTGTAGTGGGGTACCTGGTACCCAAGAGCTGTACATCGTTAAGCTTCGCAGAGTGCAGCCCTTTCCACGCACATACTACGCCATTTCCAGCATGTTCGATCCGTGGCTTTGTCGCGAAACCTTAAGCTCCACATCCAGCAAGGGCATGCGTAAACAGGCCATGGGGCTTTCCATACGTCAAGGATCGCACGAGAGATAGCGTGGAAAGCGCCCCCAAGACGCCACATCAAGTCCGATGCTGTCGAATGATGCACCACATCCGTGCAGTGCACCATCACAAACCCTTACATGTGCTTTCATCTCGCCGTTCCTTTCAGTCCGCGTGGCCTGTTTTGTGCTTATGGAGGGGTACCTTTGCTATTCAGTCTAACCTTCTTCAACTCTCTCAACCCCGGTGGCGCTCTAGGTGGGCTCTTCTAAAGAGATACAGGCGAACATTCGACGAGAGAACGAGAGACGCAGCAACTAAGATGGGCATGTCAACACAAAACAGTAAGTATATAGAGACTCAAGCTTGTCGCGTGAGAACAGCTGTACCTAGGTACCTAACTGACGATGTACATCTAATCGTTGGTGAATCGACTGAAGTTACGCTCTATACCGCCTGAGCACACCTCTTCGTCAATCCGATTGTTTCTTCGCCGCGCTATCCCAAGCCACTTAAATGCCAGCCAATGCTGACTAGCCGCTGTGTAAGAAGTGGATCCGAGAATCCGGGCATAATCTTCTTTGGAGGCCACCAGTGTGAGACACCAATCAGCAGCATTGTGGAAATGCCACGCGGCATCCGAACGCTTCGGACCCGCACACCCAACTATAAACTGCCCTTGATGGAAATAACCGCGGGCGGGAGAAAAGCAAATCGTGCTTCGAGCGGTAGCTGTGAAAATCTCCGGAACTCAAAAGTACCGCATGCCGCCAGATCCAATAGAAAGTTATAGAGGTTTCTAAGAAGCGACAAGGAGTCTCAATATGCAGAATCGTTAGTTCAACGACTCTGAATCATTCAATCTCTTATGAAAGACCCTAGTCACTTCCCTTCGTTTGCACCGGAACTCCATACAGCCAGTTGCCCAATAGTTCCTTGAATGTAAAACCAACGAAGCGAAACTGCCGGAGCAGATTCCGCTGCCACACGGATGGTCCAGCCAGTTGCTCACTATTCGGCTAGCGCACAGCAACAACAGCCCACAAAAAAGACGATCGTGAGCCCTGTGCCGTGATCCAGGGCTCCCAGCGACATGGAATGGGACCAACGTAATCCACATTCGTCGAAGGGCTTTGCGCTTGCAGCGGCTGAGTGCTGTGCAAACGACCACCCCACGCCCACATAACTGAAGCACAGGATCGCAGATGAACAATGCGACTCCGCTAGACTACCCACGATGCCGAAGTACGACTCAATGGCCACGTGTGAAGAACGCCAGTAAAGCCCTCGCCTTGCGTTACACTAGTAGATTTGATGATGCAGGCTGCAGCCACCGACGCGAATCTCTCGCGGTGTTTCACGGAGTTATCGCTTGGATAGATGTTCCGGACAATGGCGCCGATATATGAGCGTTGAGAATCGATTCATGATACCACATCCCAGCTCAGTCGTATCATTATTTGTTTTCCCAGAAGGCTAAATCTGCCAATTTGCTTGTTGCGATGCTCGAGAAACCTGCATTGGGGAAGCGGCTGTCATTCCGAACACCAGCAGTCTCAACAAAGTGTATCTCTCTGATGTCAGCCTTCTGAATGAAAGCCAACAGCCGCGTGTAATTGGTGCCTATCTGGTCGACGCCATGGCTGTCGTCAGACATCACAAAGGCACCTCCAAGGTGCAGAAACATCTAAGTTGCAAAGTCAATGACTCGAAATTGAGCTGATGCTGCCGAAGCGGTGTGACCAACCTGACATATCGGAAGACATGGATATGGCTCGGCTAAGCCTTTCCTCAGCCCTGAGGAATTCAACTCAAGTCGACCGCCGTAAGAGGCTACGTATTCCAGGTTGCGCCGTATCTTCTCCCACACACCAGTCATATCCTCGAAATCGGCATCACGATGATCGCTCAAAAGGCGTACGAGATCAAAATGTCCGACCACCGGAGGTCGGAGCGCCTGTAGCATTTCGAATTGCGAGTCAAAATAGTCTTCGAACAGCCTCTCGTCCGTTCCGCCCGCCTTTTCTCGAGCTTGCTCGTACATCGCACGGTCGAAATCGATCGGTATCGTATGCACATGGTGCACAGAGCCCACAAAGAAGTCGAAGGCATACTTGGCGAGGATGCTCTGCACCAGCTCCAATGTGGAGGGACGGATATACTCCGATTCGAAGCCGATCAAGATCTTGATTTTGGCCGAGTATGCATCGCGCACCCGATGTGCTTCCGTATAAAAGTCGTCGAATAAGCTCGAAAGACTTTCTTCGGTATGACTGTCTTGCTGCAAGTGTCCAGGTGATCAGCTTCTGGTCACACAAGCTAGCTGATAAGGCAGACGCACTTCTTCCGGGTAAAAGTCTTCGAGCGGGCGCGGGATATGCTCCGTGAGCGCGAAGCTGTGGAACCCTTGCGCGATCGCAGCATTCACAACTTCCTCAAGGGTGTCCTTTGCGTGTCCACAGAATTGGCCTGAGTGGCTGTGGTGGGAGTACGGCATAATGCCTGCGGCGTGTGCGGAGAGAAAGCAGCTTTTTCTTTCGCGGAAGCTGCGATAAGCTTCTTCTGTTGAGAAGACTGAGCGACGCAAGGCTAGCACAATATGACCTGCTCAGCTGTGTCCTTTGAATAACGGTCTGATTCGTTGTACTAACAGATTCAAGTTCCGTACAGTTTCTGATCTGAATATGATCTTGACTCTAGCGAACAGGTATTCTCAGACAGTGAGAGCAAGAGCGATGTGATAGTCGTTGTAACGTGAAGAGTTGTGTAAAGACGCGCGTCGTGGTAACTGCATGCAATGTACTTCAGTGTTCTCATAAGAAATCCACATGACGTACGTGCGGTTTATCGATAGCACGTCGCTTCTGAACAGAATACGTAGGCGGTCGCTACCAAAGTTTCAACCACGCAATCCGATTCTTACTCGACCAGTTTTATCTGCTTTAAATATGATACATGACAATCGAAAATCTGACAAATTTTGCTATTAAGGATCAACATCAGTACCATGCCAATGTTTTCAAAAATACCGACATTCCATCTCACACAAAACCGGAGACCTCCAGATCCCATATAAAATTACTGGTCCGACAGACGGACCCACTTTGCCCTCATTCCTCACCGTCAAGTGACTATTTAGGCGACTGCTGCTGCCGTTGTCTCTATTCCGGCCTGATTCGACGAGTCATCCTTTATTCAGAGAATCTATGAGTGTGGTACATCCACGGGATTTCGACTATGAACAAACACCAGACACCAAAGCAAATCGGGTTCAACCGATACTGCAATGGTCACAGCTCCATGAACACTACCTAGATAACTTTCTCACAAACTCCTGGCTTTGAAGGCACCACTCTCCGACAATAGCACCAGAGTGAGAAGGCAAGCATATTCCCTCGACACCAGCGCCACTCAAACAATCCGGTATGACAGTTTCCACGTGCTGAACGCGAGTTCTGTAGACGAAAACGACTGCAAAGATCGGACGTCTCAAACACCTCCCAGAACAGAGATAAATCTTACGTCACGTTAGGGAATCAACGTCGTTACTACGCTACGTAGAAATGATCAGTTGTTCATGGTCACCAACAAACAGTCCTACCGCCCCCAAAGTAGCTATACACCCCGCACCCTAATCACCCAGAAGAAAAGGGCCAGCTCGCAAAAGGCTTTCCTGCCATGCAGAAGCCGACCCCTGCATCTTTGAGAAAGCGCAGCGCCAAAGACAAAAATGAGTGGCACATGAGACCACACAAGGGTGGTGTCAGGACATGCTGCCATGCGCAATAGCGTGGTAGAAGAAGGGCATCAGTCTCACGTACACGACTCGCATTGCGTCTAGTGTCTTGTTTGAATTTTGAACGGAGTGCGCAACGAGATTGCACCGTCTCATTGTATCTTCATGAGGTACATCGTGTATCCACTGCGACTCATTGTGCTAATCGAGCTGCCAGACGTTCCGCTCTATGCTATTTAGGTGTGATTGCATCTATGGCGTAGCGAGACCATCGACCATCAAGCATGAGTAGAGGGATGCTCCGGATAAGATTATCTTGTGCTGCCAGGATACTAATTCCCATGGATGAAGTGGAGTGGTGGAGTTGAGAAGAAGCAATTTGTGAAATTTACAGTCTGTGGGAAGCTGTTGAGGACTTGGTGGCCTTGCTTGAACTTTTACTCACCGGATCGCCATATGGAGAGTTTGATTACATGGCAGTGGGATTACCGCCAGCCTTCTATGCGGGTTGTGCAGTACAACAACCGAAGAAAAGCGCGAAAAAAGGCACCGAAGCAGGTCATGCATGCTTGTGACTTTACCAGATTCTTCCAGCCCGGAAGTGGAGTCGCAGAGGGTGTTATCTCCATGAGACGGAGTCAAGGCTGAGCCACTCGAGACGATGGTGCTTCATTCAGGTCCGGTCGTTGAAAGGATGATGAATCGACACAAGAAGAAGGTAGGCGAAAATGACTATGATGAAACCCCGGAGTGCATGAAAACCCACCTGGATGTGCCGTTGATTAGACATTAAATCGCGATGAATTCACTCTATGCGGATTGGGCCAAGAGACATATTGTTTGGAAGATGATTCGCCCTGGGGCATTGGGTTACGCCAGATCATCTCTTGCTCATTCTTGGTGAGCAACGCGAAGCTTCACCATGTGCCTCGCTATTTCTTTGAGTTTGATGTCAATGCTCGAAAGGGCTGCGGTTTGCCGGGGGGCTCCGTTCGCTTCGGCCCTCTGAAAAAACTGCTGCGCTTGCTGTAGCGCACATTGGCTGTTGGTAAGCCGAGTTAGCTGTTCACTAGCGGAAACAGAGCTTTCAAGGCTTCGATCAGTCGCATCCATGTCCCAGTCTTCCCCGTCGTCGAGCCTACCCTCAAGTAAGACACTTGTCCAGAGACTGAGTTGGCCACGGAGATCTAGGAGGCTAGCTTGCTTGTCGAAAGGTGGCGAAGCAATGAGCTGGTCAAGACGTTCGGAAATCTCCATCGCTCTGGCTAGCTCCTCAACCTGTATAGCATTCTCACGAGCGCGCGGATCCTTTGTACCATCGTCGAGCGCATCGTCGGGTGACATACTCCTCGACCGCCTTTGGGCGTCGTCTTGTGCTTTTCTTCTGGCACGTTTGCTCTTCTCGGTAATCTCAAATATCCACAACGAGAACATAGCTGGGTAGAAGGTTCTCTCGTCGACAGCATGAGGGCTAAGCTTGCGATATGGGTACTGAATAATCAGACGCTCGTAATACTCTCTCGCCAGCTCGAAGCCTTCTTCGGAGAACATGTCCTGACTGAGAGCCTGCGGGTCCGGATCGTCGTTTAAGGGAAGGCCAGGCTTTCTTCGAAGCAAGGTTTCGGCGCCGATGCCCCAGCGGTCGTGGTTACGTGGATCAACTGGACGACCTCCAGCTATCTGGGTCCGTAGCAGCATGCCCCATGCTCTTCCTGCACGCGAGTAATCTTCGTCGACTAAGCAACGATGCATCACCGTCGAGAGAACGTTGAGGTGTGTCTTCTTCAAAGATATCGCTTGACTCTGCTCATTAAGAGAGTCTACCCTGGACAATGCGCTGACAGCGTACAGACGTGCGGGTGATTTGGAGATTTCTTCTTGCACCTGCTTAGGTCCATAATGGTTCTTAACGGCCTTGGCGTGTGCATGGGGAAATGGTGGTGGAGGCAACTCGAGTTCGTCCTCAAGCACCATGCCTGCCGCGCGCAGCTGAGCTATTTCCGGTGAAGCATGTGCGGTGTACAGGCGTGCTTTCGGCGCAGGCCCGGTGCTCAGTTCAGGCTCTGGACTGGAAGATTCGTCTTGTGTTTCGCCCCGTCTGCTTTTTTTTACCTGTCTGTATTGACTTGCGCGCAGTGAGTGTGTTGTTTGCTGGCCATTGGTTTCTTGCGGAGCGAAGTGCATCGTTGTGATAACTCGGACGGTCAAAGTTGATTATTTCAGAGGTCCGAAGCACTTAGAAGTATTCAAATGGTGACCTACAATGTAAAGTTGCGTGACTGCGAGGTAGATAGAGCGATCGTCAAGAGTAGCGCCTGCACAGTTCTGGCCCGATGCCTCGATCACGTTGGCGCTAGGACCGAACGGGCCTGGGCGGCAGGCGCGCGCCATGCATCACCGCCTGCCGCCGACCTCAGCGTGCCGACTATCAGCCTCCGACGGTCTAACACTCCCTTTCCTTCACACCCTATCTTCACGAGGCGCGCCTTCCTCACTGAAGGGCCTCACAACATGGGGCAAGTCAACTCCACCGGCACTTCGGAGCCGCGTCCCCGCCACAGAGCCCGGCCGACATCGTGGGCGCCTTCGCTGCTGAGCCGCGGGCCGCAGGCTGAGAGTGACAATGTGCCAGAGCTGGTGAACATACCGCACGACTACTCGAGTCCGCCTTCACAACGGAGCAACCCGCTTCGCCGCTTCTCTTCACTGTATTCGCGGCAAGATCGGCAAGATGCTGGCTCATCTGGCCGTCCTGACCATCTGCCCACCCGTTCGCCCTCGAGGCTGTCGCGGGCGCGTTCTTCGCTAAGCTCCATATCAGGACTCCTTCACAGCCGACCGTCGGTGGGCTCGCGTAGGACTGAGCCCGTGTACCATGTTGGCGTACAAGCAAGCAGCACCGCCCCACGTTCGGCCCTCAGGCACAGCACCAGCGACCGAGGCCCCTTCCTGCCACGGATGCAGATTCCAGAGCTGGACATCGACTTTGATCGCCTCCTAAACGGCGCATCCAACACGGAACGGTCTGACACGCATAGGCCACGGCCGCGACCCATGTCACCTCTTAGCCCACTGAGACGAGATGGGCGAGCGCTGTCCATGCTTCCCTCGCAGCGGCGACTACGCAACATGATAGGGCCGTCGCGCAGAAGACGGTCTATATGGAGTGACGAGGACCACATGGACAACATTGAGCGGTTGCGGCGGGGCGAAGATCAGGCTGACGTGCTGTCACGGTTGCTCTCCCTCGCGGCCGCAGCCACTGCCGCATCTTTGGTGGGCGACGACAACCCAGCCGCCACACGTGACGGCACCTTTGACACGTTTCTACAGTCTCTGCAGAATGGGAGCATAGCATCGGCGTTGAGGAACAACGAGGGCGGCGACAGCAACGACAGCGCCGGGGGCAATCAGCAGCCACTGAACTTCTTCAGAATGTTCCGATTTGGGACAAGCACCGAAGAAGGAAGGAGCAACCAGCAAGGAAGCCGCGGCAGTGCATCAGGCTCGGGTGGTCAGGAGGGCGAAGTGGACGGCGAGGGAAGGATGGTGCCTATCATCATAGTGGGCATCCGGTCCATCAACCCAGGCGCGAGTACAGGCCCTGACGACGGCAACATTCCGCCTTTCATCGATGCGCTTTCCAGCTTCCCTACACCCCCCACATCTCCAGGCGACAACGACAACATTCTACGGCCGCCACAGAACGGCACGCGCTTCAGCCATCGAAGACGTGCTTCCATGGGCGGGTTCAACTTCCCCTCCAACTACGACAGCCAAAGACACCACCGCGGCCAGAACCAGGAGCGCCCACGGCCATGGTCGTCCGTCACAGACTCGCCCACGGGCCCGCTTCCACCTCCCTCGACCCCAGCTACCAGCTCTGGGCTCTCAACCGAGCCTTCTGGTACAACCACTCCCGCCACCTCTACATCACCACCCTCACCCAGCACACATTCCGCTGCGCCATCGCGACGAGAAAGCTTCGCACGACGGGCTGCGACACCCTCGCTTGCGCCGACCGCTGAAGAGCCGCAGCCACAGCACCGCAATCCCCGCCAACGCCGCATGAGCGAATCTGACTTCACAAGGTACGGGGCCGGTGCGCCGAGACGGAGAGGCGTCGTGGAGCCGGACAACAACCCTGGGGAGGGGTCCAGAAGCTGGATCATCTACGTACTGGGTGGCAGCTATCCAGAAAATCATCCGATTCTAACGACGCCAAGCCTGTTCACTGACTCTCCAACATACGAGGATATGATGCTGCTCTCTTCTATACTGGGTCCTGCTAAACCCCCGGTTGCAAGCGAGGAAGACGTCGCTTCTGCACCTGGCCTCTTCAGGATACGTAGCATAGGCGGCGTACTCATGGCTGAGGCTGTCGAGGGCGAAGAGACGCTCAGTCTTGCAACCGACGCGCGTTGCTTGGTCTGCCTTTGCGACTTTGAAGCCGACGAGGAGGCGAGGAAGCTGGTCAAGTGCGAACATTTGTTCCACAAGATCTGCATTGATCAGGTGAGTTATTTCCCACCACAAAGATCGTAGTCTATACTAACAATTCGTAGTGGCTGACGACCGGCCGAAACTCATGTCCTCTGTGCAGGGGTCAGGGCGTCGATGAAAAAGAGAAAGACGAAACTGAGTCAACTGATACAGCCGGTGCATCTTCTGCACAAGCTGCTGCTACTTAACCACCTTCTATTCCGACACCAGCAGAAGCCTGATTTGCTTCGCGCACACCTTGATATATACCCCGTTCTTTCTTTTGGGAGACAGTTTCCGTTACTCCTTTCTCATCTCATTCCTCCTCACTTGTTCAGTCGAGCACGGCGTTGGCGTATGAATGCAAGCAGTGTGGGCATTCTATTCAACGGCATTGAGGACCAGGCGTAAGGAGCTTGGGTGGATGTTATATTGGGACAGCATATCAACGACTTCAACGACCATTTCCCTGTGTATAAGTGGTAGGGCAAGTCAGGGCATCATATTCGTAGGTATACGTGGTTATGAGAAACTGCTATGCTCAGTCGATGCATAGCAGCGTAATGAAGTGATTCGATATTATCAAGCTCCTTTCTCTATTGACGTGTCGTTTGACATGAATTTGGCCGGGTGAACTTCTTTCGGGCCACCAGACTGCTGGCCGCGGAGGCACGCGGAACCCAATGCGCGTACCGCTCGGACTCCAGAGGCCCGTCAACACGAGCAACGACCTGTTCTAGGCTAGAAAGCCGAAGGATGCACTCAGGGTACCGTGACTGCCGCCGTGCCGCACGGTGAACACTGAACAACTGTTGGCGTTGCACGATATTCCACAGTTCCGCCGAGAGCAGGAGTCGATGCGAGTAGATGTTCGCATCGACCTTTCTGTGTTTGTTTGATGCCCCGGAGGATCCGCGGATCAACAGTGGTCCAACGGAGTAGCCACCAATAGTTGCAGACCCAGCTGTTAGGTTGCCGGAGATTGCGTGCTGATTCTTGTAGACGTGGGTGGGGTGGTGAGATATCTGTTCCTCTAGCGTACTCAGCTGGGAGTGAGCGTACCTTCCCCGTGACGCTGATCCTGGAAGAAACCATCGTAACTTCCTGGAGCAAGCGCGCTAGCGTACGCTCCTTCTTTCGAACCAACCTTGGAACACAAATGACTCCAAGCCCCATCCTGCGCGCTATCTTCATACCATCCAACACCGAAAGATACCCACATTGTCAGCGGCGGTTGAATCCGAGGCCGGTGGCCGCTCGTAGCTCCCGACCGTTGGATCCACGATCCCCATCAAATCCAAATTGCGATATGCCTCACTTCATGCTCGTCAATCTCGACGAGACGCGATTAACGCCCAATACGAACGCGGGAGCGTTGCGAATGCGAAACGCTAATCTTTGCGTGCGACGGACGTGATTCCAGCAATCTCATCACAGCACTGCTTCTTTGGGACAACACCTTATGCCTCATCACTGGCCGGCTCATCCAATTGCAAGGTTCATCTCTGTACACAACGTCGCGCGCGTACAGCCAGTGAGAAGAACTCATTTAACAAACTGTCAGTGGGGCGGCTGACGTTCAATCATGGTTCACTATCGAAACACTCTTGAATCCCTGCATGGCTTTATCGGACGGAAGCAGGTTCACATGCACAGGCACAAGCAACTGCAGGCTGGCGTCTGCGGAGAGTTTTCGGCCACAGGCTTCATCTGTTTCATCATACATGCCCGATCTTTGGGTTTTCGCAGAAGGCATCAACCCTGCGTACTTACACGTGGGCTCCACTACTACGGAAAGGCTGCATCTTGGAACTCACTTCATGCGGTTGCCTAATTTTGGGCCGTCGATGGTCCAGCACTAACCCACACGCTAGCTCATCTGCCGCGCTCTAGCACAGCTGGGCATCACTGATGAGTTGCGCGCTGCATGCAGACGCAAGCCACCCATCTTATAGCGGTCCGCTGTCGGCGACCTGTCCAGCGTTGCGTCGAGGATGCGGCATGCTTTGCGAAGAAGCAACTGTCGAGATTTTCATCGCACATTGTACAGCGGATCGCAAATTCAAGATATAGCTCGAAAGTAGATACTGTTTGCCAGTCTCCTGTCGACGAGAAGCTATGGTCACAGACCTGCATGACGTACAGCGCTGCACGGGCTGCCGCTACGTCGAACGTCCACCCAGTCAGCTGCCGCCGGAAGTGAGATCGCAGCAGCCCCGGCTCCGTGCCTGAGCAAGGCAGTCCACAGCTTCTGTACAACTAGAGTCTCACTATCGTCAGAATCGGCCGTCCATGACGGTGACACGCCATCCTCAGTGGCTCTAGAACTCACAAAACGGCTGACTGTATCCGCTGATCGTCCGCCGCACATTCATGACAAGTGTCTCGCGCTGTCTAAAAGACGGCGTGACAATGCGGTCCGCTCGCCGAAACCATATCAAATTCCACACCAAACGTGCTTTTGATATGCGCGCCAGACAAATTACGGCACACTAGACAGGAGATTGGGCTGTCGTTGATCATGCCATCTGTATCACTGTACACCTTCCCGCGTCATGCCGGTAGCAACGTCGGTGTGCAGATGGTCCAGCCATGGAAACGCAGGTCTACTTGAGCTACCATGGTCACGGGAAAGAGACCGGGAGGGCTGAGGTCGAGCCTACTGAACCGGTTAGCAAACAGCGCCGCTCTTCTCGAACCCATGCTTTCCTTCTCCCGCCAACGGCCCATGTTGACTCAGTTACGAAGGAATGGAAGGCATGGGTGGACTGGCTAAATGTGGCCTGTTCAACTAGCTGCTTTTGGTAATCGGCATATCAATTTGATATCGTCCAGGCACCTCGAGCACTTTGATGAGGCTTGAAAGTTCAAAGGATGCCACCGGACAATATCATGCATCGGCGCATACTCCATTTTCGGAGAGAAACCTCACTGAAGCCTAAGCCTATAGAAGCCCTTGACCTATACTCAACGGCGCCTTCACACAGTTTCGAGTAAGGGCCTCAGATGTGGCGCTTCCAAGTACGAGCACTAACTCAGTGTGCCGCTTTCAGCGCAGCGAATTTCCCCTCACAGCGAACGTCATTCGCTGATGCTGGCGTGCGTACAAGGTCCTCGCTGAACGCCCCACCTCCCTCACTTGCACGAATGCTGTGCGAATTGCTCGGGCCCGGCGCACATCATCACTGGCTTTGCTGTCACTTTCTGCTGGCGCCGGGACCCACTGCTGCAAAGGCGATTAGCATTAATTAGACCGATTGCAAATGACAGACGTCTATTGCAGCCATGCATGCACGCCTAAAGATGTTGACAGGTGGGATCAGCCACTAGGATCTCTACAACCATGACCTAGGCGGCAAGCTGGAGCAACTGCTCCGGGGTTAGGCCTACTTTTGCTCCCCATACTTTTTGTAGAAGTGGACC
Organism: Ophiobolus disseminans; assembly: GCA_010093685.1. Taxonomy (NCBI): domain Eukaryota; kingdom Fungi; phylum Ascomycota; class Dothideomycetes; order Pleosporales; family Phaeosphaeriaceae; genus Ophiobolus; species Ophiobolus disseminans. The sequence continues at coordinate 679,374 of MU006230.1, forward strand.
TCGAGTGTGGACCAGTTCGTGCGGCTACCAATGCTCAGGAGTAGGACCAGAGAGTGCATCCTGCGCTGAGCTAATCCACCAGGGCGCGGAAAGCGGAAGCGTTGAAGATGGACACGTGCACGGTCATTAAATCAGGACGGGCAAACCACTCACAGCTTGCTTTTTTTCACGTCTATGCAGTGTCTGCACCCCGGGCTGCAGACGTCTGATGAACACACAGATTGTACGTTCCTGGCATCCAGCATTGTGTCTTTGTCCAAGCCCGACGATGGCTTTTGTCACGAGCTGATTCTCACACAACCTCTTACTGCGGCTGCTGTGCTCCTTCCCCAACGTTGTCCAGTTTCAGACTGGCACTGCACCTGCCCTCATCGTCAGCACTGTGTTGCGCCGCAATTCCACGTTGCTCCATAGGAGCTGGAGTGCGAAACTCCATTGCGCATTTATAGCCGCTTGGTTGACGGTGCTAGCAAGGGCCCCAACACCCGCCGGACCCAGGTGCATAATCTCAAGAACTGGCTTAGCCTGTTACTTCGGTCGTAACTACCTTCAGTTTGTTTCTAAAACCCTACAACTTGCTGTTCCTGATCCCCTGTTGCGGTGTCATTATCAAACACGGCCGATCGACCACGAATCCCTGCGTCCCAGGATCTGAATGACGTTGATCACACTTGGGCGAGCCTTCCGTCACCATCACCTATCAGTATCAAACCAAGCTTGCGCCCACCCGACAACACAGTTCAGCGATGTCTGGATACTATCCAGGTCATAACATTCCCCCTCAATACTACAATGTGGATCCGAATGCAATTCCGAATCCGAATGTTCAACATGGCCCGCCTGGTATGATTCCGCAGAATCCCTACGCCCCAGGACTATCAGACAATCCTTTCCACCTCGGAGTTCCTGGGCCCTTTGTACAGTATGCAGATCCGCACTTGCAGCCCACGTACGTAGATCAATACGAGGACGTATCAGGACCACTAGGTTCGGCCCAAGGCGCAAACTCTCGCGCGCGAAGACGACCCAACCCTGGCGAGCAAGTGAAGCATCGCAGAACTAGGAGTGGCTGCTTCACGTGCAGGCAACGAAGAGTCAAGGTGATTGCGCATCATCCTCCTTTCCGCAGCCCAGCTAATGCGGTATATAGTGTGATGAAAACCATCCCATCTGCGAGCGTGAGTCCCTCTCTTACGCTCTGAGGTTTGGCGCAACCTGATATTGATTATGACAGGATGCCGCAAAGGGAATCGTGAATGCATCTATCCAGATACACAATCCGTTCAGAAGTCATCCCGCAGTGGGTCCAAGTCGAGCAAATCGAGCGCCGCGGAGGGCGCATCGTCCCCGGAAGATCACGACGAAGATGACAAGGACCGCTTACCAGCAATCCTTGATGACGAAGAAGACGAAGACTATGACTACGATGAAGGCCTGATGTCTGGAAGTCAAGACACGCGGGACTCTTCGCATACACCAGGGTCAACGATTCTCGACCAGAGTACATCTCCTTCGACCGAAGCTTCTTCGACTGTCCCGCCAACTGCGCGTCCTCCCCTCTCGCGCAAGGGTAGCGCGCAACATACTGCCAAGCTTGTACCGCCTTTGAAGAGCAGTTTGTCAAAGACACTGGACGTCCAATTCTACCTGGACTACTTTCGCAATCACATAACCGTCCACCACTATTCACTCAAGCGCGACACTCACAATTTTCTCAAAGGTGACTTCTTAGCCCATGCGATGAAGTTTGAGCCGTTGAAATACGCCGTGGCCGGCTACGCCGCCTATTTTCACACTCTCTCTCAGCCCGAGGGGCGCATGTCCACATTCCTCCACTTCTACAACGAGTCGGTCTCGAGACTCAGAGCGACCATTACAAAGAACAAGAAGCAAGGTCTGGCGACGTTTTTGACAATCCTGCAACTTGCGAGCATAGAGGTGAGATTGCTGTTCATGTTAGGCTACTTGCAACTGACAGACCGCAACAGGAAATGCTTGGTGACTGGGTTAACCTCATGGGCCACCAGAAAGCCGCGTTCGATATGCTCACCAAGCTCTATACCCCCAAAAGTATCACGCAATCCGATTTTCTGCTCAAGATCAGTTTGTGGTACATCAGGTTCGATTTATTTGTGGGGTTTCAATCCGGCGGAGAGTCGGTATTGAGCAGAGACTGGTTCGAGGCAGTCCATGAGTGCTACGTACAGAAGGTCCGCGACAACCCAGACGACATCGGCTTCAGATACGAAGAACGGTTCGCTTACTCCCGCCTGGTGGCCAAGGACTCGAACGATCTCTTCGCTCGGACCCAGAAAGGCTTGATCAGTCCGCAGGATTTCATGGCGCAATTACCAGTTTTGAGAGAAAAGGTGGAAGGGCTTCGCCCTAATATACCGGCGGGACTGTTGAGCTCAGAATACAGTGTGAAGGACATGCCTGGCAAGCCTGACCCGGAAGATATTGTCAATCCGTACGAATCGGACGTCATATGGAGTGGGCCACTATTCACCACCAACTTTTTGATGCTGGATATTTGGGGTATTGTTTTCATGTTCAATATTTCTGAAGCGATGGCGTTACGAAAGCCGTTCTCACCAGAGTTGATGACCGAGGCGTACAAAGCCGTGCAAGTCTTCGAAGCAATGTGCGCGTACCCCGATGCCCCGATGGGAACGCTACTCGAGGCTCAAGTTAGCTTTGCGATTGCCTTTTTGTTCCTACCCAAGGACCAGAAGACGACGCAGTGGTGTCGACGGACTTTTGCAAAGATCGAAGCATCTGGGTAAGTGACAGCCAGGTTCGAATCGCAAAGACCCCACAGAGGAATTTGCATTTGGCACCTCGAGAGTCTGAGCGCATGATACTGTGTGGGATAAGACGCATGTTTCAATCACTAACAACATATACAGATACATCTACTCGGATGTCCTCCGCCACCGCATGCTCGAAGCAATGGGCGCTGCACCATCAGACTGGTGGCTGCCAAACGACGAAGCCTGCCCACCCATCATCCGGTCCATCAAAGACTTCATCAAAGAAAGGACTGGCACAACACCACCGAAAGACCAGGTGTCAGACGACCTCCGTGAAATGAGGGGCATATTCAACTCGCTCACCATTTCAGACTCTCCACCCTCGGACAACATGACGGTAACGAGCGCCGACAGCGCACCGGCAGGCATGCCCGGCGGGTCGCCGGACTGGGCATCCGGCTACGGCAGCGATCGCAAGTCTTCGAGCGCAGAGGCATATGGATCGCAATACTCCAACCAGTAGGGACGACAAACAGCATGCGTTACCACAAGCCTTCCGCAAGCTGCATGACACGTACGGTACGCCCAATTCCCCAGACGACACGACGGATGCCCGCATCTCTGAAACACCTCTCCTCGAGGCGTTCAGCCCTGCACCCGCCCAACCGCCGTGGCAGATATGCTTTCCGAGAGGCGTCTGGTACCACGTTGATGAACAGATGTGGGCGCACACAACATACGGAGCACGGCAGCATCACATGGTGCAACGGTCCGGCAGCCGACCTTTACCAAAGCGGCAGATTGAAGCGAGGACTCGAGGTCGTGTCGCTCCTGTCCCTGCACGTTTGTTTCGACGTCGGATGTTCGGTGTAAGGGCGCGGGGAGGGGGGGTTCGGGTGGGAAAGTTTATATTGTTGGTTCGGAATATGAATAGTTGGATATACCCCGAAAGTGCAGAGGGACACATATGGTCACGGTGCATTGGTGGGCTACGTTCGTTTCCAGCGCTGCATTTGTTTGGAGAGAGGTGGGTTTGCATTCTGGCGACTTGTGTTGTTGTTTAGATGGCATTTTTTATTGCAGCATCGCATTGCAACTTGTTTGAGCAGTACATCTTAATCGCTTGTTTCATGACTTTGCTGTCGTAGGCGCTTTGCGTGGTGGTTTATCGCGCGTGGAGTGTCTCGTGCGTGCGCAGAACAGTAATGCATGATGCAGTTGTCGAGTGAACACTCGACGTTTCAACTACACATTGCTGCTGCTATCCAAACACACAGTCACCATGCACAGCTTCAGAAACCCCCCATAGGCAGAACAGACAAAGTGCTAAGAAGTACTCTTTTCGTCATAAACAAAGAGAGCAATATGAAGCAAGTCATCAAGTGTGAAGACTTGAAGCATGTTGTGAGACAGTCATGATCATAGATTAGACTTGACTTATCGTCATCCTTTCTCACATGGAAAGCAAACTGGAATATAATGAGCATGACGTATACTGCTACAAATGTCATGTCTTGTATTTGGCAGATGACAAATGTCTTGCGGGCTGTGACAGTTTCACTACCACAAATGCGTAATGAAATACTAAACCATAATAGCAAGACATTCAAATTTATCGAAAATGAAATGCGTAACTAGCCTCGAAATAATATCTCGAGAAAGTCTACTCCGAGCACTGTGAATGCGCACATGTGCAGGTGCCAGGCGCCCAATCAGCTAGCGCATGCAGGTGGCCGCGCAGGTGCCGCTTTAGTGCGCTGCGGTACGCGGGTTCAACAAGCTGCCAGGCACGACAACGCCAAAGCAACCCGCATACCTCGAAACCACGGCCGCTACATACGTCACCATGGACAACCTCAAACAGATCACGGCTTTTGGGAAAGGCATCTCGTACGTCGGCCCTGTTCACGTCCCTCGTCGTCCCTCGAGCATGTGGGATATCTTGCTATGCGCAGGTTGAGATATGCTGACATGGGCTCAACAGTGCTTCCTTCACGCCTTGGGCGGCCAGGACACAGCAGTATGTCAAGGAGCAGGTGGGCAATGTCGAGGACAAGGTATGAGTACCCCAGAGCATATCCTCGCCGTCTTCGAGGGTGCCGGCGGGCTGCTTCACGTGCTATTCAAGGCAACGCTGACCCGCCGTGACAGACCCAACTCCCTCCCGACTACATTGAGCTTGAGAAGCGGGTAGACGCGCTGAAGAAGGTGCACACAAGCATGCTCCAGGTCACGTACGGCCTCTATACACCCCCACCACCCAAGTACCCCGTCTAACCTCCCCCCCAGCTCGCAGTACGCCAACGAGGCCTACGACTACCCAGCCAACATCCGCGAATCTGTCACCGACCTCGGCCGCACCGTCTCGGAGAAGGTCAACCTGCTCTCTGCCGCCACCTCCCCGGCCGAAGCCCAGGCCGCCCTCACCGCCCCGCCCTCCGCAAAGCCCCAGCCCAAGACGTTCAGCCATGCCGTCGCCCGCGCCGCCCTCAACGCCTCACACATGCTCACCTCCGAGCAGACCTCGTCCAGCGAAGATCCGCTCGCCACCGCCCTCGAGAAGTACGCCGTGGCTAGCGAGAAGGTGGGCGAGGCGAGGCTCTCTCAAGACGCACAGATCCAGAGCCGCTTCCTCGCGGGCTGGAGCACGACGCTGAACACAAACATCCAGTTCGCGACGCGCGCGCGCAAGGCGGTCGAGAACGCGCGCCTCAGCCTCGATGCGACCAAGGCGAGCGCAAAGGGCCCCGTTTTCAACCTGCCCGGCCAGACGGGACGCAAGGACGGCCACGAGGAAGACCTGACCGAGGAGGCGCGCGCAAAGATCGAGCAGGCCGAGGACGAGTTCGTCGGCCAGACCGAGGAGGCCGTGGGCGTCATGAAGAACGTGAGTCCTCTCAAAGCACACGAGACGATTACCCCAGCAAGCAGCTAACACGCCAACAGGTCCTCGACACCCCCGAGCCCCTGCGCAACCTTGCCGACCTCATCGCCGCACAGCTCGAATACCACAAGAAGGCCTACGAGATCCTGTCGGAGCTGGCCCCCGTCGTCGACCAGCTGCAGGTCGAACAGGAGGTGCGTAGACACCAGTCTGATGATTTCTAGCCCCCCCCGTCTTTTTTCTGTCCACGTGCGTTTGTCTCTGATACGTTCTGTCACAGCAAAAGTATCGGGATCCTTAGCTGATGCGTGCGTGCTGCTTGTAGGCTAGTTACCGGAAGGCCAGGGAAGAGATGTGAGGGATACTTTGAACGCTGGTATTGCTACTTGAGTGGGATTGAGCTTGTGTGGATGGTGGGATTATTGCGTGCGAGGATGGGGTACATGGTCTTAGGCGTTGCAACTTTGACGAAATATCGATACGATTGAATGGATTAGTTCATCTTCTTCCCACACCACACATCCCCGCACAACCAACCCCTCCCATCAAAACACCCCACTCTCATCCCTAAACCCCCTCGCCTGCGCCCTCGCAAACGTACCCACTTCCTCTTCCCCGTCTCCCTCTTCTGCGGGGATGTATGGCCTCATCACTTTCTCCACATACTCCTTTGGAACCTATCCCGCATCGTTAGCCCGCATCTATGTGTGATTAAGAAAAATCTTACCCCCAATTTCAGCGCATCATCCACCCCCCGATTCATCCTATACACATACTCCTTTCTGGGCACATCAGGCTCCACGCGCCGCCGATCGATGTAGACTAACATGTCCCGCGCATACGTCGGCGGCTTCGTCGTGTTGATGCTTTTGTGCGAATTTAGGGGCGGGGAAGCTGGGCCCGCGGACCAAAAGTCACAGTTCAAGTGTTCTTTGGTGTATGCGATAGGTACGCCTTCGTTTTTATCCAAACGCTCTTCATCCTCTGCTTGTAGGGCGTAGACTAAGCCATATACTCCGGGCGTGTTGGATTCGGCTTGGTCTTGATCCTGGTCTGCAGCGCCGGTTGAGGTTGATGTGGTATTTCTGTTTTCAACAACGTTCGCATACCCCCGATCATTGATTATCCACGTATAATTCTCCAGGCGCGCGATCCCGAGGTACGTGGCGGTCGGGCAGCGTTGGGACATTTGCGAGAGCCAGAGGTTGGAGCCGTAGCCGAAGTAGATGGTGGGTTTGGAGTTTGGGTCGTTTGAGGAGGACATGGTGTTTTCGTGGTGGGTTGGGGTTAGGATGGCTTGGTTGAGTTGAGAGGGGAGGGCGAGGGCGAGGGATGTGCTGATGAGAAATGGGAAGAGGTAGGAGAGGTGCATTTATGGTGTGTTGGGGATGGGAGGGGTGGTATGACTGGGAGTTGCAGGAAATTGGTTGTCTAGGAGTAGGACGGTGTTGAAAAAGGTTGGTTCAGGTCTTGGTGTGTTCTGAATGTGGATGCCCAGGTGTGGTTGTGCTTGAGGTATGACTCGATTCGGTACCAATATTCAACTAGAGGATGCGACTTGTAGTTTTCCCGCGGCCTGAGCAATGCTTTCGGAGCAGTGAGAAGAAAAGGTAGAGTATGTACGACTTGATCGTCGGCGATGTGTAGATGTAGAAGTCACTGTTACGCAGGACCGAGGTTCATGGCATGGGCTTAGTAAGCACAGAGTCTGTTAATTGGGTAGGCAGCTCTCTTTCCGCTCCTTACCTTCTACGTCATCTTTTTCGACTGACAATGAAGCTGTATGCTATGCCGCTGATCAAGATGCGACGATATTTACACCGAACGATGGGAGCTAACACAACCTTGGAAGCATAGAAGAGTAGCCGTGGGCCGATGCCTTCCCTTCCTTCACACATACCATTCCTCACTGTTCCTCAACAATTACCAAACAAGAGCAACATGTTCACCTTTATAGCTTAGCTGTCGTGTGGATTTATACACAGGTGCACTGCCTCGCCTGGGCCTATATGCAAACGATCAATCTCTCGGGACCGGGCTGCTGGCACCAATCTGAGACATGCTGCTTCCGACGATCAACCTCAAACTACGTGCTAGTAATGGCTTACTGTTACAGCAACCTCTTCCCCTTCATGACTTTTAGATATTGACAAAAGACGCAAAGTCACGTATAGCTTGCAGACAGATTCGATTATCGATACCGGCAAATAAACCCCCGTTTCAAACCTTCCTCAAACTCAGCTACAATGGTGATTATCGACGCTGATACGGGCTATAACGACCCCAGAGCTTGTACCCCGTAAATTCTTATCGACCACATATCGGATATAAACGCCGAAAACCATTAAGCAAGGTCCTTCGCAATCCCCACCAATTATCTAAACATAGCTTCACCATGTACCTATGTACACCCCCAGCACCATATCCAAGCGCATATCCCCGCTGCACACCACCGCACTTCCGCTCACGGCACGGAGCTCGATTGCCTACCTCCCCGCACGTATTTGCGAACGCCCCATGTACCCGATGCACGGTCAGCCAGATAGGACTGCTAACCACGGATGGTGCGCCTATCTAGGTTGCTGTCGAACAGATTGGGACTAGACATGCATGTGTTGATGAGGCCATTTGACATGGTGTGCGTACCGAGCCGTCGGTATCGGGAGTGGGCTCGGTAGGGTATTCAGCCCTGTCGTATTCGTGTCTTTTTGGGTGGGTGGGTTTGGGGACTGGGGGTGATGGAACGGAACACACTCTTGCTATGACTACGAATCATCGTTTGAAGTTCTCTAGGCGCGGCGCGTGTGAAGGTTGAATGTGGTTGTCGATACAATTGATATTGACGCCCAACACATATTGCTGGTATCACATGCCGATACTACTTCGTATGTTCACCCTGCTCGCAATCGGCTAAGATAACGCCCGACACACGATCGGTGAAGCCAAAGTACACTCTCAACCCAGCCTAGAAAGCACCATGCACTCGATCCTCCACAACCAAGAAAGGCGTATTTCGCCACGGCCCGGAGTACACTGCGCATCTATACCAGCATACTCGCATCTACACTGCTCCGATATACGCAGCCCAATCTCCATCCCTCTCGCCAATGCACAATCCACTCCACCTTCCTAGCTCCCTTCCACCATCTCACACCACGGCGATGGAGCCCAAAACAGCGCAGTCACACGTCGTCAGCGACCATGAGGCAGACGCTGTTCTGTACGAGAAAGGCGCCACGGCGGAAGATGCAGATGATATGCGCCGCATGGGGAAGACGCAGGAAACGCGCCGCACGTTCCGCTCCGTGACGATCCTCGGATTCTGCATGGTCATGCTTTCGACTTGGGAAGTTGTGCTTGCGACGTCTGTGTTTGCGCTTTCGAATGGTGGGACGGCGGGGCTGATTTGGGGGTACTTGATTGTTATGGTTGGGTTTGGATTCGTGGTGGCTAGTTTGGCGGAGATGGCTTCGATGTAAGTGATGAAGTAGTAAATTTAGGGGCTGATTGATGGAACGAGAGAACCTGGGCTAACGATGTGTAGGGCTCCCACGGCTGGCGGTCAGTACCATTGGGTCAGTGAATTCGCGCCACCCACCTGCCAGAAGTTCCTCAGCTACATGGTCGGGTGGCTGGGCGTCTTGGGTTGGCAGACTGGCGCCGCGACGGTGTCGTATCTGGCTGGAAAGCAGATACAAGGCCTTATCAAATTGAACAACCCCAGCTACGAGCTCAAGGCGTGGCATGGGACGATGCTGATTTGGTTCGTGCTTGTGATCTGTTTAGTGTTCAACACGTTCTTCTCCAAGAAACTGGCGCTGGTGGAGGGAGTTATTGTCATATTGCATATTGCTGGCTTCTTTGCTGTCCTTATCCCGCTCTGGGTTTTAGGCGACACGAGTCAATCCTCTGGTGTCTTTACACGGTTCGAGGACAACATGGGGTGGGGCAATCTTCCTCTGGCAGTCATCATCGGCCTCACTGGAGCATCGGGAACGTTTGTAGGAGTCGAGGCTGGCGCTCACATGTCGGAGGAAGTGCGCAATGCCGCGTATGTGATTCCTCGCGCCATGATGTGGACATGGTTTGGGAACGGATTGCTTGGGTGGGTTATGGCCATCACCTTCTGCTACTGCTTGGGCGACACGATGTCCGTTCTGACGACCGAATTGGGGACTCCGTTCATCCAAGTATTCCTCAATGCCACAGGATCAGCGGGTGGTGCTACCGCCCTCACCGTCATCATGCTGGTCATTGCGATTTTCGCATGCGTAGCAATCATGGCGACAAACTCACGCCAGCTCTTCGCGTTTGCGCGAGACAATGGCGTACCGTTCTCCAAGACGTTCAGCTATGTGAGTAGACAGTTCTCGACAGCACATCGTGGGGAACCTAATCATGCTTCAGGTGTCACCAACTCTCGAAGTCCCAGTCAACTCTACCTACATGACATTGCTCTTCGTAGTTATCCTGTCCCTCATCAACCTCGGTTCCACTGTGGCCTTCATGCAAGTCATTTCGCTTGGCGTCGCCGCGATGTTGACAACCTACCTGATCTCCATCTCTTGCATCACGCTGAAGAGGCTCCGTGGTGAGCCGCTTTTGCCGTCAAAGTTCGATCTCGGAAGATTTGGACTTGCCATCAATCTCATCGCGGTAGCTTTTCTGATCTTTTTCTGGGTGTTCTGTTTCTTTCCAGTCGGCCCCAACCCGACTGTCGTGGACATGAACTGGGCTTGCCTGGGATACGGGATCGTCATTATCTTCGCCTTGGTATATTATGCTGTTCGTGGTCGTCACGTCTACCTCGGGCCTGTTGCGTACGTTCGCATGATTTAGATATAGTAGAACATGTCCTTGGTCATAATGTGGAGACGAGACAGTCGCGTTGTGCTAGTGAGCCTTATCGCCTTATCGTGCTTGTGGGGCGAAGTTTGGACGCGAAACCATCGCGACCTTCATCGAACGAAGGCAACACCATCAAACGCATCCAAAAGCATCACGACTTATCTCGCCAACAGAAGTGATGTTTGATTCGATAATGTGCCATAGAGTGGTGACGCGAACGACACGGTCACGCGCTGACATGTACCCCGCGACGGATTGATAGGCGGCACGCTTCCGCCGGAGCTTACGCGGGGATATGGGGAGCCACATGAGGCAGCCTTCCTTGAGCGATGCTTGAACCCTCCTGACTACTCTATCTATCCCTCTAGACTTGGGTGTCAGGTGATGCTACCAGTTCAATCTTGATTGTATCCAGCCCTCTCGGCTTCGGCTCTTTCAGTCATCCATTGTTGATGCCGGCCTTGCTGCTTGATAGGCCAGCTCCGAGGAGCTGTTGATGCCTTGAGGTTCGTGAATAAGAATAACAGTATGGTACATCCATAATAGGCAAATCTATTGTATACTGATACTTGAGTACAGGTTCATAACCTACAACATTAGCAACCCCGTTCACCCTCCACCCTATCGCATACCCATCACCATCCTTCACCATGGGCTGGTGGCGCCGTGACCCCTTCTCCCGCACACCCGTCCAGCTTTCCGCGCGTATCCTCCGTGACCGCGAATCTGCCCTGCGCACGCGTTGTTTCTCCCGAACACCTCCCAAGTCGGCCCAGCATGAAGACGATGGCGGCAAGAAGCGCCCCTCGAACATGACAACTCTAGAGTGGATGCAATTGCAACACTACGAACGATGGCGCAAGCGACTGCTGGAGGATCCATATAAGACTCTCTTCGGTGCGAGCAATGACATGTTGAGTGGGAAGGGTCTAAAGGACTGGGAGTGGGTGCACAAGAGCTTCCCTAAGTGGATGTTACAGGAGATGAATATGGATGAGAAGCCAAAGGAGGCGCCGGAGGATAAGCCTGTGCAACCAGGTTATCCTAAGAAGGTAGAGATCAGACACGGCCATGGAATCGGACGCGGTCAATTCCGGGCAGCTGATGGCGGCTGGGCACCGCGAATTCCTTTTGAGTCCATGAAGCGGAAGCCTGACCCTCTGCATCATGCATTTATGATGCGTGATGAAAATTCGGGGGTTGCTTCGCCTTCTGACCCGCGGAGACCAAGGGAGGACTCGAGCGTGAAAGTAGTCGGAACGGTTTCGAACGAAGCCTCTAGTAAAGACCCAGCTAGTACATTGCACTCCTCCGGACAATCAACCGTACCAGTTGCTCCTCTGGCTGAGCCGCTAGCGAGCAGCAATATCACGGCCAAGCAGGCTTCGCAACATGACGATGGGACTCGGGCAGCCATAAGTGCTGCCAGAGAAGAGGCTATTGCTCGAGAATCATCCTTCATTGATGAGTTCCTCAACACAAGATCTGAGCATCAGGCTGAAAATGCCGGGAGAGCTAGTAGCAAAGATTGGAGACAAACGGCGCTGCAAAGACGTGCGACTTCTGAGTCGAAAGACAAACCGAATGTGCAATCCTCATTGTTGGAGAATGAGAATGTATATATCCCATCAACTCCTCAGATGGCAGAAGTAGCCTCGGAGAAACAGTCTGTCGAACCACGGAACAAGAACGTCGATTGGCTTCTACAGCAAGAGACACCCCGCCTACCAAAGGATGTCAATCCTCAAAGCAACTCCACATCTCCGCGCTCAGCTTCTCGAGTACTTAGTCAGCTACCCGAGCATGACATCGACTTCCTCAGTGCAGCTGACATTCGTGCGTCTATGGGTGCCAAACGAAGTCGACTACCGAGCGACGACCAGAGGCAGGTAGAGCGACGGAATTTGGAGAAGGCTTTTGCCGCCGCCAACGAGATTCCCGTCGTTGATTCCATGAGAGAGGCACAGGTTGTAAATGACCAATACGTGCGACGAGCGGCACGGCAGCTAATGGAACCTCACACCGCGCCTGAAGCCAGCACAACGCATCCAGCCGCTCGAACATCTACAATAGAAACACCTGTTGAGTCGAGTATCGAACGAATGAGAAAGTGGCTCGAGACCACTGGCGCTAGTTTCGCAAAATCATTCTGGCAAGACCCCACAGAGCACGCCGATCTCACCAGGAGCAAGTTGTTCTTCGATAAGGCTGCACATTACCTCAAGAAGGGGCAGGCCGTGACTCGCCAGATTACGGAAGATCTTGAGAAAGACATCCCGGCGTCCACTGCTTTGCTTAAGCGCTTTAAGAGCGACGAAGAAGCACTCGATTTGGCTATACATAGACTCCGCCAACGTTCATTTAGCGGGAAACCACAAGGGCTTTCACCTCGGAAAATGAAGACCATAGAGTCTGTCAAGACCAGATTTCTCCAGACGAACAATGAGCTCGAGAAAGCTTACGAGACTCTCCAAGAGCTAGCAGGTACCAACACCGTGGCGGATGCGACTGGCTCGTTCAAGCGGAGACTTACTGCTGCATCAAAAGTGCTGCATAAGAATGCTCAGTTGTTGCGCATGCTCATTTGGAGTCTGCAGACTCGCCTCGAGGATCCGAAGATCGATCGAAATATCTTGACAAACTACAAAGTAGTCGCGGATAACTTGTTGTCCCTGCGAGACACGCAGATGACACTCATGCGGCTGGTCGATCGCGCCATGTCAATATATGGCGTTGTGCCACATACTGCGGTTGATAACAATAGTTCAGCTGATCTTGCTACGCAGCTTGGTGCTGATACTTGCGAAGAGCCCTTCGTTCGTGCACGTCTTGCTGCAGATGCGCATCTCATCAATGAGATCAGAGCACACAAGTCAACAAGTCCTGAATTGCCCGATGCCGGACCCTCTCAGGCCCCTAAGCCAACCGTCAGCAAAGCCCTCGATGATGCGAGTCCTCTCGCGCACAGCCTGTTCCGACCTTTTGGGCCAGCATTCGCAAAGTTGGGTTCGCCAAACTCTGCGGAGGAGGTACAGAGGAAGCTTGGTGACATGAAGCTTGTGGATGAGGTCAAGAAGGCGTATGATGAGACTTCTAGGGGAGTGACTGTAGATCATGGACAAACTGCGTCCGATCCTGAAGAGATTTTCACGATGGAAGAAGGGAACAAGGTCAAGAAGTTCGAGATGTTAAAAGACGATCCTGCCGCCATCGAGTTCGACTCATCTCAAGAGATGATTCCCCCAACATCAGGAAGTCGCCTTGAAAGGCCAGGCGGAACCGGGGCTTTAATGACCAAAGACGCAGCTTCTAACGAGCCAGTACCACTTGCCTCTGGAGTTGAAGCACCTCCATTCAACAATACAGCCCCACCCGAATCTGCGACTTTACCAAAGCAGCAACCTGAGCCGTCCTTTGCCAACCTCTCAACCAACTACACCATCCTGGTCCGCGACCCACAAACCGACACCCTATCCATAACGACCTCCTCCACTGGCCCACCCCGCGACACCTCCCCTTCGCTACCTCTCCACCAAGCCCTCTCCGCCCTCTCCAGCCCCGCGAAGTTCATCCCATACATCACTTCCGGCCTCGAAGTCGTCAGCGCAAGCAAAGACATCCTGGTCCTCCGCGACGCACTCGATTCCTCCGCCTCAACGCGCGGCTTCGCAACCGTGGGCGTCCCACATAACCAGGGATACGTACATGACAGGAACGTGAACCCGATCGACGGGACCGCGCGGTTGAGTCCTACTGGATATGTGGGCCCGGAAGAGAGTGCGGAGCAGTTGGAAAAAGAGTTCGAGGAGCGGAGACGCTTGGCTGGGAAGGTCATGGATAAGGAGGCTGCCCCGGGGCTGGAGGAGGCGATCAAGCAGCAGCGGAAGCAAGGTAGGAAGAAGGCGAGGGCGGGGGTGGTTAAGACTGCGATTTGGGTGGCGGGCGTGTGCTATGTTGTCGGTGTTGCTGGGGAGGTGTTTGGTGGAGCTTGAGTTTTTTTTGTTGGTGCGTTGGCGTTTTGATGGTATGCTGGTATGGATTTGGGATGGGATGGGATATACACCGCTCCGGCTCGGCGTATTCTTTATTGGGTACAGCGTTTGTGTATGATACACCATCGTTGTTTGATTATGACACTTTTTCTCCATTCACTTCATGAGCTTTCTTGTCATAAGGGTTTTTGGACTTCATGGCGTGAACACACTCCATATCTGCTTCTTGATGGCCCTTTGAACCAGGTGGAAGCGAAGCTCAGTTTGCAAGAAGGGTTCGAAAAGGTGTCTCCTTTGGAAATGTGAAGGCCGTTCATTCATTACTTGTGTACATACCAATGTGTCAACATCGATCCCTAACACCATGCAAATGCGAGTACAGATATTCTAAGATTCTCAGTCATTTGGCCTGGCCCAGGCAGTGCTCCGGCATTATCTCGACGGTCTCGCCCAACGAAGTTGTTGTTGTGCGGGCATAACTCGTCCGAGGAGGCGCCTGTACTTCAATAGTGTCCTTGCCTTCGCTTGACGCTTTCATCGTGTCTTGGGACCCAATACTGCTTGGCCTGCTCACTGCGTAGGCCTCGGAGCTCCTTGGAGCCGAGTGGTTGGTGATTGGCCCTGCCATGTTTAGTTCTTCGACCTCCGTCCTGCCGAGTCCGAACTGAAAACTGCCAAACGTGCGTCGACTTGTGCGTGACCCAAACTTACTCATACGTGGTGTTTGTTGCGCAGTGTTTCCGTCCTCATAATATGCCACGGTCCGAGATCTAGCAAACCAAGGAAAGAGATATCGGAAGAGGCATTTCGTAGCAGGCGCACAAGCAGTCATAATGTGCACGGCCGGCTCGGCGATGGAGATTCCGATACCGATATCCCAAGTGCGATCCAGGTTGGTGGGAGCGAAGCGATAGTAGTACACGATAAAGCGACCAACAGAAACACCCGTCGCGCTGAAACAGCGTTAGCCAAAGTCCAGAAGAGCTGTGAATTACCGTAACTTACATCCATCCAAGGCTCATCACGATCACCACTAGGATTTTCGTCTTGCGCTCCATCTGCAAGTTCCAGACCATAATAGATGGGATGGGTATAATGATGAGGTCCATAAAGATGCTGAGTGCGCAGGATGCGAGAACGAATCTGCGAGAATCAAAGCATGTACCGCCTTTGACAAGATTACCGCTGCCATCGATGGAGTCCATGGCTGCCTTTTCCCAGATATACTTGACGGGACTGCATTGCAATATATTTCCCAGCGATGTGCTGACGGCGTACATGATGTTGAGCCAGACTGGGTAAAGTCAGTATAAGTGGAAGAACTCCAACAGAACTCAGGTCGGTACTATACTCACAGACAGCGTGTAATGAGTAGCGTATTCTTCTCCGGTTATCCTTCATGCGGAACAGGAACATGATGATAGAAGCTCGAATTGAGAACATCAGCGGGTGGTATAACATCTGGGCTGCAAAGTTCCACTTCATGGCAGTGACCTGCTCGTGAATAGGCTTCTTGGGTAAATCGTACATGTGGTAACCCGTACCACTAAGGAGTATGTCTAAGATGAAGTAAGCTATTTTGCAATGGTCATAATTTCATTCGTGCAAGAGTGACGTACACTTCCAGACGGTGAGCGTCTGTCCGAAGAAGAAAACCGCCGACGCAAGAATGAGGTAGTCATCCCACCCAAAATTTCTTCCTAGGTACCGAGAATATACCCTCACTATTATGAAAATGGTCGCGAGGACGGCAGAAATTGCGACAATAGCGAGCACTTCTTCTTGTCGGCTTTCCGTCATTTTGTCGAACCGCCCTAATAGGCCCTGCACTGATGGAGGTGGTTACTGGAGCGAAGGAAAGGGCCCGAATGCTACAGGAGACGCCGTGCTAAATGTTCAATTGAATGAGCAGGAGCCGCATCGACCGAGGCACCAGACGGGAAATCGATCGAGGTTCAGCCCGTTGGATAAGAGATCGGCACGCCTTTACAGCCACACGTAACTGTATTTTGTTGTCGTCCACTCGGTCCAAGAATCGCAATGATTGCGGTTCGTCTTCGTAAATGTCACCAATCTTGTAAGCTAGTAAGCCAGATGGCGCATGTACACGCCAAAGAACTTTTGCAATGAATGGAGAAAAGATTGACGAGATTTTGGCGATGAGAGGGGAGATCCGATGGGCACCCAAGGTTTGAAGAAAGCTACCCCATGTCAGATAGTCCAGAAATCCATCGAGATTCTGGATTTCTTGGGCGTCAAGACGATGATCATACAACAAACCGTGCTCGGCCACTTCCTTGTTTGCTTGTTCGCGTCTGTTGCGTGAACTGAACCGTCTCTATTAGCTGGTCCATGTTTGTATCGCATAATAGCAACCCTAGGAGGAGGATTTCGGCCCCACAAGCCTATCCTATCAACCTTGCAAGTGTCGTATCCGATGCCCAATGCGTCAAAAATGAAGCTCCGGTATGGGACGACATGCAGGAACGACGGCGACTTCGTAAAACAATTGTTAGGGACCAAAGCGCTTTCGGAAATATCCGATGTTGATCGTGCATGTTAGAGGGGCTTGCTGTCTGGTTAGCAGAGAACGGGAGAGGGTTCCGCGTTGTGTGGTTGGGTGGAAGTGTCGATCTGAGCGTGTGGGGTAGGTGCTAGTCAATTCCTATCAGAGTTCGATGGACCCTTTTCATACTTCCATCGCTGTCTTTTTCGTCCTCTTTGCAACACATCTATGTACTATGTATGATTACGAAAAGTTGTATTGAGACATAGAACCCGAGAAACATCAGCCGCTTCGAATACGTATTGCAGCGCAGACATCAATTCTACAAGTTGACCATGCTGATGTGATCGAGTCAGTTAGTTATTGATCCGCGAAAGCTCTTACTAAAAAAGGCTCGCTCTGCCGACGGCGGTGCGCAGTGCATGCGCCGCTAGGCGTCGTATTAACAGCGGCTGCTGTCAGGGTCGGACCGTCCCAAATATCCCAATTGCACAGAGGTGCAAATCAACGCAACGCGACGCCTTAAACTCGGATGAGTTTCGACTCATCCGCTTACCCTACGCGATTCGCTCCCTCAGGTGTAGCGAAGCTGAGCAGAATATAAGACTGGCAATATGTCTTTTGAGGTCCTGGTCACGCCAAGTTACGCCCCTGCTTACCCGCTTTTCTGTCTTCCGCAATGATCATCAGGATCAATCGCAATTCTCCGACTTGGGTTAGCATAATCATGATCCTGAGATTTCATGCCTGCACCCCTCGACTGTGCGTTCTCAATGCTTGCGTCTTCTTCGGACCTATTCGCTCCCTTAACTCATACCGCGAGAGATCATCGGTCAGTTCCATGGCCACAAGATGAGGTTGCAATACCGCCAAGAACGGCATTTGTGAAATTTGCCTCCGCTTTTGGTTGTTAAGCACAACGAACTATGGCGATGGACCCTTCTTCTCACACCTGAGTGCACAACGATTTAGAGAAACCCAGGCTCTGTGTATGAGAAAGGCACTGAACGGCAACTTGTTTCACCTGATGCTCACGGCTCCAGGTATCTGGTAAGTTTTAGTCTCAACACATATGACGAGATCCAATAGAAGAAGGTTTCTGACAATGTGATAGATCTGAATCGCAGGTTTGCATCCATCATACTGCAAAGATCGACAAGTCGTACTACTCGCCAAAAGTACGCCATGGGTTCACTGTCATTCTGGCTCACAGCTGTTCTCGCCAGTTCAGTCAGGGCATCACCCATACTATCTAGTAGCGTGGATGCCGACGGCTTGAACCTTGATATCGACCTCAAGGACGTCCCCTCATCCGTCAGGCCTTTGTTCTTACCAAGTGCAAGCGGCCGTCCGATAACTAATGGTTCGCGATGCAAAGTATACCCGGGCGATGACGAGTGGCCCTCGGATGAAGCATGGACTCAATTGAACGACCTGAGTGGCGGTCGTCTAATTGGGAACCCTACACCCCTCGCCGCTGTATGCTACCCAGATCAGCCAGGCTACGATGCAGTCAAATGCGCTTCGTACACCACGCCAGAATGGCAGCGCTCATACATCCACATGAATGATCCAATCGAGATGATGTCTCCAGTTGCCCAAGGCATGACATGCTCACCGCCGGCCCTTTTCGACTCACGCGGCTGTACACGAGGTGGCTTTCCAAAGTACGTTGTTAATGCTACCGAGCCAAAGCATGTACAACTTGCTGTCAACTTTGCGCGGAACACGGGAGTCAGACTCGTTGTCAGAAACACTGGTCATGATTTTCTAGGCAAGAGTGGCGGCAAGGATGCCCTCAGTATCTGGACGCACTGGATGAAAGATATCGAGTACATTGAGGAGTACAAAGATAGCAACCTCGGATACTCTGGACCGGCTTTTAAGAGCGGTGTTGGCGTGCAAGCTTTCGAAATCTACAAGGCAGCACATGAGAAGGGTAGGGTTGTTGTAGGCGGAGAAGGCGAGACCGTTGGCGTTATGGGAGGCTACATTCAAGGAGGCGGTCACTCCCCCCTGAGTGGCCTTTATGGCACCGGTGCGGATAATGTCCTCGCATTCGAAGTCGTCACTGCAGATGGTGACTATGTTGTCGCCAACTCAACATCCAACACCGATCTTTTCTGGGCGCTTCGCGGTGGAGGTGGCAGCACCTTTGGCGTTGCAACATCAGTTACTGTAAAAGCCCATCCTGATCTCGAGGTTACAGCGTCACGTTTTGGCTTTTCGTCTGCAAAGACGGGCAACGAGACGTTCTGGGCTGCCTTCAGAAGTTATTTGGACTCATGGATCGCCAACGCTGACGCGGGGACTTATACCTATTGGACCCTTATTCCAAATAATGGCACTTTTGCCTTCGCCTTCTCGCCATTCTTCGCTCCAGGAAAGTCAGTAAAAGAAGCTACCGCTCTCCTTCAACCTTGGTTTAACCAGCTTAACCAGCTTGGTGTTCAGTTTGATCCCAACATCACACACTTCGACCACTACTACGATGCTTGGCGCTCTTCTTTCCCACTTGAAGCTGTGCAGAAGCCCAACGTCGCCACCGCGTCACGCCTATTCCCGCGCGCTAATTTGGAAACAGCTGAAAAACGTCAAGAGCTTTACGAACACATCCGCTCATCAAGCGAAAACAATCGCGTCCAAGTGCACTTCAACATGCAAGTGAAAGACCCAGCTAATAACGACAACGCCGTAAACACCCACTGGCGCCCTATGGTTTCTCTCTCGATGCATTCTGTGCGCTGGCCTATCAATAGCACAGCTACCGAGATCCTCCGGCGACGCAAGGAGTTTCAGGATGGGGATGCTCAGTCCTGGCGTGATATCAGTCCGGGTGCTGGTAGCTACCTTGCGGAGGCGGACCGCCTGGAGCCGAACTTTGGACAGGCGTTTTGGGGTGACAAATACCCGAGGCTGTTGGAATTGAAGAAGAAGCTTGACCCTTATGACTTGTTCTACGCGCACACAGGTGTAGGAAGTGAGAAGTGGAGGGTAGAGAGTGTTGATGGACTGCCGAATGAGAACGGCAAGTTGTGTCGAGTCGAGTAAGGTCATGTAGTAGTTTATTTGCAGGCAAATACCATACAGCGGTACCATCAATGAACTTGGATATGAAAACGCACTTGTGCTCTGCGTTGTACGCTTTTTTCTTTAGCGATCCAAGCTAATTCTTCTCTGCGTCTTTCCACCCGTCATGATTTCCTTCAACCTCCCTGCGGCAGCCACATCAATAAACTCTTTACTCCTTCTAATCTTCCACTTCTCACCATCCCTCGCCATCTCCAAGACCCAAAGCAAGTCATTCTCCACCCCTTCCTCCGTTTCTTTCGGCACCATGTAGAAGCTCACACGCAGCACGACTTGTCGTTTCACCTCGTCCACAATCACATTCGTGACCGTTGTCTCCCAAGACACCAAGTTCGGCAACATGGCTTCGAGATGCTTGGTGAAGAGCAAGAAGGAGTGCGTGCCTTGGAGACGCGGGTTCAGACCAGTGGCGTAATTGTGGCCCCACGAGTGCTGAAAGTCAGACGTCGTCACTGCTCTAATGCGATCGAAGTTCATGCGCGAGGGAAGAGCCGGGTCTTGCGCTTGTGCGTCCACGAATTCGAGCGCTGCGTTGTGAAGCTGCTTATACGTTTGCGATGCGCTTGGAGGTTGAGACATTGGGTCAGACATGATGAAGGTATGGCATTGAAGTATATTCTTGTTTTCGATTTGTCTGCTCGTACGATCGATGTTTATGTAGTCTACTGGTGTTTCGTGCCTGGTGCGGCATTAAGCGGATCCCCGCAATGCCACTATTTCACAAGAGCACACCCTGGTACCGAGAACTAGCTTCCGCATCTGACGTTTTCCCGGTCCAATCATGCTGCGACCGGCGCGGCAACGACGATGACAAAGGTAGAAAGGGGTTCGAGATGGTGTTTGGAGACATGACATGTCAACATGTACTTCGGGGTGCGACGATGATGGTGTATTTGTGTACTGTGTCGATGAGCTTGCGTTATCACAACACAAGCTAATTGAGGTACCTACCTACGAAGTGTGGCAAAGAAAGCAACGCGCGTAAGCTCTAGGTGATCAACCTATAAGCTAGTGCTAAACTTGGTGTATACTTTTTAATGCGGAAGAGTTTGAGTGTTACTCTGGATCCTACGAAGTGTGGGAGCGGATGAAAACACATGACTCCCTTACGTGTTTAGACGCTCCCGAAATTGCGATAGCTTTAGTTGAGGCTAGAAGGAACGAACACCTGATGAGAAAAAAGGCCTACTTGACCTAAGAACGTTGTCCCTACTTGCCTTCGGTTGCCTCGGAGATGACTATGCGCATCCATTGCTACTAGATTATGGAGCAGGCCAATATAGCCAGTGATCTTTGGCCTTTAACACTATAGCTGTAACGTCCGGTATCTGCACAGTCTAACAGCATGAAGCGCTGAGGAATATGAGCTCCATACCGTCCTCAGGCTACAGTTTACGCGCGAGGTTATCCAAGCGGGATTCTCCTAACCTACCGCAGTATGATTTTGGCCAAAGAATTGAGGCTCTTTTGATCTGACCTATAGTCTCCCATTACCTGTTATGCTACTCTCGGATGCTGTATCGGGGATGCAGGCTTGCGACTTGGGGTGGGCTCGTAGGAGAAGTGCTGTTGGACGAGGATGGCGGGAGCAGTCTTGCGAACGACAAAGAACTGGGCAGATAGAGCATGCGCGCGTGCTGCTTAGACTGGAGTTCTGTCGTTTGTGATTGAGAGGAGCGAGTAGCACAGTGGGTTTGCAATTCCGAAGAGTCGGCGCGATCGAAGAGGATGGAACTATTCGATGTAGGTAGTTAATGGTGATGAAAGGCATAAGTGAGATGCGAACTTGTTTGTTCTTGTGAGCTATCAGAACTGGCTATGTAGGAGGAACGAGCTGAACAGACGCTAGTCCCAAAGAGATACACATGTGACTTGTACCCTCGAACAAATGGTTACACCGCTGATTATATATGAAGAGAGACCTTACTCCTGTTGCTTTCACCTGCTCAAGTAAATCGACCCAAGCAGCACTGAAGAGGCGAATGCTGCTCCCCAGCAGAATGTGTCAACTTCGCATTTGAATCATTAGTGTCAGTGTGGAGATCACAAACTTTCTTCAGTGGCCCTAGATTCAAGCGAGCAAAAGAAAGTAAACACAAGCCATCTAGGCCACCGGAGATAACTCCAATGCGTCTAATAAGCGCAAGCGAAGTGAGACAAGCGCAGTGGATACAGGATGAAGCTATGCAGCCGTGCGCTGGCATAGCGTGCGCGCATAACAGGGCACGGTGACCACGAACATGTTCGTCATCGGACTGAATGTCGGAGTTGAAAGATATAGCTGTCTGAGTATTAGAAAATGGCATGATCAAACCTCGCTGTTCTAACTGTGAATGGACGACTCGTGTCTCCAAATTGCCACAGCCTCATTCTGGATTCATGGGTATGCGATGATATGCAAGACAAGCGCATAAGACATAGACTGCATTGCGAATACGAGGTGCATTACGATACACGAGACCAGCTAGGTCATGTGGACCAATGTCGATTCCTGCACGATTGGTACGACCATGCAACCTGGCGGCGCCGAGAAGTGTCCGGAGAGAATTTGACGTGGCCAGACTTTGGGTTCCCTACAGTGTCAGTAAGTGTTGCACTCTTCAGCCGCAATCTTTGCAGGCACTCGCGTTTTCCACGTATAGCCGATTATCGCTATACATGACGGCAGGACTCCTTAGAGCTTTGAGGAGCCTGCTTATGAAGAGGCCTTATACCTTGGGTATGGGCCTAAACATCCATTCATACCGGCAGCATACCAGGCAGAGTTGTATTGTTATTGTCCTATCGCTCCGCAACTTTCACCTGTGCCATTCGCTCTTCATAGTGCCCAGAGTCGACGTTTCGGAACCATCAATGATATCCCTGGGACAGTCTTGAGGTATTGAGTAGTGTAGCTGGACTTGGAAGAAGGTCGAGATGGTCGAATCGCGTGTATGGATCGTTCGCAATAATTGAATTAAAACAAACACGGCGTTGTAAATACAGTGGCACGAGCTTGAGGTCTGTCCGAGTATTCGCTTCTCCACTCAGTCAAGGTTGAAAAGGCGTGACAATGATCTATTGTATGTGTTTGAAGAACGCTCGAGCACTGCTTGTTGTATTGTGGTTTTGTGTTCTAGCGATTGCGTCTGGCTAGCCGCAGATGCTTTCAGTGAATGGCACTGAAGCTTTTTTTGGAGAGGATGATGGTTATGGACCGTTCGAACGAGGTCTCGAGGGGGGGATTCGCGTTGCGGGCGCGCTCGGGATTGTCGCTGTCGAGTCTGTGTTCATCAGCTAAGGTTGTCATCTTTTGCCAATGCGCTTTGTCGGCAATCAGGTTGACAGCAGTCTCGTCAGCATGGACAAAGCAAGTTAGGATCCTAAACAGTTCAGAAGCGACGCGTCCAGCTCGCCAGAGCAGAAGCCCGGGATGAGATCAGTGTTTGGACAATCTCCTTTGCTACCAGTCCGTTTCCCATGCCTAGCGTGCTCTCGAACACAGTTGTGGAGGAAGAGGGTGATGTGAAAGTCAGATGTGCGTCCCTCGGTTTCGTCTCCAGTCTAGGGAAGACGATGAGACGATGTTAAAAGAGAGCAGGTCCCAATCTACGGATTTCACCGATCAACGAACACAGAGCTCGTGCCATGCCAGTCATGCGGAAGGCCCGGGGCGCCGCGTCAAATGCCGGCTCGGCGGTACGGACAAACGTCATGCCAAAGGCTTGCCAGCACTACCTGCTGCAATTTGAATTGTTCCTTGTGACTGTTTTACCTCCTCTCATCATACCACATGCTGATAGAAGCCGAACCATGCGCCATGTTGCTCATTATTTTGCACAGACCGTGTCTGCATGCCTGATGTATTGGGAGAGGCCTGCAGCGAAGGATCTCGTTTAGCGCGCTGCGTTACGCTCGGGCTTCATGCATTGTGGTGCTTTGAGAGTAGTTCGTGGTAGCGGCGTCGTTCGTCGTGCGGTGGCAAAGCCTATTAAGGCGTCTAGTTCTGAAGTCGGCCTAGGAGGTGTGACACGCTGTCAGTTCCGCTGTCTCGGAGGTCAACGCGTTGTTGTCGGCATTGAGCTTCATTGCATCCCTCCTGCGTAGGTGTGGTAGCATAGATGAATCAGACTATGCTTGCATACCCAGCGACGTTACCCTTCCACGCCTTTTCACGTATCCAAGATGCCCATGTATGCTTGCACACCCGAAGCTTGTAGCTACAACTGAAGCTGGATCCATCAAGCACTCCCGGTTGGACAAGTGTAATGGCGCTTCATGTGTATCTACCGTGACTCCACCGATAGTATCAAGCCTGTACTCGTTACAAGGTGTCGCAGCTGTCTGCTCAGCCGGGTTATCAAGGTGAAGTTGGTTCGCTTCGCCCATCGATATTTATTGGCGCAATATATGTTGATTGGGATTGAAGACTTGTAAACTTTGGAAGCCAGTCGGAATATGTGATGCTTGTAATCGAGAAGCAGAAGGCCTTGTTCGCGCGGTCGTTCTGCGTTCTGCTATTCAGTGAAGTGCCCTGTAGTCAGGTGGAGAGTTGCAAGTTTTCCTACAACGGCAGCTGCCTTCCTCCTGGCCTTCGTCTTGTATCGTTGGGTGTCTTAAAGCATACGCAGTGGGCTCGGGGTGGGTTCTTGGAGGAAGTCTTCCGTCAGCGTTTTGCGTTGTCATGCATCTGATGTGCTGATGAGGGAGTGAAGGAAGGGCAGGTAGCAGCGCTCTTTCGTGTCGTAGCAAATTACAGCTTGGATGAATAGATCCAAATTGTGTTACGATGAATCCGAGGAGCCTCAGGAAGCCCCTAAAGCATTGGCGGCGTTGTTTCGGCGATCTGCGTCAGTGCCAGGCTACTGGCCAGGCCAATGGAAATTGCATGCGTCAGCAGTCTTCCCCTCTGGACTTGTGACTCTCTAGCTGCTGATGATACGATGTGTCGAAGGGCATCTTGTACTTCGAGATTGCATTCTCCAGAAGTTTTCCTGTTTGTACGCTCGCCGTCTCAATGTGCATCTGTTCACTGTGGACTGAGCATGGGTCGCTTCCTTACGTTGGCGCACAATAGCCAGCGATCTCATGCAGCTACAGCTATAGTGAGGCTCTAATACTCTAGCCTGTCGTCATTTGATCTCAATACTATACAACTAGGACTGCCTTGCTCCCTATCGCTCAAAGGTCAATAAGCATGAAAATCCGAGGAATCGCGCCATGGCACGAGTCCACTCTTTTACGGATCTGATAGGGATCCACCTAGCTAATCAACTTTGTGCGTATTCGTTACGACAAGGATGCTCACCGTCAGTGGCATGAGAGTCCACTCTTAGGTCCCTTACCGACACGCGCGCGCAACTAATAGGATGCGCCATGGCGTTATGAGCATTTTCAATTCATTATTGGTTTCGGCGATGATTCCGTCGCATCAAGGTCAAATCAGGGGTTAGGCGCTGACAGTCTGAGCCCAGCTGTTAACGTCCACCCCAGTAAGTGGGTAACGTCTACCCTAGCAGGAGCCATCTAGCCAACTATCTCATCTTATTTCAGCCCACATCATTGTAAGTGGCTAGCGCACCCATATGCCACCTCTCCAAAATCTTCAAAATATTAAGACCCTAATTTTAAACGTTTGCATCTTAACGACTACATCTTAGAATTAATTTAAAGTAGGCTCATTCGATTCAGAAGGCTCGAAAGAACAAATCTACTTTTGTATATATCTTTGTATTAGGCCAAGATTAAGGTGTTGTGCGTCGTTGAAGTGAGAGCCTTGATGGGGTGGACGATACCCGCTTACTGGGGTGGACGTTAACAGCTGCCACCTATCCAGGGAAGTGCATGAGACGTGACATTACTTTTAGATACGGTGCATATCAAGCCGAACTGGTGTTTGTTTAGGCAAAAGCTCCGTAAGAACTCCGCATCAAAAACGGCAACGTCCTCTATCCAGAGGACGATTCGTCACCGGAACTCCGTGGAGCTGGTGTTATCAAGGCTAGAGATATTGCGCCTCGACGCGGTGTCATCAGCAGTGTAGTGCGGAAGTATGGCAGCCTTGGATCGCTCGGATTAAGCAATCCGAAGCTAGCCACCTTTTATTATCTGACAGGGCCCACGTTCACCATTAGGTTTCTAGGATCACTCGCCAATAGGAATCTACAAGGTCTCCCTGAGTTGCAACACCATCTGGTGGGTGAACCTCTAGGATGATGTCCCACAGGAAGGTGTTGCATGATGAGGACTGCAAGATGTAGGGCGAGGGTGTCGATCTTACATCGGCTATGTGTGTCCCACGTCCGGTGAATGGTCCTAGTCATCATATGGGCGCAGGTCTATAGGTAGGATACTGTAGTCCCCGGGGAAGACGAACCGATCCGCTACCGCTGGTGTTTGGCGCTCGGGCAGTGAAGCCAAGCATCCATTGTCGCCCTTCGTTTGATTCGATTGGTGAATGCTGCGGAGGGTGCATGTGTTCAATCGAAGCGCCGGAGGCGACGATGTATTGCGCATCCATGTTGAAAAGACGCCCGAAGCGTGGGATGAAAACAATGGCAGATCAAATAGATTTTCGTATTGAGGGGACGCAGCGATGATAGGCGTGGTAGGGGTAGTCAGGACGAGATGAGAGAACTCTTCTGAATGGTCAATGCGCTTGTGCGTCACAGGGTCTAGCTGTAAAGCTCTTTCCTTGCTATATGATGTCGAGAGGAAGTCTCTGTCCGTAGATGCGTAAATACCATAGATTGTATGCAGTGATCGTGAAGTGTGCCGCCCTCCTCCGTACGCCAGTATCCAAAAGCATTCATTCCAAAAATTCAGAAAGTGGCTCAAGCAGACCACATTACACCCTTTACAACTTTAACCCCTTTGTGATGTTCGCGAGGTTAGTCTTCTCGTGAAAGCCCTCGGGCCGAGTTTTGAAGCTCAAGAGCTGCGGGCATAAAAACTCGCGGGTGGCGGCTCTTGGTTTGTCCCCACAGTTCCCGTCACATTTCTGAGTGCAACTTCTGCAGAATCTTCTTTGGCTTGGGCAATGAAGGTACCATCGTACCAGAACCGTGCGGGCCAGTGCTGGCCGTTCACGGTGACGACGGTTGACCAAGCTGTCCTGCCGCCTGGAGAGTTATTAGCGGTTGGCCTGGAAATATTGGGTCGAGTCATGCATAGTACAAGACAAGGTAAACGTACCGCGACGATCTGAAACATCTTGGAATACAGGTTCGGTCCAGCCCCGAGCCGTACAATGGTCTGTTTACGTGGTTAGCTTGATCGATGATGTCTAGCTTGGTCTGCTTGCCTTGGAGGCGCTTAACCCAAGTTTCACGTGACGCCATCATGTCGGAACTTTCGTGTGTAATTTGCAGTTGAGCGTGGATGTCGTTTCTGTGGAGATGGTATTACAGATAGAATGAAGACAGAGCAAGATGAAAGTCCAGTAGCTAGGGACAGTATTCTACTTATACATCATGCAGCCCATCTGAAGCCTCACTGAATCTCACAGATGATGCTGGTGAGTAACGACGAACGACAGCCAGCTGCATCATCCCGTCCAGCAGGTCCTACTCATCGTAACGGGCAAAGCAGCAAATTTCACAAGCCGTCTACCGGCAGGGACCCGTTGAGCCAATTATGGATGTTTTTTCCTTTACGCAGGTGCAAAGTGCCTACCCTAGCTCTCAGCACAGTCTGGCTTCTCCCTGAAGCGGGCCGATGGATACCCTACATGGGGGCGGACTCTCGCCGGGGCGATAGACTGTCTTAACTATGCGGGCGTGGAACAAGGCTGCCGCCGGCGGGTGAGCAGGAATGATGGGGGTTGACATGTGGCTGATCCAAGAGCGCGCAACTACTCAGATGTGCCGACTCCAGGCGCTTGCAAGAAACCAGTCTCGCCTGCATTCCCATTTTCATGATGGTGTGTAGAAACTTCTGCGCGCGTGCTAAAGTCTTTCGTTTGTACCCACTCTGGCTGCAAGACACCTGCATCGTTTACTATCCTAGCTAGCGAACAGCACACCTTGCAGTAGTAGGTCCAACACCCTGTTTGGCCCAAAGGGTGTAATATCATATGCTGGCGTGAGAACACCATTCTCTGCGTATGTGAATGAGCCAAGCTCCTTCGCCTAGATCGTGAAGCGCACCTGCGAGACATAGTTCAGGAAGCCATATGACGTTTGCAATGGCGGGGCCGTTCGCGATCCTCTTCTTGGCGACGACTAGATTTTTACAATATCATTGCCGTGCTGTTGGGAACAAGAAATGAAGCTATCCAACATTCGTCACCCGATGTGATACAGAAGGGTACCTGCTGCACATTCGTGTATTGTGGCACAGCTACAGCGCGACCTAAAGTGGATCGTGAAGCGGCTTTAAGCTCTCCCGTCCATCGCACATCTCGTGACTTGATTCTTCCAGATTGGTTGAGCACAAGTGCTAATGAAAACTTACGCCTGCTTTTAGTGTTGTTCTCAAGGCTCTGCATGGTTCGTCGCGAGTGTACGACGCTATTGAGTTTAGCGATTGAACCAATGGTGCATGATCTGAACTGCTGTGCCGGGTTGCAAGGTAATGCGGAGGAACTGCCAGACACGTGAGATATTCAGTGTGTCGGAAGACACGGTCCAGCAAATACTACCACTTGGTTTCACCTATTTTGAACCCACCGCGCCGGCGTCATATAACAAAACCAAACGCGAGCGGCCCACTTGCCCCATCCGAGTGTCGCACAAGGAATGATTCGTGGCAAACATTGTGCACTTTTATTCGAGGACTCACCTTGTTGAGCACGCATATCTCCTACAAAACTTGCCGCGTAACATGCCGTGCTTGAAGCCTCATATGAGAGACACAGTTTGATAGGAAGGTCCCATGAAGCATGACGTTCAGCGAAGAACACAAGTCAGTTGTGAACACAGCCATCCTTTTCTTAGGTTGCCACGCATACGCGGGTTTTCCGAGTCACTGGCACGGATCTTCTCAGTCAATTCGCAATCCAAAGAAGTGGGCGCTGGAGCAGGGTGCAAGGGCACCAAACCAAAATATTAATTCGTGATATGAGCAGCTGGAGCTCGGTCGTTAACTCATTATCATAAGGAAGACGTATACCGACTTCGTATGTACCAAATGGGGAATGTCCAAAAGCGAAGATGATGCTGCGAGTTTGTAAGGATATGCGGATGCGGCGCAACAGATGCAGCAAACAAATATGCCCAACTGTAACGCTTATGCTGATGAAGCTCCGGACGCCATGCGTCATGGGAACAAAATGCATGTCCAAAAAAAGAAAGAATAAGGAAGCTGACTACCAACAACACGCGTCCGACGGATACCCACATGCACACATCCCAACAGAACGTATTGACAGGTAGGCGACACAATGTACGAGAATACAATGCAGAGAGCCGAAGGAAGTAGATCCTGCGCCAACGCAGTGGGAACCAAATGACCAGACTAAATGTTTATTGAGGAGACATCACATCTCCACCGGAATGCGGTGCGACGCAGAGGGCTGCTTCTTTTGGCCAGTATTCCGATGAAACATCTCATCAATGAGTCGCTTGGGACCAATGTACTCCATGTTCATTTTGAAGCTCGTGCTTCGAATGAGTGGGATGTGTAACTGCGTGCTTTGCTTGGAATGGAAGCGTCGCTTTATGCAGTCGTCCACGAGCGCCATGAGACCTGTTGCAACGACAACACTAGATAATGCATTAGTAGGGCACAAGGTAGGCTGCAGCCTCATGTGTCACTTACTCCGAGATATCAGTTGCGGAACGTAGGATCTGTTCGTCGGTAATACGCATATAACAAGGCGGCACCCAACCTCCACGGGCTTGTTCCTCATGCACTTCTTCTGAAGTTAGACGTACGGGACAAATGTGTGCAAGTGGTTCTTTGTCGTTGTCTTCGCGGACGAGATAGTATGAAATGACCTCGTGATCATCCTCCTTCTTGACAATGCGTTTCCAGGAATAGTCATGGCCCCAGTACTCGAAGGCGTAACGTTTGTACGACTTGGCTCCTCTCCGCTTAACATCCAGGTGGGCATAGTTAGAAAACTCGAGTTTGATGGTATTGGTGGGTATCAGCGCCCGGCCCTTCGAGTAGCCAACAGACTTGGGTCGTGGACTAGCTTCCACCTCCTCTTCTTCGACCATGCCAGGCACCGACTCGTACCCAGAGTCGGAGCGCTTGAGGCCTGACGAGGTGGAGGGCCTTGACTCGGACTTGACTAAATTGGCAAGAGCGGTGCTTGCCCGCTGAAGGACAGGTCTCTTCTCAGCTGGAGGCTTCTGGTACTTTCGTATTGAGTGGCAGACTTCACGTCCAGACTCACGACAGTAGCGACGAAGCGAGAACTCGCGGGTGCGCAGGTCCTGCATGCGCAAGTGGAAGAGGGTGTAGCTCTGCTTTCTGTGGCCTCGCTCCTCTACCTGTGTGTCCACGCGCAGGTTCATGTTGCCGTCTATGGTGGCATCGTCGTGCCTTATCGATATGCGCTTGCCGGTGGGGAAGAGCTCAGCGAAGTCGCGGGGTGTGGTGGGTATGGCGTCGCATGGCGTCGGTTCGTGGCGGTATTCTGGTACTTGATACTCGGGCATGTCGTCGAGGTCTTCGCCCAAGTCTTCTTCACTTGTTGAGGCATAAGTATCGACGGATGCGCGGGGCGGGTTCGTTTCATATCTGTCAGAACGATCGTGTATCGCGAAGTAATCTCGGTCGCCGCCCTCTACGCGGGCATTACTGGTCTCACTATGTGGTAAGGACGGCCGACGATCGCTGTACTCCGTAGGATTTGTCTCGTCCGAACGTCCGCTTTCACTACGGCCGGAGTGGGTACTGTTGCTGGACTCGTACCGCGGAAAATGTACATTGCGAGACATCTTATATTGTGATTGAGGTTGTTATTGTAATAGTATTAAAATCGGATAGCGGAAATAGTCGAGAGCGTGATG
Source organism: Ophiobolus disseminans (assembly GCA_010093685.1). NCBI lineage: Eukaryota > Fungi > Ascomycota > Dothideomycetes > Pleosporales > Phaeosphaeriaceae > Ophiobolus > Ophiobolus disseminans. The sequence continues at coordinate 710,387 of MU006230.1, forward strand.
GTTCTGCTTATAGCAGTTGCCATGTATTGTAGGTAGACGTATAAGTGAGTCGACGTCGAAATGCGGAGGCAAGGCGATCTCAGACAGCGCACGAAAAGGTGACCTGGCACGAGGCGTCGGACGGGCCAAATGGATTAATAGAAGACGCAAGACGCAGAATATTCACAGGGACGCCGCGCGAATGAAGGCGCAGCGCATGGCGTGGGATAATTCGACGCTGGTTGCTGGGCTGCCTGGAGGGAATCGACGTTTGCCGGCCCAGACTGCGATCACCAACGAGTTTCCCTGCGACCTCTCCGCCGCTTGGCTGAGTCGTAGCGAATCCCACGCACCCAAGGACGCCGCCAGCGCCCGATCTGTCGATTCACATTGAGCTGGCCAAATCAGCCTTCGCCCGCCAGCACCATTTCAAGCCTCGCGCAACGCTCTGCTGCACACGTCCTGCAGCCCCCAAGAACCGTCTCATCTAGAGTCACTTTGCGAAAGTGTGAGCGCATGCAGTTGGCTGAGTGCTCACTATCGCTCACTCAGCTACGCGCGAAGCTCAGCGACGCCTTACAGCGCCTGGCTCGCCTTGAGCACCGCTGTTTGCTGATACAGGTCCTGGCGGAGTGTTTCTGCTCTCGGAACCGGACGCCAGCGGGAGGGACGCTCCATAGTATAGCTGATCTCCGCCACGTGCAGACTTCCATCCCATTCTCGCCAGGCCTTCCCGGCCGTTGTCACGAGACGGTCGGAAGACGACGGTGCTGCAGGTGGTGTTGCACTTGCGTATCAGCCGACGTCATCCGCTACGACTGCGAATATCGGATGGCCACATTTGCCGCGGCGTCCGACAGCGATCCTCTCACAATTGTAGTGCGCTGGACTCGCCCTCGAACTGCCCTGATCATCGTAGGGCTGCAAATCACCTCCATCCGGGGCCAACAAGGACCAGCGTCGATGCATTTCGGGCGCTAGATCCTACCCGTTTTGTTAGAAAATCTCGTCAACTTGCGACTTCGGAAACCATACAACGGGCGATCTCCTTCGAAGAGCCACATCGTAGCGAAGCACAGGTTCTGCGATCAGCGGCCATGTTCGGAAGGTGTCGTGCAGCATCGGAATTGCCCGCTAGCGCCATTCGCCACACGTGACTGTGACATTCACTTGCAACACCAGTGGGTGCACAACGGAGCCCAACCTCGCAACCCCGAATGTTGGGACATCGAATCTTCTCGTCGTAATGCACGTCTCTGACTATTTCGAGCCGTTCATGCGCTCAATATCGACAATTGCCTCATTACGCGATCGGTTGGCCAATCAACTCTCGGTACGTGTTGGCTCAAGTGGCCGCCACGACCCACGACACACAAACACATCTCAACCACCAGTTCTCGCAGGATCTTCATCCGCCTTGATCGAGTCCTCTGTTTAGGCTGTACAGATGGGGCGCTACGTCAGGCCAATTCCGTCATGCAAGACGCTTCTTCCAGTTCACGGGTTTACCAGCAGGCCCTTTCCCGCCTCGTCTTCCACTCGCCTGGAGCGCTTCGCTGCAAACAGCCTCTAGTGGAAAACTCAATGTCCACCCGTGGGAGCAAGCGCCCCGGGGAGCTGCTTCCACGGGATGACACCATGTCTGAGGGCAGTGATTGCTCCATATTAACCAAACACTTCTAGACGATTAACATGCGTACATCTACTAATCAGTCCAGTAGAGTGCACTCGCCTTACTCGATTCGAATTCCACACCTTGCTCTGCCCCACGTCTCACTCGCTTCGTCAGCTTGTGGTACGTCAGCTGTGAGGCCATGCCCGCGGGAGTCTGTGTTTAGAGGACAGTCTATGCAGCTGCCTAGCCATCACCTATGCAATAGGAGACCAATCGGGCGGGCGAAGAACCTACCGCATAGGATGGTCCACTGCGAGCCCAGGTTGGCATCCTGTGAACTTCGCTTTCCGAATAGCAGTGCCAAGAGCTAGGAAAAATTGACATGTGCCGTGATATGTCTCTTTGCCTCGTCAAGACTCCGTAATCAGTGGGATATCCTGCCGCTGCGATGTCGGGGCCATAGCCGAAACGACCAGTAGATCCATCGTCACGTCACAACATCTCACCATCACCGAGACGACTCGTCAGTTTCCGCAGTAACTAATGTCAAGTAGTGTGAACTATCTTCATGGTACTGACTAGCCTAGCGAGTACTCATTCTTCTCTTTACCTTTTGTACAGTCACTGCACAGAGCATCCTTCTACAGCACCGACGCTCATCTTAAGTACCTGCGTGAAGCCCATGTGCACAACACCAACAACAGTGCCAACGAATATAAGAATGAGCACTCTCAAGAACTCCACATACCTTCCGTCACCAGACATATGCTTTGGACTTCATTGACAGTGCAGCAGAAGCGTTCGCCGTTCAGACCCCATTCCAATCTAGGTCGATGATAACGCGGAATACTGCGAAGCTCACGACGTGTACGCCGACACAACCGAACAAGCAAACAACTAACCAAAGATCTCCAGCCCCAACGGTGCTAGCGACCAGCTCCGCAAAGCATTTCGAGCCTGAATACGAGATGCGTATCTAAGTCATACCAGTGCATCCAGTCACTCAGGACTAGACGAATAACAGTTGACAACGCGGCAAGCAGTGGCAAAAGAATTCCGGAATGCGAAGCGTGCTCTTGAAGCTATACTCTCGAAGCCTCTACACGAAGACAAATACACCTCCACTCCTCTACACGCTTTCCCGAAGGCACAACAGCCAAATGCTGCCACACCTTGCATCAGATGCGGCGCCCAACAAAGTACGTTGTGTATCTCCGAACCCTTCGCATGTACCTAGACAGCACGAGCTTTCGTGAAATTCCTCAGCGCACAAATGAGAACAACAAGGTCTACGCCAGTTCATTAGGCATGATTATGTTCCTTATGCACTCCGATGAACGTCGAGAAGTGCGGATTGAAGACTATCTCCGTTCTCTTCGTCGATGCGGCGTAACAAACATCGCTTCCGCCATTATACTCACGCCTCGAGAGTCGTGGGTAGGAATAGAGTTTGCCGGGACTTGGGAGGTCGCTGGTTATTTGGCGAAATTGTGTTGCCAAGTAGTGAACAGTGAACGCGACTGGCAGTAGTTTGACATGAACCGTGTGGCCTCATCCGTCGATGTACCTTCATACGATTACTGTTTGCTTACGTATAACGTTCGATAGTTATCCACGGCACTGATGTTGTCTTCTACAGACATGCCTTGTCGTGATACGGTTTGCCGTTCAGACAGCGGATGACCACGAAGCATGATGCTTAAATTGGCGATGACGGGAACGGCGCATCGCTCTATCGCTCGCGAGATGTTGAGATGTGAACCACACTGCGGATGTGAATACTCACGATGATACCTCACGAGCTTCATCACTTCGTCGCGAAACTTCAAACAGCATGAGGATGTGATGTCGCGCTTTCGTATGCTCGGCATCCGAGGTCTGATGGACGACAACGACGACCCTTACTGTTCCTTCCAGAACTAGAGGATGACCGGTAAACAAGTCGACTCGGGAACGTCACAATATAATCACTAGAAGTATCAGCCATGGTGAACGCACTCGTCAAAACCACCCCCCGGTCTCAGGCATCACGGCGGATGAGCGAGGTTCGTGGACGCGAAATCCCGGTTGTGTTAAGCTATGTACATAGCAGTAAAATAAGATATACATGGTTAACGATGTGGCGCGGGTAACCGAGTGGGGTTGACTTACGCTGTAAGAATTGCAAGAAGGTAACGGAAGGTAACGGTTTGGTTGCTTCAACATGGACAGCCTCAAGCGTTCGAGGGAGTTTGATTTGTCTTGCAGACGGTTATCGTAGGAAGAGAATGCATACAGCATGCGCCGTAGACTCCTATCTTCCGTCATGGTTCCTAGCCTGTCACCTCGAAGGGTCTTTACATCATCATGAGATTGGGCGAGCACGTATGGCAAGGCTGAGTGAAAGGTGCAAGCCCGATAAATAGCATGCGGTAAGTCTCACAGGCATCACACAGCAAAGAAGGTCATGTTGGAACGCGCAGTGATCTGTCATTTCCCACTACAGTACTAGGATCGATCCCAGCCGCTCCTTGTCGTCACGTCGTCATGTCGTGGTACTTTTGTATGTCGCCGGAGCACCTCCATTGACTCATCCCTCTAGCAGTTGCATGTTTTGCAATCTACAACTGGCCAGACTTCTCGATGGTGACGGTCTTGGAGGTCTTTCCGGTCTGGGAGCCGACCTTCTCGACGGCCTGGACAACTTCAAGACCCTCGACAACCTTGCCGAAGACGACGTGCTTGCCGTCGAGCCAAGAGGTCTTGACGGTGCAGATGAAGAACTGGGAGCCGTTGCTGTAACGCTATCAGTGACTATCACTGGTTTTTTCCTGCTATACATACGTTCCGGGACCAGCGTTGGCCATGGAGAGGATACCGGGGCCAGTGTGCGTCAGGTTGAAGTTCTCATCCTCGAACTTCTCGCCGTAGATGGACTCGCCACCAGTGCCCTGTTTCCTTATCAGCCTATTTCCTTGCTTTGATGTTGTTGGGATGACGTACGTTGCCACGGGTGAAGTCACCTCCCTGAAGCATGAACTGGGGGATGACGCGGTGGAAGGATGAGCCCTGGTAGTGTAGGGGCTTGCCAGAGCGGCCAGTTCCCTTCTCACCAGTGCAGAGCGCGCGGAAGTTCTCGGCGGTCTATAATGCCATCTTGGTCAGCAATGTGGTTTGGAGAAACCTGATGGCGGGGTAGATTGGCATACCTTTGGGACTTGGTCCTTGTACAGCTCCATGACGACGCGGCCGGCAGGCGAGCCGCCGATGGAGATGTCGAAGAAGACGTGAGGGTTGGACATTTTGATGGAATTGGGTGTTCAGATGGTGTTTGAGGGTGTAGATGATGGGTGTAGAGAGAAGGAGGGGCACAGCTCCGAAAAGTACTCGGAGGCATGGCGGGGCAAATGCACTAACGCTTTTTATAGCTCCTTCTCCTTCCCTCACTCTGAGCCTCCCGCCAATGATGTAAGAGAGACCCCACAGTGAGTGCGATGCTCCCCTGTGGTTCGTATCCTGTTAAAACCCGCGACGCAAGGCACTATGTGCGCCCATCGACGATATTGCGCCATGCGGGCCGTTTCGGCGCACCCTGCGTGTGCAGCGTCGCTGATTCCACAAATACACGGGCCATTGGCATCTGCGTGGACAGAACCACGAGAAGGCAGCGTTGCAGCGGCCTCGTATTCGAAAACGAGGGCCGACCCATGGATAGGATGGAGTAGCTGGTCGGGGAAAGCGAATGGGCCAATGAGAGGAAGGCACCTCGTCTGCGCACCGGCTCCTCAGTTTGGTGCCGACCCCCGACGAGCCTCAGCTCTGTTTTGCAACTTCATTTCCTTTCTCTCTCACTTCAAACTTCGCGACATGTCCATCATCAATCCGAGGCTTCGAAGCTTGGGGCGCGGTCATGACAGACCGCAGACACCAAAACTCAGCACCAAGAACAACATCACCCAAACTTCACTGAGTCATGACAAGACAGTGCAAGCATTTTGAGAAGCTGATATATCTAGTGCGGTAAAAAAATAAACCAGCAAATCCTATTCCAATCTGCTATGCGCTGGACTCCCTAATACAGCAATGCGACAATGGAAGATTACTACAACACCCTCTACGGCTGGATCGCGTGCATCTCCGCCCGTCTCAAAAACTCGGCCCTATCAGCAAGGTCTTTTGCCTCAGCAACCTTCCACTGTTCGAGCACCTCTGCTTTGCGGGCCTCACTTCTAGGCTCAAACGCCATTTCGAATGGGTCCGGCTTGATGATGAGCAGCGAATTTGAGGCAGCTGTCGGTACCTCAATCTCCTCTTTGGTTATTGGGCTCACTTTCTTCTTGAGGTTAAACGCCCACATTAGAGCACCACAGCCAGTGACAGTCTCGTCGCGGGTAACCGACATTCCAAGGCACTGGCGTTGACCCCAACCAAAAGATGACATACCGACAATGGTGGGGTACTTGGTCAGTGGCTCCTGGAAGGTAGGCCAACCAGCTTCAAGCCACCTCTCGGGTCGGTAGGAATCCGGGTCTGGGTACTTTTGAGGGTTGCGGAGGAAGGCCCAATCCAGAGGAAGGATGCGCGTGCCCTTAGGGATGAAGAATCCTCGGAACCAGTCGTCGGACTCAGCTTCGTGCGCAACACCTGAAACCTCGTTAACATCCATGTTGATCCTCATGAGGATATGACTTACCCGTCGGTACGGTTGGCTTCCACCTCATGGTCTCCTTGATACACGCTCGCAAGATGGGTAGGTTTGGCATATCAGCGATTGATGGCGGCAAGCCACGACAGACGGTATCAATTTCCTCTTGGCACTTGCGTTGCCATTCAGGGTGGTGGACCATAGCGATCAAAAAATAGTACAACGGTCCAGCGACAGTGAAGATCCCAACAAGCGCCAGCATACCAAGGACGCACGAAGCCTCATAGTCGCCCGATATGTTGCTCTTCTCGGCGGTCTCGAGATACGTTCGGGTGTAACAAGGCCCCTGCTTACCCTTCTCCATGAGCTTTCGGGTTCTGAGCAGATTGTCCATGAAGAAGGCCTGTTGATCATCGTGTCGCTTCCGCTCACGGAGCTTCCATGGGTTGATTGGCTCTGGTACCCAATCCCAAAGAGGAGTCAGGACATTGGTGATTGGGCCGGCAGGTGACATTTGTGTTAGGAGACCCCATGCGCTAGGAGTGAGGGGAACGCTAAGTGTGTCGTCGTCCCAAGTAAGCTTTGCCATGACCTTCGAACACATATCCTCAAGCGAAAAGGCGAAGTTGTCAGGCTCAGCAACAAGTCTTGCCATCCATCGCTTTGCCTCGAACTCCATCATACCCCAATACTGGGCGTTAGTGCCTTCCATGAGGTACGCATGTGTGAACTTTCTTTGCCGAGCCCAATATTCTGGCTGACAGTTAGCAGGTTACTCAGTGTGTCGCGGTTAAACTCACGGTTCTTGCCCATCAACGGCAGATACTCCATGGAGCCATAAGTGCTCTTTGCATCAAACAAACTCTTAATCTCCGGTCGATCGGAGTATACCTTCGCCTTCTTCACCAGCATTTCTTCCGCCATCGCCTCATCAGTGATGACAACGAAGTTGGCCCCAAGCATCTTCGTTCGGTAAATTGGCCCATATATATCCGCCCATTCCTTGAACTTTAACCACATGAAGTCGATAGGCAGATCATGAATGCGCCCAATCCATGGTACAAGAGCCGGACCGGGTAGGTTATGACAGTTGTACTTGGTGTTGTACTTATCAATAGCATTGAGAAAGACATAAAGGACAAACCCTATTGCTGCAACGCTCAGAGCGCCTGCTGTGAAAGAATGCATCGCGACGGAAAGACGGCCAGTTGTCCAGGGAGGGGTGGGTGTCGAAGTGTTCGAGAAGACGTAAGATCGCGTGGTACCAAAAGATTTCGAAGCTAAGGAAGTTGTCCTACGATTCCTGAGCAAGGTATGGTCGAGTTCATGCAACCAGCTGAGCGAAGGCAGGTCTCGAAGTTAATGGGTTGTCGACGATCTCGCACAGCCACAAAAGAAATCCTAGGAGCACTGACAACGATATGAACCCGGTCGAGGAACCGTAACCGTGGACGCCAGCTAGATAACATCGCATCAGATGGACTCAGCTGCTGTCAGGCTTGTCCGGCTCCCCAAACCTGAGGGCTATGTACTTCTAAGCAGCCCCTGCTGGCGCGATGAGGCACTTTATGACACTACACTCCCTGCAGCCCAACCAGTACGTTCTAGCGAATGCTTGATATGATGGCCAGCCAAAAGTGTACCAATAAAAGGCCGTGAACAAATGAGCAAACGGACCGATCATCACCATCTCTTCAGATAGTCGAGCAGCCAAGAGCATCGCCGACCTCTGAGGAAGGATACCCTGCAAGGTGGGAAAGGCATGTCGGCGGAAGGAACAACCGACAATGACACATTGAGGTCTCCGATGACGATCCAGGTGTAACCGATGGCCAAGCCCGTAATGAGATCAGCATTATCGACTCCCAGGATGAGGTCGCTAAGCCCACTGGAGTAACGTCCCCTGGTCTTTTCCTTGCGATCTCAATAACGGAAGATTCTCCGTAGTGGCAGACTATCGAGTCCCAACGGCATCATCTCGTTCTGAGGCGTACATAGCGAGTATTGATGATAAGTATCGAGCATCTCGTCGGCACCCGGTGTCTTGCCACGGCCGTGATTCCACCATCATCCACATCTGTAGGAAAACCCGAGGTTGTTGCGTTCCAAATCGGTACTTGCTATCTTCAGGCATATCTCGCCCCGCATGAGGGTCTCACCTATCTTCCGAGCTGATTGCAGGCCTCGAAATGGGTTTCCACCAGTCGGTTGGTCCTTGAAGCACGAAGGCGTCCAAAGGGGGAAGAACTTCCCAGTCACCCATAAGCATTGTGGCGTACTTGCACCCCTTGGGCGTTAAGTCTAAGTGTCATCAAATATCAAAAGTAAATTTGGCCTTGTGTTACACAGCAGCGGAACGGGCCAGGTAGGTAGGAGCACGGCAGTCACCATCTCCGCACGTGGAACAGCATTGTCTCGTATCGGAGCGAAGCATGCACCTAGTGTGCTGATCGATCTGGGCGCCTGCAAGTCGAATATTACATTACAGCCTCGCAATCGAGACCCACCTGGACATGGCTTAGCTTACCGTTGTGCAGTGGCTTGGCTGCCGGAGTATGTGGGGAACCATAGCGCGAACGCACTGACTCCTAATCGGGAGGTTTTGGCGGGAGCCTCACATCATCAACATCATGGTATCGCCGAAAGTACCGTGTACCTGAGACCTGAATCGCCAAAGTGTAATGATCATCGCGCGTGTCCCTGAGGTGCTCGTTCGATATCTCGCACGATGCAAGCTCGCAACGCGTCGGTCATTCGGACATCCGATGGTTTCGGCGTCCCACTGTTGGGGAGCCCAGTCCGAAGATGCAATTGTGCAGGCTCTTAAGATGATTGTAGTGCATCTGAGGAGTTGACGCCATCTTTCGACTACACACCTTTTCAACCCCACGCACCAATCGAGATCAATCGCCCATCATGCCTCATGCGCTTACCTCCCGCGACTCCACGATGGAGTCGAAGCCAGTAGGCTCCTACGAGCCAACTGGAATCGACGTCTTGATCGTAGGTACTGGTCTTGCTGGCTTAGTAGCTGCTCTCGAGTGCACGCGCAAAGGACACAATGTACGCGTCTTGGAGAGGAACGCGGATATCAACACAGCTGGTGAGAAAGCTTCACTCTGCACAACTTGCGCATAGCTCATGAATTTCAGGTGACATGTACTTCATGGGACTGAGCGCAACACGCTTTCTGAAGCATTGGCCTGAGCTCCTCAAGGAATACAAGAAGATCTCACTTCACAACTGCTGGATCGAGACCTTCAAGCACTCTGGCGAGGTTGTCATTGGACCAAAGAAGGTCGCAGATCGTCTGCGCGCTCAAGGATTAGATCCCGACACGCCACCGGGCGAGTTCCAAATGCGCCCGCTTGTCTATAAGATGTTCGTGAGCGCCGTGGAAAAGCTTGGTGTATCTGTCGAATTCAACCGCAAAATTGTCGATTACTTCGAGGACGAGGAGACTGGCAAGGCTGGCTGCGTAACCGATGACGCAAAGCGATACGAGGCTGATGTAGTCATCGCCGCTGATGGTGTCGGATCAAAGAGCCAGAAACTTGTTGGTGGACAGGTTCGCGCGAGACCGTCTGGACGTGCTATGTGGCGCGCTGCTTTTCCTCGGGAAGAGCTTGACAAGAATCCAAAAGTCAAGGAATTCTTCAAGATGATGCCTGGCGATGAGCCAATCGTGCGGACATGGCTCGGCCCGTCCACCTACGCTCTAACACTGAGCCGAGAGGATGTCATGGTCTGGATCATGAACCACGATGTAAGGAGCCTGACTTTGAAGCCCTCGCGTAAAACTAATTCCCATAGGTTACCGGAACAGAAAAGGAGAGCTGGAACAACACCATCGAGAAGGAGGAGGTTCTCGAGGGTATGGAAACCATGCCCGGTATGGAGAAGATTAAGTGGGCGCCAATCTTCAAGGAGCTCGTCGAGACCACACCATCAAACACAATCGTCAACTTTGAACTCCTCTGGCGAAATCCCCAACCCAGCTGGACTTCTCCGGCCGCACGCGTGATCCAAATTGGCGACGCCGCTCACTCATACCTCCCCGCGTCCGGCAACGGTGCGACACAAGCTATTGAAGATGCCATCTCAATAGCTTCATGTCTCCAGATTGGCGGCAAGGAGAACATTCCCCAATCCGTGCGCGTACACATTCGTTTCCGGTATGCCTCATCTTTCCCACTTCCTTCCAGATTCCAATACTCACATCTTACAGTTTCATCCGCAACTCGTGCGCACAAAAGCTCGGCTTCTCCAACGCGGAGCTGCTGCAAGACACCGACTGGGACAAGGTCAAGCTCGACCCGCGGCGCGCAGCCCCCAAGCTGCCCAAGTGGGTGTGGAGCCACGACCCGGAGGCGTATGCGTACGAAAACTACGAGAGGTCTGCCGAGAGCTTGAAGAACGGCGTCGACATGAAGGATGAGGATAGCTTTGAGCCAAACTACCCCAAGGGCTACAAGTACGAGCCCTGGAGCATCGAGAAGGTTATGGAGGACATGCGCGCAGGCAAGCCGATTGAGCTGGGTGCGGGCGATTGGGAGTGAAAGTGGAGTCCGAGTGGGTCGATTGGTGTTTGCATGCATGCATTTGATAGTTCACGGTAGTGCTTTTTCGTAGAATAGTTTACAATACCGACATGCATCTGGCTTGTAAAGATCCACCCCCATCCGCAATCTGCAATCACGCTAAGCGACGAATGTGACTAGTGATTGCTGCAGAGTCGTGCACCTTGCCTTGCGCATATTGCAGCACGGGCGGTGCATCCTTGTACATATGCGTCTGCGACGTCGTGGTATGCCCGAATGAAGCACATGATTTTCCACAAACTCACGCTCCTGTCCGTTTCTTGTGGAGAGGGTTGCTGACTGACGGCAGGAACGCTTGCTCACTTCAGGCATCCACGAGGGGCGTCAATGCTGATGCCTCGTTCTCACATCAGCACGATTACCTAGGTAGCCCTAAAATCCACCACCACGTTGCTGTCTACCAGCATGTTCAAGCTCTTGACACAATGCCCCGATAGAGCAGAACGCGCAATGTCAGTACCGGCATGTGCCGGTTACCCATGATATTCCCAATGCAGAGGGCTTCCTATCTTCCGTACGGGCAGCACAACATTCCGCCTCAACATCCACAATCACCTTTCGTTCTCGTCCTGCATAACGCATCTCAAGATCTGTGACATTTATGCAAACACATCGTCACATTGATGAAAACCGATAGTCCGCGGATGTCCCTCCGCCTCTTTCCCTCTCACCAGCTCCTCACGCACACGCCACACCAGCACAACACAACCTCCCTAATTACCATCTAGGTACCGACGGGCACTACGGAAGCATTTACGGCTCTCCAACGGCACTCTGAAAACGGGTCCCAGGATACTCTGCATTGGGATGTGCAGTTTTACGTTTGGGGACAAAGTCAATGACGATGCCGAGACGCGCTAGTGCGTTGCGGGGATGTCGTGCTGAGATGAGATCTGGACTGGGAAGGAGGATGGGCACTGTATAACGGTGGGGCGGGGAGGCTGGGTGGTGGGGCGTTTGTAGAGGAAGTCGGGTGCTGCGGTTTGATGAAGGGGAGGGAAGGTGGTACTCACGCATGGTCCACCATGTGAATGCCATGCGTGAATAGAAATATTGGGCTTTGACACACACGTGAAAGACAGCCGTGGGCCATTGTATGCATGGTGTATAGTTGAGCTCTGTGGGAAAGCGAAGTTCGCTTCGTTGAGCATATGCGGTGAAGATACCTTGATGTGGGCACGTGACAGCACATCCGCATCTTCAAATGTTGTAGCAACTGGAAACATCAATATACAGCACAATCCTCAACATCGAACAGATCTTTGGTAAATATAGCCATGTCAAACCTCCACTTCACCCCCTCAGAACTACGCATCGCAACCTTGACCCTCGCGTCCATCGCCGCCATCGTTCCACTTCTTTACCTCACCTGGCCATTTCGCAAACCACAATCTTCAACACAGCATGTCAGGACGTTTAACAAATTCATAAGAAGCTACTCAAAGCGCCGACCACAAGCCATCACAGCAAATGCATCTCGGGACTTCACACACACCATCATCCCACTATCCCTAAACCTCCCCTCACGCGATTTAACAACGATCCACCAACACGCCACCATGGTATTCTCGCTCTTCGAAGACTTTGAAATCGTTCCACACGCGAATCCAAATGGGGATGCGGTGCACTTTAGTCCGGAAACGAATACTGTTATTGCGCACTGCAATATGGGTGGGAAAATTAATGCTGCGAGTGAAATGGGAGCGAAGTTAGTTGCAAGTGAACTCACTGAGTGGCGGACTGAAGGTATTTTGTTTGTTAGGATGACGCCGGATGGGAGGCAGGTTGTTGAGGTTAGGGAGTTTGTGGATAGTGCGAAGGCGGAGGAGTTGCAGCGGGTGCTTGGGGAGGGGATTATGCGGGACTAGAACTGCGTGGTCGTTATACTAAGACAAGTGGATATAATTGGGCGTAGCTCTGGGCATGATGGCGTAGATTTCGGCCCTACTATTTGTTAATATCGAGTTGGGAGAGCTGCATGGGTGAGGTCCTTCAGGGCAAAGAAGTGAGACTGAGCCATGGGCGTCAAGCTGACTACCTCGCAAGCTTTGCCACGCCCTGCGAAGCTTTTGCCTGTTTCAGGTTGCCTTGTTGTGGAAGTATTTCTGCACACGATCATTCGAGACTACCATCAGTATTGGGCGAGTCTTGCGCATGCAAGGCGAAACTGCAAGGCGAAACTCGCACTCAAAGCCATCTCTACCCTCTTTAGGCTGTATCATGCGCTTCGTGAAACTGCTTCCTAATCTATAGAGTGCACAAGCTTATCATCAAGCCATCAAGGCTGTGTATTCCATCTACGCCTTTACGCCGCCCTGCACCGGGCCTCCTGCGGCCAAACAGCCTTCGGACATCGCAACCACCAACATTTCCCGCCCAGGATCGCCCCCATCCCGCATAGTCTGCACCGCTATCCAGGTCCACATGGTGTTGAGGATCCACTGCAAAATCGCAATGTCGGATGTCTCAACCACCGATGGCCATTCACAGCCACGCATTCGCACGCCGCCCCAAAAATGATCGCCGCATCGGAGCGCAGAGTGCGCAGCTACCTCAACCAGAGATCGCAACTTCCCGCGATTCTCGCATTGTGCGGAGCCGTAGCTACTCATGTCGTGCAACGTATCGTGCCTGCCATATGATGAACTTGTGTCCCATGAATTCGTTCCTTCACGTTTTGATCTAGAACCCTTTGTCCTCTGCTCAGATCTTACCGCGGCTCCACTTTAACGCTACGGAAGCATCCATCCATACCATTCCAAGACTCTCTTGTGCAAAATAAGCATCGCCATGGCCGCCACGAAAGCTATCCTTGTCTGCGGCGCGACAGGAAAACAGGGTGGCTCCGTACTCAAGCATCTCGCTACACACCCCGACAGCTCGCAATACACACTTCTCGCCGTCACGCGCGATGCGAAATCGAAATCTGCACTTCGAATCACAGAACAATATCCAGATGTTAAGCTCGTGCAAGGCAATCTCGACGACGTCCCAGCGCTGTTTGTGTCTGCAAAAGCTGCGCTGAAAGATGCAGGCAAAGATGAAAACATCTGGGGCGTGTACTCAGTGCAAATCTCAATGGGCCCAGGAACAAGCGTAGACGGCGAAATCGCCCAAGGCACATCCCTAATCGACGCCTCCATCACAGAAAAAGTAACACATTTCGTCTACTCAAGCGTGGACCGAGGCGGTAATGAGCGCAGCTTCTCTAACGCTACGCCCATCCCTCATTTCCAGACCAAACACAAGATCGAGCAGCATTTGCTCGAGAAAGCGGGCAAGAAGGGAGAAATCATGGGCTGGACTATTCTCCGCCCAGTCGCGTTCATGGATAATTTAGCCCCTGGTTTCCCAACCAAAGTCTTCCTCGCCGCGCTGCGCGACACGCTGCAAGGCAAGTCCCTACAATGGGTATCCGTAGAAGACATCGGCATTTTCGGCGCGCGGGCTTTCCGTGAGCACAAGGCGTGGAATGCGCGCGCTGAGGCTCTCGCGGGGGATGATCTTACCGTGGACGAGATGAGCGGGTGCTTTGAGCGCGCGATTGGGAGCCCGGTGCCGGCGACGTATGGTCTGTTTGGATCGGCGCTGAAGTGGGCGGTTAAGGAGGTGAATGTAATGATTACGTGGTTTGGGGATGAGGGGTATGGGGCGGATGTTGCGAGGTTGAGGGGGGAGGAGCCGGGGTTGTGTGGGTTTGAGAGGTGGTTGAGGGAGAGGAGTGGGTGGAAGGGTATGGTGGTGAAGAAGTAGATTCTAGGCTTGGTTTAGCGGGAGGTTTTGTGTTGTTATTGGAGGTTGTTTGAAAGTACATATCACAGGATTCAAACGTCAATTTATTGTTACATGATCGCTCTTAGCTTGGCAGGTTTTGTGAGATGTGACATGATCATTCAGGTGTACTTCATCCGATCATCTTACGCATCATCGCTCAACCTCCAGGACCCCAGCATCTACAAAGACAGCAAATTCCACAACGCAAGCCCACCCGCAAGCACCGGCGTAACAAGCCTCAACCGATTCCAATTCGCCCACTTCCTCGCAATACCCTCCGCCTCGCCCAATTCCTTCTCACTCGCCCTTTCCGCCAGCGCCTCCAACTTATCATTCAGCGGCTGCATATTGAGCGCCGAATGCAGAATAGTAGTCAAATGCATGACCGCCGCAACACCGAAAAGCTTCCAATCGCTGCGCGCAACAATGCCCTCTCGAAACACCGAGTAGCCCGCGTACGCATATCCCAGAAATCCGAGCGTCGAGATGGGCCGGAAGAATTGGTTTCCAACCGTCCAGCACAGCGGCCATTGGCGGCCTAGGAGCTTTGCGCGCGAGGCGTGGTCGGGAGAGCCCGGGGGTGGGAAGTCGACTAGGAGTGCTGGGACGGTCATGTAGGATTGTGTGATTGCGTTTCCTGGGTATTGTGAGTTTGCAATGTTTTTGCTGTGTTCTTTTAGTATGGCGTACCAGCTAGGATGAACGAGAAAGTCACGCAAGTGCCTGCGACGGCTTTGACGATGAGGTTGTCGGACATGGCGAATATGTGCGTATCTTCGAGTTTAGGAATTGGTACGTAGCGAGAGAGAAGAGTGAGAAGCAATCAATGCGCACCCAAAAAAAAGGTCAGCGATCCAACATCAATAAACAATAAACACCGGCACCTTTTTCGCGCCTAAGCAACGCATCCCCGATTCCGAAAACCCCAAGACTTCTGCGCGTCGAGCGCAGGCGCGTACCGTCCTAATCGCCCCGTCCTGGCGTGACCGTCGGTTCCCCACGTCCGTCTGCGTACCTAAAGCGGAAGCCTCGATTACATCATGACATGGCTACTGCAATGAGGCATCCTGCACGTGTAAGCAGACCAGGATATGCCTTGCTTATTATTATGCATGAAGGTACCGACGCGCTGTCACCGGTGCGTGTGGGTTTCCGAGGTGTTAAAATAGGCGGCATCTGATGTGGCGCCGCAGCTTGCTTTGGGCGAGCTGGCATCATGTCGGGGTTTGGAAGATGCGACTGCCGAGTGAGAAGCGCATTCTACGTGTATAGGATATTTGGGAACTAGTCAGAGGAAGATGGAGTGAGATGGGAGTGGTACTCGAGTTTTGCTGAGCCTTCTTGGGCAAGATCGGACTACTATTGATTAGGTGTAGTGTGCTGACAGTCTTCTACCGTCGCTGTGCATTTTAATGAACCACAGTGAGATTAATCAAGAAAAGAGCAAATGTGTCGTGAACGAGAGGTGTATATCGTCTGAAGATTCATCAAGACTGCCTTTGAGGTTGCTTTGATTTCCCGCATCTGATACTGGACTTGAAAGCTCACTTGATGCGGCTTAGTAGCTCCGTAAATGGATCTCGCACCTGCATGTAATCATTCTCATCGATTGGATTCACTTAGTCGGTGCTCTCAGCTCTATTAACTCTCTAAAGTACCTTACAAGAAAGTGGTTTTTCGAAGTAATAGATTGATGAACGTCGCACACTGAGTTTACAACAGCTTCGCGTTTCAAACAACTACACGATTTTCAAAGCGCTATAATAAAAAAGGTCATAGAGCTTGCTGAGTTACTGCCATGGATATTTCACAACATCTCCGTCGCCATAGAACAAGGCTGTCACGGGTGTTGGGTTTGCTAACTCCACATCAGTGAAAACACCACTTCGCCTGTATCTCGTCGGCCCTGGAGCTAAATCGGCTAGGAGAACAAGGCCCCTTGGATACGAGCCGCTCCAGCCAAAGAGTACCAGCCGCAGGCGGTCTGCTCCAGCTATACAGTCTAGGGTATCTGGAAGGAAATATACAACGTAACCTCCTACTCTCAAACTCATGCGACCTGTGTCGGATTCGAATTGCCCAAGTGATGTAAGGGGGAGTAGATACAAGGGAGCTTGGAGTAAGAGGAGAGATTCGCGAACAGCTCCAAAAGGCGCTTGATCATCGATCAAGATACTGCGTGTTTCGATAATGCTCCAGTCGCGGTGCCAGGGGCCGGTGGGCTCTGGCACTTTGTAGGGATCGAATTGGGCGGTCTGAAGGACTTGGAAGATTTTAGCGTCGTGCGAAACGCCCCTATGTTCCCATTCCTTCCACGTTGTGCAACGGAAGCTCACAATGCCGTTGACACCAGTCCAAGACCACGAAGGTCCTTGGTATATTGAAGGTCGAGTCGGCAGCGGGTTTCGAATCGTCCAAAGAAGATCGCTCGGAAATGCAGGCTGGTGACAAGGCTAGGAAGTCGCCGCCAGCAGCGAGCTCCCAGGTCATCTCCACAACCCACTCACGCCCAAACAGGATCGTAAATCATATACATTACTCAAGTACATCTCTCAATACCTCCCCCTCCCCCGACTCGGGCTCTCCACCTCCACCCCCCACCCCGCATCCTCACCCTCAATATCCACATCCCCCAAATCAATCCCCGTCACGCCATCCACATCCTCATCCTCCCTCGGCGGACTCCACACCGGACTCGTCGCAATCTTCGGCCGACTCTTAAACACGCGCTCATAATCAATCTCATCGCTAAACAGCGCCTCCTTGGGCGTGCGCTCCGACTCCACTTCCTCCTCGACAGGCACGATGCTCTTGCGGTGCCGCGGCGTGTCGAATTGGTTGACGGGGAAGAGGGAGTCGCGTGATGATTTGCGCTTTTCTTTGGGGCCGAGTGATTTGCGGGGCTTGGATTCCATGGCCAGCATGCTGAGGCGGGTGCGTTCGAGGAGGGTGGCGCGGTGGTCGGCTTCGGGTTCAATGGTGGGGTGGGAAGGGAGTTCGGGGCTGGGTTCTGGGAGGGGGGATTCGGCGATGGGTTCGAAGGAGGTGGTGCGGGCCATGGACATGCGGGTGCGTTCTATGAGGGAGAGTGACATGCGAGGCTGGGGTTTCTTGACTGGAGAGGGTGTTGCGTCGCCGATTGAGGTGATGATTTGTTCGGCGAGGACTTCTTCAGGGTTGAGCACAGGTGGTTCTACATATGGCGTTGGTGGCTCCACACACGGCGTGGGCGGTTCGGATGGGTACGTAGTAGATGGCTCTGGAGAATGTGGAGCGCATGCTGGCTGGGAAACATATTCAGGAGCTGGCGGTGAAGACGATGTCTCCTGCGGAGAGTTCGCCGTTGATGGAGTTGTGTCTCGTTCTGGTTCAGCATATTGATGTTCCTCGACTGGCTCAGTTCTTGTTGCGGTACTTTGCAATGCCGATGTATGGCCGATCAGTGTCGCCTCGGAGTCGGTAGGTGTTGCCACAAATGGAACATGCCGTGTTGGTCGTAGAATTGGAGCGTTCTCAAAAGAAGACTTCTTTGTCGGGAAAAGCGGCCTCTTCGCGCGAATCGGACTAGCTGATTCTTCGGGTATGGATTCAGACCGAGTGAGCTTCCCTCTTCGTGCAGGCGAGCGACTACTTGTTGATGATGTGCGTGTTCGGGTGAGCGAGACAGTTGGTCGAGCAGGTTTGGAACTCGTCACTTGTAACAGCTGAGTGTTCATGTCGGTCAGGATATCCTGGTAGTCTGATCGTAATGCTGATTGCTGTGCAGTTGTGGTCTCAGTCTCCTTCTGCTTGGACGATGGTAGCTGGTATCGAAGGTGGTTATCGAATATAAATTCCTTCGAGGGTGCAGGGGCTTTTGGAGCAGGTGATGCTGACTCCGCCTTATCCTTCTGTAATTTTGCATGAAACGATTTCCATTTCTCGAGTCTGTCCTGCTGTTCTTGCACCCTGGATTGCAAGTTCTCGAGCAAACCAGTCTCGGGGACGACGTCTTCCAGCTTCTTCCCCGCTTCAACCATGCGCCAGACCTTGTCGAATCGGCTGCTCAGGAACGCATCTCCCGCCTGTACATCGTCGCCGTGGAGCATAATGTCTAGCCACACTTGGTCGCCAATCCAGTTGTCCTTGAGCTGCTTCTTGACAGCATCCGCCTCTTTCTGAGACACCGCAGGTCTCTTCGCTCGTGGGGTATCTTTGGTCTTGCGAATGCGCCTGTTGATGTCGTCTGCCTTTGCGTCTAGCAGCGCTTGAAACTCCATGTATCGTCTCCGCTTCTCCTCTTTCTTTTTCAGGACACTGACCAATGCCGCTTTGTGTGCGATAGCTAGCGGTAGGAGAGATTGTTGCTGGTCTGGCCGCAGCATCGGCATTGTCGCTAGTTTCCGGGCAATCGCCGCATCCCTAGTGTTGCTCTCTCGTGCTGCCAGCACCTTCTTCAGCACCACATTCGAAAAGAGGGCTAGTATCTCGTAGAACTTGTCGCCCTTGCACTCGTCCAGCATTGTCTTTCGAAGTACGGATTCGCGACCCAAGACGCCATTCTTCTTCAAATCGTTTAGACATCGGTATAGTGCAGCACGTAGATTCAGCGATTGGAGTGGTTCGAGAGGAGGGAAGAATGGTTGGAGTTTCTACATATTGTCAGTACCGTCCAATATAATGTTTCCGTCTCAACATACCTGTGCTGTCTCATTCGGGTCCCAGATCTCGAACAAGCGGAAGAGCGCCCACTCAGTCCCGCTGATCCTCTGCCTCTGGTCTGCATTCTTCGCCGAGAATGTTTGCACAGTGATTGCAGGCCAATCATTGCGCAAGTCAAAGTCAAGCAGTCGCAAGTTTGTCACAAAGAGCTTGATGTCTGGCGTAGGTATCGGGTTCAAGGATTGCGCTTTGGTGGTTGTTTTCATTGACAGCGTGCGACCATGACCGCTGACATTCGTGGTGGCTGTCGACGCCTGTGAAGTTGAGCGTGACATGTTATGCTGGTTTGAGTATACATGTGCGTCGCTCGAAGTGGTACGGCAGCTAGTGATCGGCAATTGAAGTGTCGAGTCCGAGCGGTGGTGTTGTGTTTACGCGCCAAGCTCCGTCGGTGAACGCTAGCTTATGTCCGCGCTCGCGCTTGCCTGGACTATCTTCTGCGAGCAAACAACCACCAATTGCCTTCTTTATAAGAACACCATACTGCAGGCCACACCCACTCGACTTGACCCTCCCATAATCCATACTCCCTACTACGCACGCCATGGCTATCGACGAAGCGACACAGACAAATGGCGTCCCCGAACCTGAGGCGGGGCAACTCAAGAAAGAAGAAGCACAGAAGAGCCAGTGGAGCGTCGAGAGTGGTATGTCATGAGGAAAGAAACGGCTTGTCCGTACGCACACCTCTCTTACCCCCCTTTGAACCCCCCACACAGACACACCTACTAATCCCACCCAGTCCTCACCGAACTCAACCTCACTTACGCGCAATCCACCACCTCCCCCACGCCCTTCTTCCACCTCCTCGAGCGCCTCAAGACCACCCCGCGCGCAGGCTGGCGCCGCTTCGGCATCACCTCCTGCGAATCCATCTCCGACCACATGTACCGCATGTCCATCCTAACCATGATGGCCCCTTCCTCGCTGTCTTCGAAACTCGACCTCGCAAAGTGCACACGCATGGCCCTCATACACGACATGGCCGAGTCCCTCGTCGGCGACATCACGCCCGTGGACCCTGTGTCCAAGGAAGAAAAATCGCGCCGCGAGTCGGAAACTATGGACTATATTTGTACTACGCTGCTGGGGCGGTTTAATGGCGGCTTGAATGGGCGCGAGATGAGGGCGATTTGGCAGGAATATGAGGACAGTGTGACGGCGGAGAGTCTGTTTGTGCATGATGTGGATAAGATAGAACTGCTGTTGCAGATGGTGGAGTATGAGCGGAGTCAGGATTGCGAACTGGATTTGGGAGAGTTTACGTGGGTGGCGCAGAAGATTCAGAGTGCGGAGGTGAAGGGATGGGCGGAGGAGGTGTTTCGCGAGCGCAGGGATATGTGGAGGGAGAAGGGGAGGACGTGTACTTGGAGGGCGAATACGGAGCCGAAGGAGTGAAGGTGAGGTAGTTCGTTGAAGTATGGTTATTTGGGCGGTTAGGTTTTGTTTGGCGTTGAAAGAGCGGAATCATCAGTTTTATATGATCGTATCGATACACCTTAGACCGTTTACCAACACAACCTTCAGCATCATACAAGCCTGAGTCGAGATACAGACACACCAAAACTACTCTATACATCCCAATCCACAAAATAGCGCCCGAAAATGCTTTCTATACACAATCATAAATCATGCTCCCCAAATGCGCCAATCCATCAAATCATCCTCACCCCGACCCCTTCTTCTTCTCCTTCTCCTCCTCCTCCCTCTGCTGCTCCTCATTCAAATGCCTATGCTGCCCCGTCAAATTATGCCACGCGCTCTTCAAAAAGCCCTCGCCCTCATGCGCCTCTCCCATCCTCTTTCCCGCCTCCTTCTCGACCTCATCCTTGATCTTGCCCGGGTGAATAACGCGCTTAGCGTTCTTATCGCCCATTTCGTCGGCCAGCATTTCCAGAATAGTGCGCTGGTTCACGCTCAGGTATTTCGGCATCGAGACCTTGAATTCTACTTTAAGGTCCCCCTTGCCGGACCGACGGCCCCCGGAGAGGACTTTCATGCCCATTCCGCTGAGTGTGACGCGGTCGCCTGTGCCGGAGCCAGTGGGCACTTTGACCATTACTTCGCCGTCGAGGGTGGGAACTTTGATTTCGCCGCCGAGGACGGCGGTGGTGAGGGGCAGGGTGGCGGTGTGGAGGATGTCGGAGCCGTTGCGCTTGAATTTGGGGTCGGTTGCGACGCGGATGAGGACGTAGAGGTCGCCTTTTTGCCCGCGTACGGTGCCTGAGCTGGATACGTGGCCGGTGAGGGGCGCGTCGCCTTCGCCAGAGACGCGCAGGCGCATGCCGTCTTCTACGCCGCCGGGTATGTCGATGGAGATTGTTTTGCGCTCTTTGACGGCGCCGTCGCCCGTACATGTGTTACAGGAGGAGCCGCGTGGAATGGCGAAGCCGGAGCCCCCACATGCAGAGCATGTTGCGCTCATGTGGAAGCCGCCCATGCTTGTTATGCGCTGGCCGGTGCCGCCGCAAGACTTGCATTCAGCGCGCTTTGCGCCCTTTTTGAGGCCTGAGCCGGTGCATGTGCCGCATTCGACGAGCGGGGTGATGTTGATTTCTTTCTGTACACCACGCGCGGCGTCGAGGAAGGAGATGTTGGTTTGGACTTCGATGTTTTCGCCCACGTAGACTTCTTCTTGGAACGGATTGCGTCGTCCTCCGCCGCCTCCGCCACGACCCTTTCGTGCTCCAGTAAACTGCCCAAAGAGATCCTCGAAGTTTATGTCCTGGAAGCCGCCCTGGAACCCTCCAGCTCCCTGTGCGCCACCGAAGCCGCCGAAGCCTCCAAATCCGCCTCCTCCGGCGAACGGATTTCCTCCCGGTCCTGTGCCGGCATTAGGGTTGAAGCCGCCGCTTGAATCAAATGCCGCGGCACCGTATGAGTCGTATGCCTTCTTCTTTTCTGCGTCGGAGAGGACTTCGTATGCGGATTGTGCGGCGGCGAATTTATCTTTTGCAGTGGCTTCTTTGTTGGTGTCGGGGTGGTATTTCTTTGCAAGGCCATAGTATGCCTTTTTGATGTCGGCGGCGGAAGAGTTCTTGTCTACACCGAGGGTTTTGTAGGGATCGGGTATTGCGGAGTGGGACGGTGAAGCGTGGAAGTACTGATACGATGTGTTAGTATGTAACTAGGATAAGGAGGCGTCAGGGTCTGCGTCTTACACGTATTGATGGTGCAGTCTGCTGTTTCCGTACTGTGAGAGACGGTCGCTTTGGTTGTGCTCGAGTCGATTGGGATATGCGCCGTCTTTGGCATAGAGGTCGTGAGGCGGTTGCAGCGCGAAACGGCGCCACCGCTTTGAGCGGCAATGGACCTGCCAAGCTCATCTTGATGCTAATGTGAGAGTATACGAAATGAACGTGGTTGATATCGCTGCGATCAAGCGGACCTTGTGGCCGACAATGTGGAAGTGGAACTTTTTTGGAGGCCCGGCGCTTTGACCAATGACGCCGGAGTTAGTCTCTCGATGCCTCGGTCGCTTCTAGCATGTTCGCTGACGATCGCATGAACCCCGACAGACTACAATTGACTTGCGGTCAGTTGGTATTTGCTTTGAAGTGCAACGGTCGTTCCTGCTTCTGGTGTTGCATCCACATCACTGGCACCAAACCGTCGCTGCAGTACATGGCGAGCCGCGAGCCACGAGCCACGAGCCACGAGCCACGCGAGCGAGGCTATCTTAATCCTGCGGCAAGCACCACCCAGGATGTACAAAAGTAGGTATTCCGGTGTTGATTAATCTTTAAGACTATGTCTATGCATCTTCATCTACAAGCTGTCGTAGCAGTATGTTCAATCATCAACATCTCGGCCGTAGACCCGCAGAGGCCTTGTTTTGCCCAGCTCCCTACCCAGGATGCCATGTCCCCAGAACGATTAATGTATGTCCGTGATGCGCCGATCCGATGCTGATGCATATAGTGTCGAGTACGTGTGGGCTATGCGCCTAAAATGGGGTATCGTGGAGAAACGCCGTAAGTGCAGCGAAGAGTCGTGTATGCGCCATGAATGCAGTCGTGATTATTTTCGTTGCGGTGCGAAGCGGACTCGAAACTCCTTGTCTGTGTCTACTATTAGCATGCGGCTACCTCGAGTGAACTGGTGGTGCCAACCCTGATGCTTCGACTTGTACAACCAGTCGACGATGACATCGCTTTCCGTCACGCCAAGCGCGTTGAAGTTCTTCCGCACTGCCAGTGCTAACTGATCTTTGTGTACTCTTCGTTTCGACTTTGGTCGTGCCATTGTAGGTGAGAAGCGGCCGATGCCTTGGCCGAGGACGACGTGGCTGAGCGGGTTCTTGAAGGTCGATGGCGTGTCGAGGTGGTACGCTCTTCGGTAGCTGTGGAGGACTGCTGGTTCCTGCGACGACCATTTCATCTTTGAAAGCCATTGTTAGCTTCGTATACTCCAGTGAGCTGTAGAGGGAAGTCTGCAAAGTATGGGGCCGAAACATGACAAAACTCACATTTGACGAGTTGGACTCGTTGGCAGTTGGGCCGCTATTGGTAGAGGCATTGTCTACTTCTTTCAGACCGCTGCCATTCGTTGCAGCGGCTTTGCCATTTCGCCGGTCGCGAGCATTTGTGCCTTGCAGCTTCTCCTTAAGCAGTTGCGTGCTGTCGTCGTACGTCTTCTTTGGGGGCATGTTGGTCGTGTGAGCAGGTTGTTGATCAAAAACAAGGGTCTAAGTACTCATGCGACGTTTGCCAGTAACAGCTGGGGGTTCGTGAGGCTTGACGACGTCTGATTGTCGGCGTCACCTCTCGACTCGGTGGACATAATTGCAGAGCCACTAGTGCGTCATTCGCGCTTTCCGTTCCGCGACTTCAGGGTCTCTGCGCCTTCCCGCATCGAGCGACATGTCAGGTACGGCTCAAGCTCCTGCATCCCAACCCCCATTGTCAACATCCACGAGACTATATTTCAGGGCCGAAATTTGTTTCCGGGTGCTGCGTGCAATAGCGGCTGCGTGGCTTGAATGTCTGGTGGCATTTCCGTCAATGTCACCCGTGTCGCGTCGACGGCGCGCTAATCACGAAACGGACGCGACGCTGAACACCTCGACCACCGACCAGTGTCGAGAACGAAGGATACCAAAATTACCAGGCTGATTCACCCGCCGGGTAGCAACGGCGGTGGATTCACTAAAAAATCCATACTCCGCTGTTAGCTCGATCGGTGTAGGGCTTTCTTGACTGGTCTCGAAACTTGGCACTGTTACCGTCGACGGGTCGCATCTTCGGATGTATGGTTGATGCTGTGGTGTCGTCGGGATTGGCGAGCGTCTCGGTAGATCAAAGGTCATCAGCGTGAGTCGAAGGATTCAGTGCAGGGTCGAAGTTTGGATAGGAAACCCCGTATCATATTTCAGACGTACTAGGTATAACGGCGATGCGACAAAAGCTGACTTAAGAATATCTGGTTTCGAGAGAACGAGAACGTGTGTCAGCGCTACTTCGATAGCTTCGGTTGCATCCGATCGTGCCGACTCCCCACCGTATCTGGCCATTAGCGAATCCGTACCTGCATAGCGTGTTTCCGGGAAGCGACCTGATGGAAGCACGTCAAGAAGTGAAGAGATGACAGCGCTGGGCCTTGGCATCAGGCATCTGTGTCCGCCCTCGTAAGATGAGCTGGCTCAAAGATGTCTTGTTTTAGGTGGCATGTAGCGAGCGTCTACGAAGTTGGCCATATTGTGTGCTCTCTACCTTCACCGTTCCGTCAAACCTCATTATCGACGTCAGAGACGGTAATTTCTCTCACCCTCAACGACCAGATACGCCCGCCGCGCTACCGCCCAGAGCTGCAGCCTCTCCCCCGTGGGCTATATAACCATTCATACCGGCCTACCACTGTCTCTCCTCCACCAACCTCCATCTATAGATTACCGTTGCACACTCCAGCACCATCCAGTACAGTATAGCCCGTCTATCTCACCAGTCTCATGAGCGACCGTGACCCGAACATCTTCGGCCACTCATACACGTATCCCATGAACTATAACATGCACCTCAATCCAGCTGCCACGGACTACGCCCCCGAAGCTCATCGCCAGGACAACATGCCCAGCCAGGTGAGCGCTGCTCCATCTCCATACTTAGAGGCCCGAGTCCTCAATTTAGAAGAAGAGCACGACAGCTTGCGTGGTGAGGTGTTGTCTCTCACTGAAATGCACCACGAGCTCTGCTCATCTGTCGACAAACTGAAAAAGGGTGGTTGGCCAGTGACTGTTGGACCTTTCCAGGATCAGGATCTCACCCAGTCACATCTTCGCGCCATGGAGTTCAAGCATAAGCTCGAGGAGCTTAGCCGTGCAGTCCACCAGTCGGTAGATGGCGTTGCTGACGAGGAAAAGATCAACGGTACCACGACTCCCAAGGCCAACGGCAACATGCCTCCCCATCTGCGTGCTACGGGTACTGCCGGTGGAGCTGTCTCGAAGTCCCTTCCACCGCACTTGCGTGGCAAGGCCATGAGCGGGTAAGTTTATGATGACACAGTGGTCTCGGGGCCCTCGCAACCTTTCACTAAGTCAGTTGCAGTACAAAGGAGCACTCGCCCGTCGAGTCACCCAACAACTGTCTCGTTACAGACGGCCCTGTCGATACCGTCACTATCACCGCGGTGCCCGCTGCTATGCCCAGCCCTCCAATGTCGCCAGCGACGGTCGTACAGCAGGATTTGTCGGTCGATCAGCTCTCCTTGACCTCATGGAAGCCATATTACCTTAACACCTTGAAGCCATTCACCACTGATACCAAGGTCCCTACCGCTGGACAAATGGTTACCTTCCACCCGCAGTTCCTGGACCAGCATCTGGGCGGCACCGACTGGTCTCCAGGTCTGAAGTTTGTGCCCGGCGAACACACGTGCATCATCAAAAACCGCACTTACTATATGTTGGACCCCTCCACTGAGCCTTACCAACCCGAGGCTCCGGGCCTGCATGGCGCCAAGCTGACCGCATTCTTCAACGAGAACCCAGAGGACTCGTCTGACTTCAGCGGCCTCCCAGATGGCGCAACCTCCTACGAGGACGTTCCCATGTTCGTCAAGCAGAACGACCGCTACGTCTACTTCGGCAATTACTCGCAGACCCGCTGGAGCGACAAGCTCGACTACGATACTATGATGGCTAGAGTGCCTCAGCACATCAAGGAGTTCTGGGCCACCGAGTTGACCTCGCCCGTTCGCCCTGCGTGGGTCACTGAGGAGCTCAAGAACCACTTCTTCAAGAAACCCGAGTACAGCGGCCGCTTGCATCCTGCCTCCGAGGCCGACGCCACCACTGTCACGTCAGAAGAGGAGGTCGTGCTCAACGACAAGATGGCTCGGGACGTCCGCAAGTACGTCGAAGAGCTGCGCGACTGGGAGCGCGAGGCCAAGATGAAGACCGCCATGATCAAGAAGCAGTTCATCCTAGACGCCTTCGATGCCGTAAGTCCTCACAATAGTAGATTAGACATGTTCGCTGACCACAACAGGCCGATGCCGACTTCCCACCCGCTCTGCGCCTCTGGTGGGAGTACCTAGAGTGCGTCAACTGGCGCAAGGACTTCTACGACCTGCTCGTCACGCTACAGTCCCGCGATGCGCGGTTCAGCAAGTAGCAGTCCCGGGGCGCTCGCTGGACAGAGGCGGGAAAAGGCGAACGAGGATGGGAGTGATGATGAGGAGTAATTTTGAAAAAGGACCGGCGTTCGGTTTATGCTGAATCTCCTTGCATATGGCACGAAAGTGCAGGTCTGTGGTAATGTTTTATCTTTATGGTCTTTGGTTGCTGTTCAGCGATGGAGCTGGGCAAAGGATACTCATTAATCATCTTTGGGCAATCTTGTATTACTACATTATCTCGACAAAGGTTGGTAGTCTTAGGGTAATAAGCAAAGTGTTTTCTTATGATTCCGCCCTTCGGCATGATGCTCATGATGTGCCAACGCAAACATTCCGAGAGAGAGAGCTAGTGTTTCTCGGTTTTTTCGTGATGTGATGTTTCGCGAGACGTGGTCAAGGAAGGGACGAGCGATTAGTCAGCTAGCGCCCGTCCACAAGGTGCTGAGATCAGGTTGCATGCTTCAACCACTTCGCTGCCACATTTCAAACTCCCGCACCACGTGCTGTTGACATCATGTCAGCTCAGTAACCAATATACGGTTGGATCTAGCCATTTGAAGGTCGCGTAGTACTCCCATGTGCTTTGGCGCGTCTATATCGGGGCTGTTTTGTATATCGAGCGATCCAGTTCATATGCCCATCCAAGGCTACAGCCACTGCAGCTTATCCTACGATGGGCACCAGTGCATCCCACACTATTGACAATCTATACTCAAGTCAAGCGACCACAGTACTCGTCCGTCCGGTCTCGGTCGCAAACCCCTCGACAGCAGTCTTCCGTTCCGCTAGCAAAGGCGAAAGATCGATCATGACAAGCGACAGCCTTTAGGCAAATTCGAAGTGGCCGTTCGAGGCCATTGCGGTACGAAAGATCGGCCAAATCCAGGGACAAGCGTGCATGTCGGCAGAGCCAAGCCAA
Source organism: Ophiobolus disseminans (assembly GCA_010093685.1). Classification (NCBI taxonomy): domain Eukaryota; kingdom Fungi; phylum Ascomycota; class Dothideomycetes; order Pleosporales; family Phaeosphaeriaceae; genus Ophiobolus; species Ophiobolus disseminans. Next base: position 738,217 of record MU006230.1, read on the forward strand.
GCATGTCGCCCGGGTTTTACTCCTGTCTGTAGCTTTTCACGGCTCCACAACCGACAGGGCTTCTCCGCAAAATGCAACGGCGTGCAGAGCGTCACGAGTGGCGACATGCCGAGTCACGTAAACTTCATGCATAACCGAGCGCGCTCGCGTAGTCCAGCCGGTGGCCGTTTGTTTCGAACTTTTCAGGTAGGATATATGAGGCTTGCAAAATATTGTTTCCGAACAGTCACTTCTTCTCACCCCAGAAGTTTGGGTTCGCGAGCTACGTGGACGCATACCCGGATCTTGGGAGGCTCAAGCATTGATCAACTCACACTATACAACCAAGCATCATCATTTTTTGCTCAAGGAATTTCGCACATATTGACGGCCCACACCTCATATACCAAGCATCAAAAAACATGGGCACGTTACCAATCTCCCCGCGGATTAAGCGTTCCGGCTATTTACATCCCTGCCGTAGCTCATATATCAAACTTCGGTGGCGGCGACCTCAACCGTCAGACTAGCCGAAAGGCCGATATTCTTGGTCGACGCCCCTAATGCCATTGGCTGTAAGTTTGAAAGTCATCTATCTTTCCGGTTCTGGCCCGGTTACACAAGCCTGCAACCACACCAAAATCCGGGGGACTATACGGCCGCTATGAGAATAGCATGTGAATCGAGATGTGCTAGCTTTGATGCCACCTCGTGGTGGAGATTTGGTTGCTGGAAGCGCGACAATATCCGGAGTCGTCACGCGGGTGCGTGTGGAAGGTTGTGTAAAAGACCAAGTATATATCGAGGCATGCCTTTCTTTTGCGTTTATTCCATTTCCAGTACATACTTCTCCTCTAGCATTTTCACTTCGTTCCTCTCGCTGTCTATCCATATAGAACTCGGTTACCATGAAGTTCTCTACAGCTTTCACCACAGCGGCTTCACTGATTGCGACCGCAAGCGCACATGGTGGTGTTGACACATACACAGTGGGAAGCACAGTATACCAAGGGTAATTAGATACAACGAGAACATCACAAGCACCAATACTTACTCGTGTTCAGGTGGTCACCATACAACTCAGCATCAGGCCAAAAGTCTATCCAGCGTCAATATCCAGGCTACGACCCACTTCTCATCAAGGATCTCACAGTATGTCAAGCCTTAGTCCAAGATGTTGCATACATTAATAGCAACTAGTCGGTCAACATTCGATGCAACAACCCCGGTGTTCTCGGGACCGGTTCGACAGGCACTATCGCTGCGGGAGCCAAGCTCACAGCTCACTGGAAGCAATGGACTCATAAGCCGGCTGCGGTCCTAGTATACATGGCGAAATGCCCTGGTTCGTGTGATGGTTTCGCTGGAGCGGGCCAGATTTGGTGTAAGTTTCGCACCTCGGAATCTGTGCGTATGGCATACTAACCATCCCTACCTATAGTCAAGATCGATCACGCAGGATTGGTATCCGGAACCCAGAACGCTGGCATATGGGCAGGAGATGCTATCGTGGACAAACTCACCTGGACAAGCACTATCCCAGCCACTCTTGCGCCAGGAAACTACCTCATCCGTCACGAGCTCCTCGCTCTCCATCAGGCGAACAACCCGCAATGTAAGACATACCTGTTTCCATCTCGACGCAGTACTAATCTTCTTCAGTCTATCCCGAATGTGCTCAGTTCGAAGTCACCGGCGCCGGCACCGTTGCTCCACCAGCAGCGGCGCTCGTGTCTTTCCCAGGAGCCTACACTGGCAAAGAGCCCGGCATTGCTTTCAACATTGACTCTCCTGATGCGATGAAGGCCACTACATACCCTATTCCAGGACCAGCAGTATGGGACGGTACTGGCAACGCACCGGCGCCGGTTGAGCCAACGAAACCCGAACCTGTTCCTACAACGCTCGTTACCAGCGCTGCCCCATCCAAGCCTACTACTCCTTCATGCGCGGCTGTTGCAAAGTATGGACAGTGTGGTGGTGCGAATTACAGCGGATGCACGGTCTGCGTGAGTGGGACTACGTGTACGAAGAATGGAGATTACTATAGTCAGTGCGTCTAAGCATCTTAAGTAGAGCGGCTTTTGTGTTAAAATATCAATATCTTTAATGCCTTCCTCGGATCCCTACGTATCATCATGAACCCTCTCCACTCTTTTGGTAAGTCGTTAACGCCAGAAAAAAGCTAAGCTTGACGACTACATCTACGTATATTTAAGTTATTCTAAATTCTTAAAAGTCTCTGTACATATACAGGATAGTCTATCTTCATTCCTAGCTTTCACGACGGACCTTCGCGCCACTCCCATCCAAGCTTATGTGTCGAATGACATGGGATGGGAGCACAGGCGTCATGAGGTTATAGGCGAATTTTTCTCTATGATAGCTAGTTGGTCTCAAACACAACACAATACCTATGCATCTCCTTGCTTGTCACTTAACCCCACATCCCGCCACCACCTCATCCCCATACCTACCACGGCTGCACCCCATCCTTACTAACCACCTTCCCAGCATCCCCATCCCTCTCCCCCCTCACAACATCAGCAATAAACTCCCCACCCACACTCGGCTCCCCCGCCCCAAACTTCCTCAACATCTCACTGCCCATCCCCCCTAACCCCGTCGCCAAAAACCCCGGACTAATCGCAAACACCTTCACGCCATCTGGCTCCAGCATCCTCACCCAATCCAGCATCAACATATTCAGCGCGACTTTGCTGCTGCGGTACGCGATGTGGCTGGGCGTGAACGGCTTGGGCCACCCCGCGGGCGGCGCGGATGCGATGGTTTTGGCGTTGGAACCGCTGGCGGCGCCGGCGAGGGAAGATAGGCCGGAGGTGATGAAGAGGAGACGTGGGGAGGTGGAGGCCAGGAGGAGGGGAATGAATGTGTGGGTGAAGACTTGGGTGGATGTCACGTTTAGGGTGTAGGATTTGTTCCAGGCGGAACGGATGGTGGAGGGGGTGCTGGAGGTGCGCATTAGGAGGTCGAAGGATGCTCCTGCGGAGATATGTGAGCGTTGTGATTGGGGTGTGGGGGGAGGAGACTTACCGGCGTTGTTGATGAGTGTGTCGATGTGGGTGTGTTTGGATGACACTTCTTTGAATGCGGCTTCGATTGAAGCGTCGTCTTCGATGTCGATCTGGATTGGAACAATCTCGGACTTTGAGTCTGGAAACTCGCTTTTCAGCGTTGAGATTGCGGCGTTGGCTTTGTCGAGGGAGCGGCTGCCCATCAAGATGGTATGAGCTTCGGGAGAGGCATAGAGTGCTTTAACTGTCTCGTAGCCAATACCCGTATTTCCGCCCGTGATCAGAGCGATTGATTTATCGGCCATTGTGGTTTGTTGTTGAGGTACAATGTATGGTATCGAATTCTTGGTGTGAATAATCTCACATACGAGTGCGCAGGCCGTTTTTTATACCAACTTCCTTCAATGGAAGTTGGACCGACCCGGCGGCGTGTTCACGCTATCATGGATCGGCTTTAAAGCGGACTTAAGGTCTGCCCCTCGTATCATCTGCAACAACATGGCAAGATTGCGGCACGGTGAGATCTCGTGCGAGCTCATGAATTGTACATCTCGTACATCTCGTACAACCCGTACAACTCGTACATCTCGTATAACTGGACTGATTGTGAAATAACCCATTTGAGGCGTGAACATGCAGGCAACTTGTCAAATGAATACCCGGTAGGATGGAACTTTTCTCTGCTCAAACTTGGTTGTTCCATGGTGTGCAGCTAGTCATGGCACGTAGTTGGGTGTCAAGAGGTTTTACCTTCGTGATAAACAGTAGTGAGTACAGTTTTGACCCATTTGAGATGAAATGCCGTTTCACGCACCACTTTAACCGACCACGTGAATAGGACACGATTGTGACCCGGGGATTTATGGCATGTCTTTGAATTCAAAACTTCGCTTTTGGTGTGTGACGAAGGAAAGGGCAACGTGGCGAAAAGAACAATGTGACAAAGGAAAAGCGCAAGAAAAGAACAATGCGTTGCGAGGTCGCGTTTCTTCGTCACCGCTTTGAATCAATCAGCCTTGCCCCCGTTCGCAGTTCGCATGCAGTGACAGCTCTTGTCATTCAACAAAGTCTGCTCTTCAATGCGTGCCTTTGGCATAAATATCCTCTTTCTCCAACTTACACTTCTCCTCCATATACCTCGAGTACCCCTTCACTACCATACCTACCATATATACCACACACACCACCAACACCAACACCAACACCAACCATGCAGCTCCACATCATCATCCTCTCGGTCGCCACACTCCTCAGCGCCACCGTCATGGCTAGCCCTGTCGCCCACCCTGAGCCCGTACCTGGTCTCATCAAGTTTTACGGAGACAATTGCCAAATCAAGCGCAGTCAGTGGGGCAAGAAATCAAGTGTCCAGAAGTGCAAGCGCTATTGTGAGGGTAATTGGCAAGATCCGGGCCCGGGCCATTGTGTCAAGACAGACGACTACAACTCGCGTTGCGATTGCCCGGTCTGTGGCTGAGCGTATGCGCTCCCCGTATTCAGTCTCTTATTGTTTGGGAAATTTCAGGCTCGTCGCCTGGGTCTTGTAGGCTCTGGGCTAACTTTGCATAGGATTTGCCAGTGTTTTATTATCAGAATTGAATGAACGAATTTGTCGATGTTTTATTGAGCGCACGTGTATGCTGGACGTGATGTCATTGTTGATTTTGTGATGCGAACAAGACGGACGAATGACTGCGAATGCGACATTGTGACATCTGACTGATCCGTTGGGGTTCATGTACTAAAAGTAGCCTGCGGAACGTCTTGCTGAGCCCGAGAGAGCGAGATGATGTGAAAGTGATTGCGAAGGGAGGATGTTCGGCCGAAGCTGAAGTGTGTTTCGTGCGGCTGTCGTAGCTCGCTCTTGCCAAGACACCGAACCTGACTAACCACGCTAGCTGCGGCTGAACACCAGCCCGATATCCACGCCTCCAGGTAATCAACAACAAGGGAAATTTGAATGGTAGAACGTATATATATATTGTAGTAGAAGATCAATGTGAATATTCTTATACTCACACACTCCACTTCCTTTGCACTTCCATCACCACACTACAGAATTTCTCAAAAAATGGCATCTCGAGCTCTCCTCATCACAGGCGCAACCGGCAAACAAGGCGGCTCCGTTATCAACGCACTCCTCAAAGCCAACGCGCCTTTCGAAATCCTTGCTCTCACACGAAACGCAAAATCCGCATCCGCCCAAAAGCTACTCCAGAAATCACCCAAAATCAAGCTCGTGACCGGCGACTTCAATGCGCTTGACAACGTGTTCGCGCAGGCGAAGAAGGCCACCAGCGCGCCAATATGGGGCGTCTTCAGTGTCCAGGTACACATTCCTCTACACCGGGTATATCGCGCATCAAGCTGACCATCCAACAGACCGTTGGCAAAACAGAAGAACCAGACGGGAAACACCTCGTCGATGCGGCTCTCAAGAACAATGTATCGCACTTCGTATACTCGTCAGTAAACCGCGGCATGAACTCCGACACCGATGCCACCAACGTCCCGCACTTTATCACCAAGTTCAACATCGAGCAGCACCTCTTCGCTAAGTCGAAAGAAAACAACATGTCCTGGACCATATTGCGGCCTGTCGCCTTCTTCGAGAACCTAACACCTGATTTCTTTGGGAAGGTGCTCACGTCCACCATCAAACTGCGCCTCGGAGAAGCTACAAAGAAGCTGCAATTCATTGCGACTAGCGACATTGGATTCTTTGGCGCGCAAGCCTTTCTCAACGCCGAGTCTTCCGAGTTCAAGAACACGAAGATTGAGTTGGCTGGTGACGAGTTGAATTTCAGCCAGATGAAGACCATTTTCGAGAAGAAGACGGGTGAGAAATTACCGGTTACGTTTGCGCTTGTGGCGAGGATGATTAGTGTGCTGAGCAAGGAGATGGGGTATATGTTCAAATGGTTTAGGGATGTTGGGTATGCGGTTGATATCGATAGGTTGAGGAAGAGGAATCCTGAGTTGAAGGACTTTGGGACGTGGATTGAGACGGAGAGTTCGTGGAAGAGATAGGAGTTGTTGGCGCATGTAATGGGAAGGTGAGGATGAGCATAGTCTGTATGATTAGTTGATAGTAACTCATGTAATACACACGTTTAATGCAGTACAGCAAGAGTTGATGGAACGTACCCGATTCTCATGCCCACATCTATTGGGCTTGATGATGTGGCGTCGCCTCTACCTAGTGCTAGAACAACCTGGGTCCAAATAACATGACTTCCACTGTGACGATGTTACTTGTATGTTCTCGAGGACTTAGCAAGTTGTCATCTAGTCGTATGAGATATGTTGATGATAGGCAAGAGCATGTTTCGGAACAAGAGAAGGTGTAAAACTTCTTGACGCAATATCCATTCATAATACTACAATCGCTCGCTATTCCAGAAACGCCGTAGTCTTATCCAAGAAGCTATCAGACTGATGCGCAGGGAAAGCCGTCCCTCATTGCGGCCAGCTATACAACTACTCAAAATCAGCAAACGCGAGCTCATACGCCAAACCCAACGTTAGCTTCGCATGCTGCAGCATGTGGTCAAAGTTAAGATATTCGATCTTGTCGTCCGATGTATGAATCTTGCTATCGCTGTACTTGAAGTCCGACTCGATGACGAAAGCAGACGGGTACCCAGCCTTTGATGCGGAGGCGTGATCTGAACAAGCATAGCCGCACTTGGTCAGGATGTATGGAATGTCGCAGTACACGGTGATGATTTTCTTGATGAACTCGGTGAGGCCAGGATCGACGAAGTCGGTGATGACGCCAACACTCTCCGGCTCGCCAGCATCAAGCGTCTTTTGGACGTAGCCAGTCATGTCTTGCTGCAACATGGCCTTCACGTTCTTGCCAGCCTTCTCATATGACTGGAATATTGCCTGCGAGCCGAGAAGGCCTCCTTCCTCTGCAGAGTACCAGTGGAACTCGACGGTGTTGGGGGCTGAGCCGTTGAGGATGCCGTCGGACTTGAGAAGCACGCGCAGGGCCTCGAGGATCGTAACGGTGCCACTGCCGTCGTCATCGGCACCTGGAGCGGCGAGAATGGATGGGAGCCACATGTTGATGGAGTCCTGATGCGCTCCAATGACAACCGTCTTGTTGCTTTGGCCGGGAATGGTGGCTATGATGGACGACTGGCCCCATGGGTGCGGGAATGCCTTGACGGAGGCATTAACAGCACCGGCATCCACCAGCGTCTTGTTCACCTGACCGAGCAGCCAAGCTGAGGACTCGACACCATAGTGCGACTTGTAGTATCGAGTATGGAACGAGGTGAACTTCTCGAGATGCTTGTACATGTTGTCCTTTCTAAGCTTCTTGAGAAGTGGAACAACGCTGTCATTGTATGCGGGTTTCGAGGGGAATTTGACGCTCTTCTCAGTGAGCCTGTCACGGTTGATCGCGCCGAGGTCTTCGTGATGCGTGATATCGAAGAAGTTGATGTTTTGCTATGATCTGTCAGCGTCACACTCAAGGCATTCAGAGTTTAAAGTGAATATATGGAACCATCATAGATATATACGTACTCGACGAAGCTCCCACTTGCCCTCCTCTGTCACCCATCTCGTCTCACCCGGAGACAGCTCGATGAGGTACTCATCCGGCTCGGCAATGGTTGCTTGCGGCTCTTGAAGAACGACCTGGGGATCTTTAGGGTGTGCAGCAGCAGTTACAAGAGCTGCAGTGCAAAGTGATAGCAACAATGAGGATTTCATATTGGTGAATTGTTGCTGGTAGAGTTGTATGGAGTTTGGTAAGTCGCAAGGCAGGTGAGTTGACGCGGTAATCGGGGATAAGCGGAGCTGTCCGTCCGTATTAGGGAAGGCGTGTTCCATCATGAACACCGCGTCATCACGCGTCGCGCTTCGAGGTTTCGACAATCTAACATCAACACGTATTAGCAGTTTGGTTACATGTGGAACAGAACATTGTATTCGACACCTTCATAACCTTGAACGCCTGTTTTCATCCCTCATGCCCCTCTCCTGCCCTGTTTTGCAGTATTCCTAGGTAGTGCCCCATCAACGCTAGGAAAGCAACCCACAACACCAGTCCCGTCGTATCCCTTCGAAAATACAAAAGACTGAACGTGAAAAGTAGAGTGGATATCTTGAGAGCCCTTGCTCGTGCTGATCCGCACGGCAGGACGATCCCTTCTCCATCTCGGCAAAGCTGCGGGTGGTGTTTGCTGGCACGTCTTCGTCCGACCGCGTTCCGAAATCTCTGTACTGCGTTGATGGTTCTAGAAACAGTGTAGAAATCGATGGGTCCAGGCTCGAATACCCCGTTCTCATCGGCGCCGAAGTATCCGGTTTCTTGACCTACCTGTATAGTCGCGTCATCAATTTCGACATCGCCGTTGTGATGCATGGGAACGGTTCCGCTCTCCTGCTCCATCTTGACCCAGTCAATTCTACGCAGCGGTACTTCAGCCAAATGACAGGCATGGGGCAGTTGCTCAGCGAGCCTTTCGATCTCCTTGTTGTTTAAGTCAGAAGTCCTGAATGACAGTCGAAGTAACAACGATGACTCCTCTCGGACTTTGTTGATGTTGATGAAGGAGTCCTCGAGGTTCGCAGATTGTTCAAGTCGCCCCAGCTGCACAGTCCGCTTGAACGTTCGAAGTCGGTCCCATGAAAGACAAGCTTGCGACTTGCGCTTGGTGTTGATCCGTTCACAAAGCTGGGTTAGGAGGAAGCTACTGCCATCTGCTTCTTTCAGTAGCTCCCGGAGCGACTCACACAATGCAGTCGTGAAAGAGTTCTGTCCCGGTCCGTACGTTACTGCGTCTGCTGCAGATGCTGCGAGCAGTTGATAGGTCCGGGGAAGACCATTCTTACACTTTATGCCCGCCGTACTTGCCATACAACAGTCCAGAATGGATAAAGCATCGCCATCCATGATCTCGCGTATGGGTTCTTCGGCGGATCTCCAGAGTGCTGTCGGAGCGTGAGCCCCACCAGCATTCTCAATGTTGTCAGTACTGATTTTCGTTAGCCAACGCTTCGTGTCGCTAATGAAATAACTTACGCAGCCAATTCCAACCCAAATCGTTCGCTTTGATACCCATGGCCCGTGTAGTAGAAGATAAGCAAGCTGTTGGGATCATCGTGCTGCTTTATGTGGTTCAAAATAGCCCAATTGAGGTCCACCTGTGGTTTCTTCAGATTTTTGATTGGGTATACTTCGCACGTGTAGCCAAAGTCATCCTCGAAGATGCCTTGTAGCCGGTCAATCTACACATACTTGTAAGTGGAGGTCTATCATTCCACGTCACATTGTACTAACTTCTGCAGTGTGACCCTGGAAATCATCGAGATCGCGGTCCCATCGAATGATCAACACGGCCACCTTGAGATAACCATTGGGTAATTTTAAGGCTTGGTTTGCTTTCCTCTGGAACAAAGCCTGTCTCACTGGCTCTCGCTCCAAGTCAAGGTTTCGCTGCATTTTTCGATGGTCGATCTCCGCTCTAGGCTGCGGTATAGTATCGCTCTCGACGCTAGCGACGGATTTCGTAGGCGACTTGGCCAAAGATGGTTTATAGGACATGGTAGGTTTCATCCAATTGTGAGTTGAAGGACTAACTGACGTTGTATTGCCGTAGTACAGAAGTTACAGATCAGGGTACTGGCCTCTTTTTGAAGCGTCTATTCCATCCTTTGACCCACTGTTACAAGCTTTCGGTACAGGACCTTCTACGGCTTTACGACGTGGCTGAGCCCAAACAACTACGTTTTGCTTTTTTTTTGCACTTACCTAGAAGCAAAAGCTAAGTACTTTTTGCCTCGATGCCTGCTTGAACGCATTCTGTAGCTGATTGGCCATGAAATCCCGGTATGTGTGCTTGCCATGACGCCACGAGCTAGCACCTGCCAACCATGTCATTGACCTGCCCACCACTACGATAACGCACACTATTATTTGTATGGAGGAATAGCGAGCATGAGGCTCAGCTCATCAAAGGAGGACCGGTCCGTTTAGCGACGGGGCTGTTTGATACTTTTCGACACTGCCGGTAGCAAATCTGCCGGTCAAGCCCCCCAAATAAAGGGCGTCAGTACGCCGACCGGTCTGCCTCGACGCCTAAGGCTCTCAACTGACATCCATCGGAGAGACATTTATTCAATTTCCGTGCTAGCTTGTTGCCTTCTGGCGAAGATGGCGGACAAGGTACGGTTACACGAACCCCGCCCTGTCTACATATTCTATCGCTGACCGGTCGCTCTTGGATTGCACGCAGGATTCGATCTCGGAAAGCGACAAAAGGAAGTCGTATGTTCAACCAGCTTCAATCCCTTCAGAGGTTAGCCAATATCCTTCGCAAATCGAGGTTAATCTTCAACTGACGAAAATAGAGAGAGGCTGCATTCGGTGTTGGAGATGAGGTACAAATGCGTGTCACAGAGGCGGGCACTAACGGGGAGCTGCGCAACATCTACAAGAGATTTAAAATTGCTGCTCGACGCAAAGTGACTGGCCGCTGGCAATATCAACTGACTGATCCGGCCACCAACGCCTTGCATGAAGCAGGCAAATGGTATCCAGAGGCAAGCCTCACAGCCAGCACATGAGCAGCAGCGTTAGAACATTTCATCAATTGGTCATTGGATACGCGCCGTCATATTCGTCGCCCTACTTGGGCTTGTGTCCTCGAATGTCTAGCCCTGTCAGCGGAATGCAATACAAAAGGGAAGAAAAAGGTCCCTGAGGTCAACACTATCATCTTTGAATTCTCCCGTGTCTTCCATTCCGTTGCAGAACTATCTACCGTCTCATTTCGTCTGATGCAAGTTCAACATGGCTAGCAACCCTACCGAAGGTGGCAGCAACAAAGAAAAACAAATCTCGGCCCTCCCGTATGGCTCTGGAGATGCTATCATTGACATTGATGGCCGGACTACCACTCTCGTGGGCAAGGATAGCACCCGTAGTTTCTCACGTCCCGATTGCTCGTATAATCGGCTAACTGTTCAGTACCTTCGATGTCAGCCGCTCAAATCGAGAGTGAAATCACGGAAACAATGACCATTCCACGTAAGTTGTCTTGTATACACACATGGTATGTTTCAAAGTCATCAGACTGACATTGGGTTCTCAGTGCAAAAGTACCCACATGGTATCCCGCTCCAGGCCGCATTCCAATCTAGTGAATCAAGTTGGTCTATATACCGAGGATTCAGTTACCTGCACTCGCGCGTCATTCTAGAGTTACAGGATGAGCTTCGATCTCTCGAGAAGGAACTGACAGAAGCTGACGAGATGGACCTCGAGAATGGTGACGGTGAACGTCTAAGGTCTCGACAAAGTGATCTTCTTCAGGCCAGGCGCGAGAATATGGACAGCAAGCGTGCAAATTTGATTGGTACCATTCGGAATAAACTTGTCTTCTATGGTTGGTGTTGAATGCCGGTATGGCGATCTTGGTACGCTAACAGCCACGCAGATGAACTGCTCGTCAAAGCTCGCGACCTCAATACTTTCCAACGACCATCGAACCGAGACTATCGAAGCTTCCGTACATGGTTCTGGAACGTAAAACCTTCGAACTATGAGCTCGAGGAAGAATTCATCAAGCGGAAAGAAGACCTGGTATCACTGCGTCATGGCCGCGAATGGTCTGGGTTCGATGGATTCATCGAAGCGTGCATTCGGAAGCTGCATTGCCGTCTCACAAAGGTCCGTCGCTCGATCGATGTAGAACATTGCTGATGAAAATAGAAACTCTTCGCAACCAAGGAACTGCGCGAAAAGACCAATGACGAATGCATCTACTACTACTCGCAATCTCGTATCGAGAAGCTCGTGGGCTTAATTATCACGTTCATTATCTTCGTCCTGCTCGTGTTGCCAGTGGTGGCAATGTATAAGCTGACAACTGTCGGCGAGCGGACTTCCACGTTCGATGCCGTAGGCATCATGGTAGTCTTCACGCTACTCTTCTCGGCCACAATGAGCTTTTTGACGAAAGCTAAGAGGCATGAACTATTCGCAGCCAGCGCAGCATACTGTAAGTGCTTCCGCTATGTCTACTGCACCTCCTACATAACCTAACTCCATTTACCTTTGCAGGCGCGGTATTAGTTGTCTTCATTAGCAACTTCAACAACAACGTGCAAGATAGAACTCACTAAATGGTACTTCGATACTGTGTTCTGGGATAGAAACGTCTGGAAACCGTTGGGTGCTTCCAAAACGACGATCAGGGTAATTATGAGTGTCTGAGGGTTGTTTCGCTGTGCTGTAAGCTTATCGGACGTGCTTTGATAGGAGACTGAATTTTTGTATTGCATAGCGGTTGGCAGGCAGGCGTTGTGGGAGCGTGTACGTATATTTCCCTAGTTAAGCATGAGTTAAAAGAGCTCCTAGCTAAAGGTACATTGGGTGATACTGGGTGGATTTCTTATGAAGCGTCAATGGCATGACTTAGCAAGTAACGAGAGAATCCAACAATCTCAGCCTTTTGAGATGGGTATACATTCAACACGCGCACATCATACTTTAGGATGATCAAAAAAGACAAAAACATTCAACAGCGGGTATTCGCTAATGGTCACCCACTTAACTACTAACCCACCGGTCGAAGATTTAACGTGTGGAGATCAAACGGGATCCAGTGGTTTTCTTCGCCTCTGGTCGAATGTGCTCATTTTGGTGTCTTTGTGATATGTATAGACTGTGTTCGGCGGACCGCTATGCCATCGGCACACCATAGACAGTCACAATCTTGACCACTCTCTCTCAGCAAACCTCAAACCATCTTCTCCGTCTACGAGCACACACCATCCTTGACTTCCTCCTCCACCATTGCCTGCAATTGTAGCCTTGAAATTTGCTTTTGCGTACTCTAATGCCTCCTTGTCGAAGCTACCCGGTTGCAGCCAGACTGCCGGTATGCCAGCCTCTTTGGCTTCCTTCAGTAATTGCTTGGTCACTACTGGTGGAGTGATCACAGATAGCGAGTATGACGATGCTGGTGGGTCTTCCAGAGCGGTAGGTGATGGTACAGTGGTGTGGTCGCGCTTCAAGATATTCACGCTGGGCACACGTGGGTTGATTGGCGTTGCAGGAAGTGAATGCTGTAGGTACCACGCAAAGACTGCGGACATGTTAATTATCGTGATTCAAAAGTGAATGGGTGTGTTTAGTACTTTTGTGGCCATATTTGCTTGGGTCGGAGGAGGCGCCCGCAACCGCAAATCTTGGGGACGAGAAGAAGGTCCTGAGTGCTGCTTCCATATCTGCTTCGCGCCGCTGTCCACGTGTTATAGGCATGAATGAGACGACAGAGAAAGTAAATTTGAGGTAGGAGTTGAGGAGAGATGGCTGTCAACGCTTCTTATCGATAGGTGTGAGCCGAGGCAGTCACGTCATTGGATCCAACCTCGCGCCAACAGTGTCCCAATCTCATCACGACCTTCAATCTTCGCCAGGTCCTCAAATAAACACGTCTTACAACATCCTCCCTCCACTACTACTACATATGTCTATGCGACTCTGAAATCCCCCCCATAATCAATATCGCCGGTTGACTTCCTTCACAAAGTTCAGCACGTGCGCTGGATAAGATAATGGATAGCTTCGTTGGACCTCTTTCCCGGGGCGATGGCCTTGTTCGCAAAGTCGGAACTCTTCACAAGGCATGTTGTACGGATGTGCTCTTCTTTCTGAGGCGGTCGGTGATGACAGTCTGACAACCTATTCTCACAGCTGAGTCAGTTCGCGCATCTATTGCGGTAAGCAACGAGCTGAGCCTGTCTTATTTTCGACATATCATAGCAACCTTCTGTCAGAAGCCCGTTGTCCTTTGCATTTGATCTCTGTCACGTTCATCGGTGTTCACAATCGTGCGATATACAACCCTGCCGTACGAATACATCTACTTCACTTTCCTGTCCACAACAACACTTCCTTCACTCGACGCCTTCATTGATGTCGCGGGTAGCTTGAGAACCCTGCGGAACCTTCTAAACATCTTCCGAAGTCAACATGGGCTCTTATCGATACGTCCGGAGAGCTTGGGATCAGCCATCTACGGGCAACAAGATTGATGCTGCATCATCGCACCCGAGCACCGCAAACAATCAGCCCTCCGACTACTACACAGCCTACAAGCGAATTCTTTGCGCAAGCCGCAGTCACTCCAGTAAGCGTCAGTAGTGTGTCACAAATGTTCTGATATGTCAATAGTGCATTGAAGACCACCAGGATCCATCGTTCGACAAACAACATTCAACGATACCATCGTCACATGTCAACGCTTCAAATTTACGGACAGGCTCCCAAGTATAGAAACCTTGCCCTGGCAGCTATATCTCACTCTCCTATTCTTCAGACCTCACACAACGCTTTTATAGGTGCTGTCACTCTCTTCGACTCGATACAGCTACGAACATCATATCTCTATAGTCATCAAGCTGCCCAGGTGAATCAGACTTAAGCCGTAGAATATCGGTCCACGTCCTGAAACTCCGCAATCGGACAACGGATGTGGCACGAGGTAGTCTGGAATCCGGGCACGCACCTCAACCTCGTCATTGGCAGTACAATGACCAGCAGCTGTCTCAAGAATAGAAGAGTGCGTGCTTACCTAGGTAATGACTGTAGTATTACGAGTTATGTTCCCAACAAAATAAATGAGAAGTTTCATAGACAGGAAGATGCGTCACATCTATGTAGCACATGTTATACGTTTGATTATCACCTCTAAGTACTTGCAAGTACCTAGGTACAACCTTCTACAAGATTTGTAGAAGTAGTAGTAATATTGATACTGTTGGAAGGCTCACTAGTGAAAGGAAATAACTATGAATGCATTCTGGTTTGATGATGGATGTATCGGTTGTTACGTGAGGGTGCTACGGAGGTGTACATGCTCTGAAACGAGTAGAGCCGAAGTAGGATTGTGTCGGCTTGTTGGGCAGCGTTGGGCAGCCCACGTACCTACTGATACCTGTGATCCGACAGATACTAATATAATTTCTAATAAACGATGTTCCTATACTATCATAGCTTACTAGTTTCAGTGTAGTGAAATGTAATAGTGTTTAAGTAATTATTATAAATATACGCTTGAATGCAATGATTAAAGCAAAAGAAAAGCAATATATTATTTGAGCAATCTGGTTACGTTTAGAAATACACAAAAACAATGAAGTACACACGTTTCAGCATTTATATGTGTCTCAGATAAAGAGCAATGTGAGTAGCTTACTTTATCCCAGCACGCTCACCAAATCTCCCTGTCGACGAAATGCTCATCACGCGAAGGTAGTGGTAGCATTCCAACTTCGCGGAGAGCAAGTGTGTACGGTGAGACTTGCGCCTTAGGTGCGTCCGTCATAACAATATCAACTAACGACTCCATATCGTAATTGGGCGTCAATGCCGCTGGTGTCCCTCCGACAGAGGGCCGAGCCGAGCCATCAGGGGTAAATGTAAGGATCGATTCGTTTTCCAAGTCTTTGTGCACATGCAAGCAGACTTCAAAGGGTATTGATGGATCGGGTGCACTGAGTAGGGGTGTAACTTTGTAACGGCTGAGAAGCTGTTCTACACGATCCGACGTTTCATCGGCCTTTTAAAGCGGTTTGCCTCCCTTACCGGAGGTCAACATCTTCCGGAGGTCTTCATCGCGAGACTTCGGCGAATGGTCAGATCTCAGACAGATGATTGCTGAAGGGGCGTTTTCGGAAGGGCCGGGGAGTATAATATCCGCGAGCATCTGACGCACTGGATTAGTGGAAAAGAAGCTCATGACAAATACCTAGGTACGTTAGGGCAATCCACTACTTGAAGAAGGTCGCCCAAGGTCGCATGCGTTAAATCGAAACCTGTAGGTAGCTTTCATATAGGCTGTGAACCAATCTATAGTCGGCTCTGCTCTAAAAGCTTGAGTCGCAGATGATCTTAGCATTGATAATCTTGAAGGGATCAACTGCATAACTGAGCTTGTCCGTTTCTTTAAGGATTTTGCCTATGAGGTGCTTAATCAGATTGAAAGCGAGGATGTATTGACAAACAGAGTTCGGTCCCAGAGCATAGTCATGCGCTGATCCCATTCCAAGCAAGAAGAATTTTGAGACAGGACTTCATGACAGAGTTAGGCTGGTCAACTGTTTATCCACTAGGGGACCTAATTTTTCTAGCAACGGCGTGTAGTGAAATTCCGCCTGCTTGCATTCTTCGTCAACTTTGGTCTTACTCCGGGCGTCGTGCATATCTCGTTCCCCCCATCGCTCTAGGTTCTTGGGATCGGTGGATCTGAAAACGTTGTTTTGTTTAGGATCCTTCTTGGTCTTTCTTGCCCAACTTTGGTAACTCTCATAAGCCAAATTGCCTCTCTTAAAAATTTCTCCGTCTATTAAGATGTCCTTTGTGAACAAAGGTTTACAGCCATTGAAATCATTTGTATTGAAGAATGCCATTAGAGTTACTGTCTATAAGTTCTGTATGTAAATTGAATACGGGGGTGGATACTTGATAAAGTGAACGAAATTAGTTATTGCGAGAGCAGTTTTTATATGCGTTAAGCTGTAGCTCATGAGTCTGTTTGAGTCAACTCGGTCATCCCGGGCTCTATGATTTATCGTGACTGCTCGGTGACTGAGATGCTCTTTGAGGTGGCCTATCAGAACTGGTCTTGCGCCCCACTGAATGGCAAAGTACGGTCCAAGCGCTCGATGTTCTGAAACTTGCGCTCGGCGCAAAGGCCATCGAGCGCATAGCGCGCTCAGAAACCATTCAACTTATGATCATAGCTTTTCAAGATGTTGGCAATGTTGGTGATGCATCCACGCATAGTGCTGCTGCTGCTGCTAGGTCTGTCTAGCCTAATTTAATCTCACGATGTGAGCTTGTGGGCTATTCTGTATCCTGGATAACTCTATTACTGTGCATTTTGTCTTGAAAGAGATTAACTTTAATGTTATGTTAACTCATCAAGCACCGTGAATCAGAGTACACCGGAAGAACACCGAGTGATAGCACGAAGGGATCTGGTTGTCAATTTTTCGATACATCGATCTCTCCACAGAAAAGACTCCTATGGGTCTCTGACACGAGACAGAAATTGGGACCAGCCAATGACATGTCAAAACAACAACTCGGTTACACGAAATGACTCCCAGAAAGCCTTTTAATCTCCATCACCTCTTGGCTTGCCAACGCCGACATAACCCCATCTAATGCACGAATCACCCTGACAGAACGTATGGCAACTCCGAACGCCAACAAAACACCAAGAACATGACTAAAAGGAAGTGTGGTAGGACCAAAGTCTTGGCTGGCATTCTCGTGAACGCGCCTGCAACGCATGCATGGCGTGGCGAGAGCTCATTGGGTTACACATGCAAAGCTAGACATTCGAGTAATATAAACGTGGAGAACCGCGCAGCATAGGAAACAAAGAATGATGAGAAATGAAGCGGTCTGCGAAGGCAAAATGATGTTGGTGGAGAGACCTCAGGCGATGGTGTCACCACATATTTTTGCGCCTGAATGCCTGCATCGATCGGTAGACCCGCATGCAGGCAATTGTCGTGCAGGACGCACCTCGATAATAGGTCTGGCGACCTGCTCGAGATTTTCCGACCGATGGAATGTTGAAGCGGTCGGCGTCCGACTCGGGGCTCTTGACGACGTGGTGAACATTGCTGCTGAAAGTCGGCGTCCGGAAACCGGAGATGGTGGGAAATGAACGCATGCCTCCGTAACCAGATGTCCCCCTTTTTTTTGTTTTGAGATTTTTTCTTTTCAGCAGAAAGTTCGGACCCCCTCGTGGGATTCTGCTTTTTCTTCGGCTAGCATCCACAGTTCTTCGACCTTCTCGACAGCGCCATTGCCGTCTTCGAAGGTTTCATCGAGTCTGGTGATGCAGCTGAAAGCGACGTTCCAGCCGTTGACTCCAGCTGCGTAGAAAGCCTCAGCTGTAGCGGCCTCGCGACTACCGCATTTGATGAGCTTGTAAATGGGCCTGCCATTGAAGTGTGCACCGTGGATAAAGGGAGTGCTGGCTTGATAAGTCGTGAAGATCATCCAGTATATGAGGGACGTGTCCTCCAAAGACTCGGACTTCTCCTCACTACACTGATGACACGTTCCAGAGTAGCCACCATCAATAGTGTGCCCAGCGGTACAATGATAAACATCGTCATCTGTCGGTGTGGTCAAAGCTCGTGACGCCCATACCTTTGGAGTCTCCAGGGAAACGGGCCTGGCTTCAAAGATTGGTGTCAAATCTGCAAGGTTACGTCCCGAAGCCTCCAACGCTTTCATGGCCTTGAAGTACGCCCGACTTGGTTTCTCGTACCACACCTCCGTTATGCCGCTCTTTAGGAGCCATCGATATTCTTCCAAGTCTGCGGGATAAGATCGGTGTTGCATCACGAGAGCGTTGCGTTTTGATGACGTGATACGAACCATTCGGGTAGACTCAAGCAGGGACTCGCCCGAATAGTTGACCGGAATCAACGCAGCCGGACTGGAGGCCTCATCTTCTGGAGTGTAAGGTGTTTGCACAATCGGCGGAAAAAGCACAGGCGGAGGCGGCGGTGGGGGAGGCGGTGGAGGCGGTGGAGGCGGCGGGGGAGGCGGCTACAAACGTTACTAAAATCTACATGGACTGAACAGTGGACCTACGGGTGGTGGGGGAGGAACCGGTCCTTGGCAGTTGAGGAAGTGAGGCCTTCCCGACGGTGGTGGCGGAGGCTAGTCATTGTAAGCGGTTCGTCCGTCAAGTTATGCCTCTATACAGCTAGGCGTACTTACAGGAGGCGGAGGAGGAGGCGGTGGCTAAGAAGTGAGGTTAGTGGGATACCTCCATTTGAATCAAGGGGACATGCTCACCGGAGATGAAGGAACACTATCTTGGAGATCCGTGCGGCTATCCTTCCTACGGTATGGTAATTGCGAGAGCTGGTATGGATTGGTTGGCCCTGGCACTTGATGGTAGCGAAGCTGTTGAAGCACTAGTCCAGGTTGACTCATTTCTGATGGAAAGAAGCTCCCTGTCTCGCAAGAGCGTTGACACAAGTTGCTCTCGTTCGAAGGTTGTATGATATTTCGCTTCATCACCGGAACAGCGTCGCGCGAGTTGCAGCCCTCACAACACCAAACTTCACGAGAATCCGCTTCTAGGATTGGGGAGTTCGGATTTGGCGGAGCCAGCACTCTCGCCATCGGCTCCTCGGTCGCCGCACAAGCTGGCGGATGTTCCGGAAGCAATTTTTCGGATTTGAACGACTCGCTGTCGATGATAACCAGATCGTCTAGGTCCATTGGGCAATTTCATTACTGTCAGAGGGATAAAAGATAGAAACGAAGTTGCGGTGTGAAGAAGTAGTCTTGCAGCGTGCTGACGAGACTATAAACTCTGAATCGGGGTGGTGAGGCTACCAGCATTAAGCCTATCATATCTTAGGTTCCACTATGCTGCAGCTCGCCCTTGTGAGGAGGCTTGTCTCGTTGATGGAATGAAGCGAACAGCTGGTGACAGCATTCAACTTGCGCTACCTTGCTGGCGCTCGGGCAATTTAGGCTCATGTTGTGGCGCCACTAAGTCGTGGCAAGGTGTACTGATCCCCGACTGTATGTCTATTGGTCTAAACCCTGACATCAACGACAGAGATGGTAGCAATCCTGGCTACAGGTCGTCGAATTACGGGTTCGATTGAAGAGCATACTAAAACAGCCTCGTAGTGCAACAGCCAGTGTCAAAATGGCAACCTCATTGGTGTTAAAAGGCAAGGCGCTGTGTTCCATAATGTCAACATGAAACGCGTCAGCGTGCGCCTGCGGCCTCATGACAATAAGGGGACGAGCCATTAGCATGGGTGGTGGGACCGAACAACCTCATGCACAGCAAACCCTCGCTAGTCTGTTCTCGTTCTTCGGATAGCGTGTGCATTTGACGAAGGTAATCGATACTACCGGTAGTAGAAGCACAATCGGCAAGAAGAGTGAGGCGGTCGCACGTCCGGTAAACGGCCTTGTCCACGGTCAACAAGCACCTCGGCGCCAATAGAAGAAGCAACGCGCAGGTGCGTCTGTGCGACTATGCCGCCGATGAGCGTTCCAGTTTCCTCGGGCTTCTCCATCCAGACTGAATAGTCAAGACGTATTTCTGACAACATTGAGATCGCTAGGCCGGCCTCGGACTGTGAGAGAACATAGTTTCAAGCCAGGATGGCACCGGCGCCAGTTTTGTATAGTTTGATTCGCCCAGCATGCAGTAGATAGATGCATGTTCTATGGAGGAAAGCTTGTGTCCACCTTTGGGCAATGGTTCTACAGGCTCGCGGAGCCGACGAACGGAAAGCGGTGAGGTCCCGATGCTCGGTTCCCCAGGATAAAGTTGACCCCAGTCGTTCCCAGAGTAAAGGACAGCGAGGTAAAAATATGATTATATCCAGGTTTCCACAGCGTTCTACTTGACAGCCCGTTTGCAGTCTATGTGATGTGCCTGAGAAGGGTTTCTGTCAATTACACGGTTGTTGTGCGTACTGGTAAGCGAGATCTGTAGCTCAAGTCGTTGTGATACCTGCAGGCCTGCATGCATACGCATGTGCTCTAGTCTAGATAGACATAACCTGGTCGGAGTTGAAGAGCGGTCAGCGTAGAATAGGGTCATAGCCACATACCTTCAAAATGTCGAAAAAACAGGAAGGAACTCTCGTTGTTTTCAACTATCGTGAGGCTGACTAGCAGCTCATTAGCTAATGCAGGTACATGCACGCCACACGCCAAGCTAGCCATCCGGAAATGAGGCTTCACCGGAATTCGGACGATCTTTTTGCCACGTCCTGGTCAGCTATCGGTGGCAATGAGATGTCGAAGATATGGAATCGCGGCGGGCGTGTTGTGTATCGCTGCCTTCTCTTGATGAGAGGCGAGGAGCGAAACGTGTGGAGAGCGCGGGTTGACCGGTGGTTTACGAGGCCTCGAGGTCCATTTCGTCCAGATGGTATAAGGTCCTAAGCCCCAGGACTTTAGGAAGGAAAGAGCTGGGACTTGTAGAGAACATGGTGCAAGTAGGGGTTAACGTAAGTTGGATGGAAGATCGACAGTTGGGGCGGGATAAGTTGCTTTATGTGAAGGGTGGAGCAAGGATATACCCTTGAAGTGACTGATCAAGACGTCACTGGCGACTGGCCTAGACGAGGCCCTTATTTCGTTCCCTCGATGTCGAAGAATGAGGCGGGTGAAATGCTTGCAGCAAGCAACGATCGACCGAGTTCGCGCCCAAACAAGAAAGACGGAACCGATGGAGAAAGGGACACGTGTAGATTTACTCGGGGTAGCGATACCGAACGAACGTTTGAAAGCGAGTGAGCAGAAGATAGCACTGAGTGATGTTGGAATTAGAGTACGTAGAGTAGAACCCGCGACCATTTCAGAGCCGTGCATGACTAGCGTGGTGCCAAGGAATGAAACATGGGAGGCAAGCGCGAGTCGTCATAGCGGAAGCTCCATCGAAGCTCACGCTCGAACACCAAACACATCACTCCGCCAAAGCCATCGCCTGTAAATCGCGGGACATCATACGAACCTTCAGCAGCATCCTACTAACCCCGCGACTGCATATACCCCCGCATACCGCCGAAACAGCAGTTCGTTAGCTTCATACATACAATGGCGAACGGGTGAGTCTGTAGCTGCTCTCCACATAGAATTAGAAAGCTAACGGGCGTAGTTTTGCGCCCTTCATTGGCCTCGCGGTAGTCATCGCCTTCTGCGCGGCAGCGTGGTTCCTGTCGCCGAAGGGCGAGAATCAAACGTACGTGTACCTGCCGTTCAGCGTACCCTGCCTTCACCTCCACCTTTGCCCTCAAACGCGTCACCACACATGTGTCCCCCATACTTTCGCTATCGAACAGCGGATTCTTAATGGCCGAACCGCCACATGGTCCCAGCTGTCCGGTCTACGCATTACATGAGACCATACAGATATCACAAAGATCATGCGCTTGCGCTCTGGAACATGGCTTATCAACCCTGGACGATGTATGGCGTATCTGTGTCTTACTGTCACCATTTATGGATGCACACTTTGGACTCCTGAATCGCAAAGGCACTTATCATGCCCGAATGCTACGCCCAAACATCACCACACTAGACACATCGCAGGGCTTCACAGCGACACATTTGAAGATTTACATGCTAACACAAGAATAACAGCGTCTGGAGATCCACACTGGTGCTATCCGCGGCCGCAATGTACATAATGTGGGCCATCACATTCCTCGCACAACTACACCCACTCATCACACCGCAACGAAACGGCCTGAGATCCGAGCTGAACGGTGGACGCTAGCGTATAATTTCGAGAGGGGTGTGTAGAAATCGAGGGTCGCTGGGCGCGATAACCGGGATGAGGGAACGTATGGGGTCAAACCATGCAGTGATTGCGAGGCAGCTGAGGGACCGCTACATTTCCGGACCTCACGCTTTAGGAGGCGTGTGGGAGGAGGTTGAGAAGCGGCGAGCATGTCATTAGATTTCGAGCGCATTGTACACCTGTCAGGCGTTGTATGGTTTCTTTCGATTTGTACAAATATCAAATGGGTATCATGTCGACCATAGTCACCGGCTCATGCACAGTCGTCCGGAATCATACCAAAGCAGCCATCTCCCTCCACCACCCCCAAACCTCCTCAACAGGACTATATCCCTCCCATCCCGTCCCCAATCCC
Organism: Ophiobolus disseminans; assembly: GCA_010093685.1. Taxonomy (NCBI): domain Eukaryota; kingdom Fungi; phylum Ascomycota; class Dothideomycetes; order Pleosporales; family Phaeosphaeriaceae; genus Ophiobolus; species Ophiobolus disseminans. Next base: position 760,935 of record MU006230.1, read on the forward strand.
GCTCCCCACACCATGCCCCAACCCACCGCACTACTCACACACGCACCAACAGCAACCAGCGTCCCAGCCCTCACATACCCACAATCCATCAATATCTCCAACGCCGCAATATTGTTCACAATTACCGCCCAACTCACCGCCGTCGCACTACTGGGTAAATCATAATCCCAGATAATGAGCAGTATGGGAAACAGCTTCGTACAACTGCTAACCAACAGCGCCGTCGACAGCGGCGTCGGATGCGCGTAATACGGCACACAGCGCCTCCACACGCCTCGGAAGACATGTGGTATCCGGTCTGGATTCGTCGAGCACAGCAAGCGTATAGGCAGATGAAACGCCAGCGTACTCAGCGCCACCAAGCCCAGGAAGAACAAGTATTGGAACAGCAACGGCTGCGCCTGGAGAATCGCGGCGTTTGTGGAAAGGTGATTTGGCGGCGGAAGGGGCAGTTTCTCGATGCGCGCCCAGGTGAGGTATACGTCGAAGAGGAGGAGTAAGATGCCGAGGCGTATGATTGCGCGGTCGAAGGTCCCGTTGTTTTGGGAGAGCCGGTTGAAGAGGAGGTGGCGGTAGACCTATTGCGCAAGGAGGTTAGATTAGATGCTGCTCTTCTTGCTACGAAAGGGTACGAACCTCAGGTTTAATCAACACCAAATCAATAAACAGCACCACAAAATCATGCTCGACGTATTTATCCGCAAAGCCCTTGCAGTTTGGGCATTGCGTGAGGCGCACGCCCTTGCCGAGGGCGCGGTCGTCGGCTTTGGAGTAGGTGGTGTAGAGAACGGGGATGGGGTGCCGGCAGGATATGCATATGGGCATTGTGAGGTTTACATTGCGGGGTTAGAGATAAGAAGGGTGGTATGGGAGCCGAGGAGTGTGTAAGTGGAGTGGAGTCGAGGAGGTGTGAAGGTGGGATTGTTTGGTGAGAGCTGTGGAAATTCCGGGGATTAGACTAGCGTGCCACCTAAGTCCGGTGAGACATTCACATTTACTCCAACACTAAGAGAACCATCATCATAGGTTACAATCGCATGCTTTCAAGAATGTCGAGTTGCTTTTAAACTCTCAACCTATACGATCAGACTTCGCTTCGCTTCAGCTCCATAAATAACACTCTTACAAAATCTTGTAGTACATTCCATGCAGTGCATGCTTTTGACGCCGACCCAATTCTGATGCCCTTAAACAACGCCGAGCGCTGGAAGAATGATGCCTTTCGATGCCAAAAAGACCCTCGTATTTGTTCACAATACACCCTCAAATTCGATTTCCTCACCGCGCAGCTTCTTCAACTGTTGCGGCAACGTCCCGCGCTCTCTGTGCCCATGCCTGGTCTTCTGCGATTCTCTCCAGCACGTCGCTACCTAACACGACTCGTAGCAGATCAGCGAGACCGATTGCGTTTTCTGGACCACCAAATAATGCGCCCGTCCGCCTGCTTGTTGTGGCCCATTGCTCGATGAGGTAAACGATCCACTTCACAAGCACTTTGCGATTGCGTCCAGTGAAAGGTGGTTCTTGCGCGTACCACAGAGCTTCCAGTGTTGCAACGAGGTACTCAAACGGCGCGTTAAGTCTCAGGAAGACGTCGATCGGCCATGTAAGGTTGGCGTTATGAGCCAGAGGCTGTGCGACAGCGCCGTTGGCATGCCGAGGGTTCGCTTCGTGCGTATAGAATTCAAGGTCATACTGTAGCAGTAGCTGCATGACGATGTTGACTGGGAAGACATTCTCGTTCAGGTTTGTGCGGTGACCGATTTCCTCAACCTTGAGCGCGACGACTTCCCATGCGGTTTGGGACTCGCCAACTGCTTTCCGGTGGACTTGGTCGATGAGATTGCTCCATGTATGTCGGATGTCTGGAACATTGCGGTAGTCGGCGGCGTGGTAGATAAGGAGGCAGACGTCGTAGTAACCTGCCTGGTCGGCATAGTCGTGATAGAGCTAGAGCGGTTAGTATTAGTAGAGCTCAGCGTTGGGGCATTCATCGACTTACCTCATCTAGAGGATGTATCTGGCCATCGAGATGCTCAATGACCTCAGATCTCCGCTGTCCAGTTAATCGAATATCGGCCTTGATCTTCTGCAACACATCATCCTGGATGTTGGCGATATCCAGGTGGTCGCTGATATTTCGCAGCAATTCTTGTCTCGACTGTCTGTTCCGCACGCCAGTCTCTGAGAAACCAGTCATCCGCGTGGATGCGTTGGCTTTGGCACGCGAAAGATATTCTATCCGCTTCTCCAGTTTCAGCGGAAGTGTGCTCTTCGCGAGCTGATATTGAGTCTCAGCAGCACTGAGGTAGTCATTGTAGTGAGCGAAGTGACGCCACAAGAGATCAGCATGTGCGAGATCTGTCTCTGCGCTTTGGCGGAGATATTCGATGACGTATGGTGAGTTGATCTCCAGCAGGCGGTCGGCCCATCCTCTAGACATGTACCAGTCGTAGAGGTAGTTCTGGAAGACCTCATCATCAGAGCTGTTGATTTGCTCGTACGCTTCGTGTTTGCGCTTGGTGACATCAGAATTTACACCTTCTTGAGCGGGCCCCTGGTTATTATAGGCCTGATCTACAGCTTCGATGACTCTGCAAACAAGCGTGTAGCATGATGCGCGCCTATCGTAGTAGTCTCTGCGCACATCGTTCGGATCTGTGCTGGGGTCCGATCGCTCCCTGACCCATGAAAGGGCTTTGTTTCCTCTATCTAGTTCCTGGGCTACTTTGAGGCCGAGCCGAATAGCACCTGAATGTTCATTAGCGCGTGTTGTCTGTAATTTTAAAGGTACTCACCAGCATAGAACTCAAGCTCAATGTACCTGTTCACGGTGGACGTCAGGTTTTCGTAGCTTAGACTCTTGGCCACCTGCTCGAAAAGCCGTAGACTGTCGTTGAGTAGGATTCGTCCTCGTTCGGCGTTTGCGCCCATGTCGGCCGCCTTTTTGAGGTTTTCTTGTGCTTTAAAGATGACGACATCGTCCGAGCTGCAGAAGCTTCCGCATTTCCTTCGTAAGGCTTCCGCAACAGTCTCCACATTCGAGCCTTTGGTGATGTTGCGATTGACAATCGCTTTGACTAGTTCTCGAGCAAGATCCTTGCCTTCTTGAACAGAGAACAGGCCCTGGAAAGTCATTCGACGCACCCGGTCTTGCGCCTGGGCGTCCGGTAGCAAGGCCAGGATGTCTTCGATCTTCTCCTCAAAGAGTACAAGCACAAATGCAATGCCCTCAACGATGTTGTTGATCATGGCGAGCAGGCTGGTAAGGGCCCTGTTCTCGCCTTGCAGTTCGACCTCCTCTTGCCGTGAAGAAACTCGTCCTAATGCTTCCGGTCCTGCTAACCCTTCGATGACGGCCTTGTTCGATTCCAGGAACTCTTGTAATTGCGCAAGAGATCGTTGAATGTCTTGAAGCTTGGAGATCTTCACCGCTGATCCATGGATTGGCCCAGTGGGTGAAGGCACAGATGCGATGATTGGCGAATTCCAGATTGATCGAATTAGACGCGCAACATACATCGCGATGCCATCATGCCGTGGTGAGGCGCGAACATTATCAACACTCAACCCCTCCACTGTCGCGCTTTCGGTCAAGTGAGCCTTTCCACCAAATTCGATGAAAACCCTCCGAGCCGTCTCAAGCACTTCTGGCTCTGTGACTTTGGTGATGCGTGAATCGGGGCCCACGTCTGAGCCTTGGCCGCATGCTACAGCCAGAGCGGTTGCAGCAGTCTCCGCAAGGCCGTATTGCTTCGCAAGCTTGCGAATGTCGCCTTCCGTACCCTCCTGTCCGCCTCCATTCTTAATGATAGCAGCAAAGATATCGACGAGTCTTTTCCGTCGCACCGTCTCAATGCCATTTGAAGTGATGATCGCGTACTCGGATGAGGGCAGGTCGAATTGAGTAGAAAGCTCGTTGCCGAACCCTAGCGGTTCTTTCCTTGCTGAAAACGGCGCAGTCACCTGTCCAATATCCTGCACTGTACCCTGGAGCTCGAGCGAAAGACCGGTCTCGGTGTACCGCGGAGGCTCTGAGCTCTCGCGCTGCCCTAGTAAACCTGAGTGTGGCGCCGACATGAACAGAACTTGGTTGGTGCTTCCAGCCTTGACAACAAAGTCAAAGAATGACCCAGGAGCATATCTGTTCCCGAGTCTAGTCTCTTGGAGAAAAGTGGAATCGAAACCTATCGGGGTACCGCCTTGGTATGGCTGCAGTTGTGTGGAATTATTCTGGGGAGATGCCTGACCATCGTTGGGTGGAAAGCGAATGTGTCGTAATTGCATGTTATTTGGTGCGCTTGTGCTGTCCGAGTTCCAGGTTCCGGAGGTCGTGCTGAGGTATAGTCTGCAGCCTGTTGACGTTGTCGCCATGAGGGACATGTAGTCCGCCTCGGAACTCGTGATAGGGCTCAGGCTGACAATCCTCATGCCGGTCAAAATTGACGGTTGTCGTACGAGGTGCATGCACATGGTCTGAATGCTGCTCAGGGTGCGTGTAATGACACATTCGAGGGATGCGGGCGCTCGCATGTGGTACACCTTGATTGTGCCGTTGGTGGAGAGCGTGTAGAGGAGGCTGCGGGTGTCGTCAATGGCCATCTGCTGCACACCGACCTGCGTAGTCGATCCATAGAAAGGCAATGCCGGCAGGGCAACTGCCTTGGTGACGTGGTTCGTCTTGCTGCACTTGCTCGAAAACCACCTGTCTTCCTGCTGGTAGTTGAGCTCGTACACGTCTTCGTTGTGCGCATCTCCAAAGAAAATACGGCCCGTCTTCGCTGAACCCTCGATGGTTAGGACGTTGATCCTGCGGACTGAAGTCGAGAGTCCGGTGCGGTAGAGTGTGACGCTGTGAACGCCCTCGGACCCTCGCTGGCACTCGACGGCGATCAAGAAGATGTCTGTGACGGTTGCAACCACCAGGAGGTACTCGATGGTGGCTACGAAGACACCGGCGCGGGGCTTGACCAGCTTCACGCATGTGATGTTGTTCGGCTGCTCTTCAAAACCCACCAGCTCGGGGTTCGGGTGTGTGTAATCCCACAGGTAGACCTGATTGTCCACCACAACCCAGGCGTGGTTGATCTCGGCGAACAAGCCCATGCTCGTGGACATTTGGGTGTGGTCGACCTGCTCGAAGACGGCCTCGGGGAGTCTATAGGATCGCAGTCTCTGGAACGGCGACCATGCCAGCGTGCTTGGGAGCTCGTACTCGCCGGATATGCCCTCTGCATAGTGCTATTAGCAACCCCCAAAATCTTCTGGTGCAGTGTCCTTCGCTACTCACGTCCAATGTAGCCCTCGAGAGACGGGTATCTGCTGTCCCTGTCCAGCATGCTGTTTATTGTGCGCGCCGCGCGCTCTATCGCGCTCTCCACTGGCGGCGCAGGCAGCGCCTGTGTTTGTTGCTGCTGCGCTGGGGGCTGCGACACGGAAGCCTGTCGTTGCAGCCCGGGCCGGTTCGGCGCGGGGGTATTAATGAAGGCGCCAGGCCCCGGGCGCTGCGGCGTCGCAGGAGGCATGTGGAACGCCATCGTGGTGGGTGGTGCGAGTTGGTGGTTGAAAGCGCGGCCTTTGTGAGTGCGAGGAAGGCTAGTTGGGGACGGGGAGCACGCGCCAAAGGCCGAGCATGCGCATCAGCTGTGGGCGCCGGGTCTAAAGATGCGACGGATATAGAAGCGCGCAGAAATGGAGAACAAAAAGGAATCAGAGATCGGGTCGCAATTGGCGTCGTGGTTTGAGTGTGCCAAAGCTGCAGTAGAGGTAAACAGCTTCTAGCTTCGAACCGGACAAGGATCCACACGCGCGCGTCCGAGCGCGTTTATGTCATCCAACTTTTTTGAGCTGTCTCAAAGAGGTTGAAAGAGGATACAAACAGAAACACAACCTTCATTTGTACGTACCCACGGCCACTGTCCTTCATTGTTATCATCTGAAGAGCTACACGCTAGCACTGGTCGTACCTTCCCTGGTATTCGCTCCTTCCAGTTCCTCCCGAGCTTAGACCTACTACAGTCCGAACTACCACGACGACGACCTTCACCACATCCACAATGTCGCTCTTCCGGCCAATGCTTCTAAGGGCTAGAATCGCCACCCCAGCGCGACGAACCTGCATCCGCTATTCCTCCACAGCCAGCGAACCTGTTGTCCTACCACGGCTCCAGTCCGATCTCAAAAATGCTCTTAGAGCAAAGAACAAGCCTACACTTACCGCCATCCGCTCATTACAAGCCGATATCATCAATGCCTCGAAAACCGCAAAGCCCATCACCACCGATGGCGCACTCTACTCGCTCATTCAAAAGCAAATAAAGGGCTCCACAACTGCAATCTCGGAGTTCGAGAACGCGAAGAGGGACGATCTGGTGCAAAAAGAGCAGGAACAGCTAGGTATTCTGAGGAAATATGCAGATGAGATTCCAAAGGTGGAGGAGAGCGAGATCGACGGTCTGATTCAGGCCGCTGTCAAGGCGTTGGAGGAGGGCAAGAGGACGTTTGGGAGCATCATGGGAAGGGTCATGGGCGGATTGAAGGGCCGGCCGGCGGATATGGAGTACTTGAACAAAAAGATTGAGCAGGCGATTGGCAGGAAATGAGCTGCTGACACTAGACCTCCACATGGCATACTGTAGATTATTGTACTTACGACTGTATGATGGAATGTGTATATGAGCGGAGAGGACGCCTGAAGTTGGGCACACGAGACCCTCGACGGGCTAGCCAACATACAGCATGGTTTGTGTGCATTGTGTGCATTGGAACTCACTGGGGCCTGTCTGAGTTCATCGGAATCTTTCTGGACGTCTGCCAGGACCCCCAAGGCTTGACAGATGTCAATACCCCACTCCACTCCAAAGCTGGGACCAATATCATCGTTACCAAGCACACCCACAGTGTTTGAATCGAGCTACAATTTTACCTTCATGCTACAACACACATTGGTGCTCGCGTCTAGTTACATCTAGGTAACTTCAGGAGCCGGTATAACAGCCCAAAACGCTCACCGTGAGGGCAGGGCTGGAGTTGCGGCTGAGCAGCATGCCGCCGGTGGGTCGTAAGCGGCATTCCCCACGAAGCGCCGCCAATCGAATCCTGCTTCGTCCTCAATGCGCCCTGACGTCACTCGTGGTTGCATGTGTCGAACCGCGCATGCATCCCATCTCTTCTGTCGGAACGCTTGGAGGCAGTGTAAGGGTGGCATGGATAGAGAAGATGAGATCTTGGGTACAGATGTCCAAATTTCTGTCTGTTGAAGTCTAAAGTCGTCTGAGATGAAGCCGCAATTGGGCAGCATAGCAGCGAACATGCCCAACTACTATGCCCAAGTATGTTCGGATTCATGCCTGAGACATAGGATCGCAGGGAGAAGGATTTCTGAAGATCAGGGGGTCCCCTCCACTCAGCATGCGTGTTAGCGCCATGGCCACAGCAAGCCGCGATGACGCAGCATACCACTCGGCATGCAAAGTTGGTCGCACTCGCACACCATCAGCACACCTCTAAGCTTTGGGCCTTATATTACGTTACTGTCCTTCGTTGCAACTTTCCAAACACCCACACACGCTTGCGCTTATCCAACAAAAAAGCGCCGATACCCGACGCAACTATTCGGAGCGGTTAATCCGGCACCACCCCGCGCATAGTGTCTTATCACACCAACTGTCGCAGTAACACGCACAACACGCAACGATGTATCGATCTTCTACCGGAAACCTGGACCACTTTGACGATGCCCCTCCGCCACCTCGTGGAGGAGGTGGAGGAGGAGGTGGTGAGCGTTGGGATCGTGCAAGATTTGAGAGCATGAGAAGAGGGCCTCCACCACCACCATCTCAAGGAGGCGGAGACAGCGGCAGCAGCCGTGGAGGCGGACGCGATGATTTTGGCGGTAGCCGTGGAGGACGGGATGGTGGCGGTCGTGATGACTTCCAATTTGGCGGCAGCCGTGGAGGACGTGACGGAGGCGGTCGGGACGACTTTGACCACTTCCGCTTCCAAGAGCACGACAAAGGCCCTGGCTACCACCGTGATGTCGACATTCACGAGGATCGTGGTCCTCGCCGCGGGCCTCCGGTCATGGAGAGAGAACGCTTCCGCGAAGTCGACGACCGCTTCAGCCAACCCGCACGCCGCCGAACCAACCTTTTCGAAGAGCCAACTCCATCTGAGGTCGCCAATCAGGCACTTGCACCATATCGTCGCAAGTCGGTCATCGACAAAGATATCAACATCGATATTGACATCAATTCGAGACAAGGACAACTTGTGCCTGCCCGATCGGCACGTCCTGCGCGACCACAGTACATCCGGAGACAATCTTCACTTGATACATTCGATCGTCGACCACTTCCTCGCTACGGCGACGTTGAAAAGATTGAGAGGAATGAATACCACGAGTACCGACTACCTCCCAACGTACCAATCCCGCTTCCAATCCGCGAACACCGTCGCCGATCGCCACCTCGTCGATTCCGTGAGGAAGACGACTTTGAAGAGATTAGATACGATGATCGTGGACCACGAGGTCGAGGTCGCGAGGAGGAGTCGTATCGCGAGGTCGAAGTGTCCAGGGAGAAGAGTCGCGTGCGAAGGAGCAAGAGTGTAGCGAAGTCGACCCGCAGCTCTTCCATCTCAAGTTTCGAGGAGATCCAGCCTTCTCGAGCCACCTTTGGCAAGAAGGGCAGGACGCGCATGCCAAAGCGATTGGTGAAGAAGCAAGCTGTTATCGAGTTGGGTTATCCATTTGAAGAAGAGGTGAGTGAGACTAACGCTATACTGATTGATATCTGACTCTTTTAGGATGACTTTATTGTTATCACACGAGCCCTCGAAAAGGACCACATTGACGAAGTAATCAAGATTAGCGAGAACTACAAAGAAGGTGCGAAGCTCAAGATCTCACACAACTCACAATCTCCATCTAATCCGACGACAGAGAAAATGACCTACGTGTACGAGGAGAAGTACGACGCTCCACCTCCACCACCTCCAGAATCCATCGCACCACCTCCACCCCCTCCAGTCATGCACGCACCACCACCACCTCCTCCAGCTTCAGTCTACGCCCCTCCACCTCCAGCATCTGTCTACGCACCTCCTCCCCCAGCATCCGTCTACGCGCCCTCCGTCCGCGCCCCCTCGCCCCACCACCAGCACGAAGAATACGTCCAAATCGAGCAATCCAGTCACATCCACGGGCCAGCCACATCCTTCCTGCCCGAGAGCCGCACGCTGGTGCGTCGCGACGAGCGCCACGACTACCGCTCCGAGCGCGACATCAAGGACGAGATCCGCATGCTCGAGGACGAGCGCCGCATGCTCAAGTACGAGCGCGAGACGGACTACGAAATCATCGAGCGCCGCGACCCCAAGAGAGAGGTTATTCGCGTCGATAAGGATCGCAAGGGTAGGTTGGCTCTTGTGCGCTCTGCGCGATAGTTTTGTTGATTTCTGGGTGTAGGACGACGGGATCGGCCGAATCCGAAGTTGGTGGCGGCTATGATGTCGACTTTGACGTGAGGGGTTGGATGGGGAAGGAGGGTGGAGTTGGGCTGATGGGGTTTTTACTTCTTTACGATTTACGGCTGGGATTTCGACTTTGTCTTCATGATCTCTTTTTTGGAATGGATGTTTGGCGCAGATATACAGGCTAATTTTATAGCCACCATATGGTTAATAACGATGTTCATGTACATAACGCACCTCACGTATCTCACCATCTCCTTCTTCCTCAGTACCTCCACACACACCCACCAACATCTTCACACATGCATCACCCACCACGTTCCCCCTCCTTACAAATCCTTCTTAACAACAGGCACCAACCCCTTCTGCCCCGCAATCCACCCATCCAACCTCGCATAGCAATCCAACGTCATGAAAACCCCTACACACCACATTAGCAAACCTATTCACACCCAGTCTCGCTGCCCTTCCAAACTAACAAAAACCACTTACCCAAAGCCAAATACCCCCCATACATGCCCCCCAGCCCCTGCACACCCCTCTGGCTTACGCTCAATTCCTCCCAACTCAACATCTCCGCAAAGCACACCAGCGTCGTGAGACTGCACTCGAGCCCAAAGACGAGTAAGGCCAAAGGGATGCGTGGGTCATTGCGTAGGAGGGCGGGGATGGCCCATAGGGTGAGCGGGAGGTGGTAGGTTAGTTCGAGGAAGGTGAGGAGGGGGAACCATGGGCTGTGGGGGGTGATTAGTTGGAGGGAGAGATGGTGAGATGGGATGGGGGTTAGATTGGGGGAGGATGGGGGAGATGGATGGGACGTACGGTGCGTTGTAGAAGAAGCGGTCGCCGTATGTACCGACATACCATTCGCGGAGTGAGCCCATCCAGAGGGGTTTTATTTGGATGGGGTAGTAGGCTGTTAGGTCGAAAGCTGGGATATTTGTTAGGATGAATCTGATTACTCCAAATCTACGGGAGGGGGGGTTTATTTTCCCGTCAGAATTCTAAGGGTGTTTCCTTTGCAGTGGTATTTGCGATTCGCTGCTGCGGTGTGGTTGCGATCGTCGAGGGAAGCTTACCTAGCATGACGGGAATGTGGATGAGGAAGAAGATGAGGTACACGAGGTCGCGCTTGCGCTGGAATATGGAGGTCACCATCGTATGTTCGGATTTGGATGTTTTATCGGTTGAGATTGTGTTGATGTTGTTTGCGAGACGCGATGTGGGTGGTGGCAGGTGTCCGTTGCGCGTTGGCAACTCGTGGCGTGGTGTGGGCGCGGGGCGGGCCGTACTTTCTCTGCTTTCCACAACGCTCGACTTCTCCACGCCACCATATTCGTATCTTCGATCCAAGTTTTTGTCTATTTGTCAATGTTTTCGCTTCTTGTGGGAAGTCGGTATCGCTTTCGGGAATCCTGAGTCACACAATGCTCGTGCCCGGAGATTCTTAATTGGAGCAGCAGGCTGGCGATCTGTCGCGTCTCAGGGTGTACTGCCTCGCATGCAGAAGGATCATGCATTACTTCGTACAGCCTTGGGGCATATGTGCATCTCAGGTAGAGCCTGGACCCATAAAAGTAATTATCCTTGCAGCATAACATGCAATGTTGGCATTCGGATACGGCACTATATATTTGCTCATGGTCTCTGCTGACTTCACATTCTTCTTCGGTCATACTTAGCTGACCCTCCTGAGAGCTTCCGCCAAATATGGCCCTCAAAGTCGAACTCTGCACCGATGCAGACATGCTCCGCGCCTTCGAGATCATCTCACTCGCTTTCGGCCAGCAACACGCTTACGTCAACGCCGTCTGGCCGGAGCATGAGACTGCTGCTGGTTGCGCTGCTGGAGCAGAGCGCCTCCTTGGCGCTAAACAAACTCAGCCTTGGACGCACCTCTGTAAAGTCGTCGACACAAATACCGACGAGTTCATCGGGTTTGCAAAGTGGGATATATACGATGGAGTGCTCCCTGAGGTGCCTACGGGTATGCCACCGCAGTACTACAAAGACGACGACGCAAAAGAGTATGCGGAGTATATCTGGAATGAATTTACGAGACGAAGGTGGGATGCTGTTAAGGCGAGTGGAGGGAAGATTGCTTGTGAGTAGATGGATGGCTTGCAGGTTTGGCAATGAGACGAGGCTAACCACGAGAACGAAGCACTGGATATCATGTCCGTAGATCCTGCGCACCATCGTCGCGGAGCGGGAACGTTGTTGATGCAATACGGCGTCGAAATTGCAGACAAACTTGGTTACCCAGTGCGTATGCACCGAGCCCATCGCGTACCATGCCACACTAACATACTCTGAAGGCTGTAGTTGAAGCCTCTCGAATGGGGTGGCATCTCTACAACAAGTTTGACTTCAACATTCTCGAGGATGTGTTGATCGCAAACCCTCCTAAGCAGCAGGGTCAGCAAGAGCAGTTTATCTATTGGATGCGTCGACCGGAGAAGGCAGCTCTGCCTCAGTGATTCCGCGAATGAAGTACCCGTAAATGCCGGATTGGGAAAGATGTGCATTATGCATGTGTACCCTGCCCTTAAGCTGAGGGGGCTTGGTGGGACGGAACGTTCTCTCTAACAAGCTTATCCTTCTTCACAGATGATTGTCTTTCCTTCAATGTATCTCACCTCATGTGCGGACATCTTGCTTTCCTTCTGGTCACGTCAATATCTCAAGAGCATGCGTCTTTACGTTGCCCATATGCTAGTCGAGAGATTGTGCCCAGGAGCAGAGCCTCAAAGCGATGATGCCCGCTTCCCTGTACCCTTTATGAACTAGAGCCCGAACGTGTTCAAATGATTAAGAAGGAGGCCTCAGGTTTGTCATTAACAAAGCATTGGGGCCTGAAAATTTCTTCGTCGTAGGAGCATTATGATAACACCACACGAAGAAATATGCAGGCCATATTCATTTGCACGTAATTAGTGTAAGGCAAGTCGTTACTACAGGCTTTAAAAATATTCTGACGTTCTGCAATGCCTCGGCAGCTTTTCAGTCACATATTAAGATTTATCTTGTTTCTCAAAGATCTACAGATAATCTATATATGTCACCTAGCAGATAGGTAGACGGTGTAGCAGATCAGTTCTGCCCGAGTAAACCTTAAAGGCAGGATACTCCAGACCCTTTCCCCTGCTTCTGTGCGCTACTCCACGTTTTTTCAGCCCAACCTTCTCGCGAAGGGCTGGCTGAAGCGGCTCAACTGACTAGACTGATTGGTCCTGCAGATCTTCCCTGTTGGATTTATGCCGCAGCTCTGGATGTCTGAGGTGCCATTATATAACAACCTTTGCTACAGATTCCTGTTATCCTACTCGCAATAGCCACTAAGGTCGTACCTACTACTGCCAACATGACCATCAAAGGCAGCTTTCTAGCCATTCTTTCCGCACGAGACATCTCAGCGTTGAGACCACGCGACAACGTCGCAGAATGTCAGGCTGTTCTCCTTTTCCTAAAGGCAGCAGCTTTTTGTTCCACGTTCAATGGCCTTAAAGATGCTACGAGAACAGCTACTGGAGCAGGCTTGCTCAAGACCACCACTGCTACGGTCGCTGGTGCTCCCTGCACAGTCACTGCAGAACGTGCAACAATGTGCGTTCGTGCTTTTGAGATATATACTGCACAAGAAGGCTATGTACCCGTCAAAATCCAGCACCCCATTGCTCTCTTTTTTCGTACAAGCAGGACCTCGTTTCTGTGCCTCTGCTCATCTTGCTAACATGACTTTGCAGAACCTCCATGACCACAGTATTAGTATCTGGTCCGATCATCACTGCAACCACAGTTTTGAATGCTCTAACGCTGAAGGTGCGCTCAAAGCAACAGCAATATCTCTCATCCCGCGCTGATTCTAGCCCTAGAGCACAAGTGTCGTCCCCACTCCAACCATTTTATCTACAACCACTTTTGATGCAAGCCCGATTATTTCAACGCAGGTTACAACTTCGGTAATTACACAAACAACGTACGTCCTTACCTCTCCAGCTCCCCCCATGTTGAACTATCCAAAGCGGAGCCAAGGCTAACTGTACTGTTAGTACTTTTGTAACAATCATCACTCCCATTGTAGCCAAACACGCAGCTGCGAAGACACCAGCACTCACCGGCTCGATCAAGTCAACACCAAGCCCTATCAAATCTCCAACTCCTACTAAGAAGGCAGGATCACAACCAGCTTGCACTATAAAAGGCCCTCCTGCATAGATCACAGCCTTCGTCTGGGATGTCGTTTCCCAGGCCTGTTCGAGAATCGGGCAGCTAAAGACGACGACTGTCTCGGTCGCAGGCTCGGACCGTGTAACGACCATTCTCTAGACAGCCTCTCCCATCTGCCAAACCAACACACCACTCGCTAAAACCGACGTACAGATAGTAACAACCACCGGACCACAGACGACAGCCACGACAACCTCCACACCCGCCGCCGTTATCGCGACTATCGCCGAGGCTCCTGAAGCAGTCACCAACATCATCACAATCACAAATGCTCCAATAGCCCAGGTTGTCACTTCTACCGCAACAAGCACACAAACGGTAACGTCCACGCTGTCCGTACGCGACTCGCAATGCACGCCCGGAACTCGTCCCGGTGGTGGATTTTTTCCGTGGCAACTTCGAAAGCTTCTGCGGCCAGAATTGCGTGCCTGTTGTTGGCCAAGTGTAAGGTCAAGAATTTCAGCCCGGCTTCCCCACTTTTATCCGGTTCTGCGACGGACTTCTATCGGGGGATGCAGTTTACAACAAGGTGACTGGGGTTTGCACTTCTTATTTCTTTCAAGGCCGTCGAAGCACGGACCCTGTGTTCGATTGCGCAAAAGACCGATCTGGCGGTGCTCAGCGTGATAAGAAGTGAGCGCTGGTGCTGTATGGTGGCAGTGTGGGTTGATGAGCATAGTATATCTACAGTGGTGCCTGATCGATCTAACAGGAAAGTTAGGAGGTGTCGTTGACAACTCTCATCTAGAAGCGCACGAGGCTATGGCATCCTGGAGATTTCTAGTTAATCTTGATTCACTTTCTAACGACTAAAGACTATGCCACAAATGTCCAAGATATCGCATCACGAACCTCGCCTTCTTCAGAACTTGAGATTATGTCTTTCACACTCAGCTATACGCCCGATCAGCAACAACATCTTCCGCCCCCATCTCGTCCTCACAAGCAACAAGCTCAGCCTGCAAGCTCCCGTCATGCAGCTTCCACGTACCTACTCTCACCTTTTTCTCCACAGTCCTCAGGTGACTGATGCCTCCACTGCAATTCTTGAAAGCCGCCGACCTGGGTACAGAGTTGTATGCCAGGACCAACAGCTCGTTGATCGATTCCCAAGCCGAGCTCGGTCTCCTGGCCCAGAAAATCGCAAAGATATGGATCAAGGCTAGCAGGACGTGTATGTAGAGCAGCGCAAGATTTATGTACTGACTTTTCTTTGGCAAGCGTCCTTGCGGTTGCATATTTGTATTGCTGGTAGTGGGCTTTGATGAAGGGCCCAGATGAGTTGCGTTCGGGTATCGCTCTCTATCCATGAAAGTGTGGTTCTTAGCTTTGTGAGGTAGCAGCTCTGGCCTGAGGTCGTGGCTTGCTGGGTCATTGGCCACGAGCTGGCGGGAAAGGCCCACTCGGGAGAGCGCGTTGAGAAAGAAGAGTGTTGTGACATATCTAGAGACCAAAGTTACAAGTCAGATATCTTGAGGTGCATATAAAACGTGGTTTAGAATGGTGAAACCTACTCAAAATCGATGGTGGCACCCCCGGCGTCAGGTTGATCCGCTCTTCGTAACCCAGATTGATTCAGCAGTGCCTCAAAACTCGTCATGACGAGATTGTTGCCCGGCATCGAAGCTTCAGGCATTGAAGGTGCGAGAGCGTCCAGGCATGGCTGCTCTATGCGTATAGGTTTGGAATAGAATAAGGCGGTTTCGGGATCCAACATGCTAGTCCACATGAATGACCAGGTACTGAGAGCATAGGGCTCATCGAAGTGCTGAATGCCCGGATTTGACTCCCATGACCACATGTTCGACTTCTCGCTCTGCATAGTTTGGCCCGTCGCCCATCGAGCATCGATTACGCAAGTGTACGCGTATGTGACTTCTGGACTCTGAATAAGCTGTATGACTAGTGCACTACCCAACCCAAGGTCTGAACGCAGTGGAAGCCATTTGGCACGAGACTGTATGGTATTAGCAGCATTAGGCTGTAGGGCATCTCAATGTGCTAGATTGAGGTCTGTAAAGTCCACCACTTTCACAGGTCCAGGGTCCATGCTGATATTGTCCGCTCTCCAGAATCGAGTTTGCTCCAAAATCGGAACCTCGAGTTTGGATGAAGGTCCAGTGATCGTAGTCCGGTCTCTGCACACTATTCGAACCACGGGAAACTTCCCTCCTTTGGTAAATATGATACGATTGCTGGGAGTATTTCGAAGTCTCGTTTTCCATCTAGCCTCATTAGGGAACGGTTTATTGGTATGCTCTTTTAGGAGATGCATATGCGATGTAACACCTAAGTGAGGTGTCATAGCCCAGGTATCAGGTTGTGGATGGGTATTAATTTCCCCGGGAGTCGGTAGATTGCCACGTATCAAACCAGGTGGCGGATACTTGTGAGCGGCGCCACCAGGTACATAAAACGAAAAGCCGGAACGTGTGGGGCGAGGAACCGCTGCCTCTCCCATAAGTACTCTCAATGATTCGTACAGGCATCCGCTGAAGTCCATACGCAGAGGGGTCAGGTGGCATCATTCGTGCCCAGTGTGGTTTCGAGTAAGAAACATGGGCCAGGGATCGTCGTCGAGGCCTCCGACATAGAAGTGTGTACTAGTCGCTTTGATCCACAGCTGAAAAGGGATAACCAAAAGAGCCGATGCTGGCCCAACCGTCGTCACGAGGGTGTTATAAGTGAACAAGAGTAGAAAGAGAACGGTTTTAGAACGAAGAAGTGGTGTAAAGCAGGATCGTATCCCAACGCCCTTCGAAGAGACGCGTCTACGACTAGTGATGGATGTCGTGATCTTGTTGATGAATCTGGCTGAGCGCAACAACGTGGGGCTTGCAAGTGTGAGTCCGGATTCGACAAAGCATAGGTCAAGGCCATCGTTGAGTAAGTGATAACGAACTAGGTCCAGTACGAGTGAAGTGAGAGATGCAACAATTGCTAGCTCCTTCTTTAAGTCACCTTCAACGCGCGCCATGGTTTTGAAATGTCATAATGAGCATACGTGGAATTTAGCTGCGAGTTGCAGGCCAAACATGAAGTATTTCGATATTTCGCTTCCCTGGATGTATGTTCTTGCGTTTAAAACGGTGTTGGCGACTGTAACAACAACACTGTAACAACAACAGGCACTATGTGCACAAGAGTTTTGAGTAGCGTTTGAACCCAAGACCTGCTGACAATGACTTTGGGTTTCTCTTGTGTGCGAGATTCGATTGTTGGATATTCTTGCTCACTGTAGGATAGTAGAGATTTGAGATCAGAAGTACTCGGTCGAGGCTGGAGATAAATATGATATCGTTCAGATTAACGAGGGATGTAGCGCTGACGAACATCCAGATCTTTTTACAGTCGCAGGATCTATAGACTGAGCTCTTGGTAGTTTGATTGCTTGGAGCCTTGTGCTCGGAGGTAATTCCTGTGAGTCGGACTCGATGTCCAGAAGCAGTTGGCCGGCTCATCAGGGCCGGGGCATGGTGTTGCACTGTACCTTTGGTGTGACGATTGAATAGACATGTACCCCATGCGAGGATGTGGAACAGTTTCTTCCAACCGAACTCCGTCAGGCTAGTTGTATAGCTACTGAACCTCAGATAACAATCGCAGCCAGTCGCACAACTGGTTGGCAGTTTGTCGTCTTTGCTTCAGGTATTAGTCTAGGTCGTCGGCCCACGTACCGGAAAGCGAGATGCATTTTCGTTTGGACACTCGTGAGCCGCAATGAAATGGGATTTGTACAGACGTGAACAATCTCTGCGACCGGAGACCTTTTCGACGCTGCCTGCATCGTGTACCGTTTCTCGTGAACGCACGTGCGACAGGTCCGTTCCATGTGGGTCAGGTCGTCGGAAACAATGCGTCCTCAATGCAGAAGAGTACAGTAACTGCAATACTGAGTCGCCGAGGTGAAAAGGATGTGAAGTTGCAAGACCATTGGAGACCGATAGGTTCGCTAAGAAGCGAACCGCGCTAGCGAGCTAGAGAGGGAAGGAGGGTTCTGAGGTCGAGTCTGGCGTCGCTGGTCACTTCAACGTGATTACAACAACACCCCTCAGCACCTTTTTCGGTGACATAGCACAGGGATATAAACACTTGAATAAATCACAACTTCATGTCACCTAGGTAAAAGCACAGCCGTGCGCGCTACGGTAAATAACTTATAAAGATTACACTGCCTGTACTTTTGTACTTTAGTAGACACAAGAGAAGCCGTACTTTCAGTGTGCGACATGTGAGGATATGAAGATTTCCATATTCACAAAGCTGCGTAAAATGGAGTCTAATTGCAATCCTTCGCTACCTACACACCCTCATCAATAATACCTCGAGAACACTTAGTAAAACTATCACAATCCTGATGTACATAGAACACCCAAGTTAGAAGAGAAAAGCCAATGAATTATTTCCTACCTGGGTAGACAGCTACAACTACTTCTTCTCATACGTATCTGTTTCTAGTCCTACTTCCCTGCAACATCAGTCTCTAGAACTAATATGATACGCACAGAGAAGCTCGAGCCTCAACCTTAATAAAAGTCTCACTCAGTTCGACAGGCCCACAGCATACCCAACTCGCGAAAGCAACGCCCACCCATGGTCTGCAAAGAAATGTACACCTCGAACTGCGAAAGTGATACTATGTGATGCGCTACTAAGGCTTATGAACGCCAATAAACGTCCTCTCCCCCCTAAACATATCAATACTCCTCGCAAAATGATCATCCTCATCATCCTCAACTTTAACAAGTACACCATCCACCATTTTTGCCCTCTTCATCTCCCCACCAACTCCATCCAGCCCACCACCATCCTCTCTCAACGTCGCCCTCCTGCCCCCAGCCATACGCACCTCTTCAGCCTCAACAACAGTCTCAATCCCCGCAGGCACACTATCCTCCTCTCCCCACGGCAGCGCATCGATATCGATAGCGTTCTCGCGCCCAAGCATGCACATCACAATCACACGTGCGCCGGCTTTACTTATAACCTGGTTTGCATGCTTGCACTGGTCGTTATTGCAGCACTCCAGACAGCCCTCAAGGCACGCGCAATTGGTCAGTCGTTCGCACGCCTGCGCGAGTAACGTATCCACGTGTTCGAATGCCTTAGTGCTAATCCCGCTTCCAGATGCGCCGCCTTTCGCATCATAGAACGTCAGGCGCGCGGGGCGTTTCCGCTGCGTGGGTTTCTTTGCGAATTCCTTGGGGGCGAATTTACATTCCGTCCTAACGTCGCCGGGCATGCTGATTACGAAATTGGGCATCAGGGAGAGGACGGCGTGTTCAGCGGCGTGGATGCCAGCTGCGATGTTCAAGCGCCTGCCTTTCAGGATCTCGAGCGCGGAGCGCGGGACGTCGAGCCACATGCCTTTTGAGTGCAGGACGATGGGCGGATTATCGACCTGCACGGCGTCAAGAATGCGGCGCTTTTTGTCGATTTTGAAAAAGCCGTACACGACTTGCTTGATGCGGATGGGGCCGTAGTAGGCGCGGCATTTGGAGCCGGGGATACGGCGTATGGCTTCGGTTTCGATGGGGTCGATGTCCGTGTAGTCGCGTTGTTGTGTTGTCCAGTCTACTTTTACGTATTCGACTTTGGCGAGCATGCGTTCCTGGCTGAACTCCTTCACCAGGTATGTATTGCCTTGGTGTAGGAATATGCCGCCATCGTATAGCGTGAAAAAGGCGCGCGAGGCTTCGAGTTCTTCGAGGACGGTGTTCTTTCCATTCGTCACGTCGATGATGGCGAAGTGGTCTTCTTCGGTGTCGCGGATGGCTACGAAGCGCGAGGGCTGGGGTAAGAAGCGCTCGTTGACATGGTAGAAACCTTGCTTATCACGGCGCATGCGTTCGCGCGCAACCTTTGGCAATAAGGCGCCAAAGTACTCTGTGTCAGTCTCGACATTGATAGGCATCTCGTGCGCAGCGCATTGGATGTGGCCCTCGACAACGAGCATGTTTTCGAGATCGACTTGCAAAGCACAGTTGGGCTTGGTGAAGATCTCCGATGGGTTGGACATGTAGTATTGGTCGGTGGGAAAGCAGTCGCCAACGAGTACGGAGAGCGAGTCTTTATTGCGGCGGCCAGCTCGACCACTCTGCTGGCGGAGGTTGGCAATGGTGTAGGGGAAGCCAACAGTCAGGACGGCATCGAGGGTGCCGATGTCGACTCCGAGTTCGAGAGCGCTGGTGCAGACGATGCCAATGAGTTTTCCGTCGAACATCTCACGTTCGATTTGACGGCGATCTTGCGGCGTATATCCGCCTCGATAAGACATCACTCGCGCGAGCACCTCCGTTCGTTCGAGATTCGTCAACTCCGTCTTTACAGCAGCCAGAAGAGCTTCACACTGCTTCCTAACCCGACAGAATGCAATCGCTCTTACTCCTCTCAACATCAGCTGGCAGAACAGCTTCGCAGTCTCTGCCATACAGTCTCCTCTCCCAGACGTAGGATCTCCCGGGTCTTTGAATGGTGTATTCCAGCACAAGAACTCCTTGCGGCCAGAAGGCGAGCCATCAAAGTCCGTCAGACTAACCTCATCAACACCGAATATTGTCTTCATATGCTCTTCTGGATTCGCAACAGTCGCGGAGCAGGAGATAAACTTGACGTGGCGGTTTCCCACCGCCGCGCATATCCTACGCAGTCGTCTCATGATGTAGGCCATGTGCGCTCCAAACAGGCCGTTGTAAACGTGCAACTCATCCACCACCACGAAACGCAGATTTTGCAAGAACGTCCGCCAAGCGCCCTCTTGTGGTAGTATGGTAATATGCAACATATCCGGGTTCGTGAAGATGATGCGAGCTTCATCTCGGATGTAGTTCCGATCTGCCATAGGTGTGTCTCCATCGAATGTCTCAACAACAACTTCTTCCAGACCCGTCATGAAACGAAGTAATTCTTTCACGCTCTTCCTCTGATCTTGCGCCAGCGCTTTCGTCGGGAAGATGTACATGGCTCGAGTTTCTGGATCCTGCTCCAGTTGATGCAGAACCGGAAGTTGATAAATGAGCGATTTGCCCGAGCTGGTTGAAGTCGATACGATAACGTTATGCCCCTCGTACAAATTGTTGATTGCTTCCGCCTGATGCGCGTACAGTTGCGTGATGTTCTTGGTGTTGTACAGTGCATTAACCATATTCTGCGACAGCTGGAAGTTCAGATCGCCGTAAATGGGTGGCTGTGGATCAAACACTCGATGGCCGTCTGGCACAATCTGACCAGTGTACCATTCCAGCGTCTTGATCTCATCGACGATGTCCGGGATGCTCTTCCGTTCTTTCGGTATCGTGCTTGGTGCAAGTGCCCTCTCGGGACCCGGTGTCGAGGCTCTGCTCTCCGCCGAAACAGGAATGAAAGGCTGCGATACCTCTTTCAATTTCTCCACTGCATCCGATTTGTCCTCTGCACATTGGTTCAGAAACGCGTTGACCGCAGAAGTGAACTTGACGTTCCGCTTCTCGATCAGATTCATCATCTGTTTCTGGCTATAAACCGGCATTTTCAAGTCTTCATTACGCAATTTCTGCGTGGCCTTGGTCGGCTCGCCGGTCTTTGCATGCTGAACCTGCCGCTTCAAGTCTCCATCAATGAACTCAAACAGCAAGACTTCCTTGTGCTCGCCCTTGTCTGGTTCAGGCATGGTAATGACAAAGTCCTGCGTTTTCCGTCCTTGTACATGATCTTCCTGGCCCATCAGATTAATCTGCAGCATCGCTTCGTCCACGTATGCAAAGGTAATTGCCTTTGGTATCAGAGCCGTGATTTGCGCCACATCTTCGATAACCAAGTCGCGCTTGATGTGTCCTTCGACCGTAGCCCTAAGATTTTCAAGCGTCGTTGCGAGATGCTTGCGCGTGCAGCAAAAGGTGTAGACGAGGTTCAACGCTCGATGTACCTGAGCTAGCTTCGTGAAGTGCTCAGGCCATGGTATTGTCGTTTCGACAATGGTAGAGGAGCCATGGCGGGCCAACGTCGGTTTCGCTGCGCCATTCTTCTTCGGCGTTCTGCGTGGCTTTTTGCCGCCATCGTGTGTCTTCGTTGGTACGGTGGTGGTGGAGGTGATGGAAGTGGTCGTGACGGTACCATTCGCCTCATCTTGCAATTCGGTATGCGCGGCTTCTGGGGCAGGCGTCCTCGGCGATTCCGCGTGTTCGTCGCATGTTTTCCGTTTGCGCTTACGTACGGTCTGATCCGAGACTGTCGCTGCTTTCAACCGGGGCATCGTTTGGTCATGTTCGTGTTCTCGGCATGAGAGGTCGTGAGCTTTGTTCGAGGGTGGTCAAGATCGATGACGCAATGGCGCAGAAGGCGCGATAGAGAGAAGGTAATTGATAACGTCGCGATCAGTCTAGATATCTATGAGAATCTTAATGGTGCTCTGTGTCTGGCTGTTGGAGTTCACAGGTTGCTGGAGTGCCAATCTCATGTAAGAAGTACATCACGCGTGACGCGTTTTCGCGCGATCACGTGTTACAATGAAAGCAACATTTCAACTATTCCCGCACTACGTCTAGCAGGCCAAACACGCAGGACAGTGTTTGTATCACTCTTAAACCCTTTCTTAGCGTTGTTTTGATAACATCTATGGATTAGCCTCTGGATACTCAAATCCCAAATGCTAACGCTATAGTGCTAGGTACCTACTTATTATGACCATGATGGGATGTATAACATGGCCTGGAGGCAATATTGAAGGCCCGTAAACCCTGTTTAGGAGGCTGGAAAATACAATACCAAACCACCAACACCACAAAACAAGCAAAGAGCTACGTAGCCCCCAGAACCACTCACCACTCCCTTTTACAACCCCACTCCACCCATCGCCGCATCCATCTCAGAACCACCTGTCCCCACCCTCACTCCACCCACCCATACCCCGGCAGCGGAAAATTCCCAGAGCTAGTAAATGCCGCCCCAAGATACTTCTGCGCAGCTTCCGCAACGCCCGTCCACGCAATAATCGCAAACACCCAATTCCGTATCCCAATCCCCCAAACCGTCTGCGGCGCAAGCACACTACTTACCAGCGGCGGAATCTTCTGAAACTCCTTCACAACCGGTCTTATCTGCATTTCATACCCCTTCAGTCCTGCCTCCAGATCGCCGGGGTGCGACGCCAGCTCACCAGCCAGCATATACGCGCCCCCCAGTGCAAGACTCGTGCCGCCGCCCGTGGGTCCCGCTGCAAAGGCTGCGTCGCCGACGAGGACGATGCGGCCTTTGTGCAGGTGGGGCAGTTTGACTTGGACGATTTCACTTGCGTAGAAATCGTCTGCGAGGAGCATGGCATCGAGAAGGGTATCGGTGCGCCAGCCCGCGCCGCGGAAATGGGTGGCGATATATGTCCTGAGGGCATCGTCGCCCTGAGTAGATGCTTCGCGGAACGGCAATGTAGCATCGGTGACGCTGGGTGGGAAAATTGCCATGAGCATAACGCGCGTAGCGCCCGCTGGATCAGCGCTGATACTAGCAAACCTGCCGCCGGGGGCGCTGTATCCTTGGCCGATTTTACTTCCGTGCAGGAGGTCTTGTTTGATGGAGAAATATGCTGTCCAGCTATTTGTCGGGACGATGTGGTCTCGCACGCCGCACTCGAGAGCCATAGCGCGCGTGCGCGAAGTAGCGCCGTCGCAGGCGACTACGAGGTCGAAATCTGAGGTCTTGGTGCCGTTTAGGAATTCGACTGTGACGGGACCGGAGAGTGAGGTGCTTTGCTGCATGGAGGCAATTTGCTCGTTGAAGATGTACTCGATCTTATCGTTATTCTGCGTGAGGTCGAATAGCACCTGCGATAAATTCCCTCGCAGGATTTCGTACTCAGAAATAATAGACTGCTGCTCTGGGTTTCCTGTAGCTCGGATGACTCCGTAGGGACGGCCGTCGTCGCGGACAAAGCTTACGCCCTCCTCTTGCATCGATTTGGCGCGCACTTGGGCTTCCATGCCGGTCATCTTGCGCATGACAGACACGCCTGCGGTGCGGATGTCGACGGCCTGGCCACCGGTGCGTAAACGTGGAAAGCGTTCAATGACGGTGACTCTTGCGCCAGCTTTGGCTAGCCAGTACGCTGTTGCTGGGCCTGCGATGGAGGCTCCGACGACGAGGACCTTCAAACCTGACATTGTTTCTGCTCGTTGATTCTGTGCTCATTGATACTGAGAGGTGGTGTGCCAAGTGCGTGCGGACTTATGAAGCGGCTTATATGGCGATATTCGTCGAAACAGTCGAAGCTCTTGAACTCTCAGAAACAAGCAGCATGTAGCAGCTCGAGAAAAGCTTGTACAAAAGCTTAGGTTCAACGAAGTGCATGCAAGCCTTATACACTACCATGAGGTAGGTCTCATCGGGACAAGGATGGTTACCTAGCCAGAAGCGGAGCAAGAACTATCCGTCTCGCTACCCGAACACAGCGCACCTCCGGATGGGCCCCTAACAATCCGCTGCACACGATTTTCGTCAATATTGTATTGTCTCGCTTGGAGGCTCGGCTGCTACTTGACGTCATTCTTCGTACTGAGAGAACGCACGTACCTTAGAAACTCCTGATCGCGGATGCTAATCGTGCCCACACGCATCGAAGGATTTTGATTTCAGCCGAATCACTCCTTATCGGCTTCGTAACCATCGCACCATCTTCCGTAGCTCTTTCTCCTACATATATTCCAAGCTGTAATACTCGTCTAACCGAGCGTCACAAAAATCAACCATGAAACATTGAGCACCAAAATACTCGTAACATCTCAATTCATCGCCCATATTTTGATTACCATATCACTTAATGCATGCATGCACATCATCCGCAGAAAAGACAGATTCCACATGCCCCAACAAGCAATTCACCACAACCGCCCTTGGGTATAAAGCAGCTTTCAACATCCCGCCGATCCGAGAGATGCAAAAAGGTGTACAGAAAGATAATCATGACAAGTTCCCAAAGACAAGTACCCAGTCATACTGAATCCATGTTCGAATATGATTAAAACAAAAACAAATAGATGCCATAAACCTCATGATAGAAAAGGACAGACTCGCGAGCTCGCTCAATCTGGTATATCCGCCGAAAAAATAGAGTCAGGTGTGGGTAGGAAATGATCGAACAAATAGCAAGAACAACAAGAGCAAGGGTGCGCCGAGGCGCCGATGTGTCTCAAGACATGCCCGATTACATGCTGCCCGCACCAGGGACAAGCATTTCAATGCACTTCGTCAGCAGATTGCTCGCTTCGTGCAGCAATTCCCAGCGTGTCTTCTTGAACATATCGCGCATGATGATGAGCAAGCCCAAGCACGCATTCCGGTCTTCAAGTCTTGCAAGATCATCAGGCTTGCTGACACCGCCAACGCGCTTGAGATAGCCCATCATGTCTTTGACCTTCGTGTCGTAGGTAGGGAGCGAGTATGGCTGTTTAACAGGTCCGTCCAGTGCGTAACCGTATGACCAGACAATAAGGGTGGCGAAGTAGAGCACCCATGGTCGGTTGAGGAGAGAGTCGTCGCGCGCGGAGTAAGAGAAGCCGGAGGATTGTGGCGTGTTGAGATTGAGAGAGTGATCTCCTGCGACTACGACATTGGAGAGGAAACGAAGGGCGTAGAAGGTGGCGTCTCGGGCACGGGCGGTCGGTGCCCACACTTCTTTCATGCGGCGTTGGGCGCCGTTGTAATCTTGTGGGGTGATGGAGCGGCCAAGCAGTCGTCCGGCGCCGGCATAGATCTGGCAATCAACGATATCGACATGCATCGCCATATGTGCCAAGTGGTGTAGCACAGTCCTAGACTCGAAAACGTTCTCATCGTCCAGTCCGTTCGAGTACGAATAGGCATGTGGTGCTGAGAGATCGCTTGGCCTAGCGAGCGAGCTGTCAAAATCCTGCTTCCAGAAGTCAAAGGCACGGGTCAGAGAGCCTCGCCACTTGTCTCGTCCACCTAGTGCTTGTGTGACACCAAGGGAGCTGACTTGGAGGTCTCGCTGATTCATATGCCAAGACACGCTCAGCAACCCAGCCATCAATATGGTCCGACCGAACGAGTTTGTCCGCACAGTCTGCCCGTTCAAGGTTTTCTTCAGGCCATCGAGGAAGCTCATCTGTTTGACGCCATTCGAGTGTAGACTTGCCTCAACTCGGCCGACTTCCGAGCTGCTAGTGGCAGACCACAACGCCTCATCACAAGGCAGCGGCAGGCGCATCTCGTGTGCGACCATGACGGCACTATGGCCAAACATGGTCGCGTGGATACTGTCCATGACAAATGCGGCAAATGCGGCTCTCCTAGTAGCCTCATTCGTGATCCAATGGTTCCACCATTCGTCTGGTGTGTTGGCTCCGCCAAGCGAATTGCTCTTTCCGTCCTTGATGCATGGAGGGGAATCCATGGCGGATCTTCCAATCAACGAGCTGCCTCGCCGCATCAAAGTCAGCGTGGTTGCGTGATGGATATGCGCGCGCTCGTGGAGCGGACGTGTAGAGTACATCTTCTCGAAGATCTCGAGCAGGAGCAGGCCTTGGAAAATCCACAGCTTCGCCGGTGGACGGAAGTCGGCATCCATAAACAGCTCCCATCTCAGGTGCCATGCAAGGAAGTTTGAAAGTGCCGAGCAGGCCTGTGTCACTTCGTGGCCGTAGTTCTTTTCCAGACACGATGCACCGAGACACATGATAGACAGCAGGAGAAGTTCGGGGCATGTGCTTGCGTTGAATGTCGGCTTGTGTAGGATCGGGAGTTGCGGGTGGAAGTGCACCCAGTAGGAGCTGATGTACGTCTGCATCATGTGCAAACTCAGGACATGGTGGTCATCATCCCTGTTGCCCTCGAGGATGTCTTCCTTTTGCTTCTTGACGGGTGCATGATCGGTCTCGTTGAAGCGGCCGATAATGAGATCGAGCAGGTCTTTGCGCTTCTCTTCCGATAACGCCGACTCCGGTAGCGTGGTGTCCAAGATACTGTGAACGGCCATGGGGTGTGCGGGCGGCGCCGGATTGTTCAGATAGCCTGCAACAGAGGGGTCGTAATTGAAGTAAGGAGCTTGCAGTCCGATTTGAGACGATGCGCCCGCTACGGGGTTACCTCCGCCCGGATAGCCCATTGGCGACTGTCCACCGGGGCCGAACTGGTTGTCGTTGAACAGCCACGCAGCGAAGTCGTCGGCCATGGCAAACGGCGAGCGACTGTACCCCTCGCCGCCGAACATCGGAATGGCGTACGACGGTGCTTGGTCCATGATGGCCTCTGACACGCCGTTCATGCGGGTATCTATTGCGGCAGTGGACTCGACGCCGTTCATAGGGGTCTGGCCGGAAGTGCCATTGTAGTACTGGTTCTCCTGTTCTCTGGACACTGGGGTGCCTGAGTGCGAGGGGTATTCTGGAGGAGGTAAGGACGAGAATGGAGGGAAGTTTTGCTGGGACTGGAACCCACTTGCAGAGTTGTTCTGGTAAGCCGTCGATGCGGCTGAGGGCGGGTACGACTGTGAGGGTGTCACGGCCGAGGTGTGGGGTGAGCCGGAGCCGTACGAGGAGAGATTAGAGGTCTGCGCACGCAGCTCGGGCCGGGTGAAGTTGCCATTACCCACATGTGGGGAGTTGTGGAGTGGTGTCCGACCTCCACTGTAGTTGCCCAAAGCGGACGGTCGCGGTGGGGGTGCAAAGGTCCCGGTGCTCTGGGACTGCAGGTCGTAAGGCTTAGCCTCGGAGCCGCTGCGATACGCGTCGTCGCTCCCTGTGCGCTGCAGTGAGTCGTTTCTGCTGATGGTCGAGGCGGGCGACTGGAAGTTTGGTGGCGACATCTGGCTGCCCGGACCAGACTGCGTCGTCGAGGCGGGCGACTGCAGCCCGTGCGGCGTCTGGCTCTTGATGCCCATGGGCTTGGTGGCGCCCGCGCTCTTGCCCCCGAGTGCTGCCGTCACGATGGGGTTCAGGTTGTGCATATTGAAGGTGTCTTTGCGCAGCAGCTGCGAGCCGCGCGCCGTGTGCCTTTCCTTGTGGCGCGCGCAGAGGTCTTGGCGGACGAAGGAGCGGTGGCAGTCGGGGAAGTCGCAGTGGTATATTTGCTTGGGGTTGTCTGCGTGCGTCAGCACATGTTCGGCGTCATGCTTGCTGTGGAGTGGGGTTTGCCAGACTCACGGTTCAACTGGTGCCGGTACAGATGCTCGGCGCGCGAGTAGCTCTTTCCGCAACCCTCATGCGGGCATTCAAACTTCTTGTCGAGGCCCTTCCTGCTTCGCCGCCGCTTCCTGCTGCCACCGGGGCCGTCCTCGCCGTCGCCCTCACCGTCGTCGCTGCGGTCACGACGGCGGCCGCGGCCCTCACCACTGTCGGGCGAGGCAGGCGTGGGCGGCTCGGCTTGGCCAGCGCCCGTCTCCATCTTGTCGGGGAACTGCGTCTGGATCTTGCCCAGGTCCGACGCGTGCCCGGCGTGCATTGATAGGATTTGCGCCGTCATTGCCGGTGGGCAGCGCGGTGGGCGAGACAGACAGTGCGCGTGTCTGGGGTAGGTGTGGAGTTTGTGTAGCGGTGGCGGGGAGGCTCGCGTGCGCGCTTGCCCGCCGTTGTGTTGGCTGTTAGTCAGGAATCGGTGAGGCGGCTCGGATGCATGCTTTGGAGATCACGCTCAGGAAGGAACGAACAGTGGAGAGATGGAAGGGACGACGGACACACACAGCAGATCAGGCACGGGGTGGGCTTGGAGGTGTGAAGCTTGTCGTTGCCGCGATGCTGCAGTGGAGACTCGACGGCTAGCTAGAGGTTAGAGGGGCGCAGGCTCCGTGCAAATCGAGAACCCTGGCCGATGACTTGCAGGTCGGGGGCCTCGCCTGTGCTGAGTGGTGCGGAGGCGAGTCGCGAGTGAGGCGTTGGTCACCAGTCAAGTGTGGAGAGAACCCTGAGCTCGAGCGTGGGCGTGGGGAGGAGATGCTCGTGGGCGAAGACGAGCGGGACGCGGGTAGGCCCAGTGGACATCAAGGGAGCCGTACCGTATGTAAGCTGCCGCTGCCGTGAAGGCAGCTTAGGCCAGGCCAGGGATGCCCGTCAGCGAGCCGAAGGCACTTGGGACTTGATCTCCGCAGTAGCCGCGATAACAAGAGCTCAAGCCCGTCCGGGTGGATAAATTCCTGCCTCGTGCCCACCACGCGCCCACGAGATGCCTGAAGAGGTGAGGGGTAGGCCTCTAGAAAGGCCGGCGGATGGCGACAACACGCACGCGGTTGCCGGCCGTCAGCAGCAGCGCAATCAAACCCCGGGTCGTCGAGGACGGGCGCATGCAATGCGAGCACGCACCGACAGACTCGAGCATCACCGACCTGTAGCCCCGGCACCAAAATGTGGAGAAGCGACCACCGGGCGCTGGGCGTGGGGGCGCACCAGATGGCGTGGAGGCACTTGAAAGGCGTCACGAATTCTCGTAAATAGACAGCGGAGCCTCTCTTTGGCTGGAGCCCGTCGATATTGATATCAACGCGTGCCTGCATGCACAGGGCTGCAGCATGGCTCGCATGAAGTTGTCTGCATCCAGACACCTCCAAATTAGTCCTCACTATGCTTGCGCTTGTCCCTCGCGGTCTGCCCTTCATTATACCATACCCTCCCATATAACTTCAGACGACCACCCCTCAAGCTCACACACCAGCCAGCTCCAGATATATCCCCGTACTCTACACCACCCCGACGCCCTCCCCCAATCCCCACACCCCAACACCACACGTGCGCAGCACTCCGGCTCGTCGGCCAGTCTTCCAATCATGCCTGCGCCGCGACGCATTACCCCAGATATTCCTGCACGGTGATGAGAGTCACAGCCAATAGGAATTTTAGGGCAGGTTTCGCCATTGCTTTTTGCGGTAGGGAAGCGGAGCGGAGCGTCTGGCTTGGAACCTTTTGCTCGAAAGCAACACACATACAAATGTTTGGGCGAAGATAGCGATTTTTGCTGCGCGAAATACCCCCTCAGGTGATGCGTTATTAACAATTGGGGTTGCATTTGTAAACATGTAGTAGTACTCTGACATTGCAGAACAAGCACTTTGTTGACATCCCGCCCCCAACGCCTCGAACAATAAACCAAGCTGTCCTTGGCTAACGAGTCCATTCCTTGTCTCGGCTGCTGAGCGCCACGATATCACGGTGCAGGCAACAACATTCTTGCTTTTCCACGGTGTTTCATGGTGGCGGCTGTCTTCTTCCATGGATACGAGCCTAGTCCCTGCTCGCGTGCTTACATGTGTGTATATGTGGTAATGAAACTGTGAGTCCGCGGAGGATAGCGAGGAGCGATCCGCGGTGCATCTCCTATGAGAAGAGATGTTGTCGAGCACAGACACAGCATGTGAAGATGTATGTCACGGTGGAGAAATATCGCAACGCCCAGGTAATACAAACACGATCTGCCAGCAACGTGGTCGGGGTAGCACAGCTCGATGGAGCCGCATGGACAAGGGTTCAGGTCACCGCCAAACGCCCCTCACGCCGTAGATATTTCCTCTTCTGAAAGCAGATGTGAAACATGCGGATGCGAGAAGGACCGCTATCGCTGAATTGGTATCTCGTCAAGTCTCAGATCCTGCGTCGCGCTACTCTGCGTACACGCGGAGACGCGCACCTCGACGCCATTATCACAAGAGCGCATCGCTCATCAAATCAAAGTCATTCCCCTGACATCTTCTCCTCGGCAGGTTCCTCAACCTTGGTAGAGGCGGGAGCGATCTTCTCGGTTGCAGATTGTTCTACATCCGAAGTGTCCTTGGGAACTGCAAAATCTTCTGACTCTTCCGAGATTGAGCTTCTCTCATCTGAGAGTTCACTGTCCGGCTCCGCTGCTTCATCCACATCGTTCGAAACATCTGCTGTCTCATTTTGCTTTTCCTCAATGTGAGGCGTAGGATCTGCCTTGGCCTCCTCGCTTGCACTTTGCTTTTCCGGCTCATCTTCAGCTACTGTGCCGTCCGGGACATTAGACACCGACTCCTCGGCAGCTTCGGTCTCGTCGCTCGGGTTCTCTGACTGTTCCGCATCGTTGTCTTCGGGCGTGGAATCGAAGATTTGCGTAATTGGTCGAGACTGCAGCTGCGGACGATCTTCCTCCTCCTCGGCCTCTTCCACGACTGTCGAGACGGCGGTTGCGCCAACAGACGGTGAGTGACGGTGTCGCTTGGTAGTGCCCGCCGTTGATAGGTTGTGATCTATGAGTCCATCAACGATAGTGGTGTTTTCGTCCTCAGGACTGGGCCCTGAAGGCTCCCGCTTCAAGATCATGGGCGGCAGGGACGATCTTGACTCGGTAGCGGGCTCGATGCCTTCAGCCTCGGGTGGAATCGTGTAATTGTCCTCGGGAATGAGACCATAGTAGTCGCAGACTGTCTTGAAGAAGACATATAGCCCTGTTCGCGCCTCCACCTTCCAGAACATCTCGCGATGCTGGAACCAGGCATGTGCAAATATACGGTACACTCGGCGGAAGATGTTGGTCAACTGCCGCGCTTGGGAATGCTGGGACGCTTGGTCCGTGCCGAGCGCAAGCCGTGATGGGAAGTGCTTCGTCGAGGTAAGCGTGTTCGCAGCCCAGTCCAATGTGTGGCAGCAGTAGTCGATGGCACAACATGACTTTGGAGGGTCATGCACTGCACACAGATACTGCCATTCGGATGCGCGCATTTCGGGGCAGGTTGTGTTGGAGCACGGTGGGCTGTCCGAGAAGAGCGCGACAATAATAGAATTGATCTTCTGTGTGAGGAAACGACACAGCTCGTATAGCCACAGTGTCTTGTCCACATTCTCTGGTGGTTGCGCCAGCTTCAAGGCCATTTCCCTGTCTACTGCTATCATGTCGTTGGAGCCGATGGGATGTGTAAGGAAGTTGTGCAATGCTTTGAGATGTTCGGTGAGCTGGAAGGCTGAGTCAATCTACCTGTTGTCAGTGCTTCCGTCGTAACATCCAGGTAGCATCTTACGTACTTCTGACAAGTCTACCAGTGGAGGACCTTCTTGCATGTCCTCCGCCTTGGTCCCTGGTCGTATCCTTCGCGCCGCATTGTGGTCAAGATTGCTGAAGAGCTTCTGCTGCTCTGGGCTCGCCGATATTGGCGACAGCTGGTCTTCTGGAATCGGTGGAGGGCTTGGCAGGCGGGGTGAAGCTGGCGATGCCATGGTGGATATAGGAAACAGGCGTGGGGGAATCTGATTGTTGGCCCTCGTGGTGTTGTTGTCGCCAAGGTCGCGTTCGAATCATGTTGAGCTTTGACGACGCAGGGTCACGACAGGGATGCAGCGGCTGCACTAGCGTGGGCACAACTTAGTCAGTACAGTTCTTCGAGCAGCTACGTCACATATCATCCTCGGTTCAACTCAAATTGTATGTCCAGTAAGTTTGTCTCAATTACAGTGCGTAGTATTCAACGTACAATGCGTAGCTCTACTTCATTGGGTGTCCTCAGGTCACAAACGAACTCCGGTGAACATATTCGGAATGGAGTCTCGGTTCATTGCACAATCCTTGATCTCAAATTGTATACAAGAGCTACTCAAATCACCCTGCTTTGATCATTCTTGTTACATTTGTTTCCCGTTACTATTCTCACATCGCATTGTCCAGACCAGCAACCCGAGGTACACTATTTAAGCCTGACTCAGACCCAGACTGTACTCTGAACACGACACATTTTGAACTCCAAGCACCGGACACGTGACTAAAAAAGACCGCAGGTCGGATCAACATGGACGCCGACGGTTCGGACGACGAGGTTCCAAACCTTGTACAGCTTGAATTGAATGCCAGAATTACCGCAGAGCAAGACGAAGAGGTTCCCAAGCTGGTTGCCAGCTTAGATGAAACAACCCTAAGCAAGGTTCCCATCACCATAGTCACGGGCTATTTGGGTGCCGGAAAAACTACTCTGCTCAACTATATTCTCACGGAGCAGCATGGCAAGAAAATCGCTGTCATCCTCAACGAGTTCGGTGACTGTTTGTAACTACTTCCAGAGCACTTGAGAAAACTGCTAAGATTCTGAAGCAATCGATATCGAAAAGCAACTCACAGTATCCGACACCAACAGCACAGAAGCGAGCCCCATTCCGTTTGTACCCTTGGCGAATGGCTGCATATGCTGTTCCGTCAAAGATATTGGTGTTGCAGCCATCGAAAACCTCATGGAACAACGTGGCGAGCTATTTGACTACATCCTGCTTGAAACCACTGGTCTAGCAGATCCTGGTAACATCGCTCCCATGTTCTGGCTCGACGATGGGCTAGGTAGTACTATCTTCTTAGACGGCATCGTGACACTCGTCGACGCGAAAAACGTGTTGAAGAGTCTGGATGAAGGCTACGGCGACGAAAAGAAGCAAGAAGACGAGCACGACCATCAAGGCCCACTTTTGACTACAGCGCATCTGCAAATCAGTCATGCAGATGTGATCATCATCAATAAGACCGACCTGGTTTCCGAAGAAGAACTCGAGAAAGTCATCGACCGCATACGCTCAATCAACGGCCTCGCACGTATTGAGACAACAACTAAAAGCCAGGTCCCGCAACTTGAGGGCTTAGTGTTGGATCTAAATGCATACGACGAAGTCACCGATGCGGATCTGAGATTTGCTAGCAAAGGGCACAGCCATCTCGATCCAGTGAGTGTCTATCTAGCCGAAACACATCTTGAATCTGCTAATGTCAAGTAGACCATAACAACTACAACCATATCCTTCCCCGCTCTCTCGCCCTCCCAAGTCGACAAGTTCGACTTCTTCCTCCGCACCATCCTCTGGGAAGAAACGCTCCCCAACGCCACACCAGACCAAGCCTTCGAAATCCACCGCCTCAAAGCACGCATACCAGTCACAGACGGCTGCATGCTACTCATCCAAGGCGTGCGCAATATCTACGACACTAATGAAGTTAAAGCGCCGCCGAGTGCGAAAGGTGTGGAAGCGAAACTGGTGTTGATTGGGAAGGCGGTGGATCAACCGGCCCTCAAAGAGAGTCTGATCGCAACGCTGGGTGCGTAGATAACGTATAGTGCTGTTGATTTGGTGGTGTACCTTACAGACCGTTGTACTAGGTACCAGTAGTTCGTACAGTAGTGCATCCCATCTCCGCAGCTGTACCATGGAACATACTACCCGAACCCTCCACTGCCGGTACGTACCGTACCGGCTTCTACATACATCCGTAAACGGCGCCCAAGAATACGTTGCAATCAAAGACAGTGTCTTCCTTTCAATTTTCCTTCCTTCCTTCCTCCTTCATACCTTCATTCTACTCTCAAAATGCCACGTCCAAACCCCCTCCCCAGCCTTTCCTTCCTCTCCCTCATCCTCAACGCCCACTCCACGCGCTGGCCCAGCTCCTCGCGCAACGCCATCTTCCTGCTCATCCTGTGTCTCATCCTATGCGTCGCGCAGTTCGCCGTCATCCTAACGCTCGGTATCAAATTGCTGCACATGCCCAAGACGGTGATGTGCTACCAGCCGGTTGCGGACCTGGGATGGGTGCAGAGGGATGTCAAGTATCCGGTTACGGTGTTGGGCTTGGAGATGGGGATGGGGATGCAAGGGGAGGGTGAGAGGTTTGGGGTTGGCAGGAATAGTGGGGTTGTGTATGTATTATTTTGTTCAAGTCAAGTCAACGTCTCCATCTTGGGATTTAGATATAGGTCACCGTTCATTTGCTAATACTCATATAACGCAGTGGGATAGCTTACGCCGCCATCATAACACCCGTCGTCATAAATACGCTGCTCATCATACTCGGATGGCTGCATTTCAGGAAAGCCGGTAACTATCCCACGACCCACCTATTCCTACATCCCACCCTCCTTCTACACTTGCTTACGTAGGGGACAGGTATAAGCAATCGCACAGGCGTATTCTGCGGCTTCACAGCGCTATGCCTACTCATCATCGGCACACTCCAAGACGCCTGGCTGGGTCCCGACCTCCACAGCACGCGCAAAGCCACGCCATGCTATCTCGAGTACGACACGTTCGCAGCGGCGAAGCATGAGCGGAATGTGCGCCTTGCACTGGGCGTGTGTAGTGAGATTTTCAGTGGGTTGGGAGCATTGTGGTACGTGTTCAACTTCTTCCACCCTGGGAGTCGTCCTGTACTGATGCAACGATAGCATGGCCCTCTACCTCGCCCTCGCAATCTCCGCATGCCGCCAA
Source organism: Ophiobolus disseminans (assembly GCA_010093685.1). Taxonomy (NCBI): domain Eukaryota; kingdom Fungi; phylum Ascomycota; class Dothideomycetes; order Pleosporales; family Phaeosphaeriaceae; genus Ophiobolus; species Ophiobolus disseminans. Next base: position 795,794 of record MU006230.1, read on the forward strand.
AACCGCAAAGACGCCGCACAATCTCAGACCCGCATGCACATTCTCGAAACTCCCCGCGCACCCGCAAACACGCCAGATAACTCTCTACACTCGCTTCAACTACATCCTCATCCACATCCGCAACCCCATCCTGCGGCGTCGATATCGTGCGCCCATCTCCCCTCACACACGGATGCGGTGCCGACGATTACCGCCGCGGAGCCTGCTTCCAATCCGGCGTCTGAGACGGCGTCGACGCAGGGACAGTATACTCGGAGTGAGGACGAAGAGGCGAGTTTGGGGAGGGAGGTCGATGGTTGGACGCCGTTGAATGCGGATGAGGTTAGGGAGGCGGCTCGGGCTGGCGGAGAGGAAGCTGTTAAGAAGGATGAGGATGTTGATGAAGAGAGTGACCGAAGGAAGGATAGTAGGAATCACTAGTTTGGGAGTTGTGAGGAGCATATGGAGGATGTTGTGATGGTGTGATGTAATGAAAGGAGGCCGTCCACGTCCACTTCGGAAGTCAATAATGGTTTGGCAGCATCACAAGGAAATTGCTGAAGAAATCCTGCAAATTGCACGGCCAAGGAAGATCGAAATCGCGTAAATAGCAATAAATGATTCAATAGCTACAAAGAGAACAGCCAGAATGCCTTCTCGAGAAACGACTATTTGGGGGTACTTGCTTACACAGAAAAGACAGATCAAAAGACGCTCATCATAGTCCGTATCCAAGATCAGATTAACATATCCCAATCTCTATCAATTTACATGCGGCTGCGATACGGCCTCGGGACAGGGGGCTGGAAGAAGCGATCAGGCAGCCTGTTGCCATACTCATCGAACCTATAATCCTCCTTCTGCTCGATCCACATCTGGCATGAACAATCAGAACTTGCTGCGCACAAACCCGTATCGTTGATGAGCACTCACCTCGCGGTCCTGGTACTCTCTAGGCAGCGGCACTGAGGGTTGGGGATTCAGCACGTTTTCGTCGCCAAAGCCGGCGTCGCCTTGGAACCTACGTTGATAGTGGGCTGCGCCAACGGGCTGAGGCGCGCCGTACTCGGCATAGGCTCCGTATGCGCCGCCCGAGCGGGCTTGCTGGCGGGCCTGGGACTGCATCCACGAGTCGCGCTCGGGGAGACGGTCCTCGTAGGCTTCGGGGCGGCGGCCTAGGGGCTCAGGGAAGGGACGGCGCTCCTCGGGGTACTGCGAGTGGTACTGGTCGCGTGGCTCGTAGCGGTCGTCACGGTGGGCGTCGTAGCGGTCGTCATGCTGGGGCTCGTAGCGCGGGTCGTGGGTGCGCTGGACGTGGATGTCACGCTCGACGTGGCGGTGAGGGCCGCGAGAGTCGACGTGGATGTCGCCCTCGATGTGCTGGCCGTGGCTGTGTCCGTCGATGTGGATGTCGCGGTGCTCCTCGTAGCGAGGGGGGCCCTGGTGGTCGCGCTCGATGTAGATGTCACGCTCTTCGATGACACGTCTTGGGGCGGCGTCGCGCTCGATGTGTACCTCACGATCGATGCGCTGGGTGGTGTGCTGGGGTGCGTCGTGGTGGATGTCGATGTCAACATGCGTCTCCTTCTTGGATGACTTGGGCTTCTTGGGCTCCTCGACGGGCTCCAGCGCCGTCAGGTAGCCGAGGACCTCGCTGAGACTGGCGTGGGCGATGTTGAGCTCCTTCTCCCTGTTCTCGAGCTTCTCCTTCTCGCTCAGCAGCCAGAAGAGGCGATGACGGACGCCAATGCGGCGGCCGGCCTCGACGTCCCCGGCGACGCGCTCCGTGTGGGGCGTGATGTTCTCGAGGGCGCCGCGCACGTCTCGCATGCAGCCGTACACCCAGCGTGACTTCTCGGGGTTGGCTTCGAGGGCGTCGTGGACTTCGCGGACAGAGAGCAGGCGACGAACTTCGTCGAGGTCCGACTTGACGCGTCCAATGATGCGCACGTAGACGGCGTTGGATGGGCCGACGTCGCGCACCCGTTTGGCCTTGTACATGAACTCGCCGACCTTGTAGGCACCGCCGATCGCCGTCGCGGCGGCGCCCAAGGTGAGCAGCTCCCCTTTAACCATGGCGGATGCCGAGGAAGCTCCTGGGAGCTATCAAGTTGCGTGTTGTGGTGTTCAATGGAAAGAGTGATGGCCTACGGAGCTGCAGATGCCTGGTGCGAGCATCCCGCACGGGTTTAGGCGGCTGCAGGGTGTAGGAGGGCGGCGTGGTGTTGTGGTGAGGTCCGCTGTTGTTCGCTCAGCTCCTGTTGTTTAGGATGGCTGGGACCTGCATGAACGCTAGCCGGATTGAGCGCAGAGTGGCTGATGCTCATCAACCGCGCAACCAACCCGAGGTTGCTCCTGAACACGATCTTCGCTAGCCTCTGCCGCCTGTTTGACACTTATGGCGCTTTGTTGTGTTATACAGACGCTGACTTGACTTCGTGCGAACCGCTGCGCATCACTTGCATCAATGTGGTTGAGGTTGGTGTGAAGCTTGGGTGATCCTTGTCGTAAGCCGAGCTTCCACATGCCAACGCATCCGCTCCCACCATAACATCGCTACTTTCCGTACTTCGCTATAAACGCCCTAACTTTCGGATCACTCAAGCTCAGCTCGTTGCCTTCAGCTTCTAAGAGCTCGCGGTCTTTTTCCTCCAGTTCCTTTTCCATTGATTTGAGCTGCTTCTCCAGTAGCGGACTCGTCAGGTCGACCTGCCGAAACGGCCTATGCTTGTACAGGGCATCTTGGATGACTCGAAGGTCGCTGTCTGCTTTGCTTGAGCGCTCAGCGAGTCGGTCGTGTGTCGATGTGGAGGTCGTTGTGTAGTGGTCGTGAAGCTTCTGCTCGCGGTCCAGTTGTGCGTGAATGAGCGAGTCCCGCAGGCTTTCTATGCTGTCTTGGTTGAAAGGCACGCCCGCATGACGAAGAGAATCCTGAAGAGCTACTGGTAGGTCCAAGGTCTTGGAAGGTTTCAGCTTGACCATAGGGGTGAATGCCAGAGATGGCACTGAAGTAGTTCTTCGTCTGGGCGGTGTTAGTCGCGCAACGTGTGTATCCGGCAAGCGCTTCGAAGTTGCGGCGCCAACATGTGAGAGTGCCTGATGGAGCTCATCTACATCTTTCGTGCTGGCGGCAACAGTATCGAGACGCCTGCCCATGTAGTCAAGCGTCGAAAGAACCTACATCTGTTAGCAAGTACCTAGTCATAGACAATGTTACTACATACATAGTTCAACCACGCAATCCGTGCTTGTGTCACTTCGCGATCTTTCCGGTCTTTCATCTCGTTCATCGGCTTCCGCAATTCATGCTCGACCACCATCTCAGCCACGGATGCAATCTCCGAATCCAGCTCTTCCATCTCGGCTTGTAGCGAGCCTCTTCGCTCTTTGAGCTCATCATCCGGTGCGTTTGAGTGGCCATTTGGTGCATGATCAGACAGAGTGTTTAGGTAGACTGCATCTACACGTGCTTTAATCTCGCCAGTGCGGAATGATATGATTGCCTTGCACCACTGCTCGATCGACTTCTCATCTTGGCTGCTTTCCATCTTCGTTACTAGTTTGGGAACGATGCTTGGAAGTCTGCTGAGGATTTGGTCGTCGGAGGCAAGCCGCTCGCTCAAGTAGCTGTTGAGGGTCGACTTCTCAGTATCGATTTCTTTCTGTGTATCAGTCAACTGCTCGGTGATGGCCACTGCAACGTCGTCGACCTGTTCATGTCAGTGATGTCAAATCTATGGAGTCATCACCATACAGCGACATCCAGTCTGGCTTTCTCTTGCCCCTCTTTTCGCCTCCTCTCATTCCGTGCGTGCTCGACGTCTAAATTAGGCTTGTCGAGTGCCTTCAGCTTTACGAATGCGTCTTTCTGCGCTTCGAGAACCTTGCACTGTGCTTCGATTACAGCAGTGGAGTTTTGCAGAGACTCAATGGCAGAGGCAATCTCGTGATCTAAGATGGGTCGAACAGGTTCACCTTCGCTCTCGTACTGATGCAACAGCCCCTTCTTTCTCAAAGTGTGGTACCTATCATGCCGTCAGATCACCACGACCACCCTGTAGAAGAGTAACATACAACTCCAATTCCTCCTTGGACAACAGTGTATCCTCATGCAGATACTCCTCGACCCATGCTGCAGCGTCCCGCTTGGTCCGGCCATCTTCGAAGCCTAGAAGAATTTTATCTAGATCAACGTCGAGCCCACGTTCCTCCAACACATTCAATAGATGATGAGCCGCTTGTTCTTCCGCCATGTTGTGAGTAGAGGGGTTCGCTGGAGTGTTTTCAGTAGAGCGAATGCGGTTAGAAACTCGGTACGGCGAGCGCGAGCGACCAGTCGCGTAGTCGCGCCTGCTGGACGCGACCGTGGACTAATCTATTTTCCGAGCGCACAGAACTGAGTCCTCACCATATCGTACTCCGACTCAGAGCAGATACTCACAATGGCTCCCGCAACTCTTGAACCCGTCATCTCCCACTCAGAACCGTCGCAATCCACCAAAAAGACTACCAGCACGGAAGTTACCGCCACGCCTTCCAATCCCTCCCACGAAGAGTACCAGTACCTCAACCTCATAAACGATATCATCCAGAATGGCGAATACCGCCCAGATCGCACGGGTACAGGCACGTACGCCATACCTTTCCCCGCACAAATGAAATTCTCCCTCTCGCGGCCCTCCGCCGACCCCACACAGTCACCAGAGCTTATCCTCCCACTCCTCACAACAAAGCGTGTCTTTCTGCGCGCAGTAATAGGCGAGTTGCTATGGTTTGTCGCCGGTAGCACACATAGCAAAGCCCTCACAGAAGCTGGTATCAAGATATGGGACGGCAATGGCTCGCGGGAATACCTGGATAGCGTGGGCTTGAGCCACTACGAGGAAGGCGAATTGGGTCCCGTGTATGGTTTCCAATGGCGGCATTTCGGCGCCGAATACAAAGGGCATGCACACGATTATACGGGCGAGGGTGTCGATCAATTGGCTGAAGTCATTGACAAGATCAAGAACAAGCCATATGATCGGCGCATCATACTAAGCGCATGGAACCCCGCGGACCTGAAGAAGATGGCACTACCGCCTTGCCACATGTTTGCGCAGTTTTACGTCTCGTTTCCACGGCAAGCAGAGGGTGCCACGGAGAAGCCGAGGGGTGTGCTGCACTCGCTGCTGTACCAGCGGTCCAACGATATGGGCCTGGGCGTGCCGTTCAATATCGCGAGCTATGCGCTGCTCACACACATGCTGGCTCATGTGTGCGACTTGACGCCCGGGACCTTCACACATACTATGGGAGACGCGCATGTGTATCGAGATCATGTTGTTGCGCTGAAGATTCAGTTGGCAAGGGAACCGCGAGACTTTCCTACACTTAAGATCAAGAGAGATGTTGGGGGCAGTATAGACGGCTGGAAAGCGGAGGATTTTGAGGTTGTGGGGTATGAACCGCATGGGGCTATCGCTATGAAGATGAGTGTATGATTATCTTGCTGAAATACAAAGACGAAGACAAGCCATCGGCTCTATGCAAAGATCTTTATCCCACTCCAGAATTTCTTACCGTAATCCACTCTCTTCCACACTCAGTAAATAGCTCAATTTCAGCATTCTAGATTAGGAACTTGCAAGATGGGATAGATTGCAAAGCGCTTGTCTATCTAGTAAGTAGGAACAGAGACAGTATGATTTATTGAGGACGCATCCGCTCCATCCACAAACGCACTCCGTGTCTGGACAAACGCCTTTCCCAGAGTTTATTTATCAGTCTAGTGCATAGATACCTTAGCTGCTGATCGCGCCTCTCGTACATAACAAGTAAGCTTTTTATACCTAAGTTAGCCTCTTTATAACGCACTAGGAAGCTTCCTTAACATCAAGTCAAGCACAACCACTCGTCCTCACATCAACAATCCCTCTCAGTATCCCTCTCAGTATCCCTCCATTCAACCTCCAATTAAGCATCAAGATCCTTCAAAACACACATGACAAGCCCAACCCCCCTCTCGTCCCTGGCCCCCGAACTCCTCCACGCCATCCTCCTCCACGCCATCCCCAACGACATGAGCTTCTAGTTCACCCAACACAACGCCCAGCCCGACGGCGTACCGGAATGGTGGGTGCTAGCGGGGGGCACGGCGACGCTGGCTACTGGAAAGTAGTCCGAAGGATACGTCCACCGCCGCCACTTGAGATAGTGAAGGCACCGCAGGGGACACCAAGCACGACTCGTATGGGCAAGGGGTATGCGCCTTCACACAAATCCGTTGCGACGTCTAGTGGACGTGCGAAACGCGGTGTGTTGTCGCCGTTTGTAGCATTGTCGCTTGTGAGTCGGCAGTTTCGACACGAAGTCAAAGTTACGTCGTCCTAGGTACTCACCTACCCACCTGCCATTCTTTCCTATCCACACGCACAAACTGACTACCGCCCATCAGCCATTCTCTTCTCTACCAACGAATTCTACCTCCAAATCGACGCCCACGCTCACCCACCACCTCGCTCTCCTCTCCCTTAATCTTCGGCCCCCTCGGCCTACCGCACCGCATCCATCTCCTGCGCGATATGCGCTACATCCACATCTCGCTCGTTATCACTGAGTGGGGCTACTGGGCCGGCACGCGTCTGCACGGGCGCGTGGAGTATTTTGTTCGCACCATGACGGCACACGCCGAGGACGAGGGCAAGAAGAGCTTATTGAAGCGTCTAAGCGTAATTGTCGAGCCGTCGCCTATGCAATATCAAATCATGGAGGAGTACATGTTTGCGCTCGGGGCGTTGTGTGCGTTGAATCCGATCGCGGAGGTTTGCATCATGGTGGTGCCGGAGTGGTTTAAGAAATGTATTGAGATGAAGGTTAAGGGGCTGGGAAGGGATGTGGAGGTGGTGGATTGGAAAAACAAGGGGAGAGGTGGGGAGAAGGTGGGTGTTAGACGGAAATGGTTCCAGCCGATGCTGGAGTGGAAGGACTTTGCGGCGAGGAATGGGATTGGCTTACCAGAAGGTGTGGATCGGTTTTGGGCGGCTGAGTGACGGCGTTTGGGAGAAGTGGGTTTATGATACAGTGCGAGGGCTTTTGGGGCCAAATGTAATTTCGCTCAATGGGAAGTCCGAAGATGTGGTCAGTAGGAACCCCGACTTGGCAGATTTCGTTCACCAGAAGTGTACGCATGTAGGGAGCAGTATGGGTATCGTGTTGAGAGAATCGTCGTAATCGTGCTTATCCCCATGACTGGTAACATAAGAAGCGCTGCGGAGTACCCGAAAGTTCATGATCCTTCCGGTAAACGATCCAGCTCATATCCTCAACAAAGAACCCAAGAAAGTAGTTCCAGCTCTTTCATAACCCAGGATGCACATCGTTCAGGCCAAAGCATTCCAGTCTCCTATGCCCGTGACGGCCACGCAGCATGCCTCAGTTCTCCGCTATCCAATACTTGTCAATATCCTCCGGAGTGTCGATGCTGTTGCGCAGTGCATACTCTTTCCAGTTGAGCGTAGGCTGGTACCACTTGCGCGTCGTGACCCAGAATTGCTTAGTCTTCTTCGTCCACTTCGCCGACGTCAACGTCCTCTTGACCTGCACAAGCGGCCAGTCCGTCCCCTGTACCTCTCCACCCTTGCCCTGAATACACAACTTCAAGCACTGCATGTACCAATCGGGCAGACCGGAAATCCTCACATCTTTGATGCCGCACAGCATAGAGAGGTTCTCGAGACCGAACATGTACCTTTCCGCATCCGTTGGTATCGTGATTTGCGTGCCGGCTTGGGTGTAATGGTGTCTTGGTGGAGTGACCGGAATGCGCACGCAAATGGTGAGTTCTTGCAACAGCGATTTGCGATCTTCGTCGTCGGAGTGTTGCTTGAGGACATCGACGAAACATTCTAGGCGAGAGCGCTGGCGCTTGATTGCCCAGTGGGAGTCGGCATTTAAGAGGACTTCGATGTAGATGCTGCGCAAGTTGCGAAGCAGCGGAAGTCGGAGACCGTCTTTGTCGCCAAAAGGCCCGAAGATGAGTGGCGAAGCGAGTGATACTGGGAAGTGTGCGCTGCCATCTATGGTGAACTTGTACGTGTTTGAGCCGTACAGGACCGCTGGGAGGATTAGCTTGGTGAAATTAAACTAAGATTGCACGCAAGCTTACCTCGAGCCTCATTCGACACTTCTTTGTTGACCAAGAAGATTTGAGTCTGGACCCGCAGCCAGTCATCACTGTTCCTGGCTTTGCGTGACCTCAGGTTCCAGTGCTGGCGTCCCATCGCAATCGGCACAGTATCTTGTTGGTCTTTGCTCGTAGCCTCAACGAGCCACCAAGGATCCTGCTTCTTTGAGGGTTTGAAAGCGACATTTTGCTCAAATGATATGGCGACGTTGTATGGTAGCAAATACGAGTAAACGTAGACGCGCAGTTCTGCAGGGAGATCCATCAATCGAAAGTGACCCTTGCGAACGAACGGCTTGGTATTGTCCTTGTAGCTCGAAACACCTTCGTCATCATCGATCACGATCTGCTCTTTTCCCATATACCTTGCGCCTGTGATCTCGACATCGTTATCGCCGTTGGAGCCAGACGCTTTACCAGGTTTCTTTCTACGTCCCATGATGCAAGTTGAGTGTCGGAGAATGTGTGGGAGAGGGGTGGTTGTATGTGGCAAGACTATATTTTTGGGTGCGATCTAAGACTTTATGGACCCAGTTTCGAGGTGAAGGCCTCCGGATGCGCGCCAAGCCCTGCGCCCACTTATAGCGTGCAGGCAACAGCGACCCTTGTCAACTAATATTGAGTTAAAGCGACTTTAGCTGTGAGGACATTTAACTAGATGCACGATGTCATTGGCAAGTGCCTGAGGTTGAGGTGTGTCGGGGTGTACAGCCTCATCTTACGCTAGGCTCCAGCGCGCCAACAGAGTGGGGCCCGCCGGGCGCATGAAGCTTGTCCTCCGTAACTCAGCCTTGACGACCACACCGTTCGATAGGGTGCCCGTTATTCAAAGTTTGTGATTGTAAAAAAAAGACGATGGTACGAGCAACACCAATACTGTAATCCCATCACGAACCTCGACAGTCGTCTCATCTATTCCCACTTCTATATATAACTAATCTTCTTACAAAGCAACGCATCCAAATCCAACCCCTTCGGAAACGTAGTATACACACCACAAAACGTCCTCCTCGTCTCCAAACTCGCAAGCACCAACAACGCCAAAAAGCCTGCATATATCGACAGCGTGTAGGCCTGGAACCAAGCGCAGTTCACCGCCGGCAGAACGACGTGCGTGTCTTGTTTGCAAATGAGCTGCCATGTGGTGATGCAGAGCATCGAGAAGGCGAGGTATGTGGTGAACGTGACGAGGACTGTGCATGTCGTGGTGTATATGAGGCCTTTGCCGGCGAAAGGGACGAAGAGGAGGAGTGTGAGGATGAATTGTACGGTCAAGGGGGCGAAGAATAGGATTCGAAGAGACCATATACGCCAGTTCTGGGGATGTTCTGACGTTGTCGGTAGTTTGGCGTCTTGATAAAACGTCTCACTTAGCGTAGTGCTTGATGCGAATGGGTCTGTGTCTGAATCGTAGTCCGCAAAGCTGAAGTCGTCTACCAGCCATGGGGCGACGAGAAGACGATACAAGCCTATTAGCGTGATGAACGCAAAGATTGTGGGAACAGCAACTTCTTCGCCTGAATCGCCTTGTTTGTAGTTCTGAGCAAGGTCTGTCACTGTCTGCGCGCCCTGGAGCGCCACAATGAGCGTCTGGGCTGCCGATTTCGACATCAGACTGACTCTTCCTTTCTTCCCCATGCGAATGCAGGATGGTCCTGCATCATGTGCAATACCCAGAGAGCCGTCCCAAGACTGGCCAGTCCAGAAAGCGCTATTTGCGAGTGCGGCATCATATGGACTCCAATTCGTTGCGGTAGCTCTCCGCACGGCAATACTATAATAGCGCCACACGATCGTCGTGGGATTGTATAAGCAGGCGATATTCAGCCAGCTTGGCTTTCTGGGACTGAGTATGACGATTTGAGGTCCGCCAACGAAGATGTGTGCCAGAAGCGGAGCGAATGCGAGAGTGAGGAGCCAGATCCATTCCGAGAAGGTGATTTTGGAGGATTGGTAGGTGAAGAAGAAGCGTGGGCGTTCCGTAGGATTGAGCTTGGGCGTTGGTAGTGTGGCGTTTTGCCAGTATGATGTGGCATTTAGGAAGGCACAGTAGTCCTGAGCAGGTAGTTAGTAGTAGCTCAATAATCATTGTGTTGTATGTGTGGAGGGAGCATACAGAAGCCATCTACAAGGAATGAGCGCCACAGGCATGTCGGAAGGACCAATAAACATTGTGGGGAGTGTAAGGACTTGATTAAAAGAAGTCGAATTCAGCTCGGAGACTAAGTAGCTTCCAAGAGATCTAAATGAAGTTCGGAAGATCTATACAGATTCGACTAGCCGGTTTGGCTAAACGGGAAGGACCGTCATCGACAATCTGGGGGCCAGATCGTTTAGGAAGCAACGACGGGCGCACGTCAAAACGGGTACTTATTTCACGAATACGGAGTGATACTGCTCACTTCACCGGTAGCTTTCGGTGATGAAAGTCTGTGTATGTTCGAGTTGAGCGGCAAGGTCGCTCGTGCATGAGCTATTGTTGGATGTTCTCTCACATGTGCTATTCTGGTGTAACAACGTACTTGGGTACCGCCTGAGACTTGCCAAACCAGTGGCGGGGCGATGGGTAGGTCCGCCAAAGCTAATGGTACAAAGTATCGGAATGTGATGTGAGCTGAGCTCACGTAGACGACAGTGTCCGAGAATGCTCAAAACGTCTGCTCGTCCTTTGCCATCTCTTCCGCGAGCCACTCTGCTTCTCTCTGCATCTCCCCATCGCCCCTAGGTTTCCTAGCATCGTTGTCGACAGCAGGGAAGCCGCCTTTCTTCTCGGCCTCCTCAAGTTCAGCCCTCGCAGCCCTCTCCTTGTCCACGAGCTGCTTGTTGAGGTCGGCATCTTCACCCTCCATCATGCCATAGATTGCATCTGTACCGCCCTTATCCTCAAGGTCGTCCTTCTTCCGCGGTATGATGTGCGCATGCACGTGCGGCACGCTCTGCCCCGCATCCACGCCGTCCTGAATCGCAATGTTGAGCGACGATGCACCGAACACACGCTCCACCATGCGCGACACTCGCTGCACGGTCAGGAACAGGTCCTGCACCTCGGCGGCGGACAGGTCGTTGAAGCGCGGCACAATGCGGCGTGGCGACACGAGCACATGGCCGGGCAGGAGGGGCTTGAGGTTGACGATTGCGAAGGAGTGGCGCGATAGGTGGAAGACCTGGGCAGGTGTTAGATAGGGTTAACGTTGGATTAGCGCGTCATTGGCAGAGTGTTGAGTGTTGATATCGCAACAGCTGCCAATTGCATGCAAATCTTCCGGAAGCGACGCACCTGCGAGGTCACGACGAAGGTGCCAAACTTGATGGCATCCTTCGTAAGCGGCATGGCCTGCTGTCTGTCGCGCCAAAGCGTCTTCGATACAGCCTCAAAGCGCGTTGAGTCTGGAGCCAAGTGCAACACCACCACCACGAACAAGGCGGTGCGGAAGTATTGCCGAAACGACCGAAACGGAAGTTTCCTTACATCTTCCATGCATCTGCGCGCCAGGCAGTTTTAAGCGACAGCGGAGCCGTTCTCGGCCTTTCTTGCCAGTGTCACATGCCGCAGCGGCCGCGTGGTGGTTTGCTCACAATTCATTCGCGTGGGCCCGTCGGCTCCATGCACTGCTAAACACCGTGGGACCGCATCGTGGGGTCGCAAAAGGACGAACACCGGCGAGGCCATGTCGCCTTCGGCCTCGCCCTTACCTGACGGCAACCTACGCCGCTGTCTTACTCTGACATGCGTATAAATCCGGTACCCTCCTCAAAGTTGTCTTGATCAGCATCGCCTTCTTGTCGAAATTCTGAACCTTCTGTGGATCACACTGTGGACCCTTCATCCACCCCAACTCTTCCAACACAAATTAGGCTCTTCTTAGCTTTGTTTGCGTTTCCAGCAGGACAAGTCCGCCGAGTCTCTGAAAGTATCGGTAGTCATCTCTTGGCTGTTGTATTGGGTTTCGAGCTCCGACGCCTCTTTCAAACAAATTGCCCTCCAGCTCCACGTTTCCCCCAACTAAGCCTCACCATCATCGCACGCCGCGCTACTATACTAGTCTTGGCGAGGCCGATCTCACACACGAAGGTCCACTTCCCTACTACGGCTTCAGCTTCGAGCTGCGTCTGGCAAGTGGGTAAGAGGTGCTTGGACCCTGAATTTGGTCGAGTATAAGATCGGACTTGATCCGCGTCTCGGGCCTGACTGCACATATTCCACGCCTTTCTCCACCGATTACACAGCAACAATTGGTAACTAAGGAAGCAAGCCGAACACACGCCGAACTCTTGTCCAATATAAGAACCACGGATCGCCGTTGATCGGTACTTTGGTTCAATCTACCACGTATAGAGAGGCGCACCGACACTCGGAAACATCGAACATAAAACCCCCACAATCCGAACTCCAAACATCGCCACCACACACACCAAACACACCTCACCACACGCGCTCAACAAACCTCACCACACACACATACACACACACACACCATGGACATCGCCACATCCTCCCGCCCCTTCTTCGCAATGCCCTCCCCCTCCCCAGAAGAGAAAATCTCCCTCCAAGCCTCAAACACAGTATACACCTACCACTGCCTGTGCAGCCACCTCCTCCTCGCCACCACGACACCTCTCCCCTCCCTCCCGCAACGCACCCACGCCCTCGACAAAGCCCACATAATGCCCCTCCCACCGCCCTCCGCGCCCTCCACGCGCAAGCACTCCAGCGCAACACACACGCCGCCGGACCACTACGGCCTGCTGCTCAGCACGCGCATCGAAAAGACGCCCGAGATCATCACGAGCGACAACGGCTTTGAGAAGCGGTACTTGCAGCGCTGCGGGCGGTGTAGTCTGGTCGTTGGGTATCAACTCGATTGGCAGCAGTTTGCTGTGGATCGCGCGGGAAGGAGGGAGGATTACGTTTTCTTGCTGCCTGGCGGGTTCATGACGACGAGCGAGATGATTCTCGGGAAGCAGGTTGCTGCGAAGGCGGATACGGGTGGAGGAGGGATTGCAACGGTGAGTGTGACGGAGGTGAAGGCGTAGGAAAGGGTCTCCGCTACCCGATGCCAGTTTGTTGACGACGGCGTGCATGAGGACTGGGTGCTGCGTTATCATGGTTTGGAGTTTACCCGATTGGAGAGGTTCAGCGCAGAGGAGGAACACGGACGGCATTTCATTGCATATTATCACGATACCCCCATTGGCGAACGCGCGAGGCTTTTCATGCTTACTAGAAGAGCCTACATTCCATGTAGACAGCGTACCCATTTGGATACAAAAACAGAATTTCATGTCCTGTTCATATTCACAAGTTTGAACTTGCTCTCTCTACTGCCTATGCACTCCCTAGTCCTGGTGTGATATAAGACCCGTTCCGATAATCAATACAACGCCGGTGTGTGCATGCAGCCTGCCCCAAAACCGTGACCCGTTTCGTACATGCCGCCGTCCGTCTTGCAAGTCGTGAAATGAAGAATGTGATGATTGAAGCGAAATAACGACATGGAGAATCTAGTTCTCTGCGATCGTCTTTACAAACTCTGCCAACTGTTAGTGAACATCATCTGTATCACAACAACCAAAGTCAGCTGTGCTGATGACTTACCCCTGTAATCCACCTCGTTATTGCTCGCATCGATGGTGCTCTTGAACAGCTCATCGACCTCCTCCTCGCTCATCTTCTCGCCCAGATTCGTCAAAATGTACTTGATCTGGCCTTTGCCGACAAAGCCCGACCGATCCTTGTCGAACACCTGGAAGCCGCGGATGTATTCCTCAATGTCGAAAGGCTCGCGGAAGCCGCCGGGGCGGTTGAGGATCTTGGAGAAGGTCTCGAAATCGACTGGTGGTGGTGTTAGTGTCGGACTTTGATGGTTGTGGATCTGCGGGTAGGGAACGTACAGTCTGCGCCGACGCCGCGCTCAAGGTCGCCAATCTCAGCGAGTGTGGGGTTCTGCCCGCATGCGCGTAGCAGGTCGCCGAGTGCGCTGCGGTCGACGCGGCCGTTACCGCGCTTGTCGAAGAGCTGGAATGCTTCGCGGTAGTTTGTGGAGGCCTGGTTGCTGTTATCCATGCTGCTCTTTGTTGCGTCTTGAAATGCAGTATGATCGGGTTTGCGCGGGGCAAGGGATGTCAAAACTCAAGGTGGTTTGTTGAGGAAGTGATGACACGAAAGCGAGGCAAGGGAGTGTTGTTTGTTGCCGTGGCCGTGGCCGTGGCCGTCGCTGCCGTTTTCCGTTGCGAGGCAGGGACGACTCGGCCAGCCAACGGAATCGGAGAGCGGGGCCATGTGACAATTGCGCGAGAGAAGGGACATACCATTGTGTCTTTGTGTGTGGTTGTTGAAGGGCGTAGGGGTATTCAAGCGTCCAAAAAATCGTAGTATAGGCAAGATGAGGTGTGAATTGAGTAGTGGAAGGGGCTGTTTGATGTACGTTGAGCGTGGACCCGCCCAGGCGGTGTGTCAAGCGCAAATACTGGACGCCAAGCCTTTTGGGCTGGTCGTCTAGGCGACGCGTTGAGCGACACCACCTACTCTGCGCTACACCACTCACCTTGCTTTCCAAGCAAGAGCCACTGACGATGGGGCCGAAGCTCAGACCAAAGGTAAAGGCGGGTTTCATTCACCTATAACCGTTGCTTACCTAGGTAGGTAATTATCCCGAGTTTGATGAATACCGACAATGGCATTCTACCAAACTCTACCGTAGGACACACAAGGCTGATACATGTGGCTTACTTCGGCCAAATTTCATACAGTAGTCGGCCACATTTCAGACAGTAGTCCGCCCCTACACATCGCTTCGCGAAACTGAGTGGCAGCCTGACCGGACATGTTGTTGCAAAGAGGTGTAGTGCGACGGAACTATCACCCATATGAAGTTGTGCTATTAGCCTTCTTGTTTGCATTCATCTGAGCGGTCTTCATTTCTCATATTGAATTGTGCGCAGCACTCACAACGTTGATCAGCGTCATAATGCGACACAGCACCAAATACGAAGTTCTGGACGATGAAAATACCGAGTACAGCAATTATTACGAGTAACATGTCCCGGGAGATGTAAACGGCCTCGTGAGGAGCTAATTCAAGCCAGGCCGACCACCTTCCAGCAAGTGCAAGAAACTCAATCTCGTCCCCAAGAACAACCTTCTGAATACGATCAAGCTAGCGGTAACCGCTTACAACGCTTCTATGTCCGCGCGTTAGTCGGTACACTAGGACCATTCGCCGTATGCGCCTATTTTATTGTAATCTGGCGACTGTATATCGTTCCCGCGGATGAGTCCAAAGGGCCCTTGACATTCGGAAAACAAGGCGCAACATGGATCTTTTACAGCTGGTTCGTTGCGGGTGTCCTCGGCCTCAGCTTAAGCTTGTATGGCTTGGCTGGTGTAGAGGCAAGCATGCTGATGGAGTGGAGTGTAGGTGACGCCACGAGGCTTATGCTACATGCGGACACTACATGGAGTGGCCCAGGTGGCTGGCTGAAAACAATCAAGTGGGCTATGAGTTCACGAAGTGGCGTTCGCTGCCGCAGGTCGCCAGCTTTTTTGTGGTATATTCTTGCGTTTCCGTCCATGCTAGTCTTTGTCGCATGGCCCTTCTCTGGTTTGACTATGGAAGTTACCGACGGATACCACCATTCAAACACCATTGCAAACATGACTGGATTCTCGTACGACACCTTTAACGAGCGTGGCACCGCCGAGGCATATGACGACGCCGCCTTGAAATGGAGTAGCGCGCATGAAGCAACGATTCCTGGTGCGGGCATTGTATACACGCCAGAGGGTTTTGACCGATCAAAACTCGCCTTTCTCAATCAACTACCTGCTGTACTTCCAAAAGATGACGGAGTCCCTACAATATTTCTCGCGGCGCAAGCAAACAAGCCAGCTGAAGGCAACGTTTGGGGTCTGCTACTGCAATACAATTGCAGCGTCATACACAAAGCCCAGGATTTCCAGATCATCAACAAGGCGCATGAACCGACATCGTCGGGTTCTCCTTGGGCTGCAGAGAAAGATCAAAGCTTTTGGTTCGATAAAAGCGATATAGACAAACCTAGGCTTCTTAAAGATCGGAAGTCAGCCGTAGTAATGGTAAATCAGACGGATGGTTCATGGTGTCCGAATTTGCAGGCTGCTGCAGAGGTTGGGTTTCAACTTTGGACCGACACTAGCGCGCTTCCGATGTCGATGTTGCAAACTCCGGACTCATCCGACTGCTATCTGGTGAGGAATCAAAACGAGACAAGAGACTACCCGGGAATTCACCAAGAGCAGATCTTGGAGCTCGCGTTGTGGCAAAGGTTGCGGCCAGGCTACATTAAAGCAAACTTCACGTTACAGCCTAATTATCTTATCGATTACAACATCACGGATTACTTTGGCATGCACGATGTGCGAGATTTTCAGGGTCTATCAGAGGACGACTTTAGCACACGCCGACCGCTACCTATGACAGCAATCGGTGTCCAATGCCGAGCATCGAGCAGTGTGGGTAGTGCGGACATCAACGGCGTCAAGTCAAGTTTTTCGAATTTTCGACGGACCGACACGCCTTTCCAGAATATACGGAACAGATGCGCACGTCGCTTTACAGCAGCGACTCCATACTATATGTTATCGCATTGGACCATGTCAGATCGGTGGCTGCCCGCAATGTTCAAATCTGCTGCTGCACCTCCGCCTTTCTCTGGGAGTTCGCTCACTGTCAAAATATTCGATCTCGTCCGAGGGCGCAAATCGTACGATCTTCGCATGCAGTTGAGCTTTTTACAAGCTGAGCAATTGCGGCGAGCCATGCTCCAAGCATATGCCTCGTATGCCATGTCACTCATGTACAGTGGCGAGGTAGCGATGCAAAATGGTACTTTCCTCAACCCCAACGCCACGGAATTCGTCTCTGGTCTTGTGATAACGCCTGGCGTAATGCCTTCCCTCGTACCATTAGCACTCTTTTGTATCTGGGCCCTTATTAGCTCCGCTTTAGGTGTTTTATATGGCTTCCGACGACGCTGGACTGAGACCCTGGATGGACATACTATGTTTAGAATGGGCGCAGAATTGGCCGACCATGATCGAAGAGAGCTGCTTAGGACGTCGAACATCTTGAAAGAGGACTGCGTAGCACTGGACGATATCCCAGGGTTAGTGGGCGATACGAAACCTGAGATATGGCTGGGCAGGATCGGTCTAGTCAAGAAAGTGAAAGCGGACAAGAAGAAGTTGTATGAATAGCATAAATCACTACCCGCCTGCAAGACTGAGAGATCGTTGTTATTGTCGAAGAAAATTATTGCCTTGGCCGTATCTCCGTTACTCACATGGAGCCACCTCACTGCGGCGAGAGACGGAGATAAAGGGAGGTGGAAGATGAGAGATGGCGGATGATGGAGGCAGACATTTACAAAAGAGTAGGATTGTAAAGAGCGACTACGGCAACCCAGTCCCAACGCACCATCCAACAATCAAAACTGCCAGATCTCCGCAAACGCATCATCAGTCGAGTTCCTCGCGCGATTGAATTCATACTCATAACCCAGATAATCCGCAACAGGCTTCCCATAAACATGTCCAATCCACGCAAGCACCATATCAACCCCCGACGCCGCAGCCGACGCAGTCCAAATATTATCGTGTGTAACCCATCTCGCGGGAGTCTGCCAATTCACTTCTTTCCGTGCCCGCGTCATTTTGTTCTTCCAATTCACCTTGCTGACAGTGGCGTTGCGCCCGTCCAAGATGCCTGATTCGGCGGTAATGAAGGCGCCTACGCAGACGGTGAGGACGTACTGCAGCTGTTGCGAGTGTTAGAACCACACACACACAGAGTATGCGACATTTCAGGAGAGACGTACACGGGGATAAACGCCTTTGATGAAAGGTGCCGCAGCGGGTATGGCTGAACTAATTCCATACCCACCCGGAACAATCAGCACATCGAGCAGCTTCTCCGATGTAAGATACTCGTCATACGTAGCCGTCACGACAACAGACTGGCCGAACGTGCTACTCGACGCACTTGGTATAGTCGACACGGGCGTCTTTTTCTCAGCGATGACATCGAAGGTCGCAGGCAGGTTGTATTTCAGCGACAGCGTATCTGGCGCAAGACCGGATTAGACCATGGGGAGAGCAGCCTCGTTGTTGGACCTTACTGAGGATGTCTACGACGCTGTAGGCATCGAGCGCTACAAAGCCCGGGAAGAGCAGCAGGCCAAAGTGCACGGGGAGCGCGGACGTGTTGGTGAGGGGTGGCTGCTGGGGCGCAGAGAATGCCGCAGGTAGACTGCCTAGTAGATTCATCAAAGTGTAGGCACGCATGTTGTATGAGTAGTCGGCTGCAAGGACGAGTGATGAAATGTAGGTTTCAACAGCAGCATTGTGTTTTTTAGGACACCCGCGCTCTTCTCTTTATACATCTCCCACAGAAATACTAAGTGCTGCCTACCTTCTCGACAGAGTTCCGCGCATCCAGGATCCCAGATTGCTACTTCGCAACTCCTTCACTTTGCACACAAATCCGAGAGGCAATGAGTAAGTTTGCGGCGATTCAGCTTACAACGACGTGCCAGACTCCTTTATCATACATCAGTCATCCAGCATGGAAAGGCAGAGTGCTGCGGCACGACTCGATTCCTTCGCATACGAATCCGAGGAACATGGTAAATATCTTCTCATGTGTAATTGCCGTGGTTATACATGGACAATCACTGCCTAGGTAAGCCCGTCATCCACTAGATTTCACCGGCTAATACACTCCTGTAGGGTTTTGTGTTACTTCATAGCGACGTTCTCTACAAAATGTCCCTTTGAGCAGGTTTGAGGCCATTTCGATCACATGTATAGTTTTGAACGGTGTGCAGTCATTAGTGCAGGAGCTGCATGGGTCTAAGCGTACCCGGTGTCTGCATACAACTCAGAGTCCAAATGTAGCTGAACTGAGGCTTTTTGCTTCGTCGCACGAGGAATGCATAAACATAGCAGGTGTCCGGGTGTATACTGTGACGTTGATGCAGCCTCATCATTAAGGGCAAAGCTGTCGTTCTGCGATCATGGCGTCAAATGCGCGCGGAACTGTTACCAGAAGCGTCTTGACAGCAATTGATTTGTCAAAATGCTGTTCCTTTGTGCAGATGCTAGCCGAGTCCCGGTTGATGGATTTGTAGTCGCCGGTGTTTATGTTGTCTTTGTTTCAACTTATCGAGATCTCGCACCATCTTCGCTTTGTTCTTGAACACAGCCTTGAAAAACATAACTTGCACTGGAAATAATACCAATCAGACTGACTCACCGCTATATCTAAGGACTTTCCTATCCTCAAATTGGATAATCTGTACAATGTCTGGATCACAAGCACAGCCACAAGCCCCAGCGGCTTCTACTTTATCGACCAAACGAGGGATTGTCAATAAATGGCTCGATTCTGAAAGTTACCTTCGCTATCTTACCAAGGACAAGGATGAACGTCACCAGAGAGAGATTGCTATCACCATCGGCGAACTTCTCGATCTACTTCACACCAATGGTCCGCGAAGCTGGCTCTCCGAAGACCTTGTCAACATGTCGCTAGTCCTTCTTACAGAACTCAGAAAGCGCTCCAACTGTTATGTGTTACCTACCTTCGACGCACATCAACTGTGTCAAATGGGCCTCGGCGAGCTGGAACCTGATACGAACGACCTGCTGAGGGAAACCCTGCAAAACAATGGCAAAAGATGGATAATCGTACCATGCAACGATGGTATGATGCAAGGGAATCACGATCCTGACAAGCAGAAGCAGAAGACAACATCAAAAAAGGAGAACGCCAAGCCCACACGAGGAACGAAGACTCGTTCAACTACCAGAGACAGCACGCAAGCTGAGAAGTTCAACGATACAAGTAGTATTGACCCGGATACACCCATGCCAGATGCCACCGAGAGGCCAGAAGTTCATAAGCCAGATCTAACGACACCGAACCCAGTAGTGGATGATCAGCACAAAAGGAAGGATGGGTCATCCTTCGGTTACGGTATACACTGGGGCCTGCTGGTCATTGATAAGGAAAAAGAAGTCGCCCGATGGCTTGACGGCTTGGTAGGCCTCAGAACAAAAGAAAAAAATGGCAAGAGGGTCACGAGCATTAGCCATATGTTCGCCGCTGGAACAGCTGCGGGCAAAGTTCTGTGCGGGTACGACAAAATTCTCGGGCGCGAGCGTGGAAAGTTCACCGCGGGCACTCTGAAGCAGATCCCTCATCAAAGGAGTGACAACACTTTTAGGACCGGAGATGCGGGAGCATGCGGCCCGCACATGTTCGCTTGCCTCAAACACATCTACGCGAATCCGAGGGCCTTGGAAGACTTGTACGATCACTTCAAGAACAAGAGAGCTGCGGGCGACTTTCGTAGAGGTGGTGGGTCGGCGTTTCATTCGAAGAATATCCGGCAAGAAATCCAGGACATGATTCATCGGGAACGAGAGCGCAACAAGACTGAAAAAGACATGTCCCTTGCGCTCAATCCGCAGATCATGCAAATTCTTGGGTTGGACTTCACCAGGCAGCAGCTTATTGATGCCTTAGCAAGGTTCAATAGGATGACTGGAAATGAGACTAGAGATAGCGACGACGACCTAGACGGGAACGGCGGCGGTTATGGAGGTGGCGATGACAGGGATGATGAAAGTAACGACAACCCCGATGACCAGGGTATGTTTGGAGATCCACCAATACCAATGAGGGACATCTTGGAAAAAATCAACCACAATAAAGCTCACTACCAGGGATTAACGAAAGAAGAGAGATTCCGAGCCGCCTGGGCTGAGGTATTCTCTGTGCAACACGTGCTGCTGAGTAAACAGGATGCAAACAAGGCGGAGCTGGAAAAGCAAAGGCTTGAGCAGCGCACGAAAGATGGCCTTGCTCCACCCGAACGAACTGTTTATCCCTTCATCCAGTTCCCAAAACAAATCGCGAGGCTACCGAGAGATTTCGCGGATGATGAAGAAGTCGATGGTGAGCAGCTCAAAGAATGGCAAGCGGTCAACTCTCTGAGCATGGCGAAGTTTGGTCTCGGCAAGAAATCAACCGATCTGTCCGTCAGGGCTGCACTGCAAAGCCTATCTGGGGTGAGCTTCATCAATGAAAGACCAGATCGCTTGTTGAACATATGGCTCAACGATCCCGAGGTCTTTTCAGCTGAGGATCGGGAGGCGATAAAAGAGTTAAAATCAGATGGTATTGTTACTCGAAGAATGGACGAACGCTATGACGTTTTGGGCATGGAAAATACCGGCCGAACCCTCAACTTCCTCACGATGCCGTTTGAAGAGATTAAGCAACTGCTTACTAAGCGCATCAAGAAGCACCCTTCGCTGAACAACGGGAGAAGGCACAACAGACTCACCTTCAGAGCAATCTTATTGGTGCGCTACGGCGGTAGCTTCAGCCAGGAGCACAAGAATGCTCTTGAATCAGGTTGGATTTTGGACTCGAACGTCTTCACTGTGGGGGAGGATTATAAGTTGCTTCCAGAGACCAACTCACTTATCCTTCTGAATGGCCTCCAAGGAGATGGGATCAGGGCGAGGATGCAGGCTGCGTATGAGGGTGTTGGCTCTTTTGAAGATGCAGACAGCTCATCAGATGATGACAGTGATAACAAGCCAGGTCAAGGTGGTGGGAAGGATCAAAATGAGCCAGACAAAGGCGCGGATGATAACGGCGCGAAAGGTGATGCGGAGAAGCCGTCTCCAAAGCTTCAGGGCGGGACTACTGATTCTGCAGCATCCAAGCAGCCCACCGGTGACAGCACGAAACGAAAGTGCAGCAACGACACGACCGATGCGGCCACACCAGCCCAGAAGAAGGTCAAGCTTGTCAAGCTTTCACCGCCCGACTTCCACAAAGTCACGAAACTCCAGCTTCACGCGTGGCTCAGGTATGTGCCGCAGGAGATAAAAGATAAGCTCCTTGAAGGCAACGAAGAGATAAAAGAACTCAAGAGCGAGTATACAGCCAGAATTTGGTGCCAGCGTATGTTCAGCGACACCTTCCAAAACGTGCAATCCGAAGAGCCCCTCTCAGAAGAAAGCATGCAGTTCCTTCGGCCCTGGAAATTGGCGTTGCCTTCAACTGGGGATTACAAATCTAAGACGAGTGCCGATCTGAAGCACTTCCTGAACAAAGCGCTGATGAAGGATATCAAAAGTGAGCATACGGAAATGAAGTATGGAAAAACTGTTACCGTGACGAAGCCCATTGAGTTACCTGACCTGAGGAACGATCGGGAGAAATGGCCAGGGTACTATCTTAGAAAACTGGTGGAGAAGGAGGAGAGGGAGGAAAAGGCGGTAAAGGCAGTAGCGTAAGAGGCGAAGAAGGCTGCAGAGGCGGCGAAAGCAGCGGAAGCGGTGACGGTAGCGGAGCAGGAAACCGCAGAAAACCAGGGCGAACGGCAAGCCAGTTAGACACGGCGGCCTTTTCAAAGGACGAATCCGATGAGGATATGATCAATGTTTGACAGGAATGATTTCGTTCACGAGAGGCTTTGAGTGTACTGCCGTTGACCTTGGTGTGGTGTGCGAGTGAAGAGACGGTGTTGGTTTCTGCGGCGGGTGAGTTTCGGAAGCGTGTACAGGACGTGTATGAGAGGACGACTGGTGATGTTAGCTCGTCTTCTGAGGGCTTGATGGAGGAAGGAAAAAGAAGAAGGAGAAGAGATTGGGAAGATCAAGATGTCAGGATAGATGGTAGTGTAGGTGTAGACTTTATGATCTGATTGTTGTTCCATCAATTCTCAAGCTGATCAATCCCGGAATTTAATCGTAAGATGCACACGTTACAGTTTTGAGACCATTCTCGCAACGTGCCACCCCTGGACTTGGCCCTCATGAACCATATTCGCTTGAAGCGAGTGCGAGCACCTATAGATAGGACGTCATGAACCAAAGGCACGGGCATCCAGCCTTCAGCGGCTCGAGCGCTTCAATCGCAGACATAACATGAGCCATCTATGCGTTCATGCCGATGATGATCGCATCGTGAACAGCAAGTGACCGCTCACTGCAGGCCTCGCTGACCACCTCGAGCGTGCTAGTGACATGTACCACGACTCATGGGACGCCAAGCGAGCGACCTAACATCGCCCTGTAGGCATAGCACATCGTGACCAGCGTTGTGTCGTAAACATAATCGCATGTACGAATGCCGTAGATGAACAGTGTTTCAACGCCCTTGAGCTGGAGCCGTGTGTTGAGGGTGGTCGCGAAGAAGGCGCTCGGGTAGCGTTTGGAATTACGAGTTCCCCCTCTTTTGGCTCCAGCCCTGGGACCCAATTCTCTCAACTCGTCTCGTTGCCCTTCGGAGAGGCCTTCATCAGAGTCGCCTTTCAAGCTCTGTGTATCCAACCCGTACACAGATTGGGGCACTTTTCCTACGCGAGCCACAGCGGCGAGACTTCCGATCGAGCCAGGTGCAGCCGCCGACGCAGGGTTTGACCTGGTATCCAATGGAC
Organism: Ophiobolus disseminans; assembly: GCA_010093685.1. Lineage (NCBI taxonomy): Eukaryota > Fungi > Ascomycota > Dothideomycetes > Pleosporales > Phaeosphaeriaceae > Ophiobolus > Ophiobolus disseminans. The sequence continues at coordinate 819,435 of MU006230.1, forward strand.
TCTCTTTGCTCCAGTATGCGTTTTCGACGTCGATAAGAAGCGGCACCGGCTTGCTTTCCCACCCCATCTTTCCTGCAAGGCCAGGCTTCACATAGCTATCGTGGTCGCCGTGATGTTTTAGGGCCGTGACGTCGTGGTTCGGTTCTGGAGGTTAGCCGCAATCAACGACGGAAGCAACGTCCTAACCATCCCATCTTGTAGCAACAAACATGTGGAGCCGTCAGCGTCAGCCGTATGCTACGCGCAACACGTTGATAAAGAGTCGGATCGGGCGACGCGACAGTCGGAGCAATCGGACGGCTTGGGACATGGCCGTGACGGGTACAAACATCCGATAGTGCCACCTACATTTCGGCGATCAATCCACCGACCACCGGATACCCGAGGTCAGCCTCTATTCGAGGCACAGCAACATGGCACTTGTTGGTGTGCTTTTGCATGTGCCGGGCTTTGACCCAGCATCGAACGCAACCGTCAGCGGGGCTGTCGTCTGGCTTTGACTTTTGGCGCGTCTATTGCTCGTGTTCTGGTCTCCAATTCACACCCGTCGCTTGACCCGAGTTCTTGGCACCTTCGGACTTCCCCACATGCATCAGCCCTCGGGAAGTGACCGGGGAGATTCCCCAAGGTCACCCAGACCTACCAATTCCATCTTCGCCATGGAATCAAGAGAAGGGAGAATTGGGAATGCGTTTGCTTGCGAAAGGTGCAGGAAGCACAAAGTGCGATGCGTCCCATCAGATACATCGGGGATATGCCAAAGGTATGTTGCTCGGGAACGTAGTGGCTCCACTCGGGATGACACGTGCGCAGGTGTCAGAAAGCAAGAGTCGAATGTATTGAACATATTGCGCGCCGACGTCCAGCAAAAGCAAAGGGCGATGGTCAACCACCAAATCGATTGCGCGAGTTTGATAAGAAGCTCGACAAACTTTCTGCAATAGTTGCAACTATGGCGCCTAGTACTGCGTCGCAACCTGGTTTGCCTTTGGTGACTACACTACCTTCTCAGGTCACAGAAGTGCCACAGCAAAACTCATCGCCGACTCCTACTTCAGCACTGCCAGCTCCAGAGAAACCAATCCTACCTGCGCCTGGTCCTGTGGCAGAGAACTCACACGCTTTTTGGGATTCAATCAACGATACACTTCTCTGTCTTGGCCGACTGGATCCCATTATTCGGTCTATTAGCCTCACACATATGCAGTCGCTGCTTGACACATATCGGCACATGACAGATTTCTTCCCCTTCGTTCCTTTGCCGAAGGACTATTCCTGCCGCGACCTTATTCAACACCGACCAGTGCTTATATTTGCCGTGCTGACTGCGGCGTCCTTTGAAACAGTACCATTGCAGCAGACACTAAGCCGCGAATTTCGGAAGGTTGTCATGGTCAAGATCATGAACGGCGACAAAAGTTTAGATCTGCTGCAAGGACTGCTGATCTTCATAGCTTGGCACCACCACTACATGGATTCCCAGGCGGTTTCTGTCCCAATGCTCCTCCAGATATGTGTAGGTATCGCGAGTGATCTAGGGCTGGATAGGATATCGACAAATGTACGTAGTTCGCTGCAGCGAGAAGACCCTACAGGCTGCGAGGCGGAACGTGCATATCTGGGGTGCTATTATCTGGCATCAAACATAGGCCTGCTCGAAGCTGGCAGGACTCGCTGCATCTCTTATTCGACCACACTCCGACGGTATGCTTCAGACCTCGCATCGGCTTGGGAGTATAAAACAGATGCCCTGCTTCCCATTTTAATCGACATTTGCCAGTACATGGAAGACGTCGAGGAGACTTTTCAAGGACGTTCTGACCAAGCACTGGTCGTACGGTCACAAGTGAAGCGCCTCAGCGACAAGTGGGACCACATCCGATCTGCTTCCAAATTGCAAGCAACTGATTACAGTACGGCCCTAGTTGATGCAAATGATGTTCGCTAATAGCAGTACAGAAACCTTGCAATGGATTCAGCTTTCTGCGCGGATATACTTAAACAAAACGGCCGCCGCTGTCGAATTGACTGATCGAGAAAGTACACCGTGGGCGTTTGGCTTCCAACTTTCTCTGAGTGTGACCTGTCTCCGCTCTATCGAACAGTTTCTAGACAACAGTCTGAAGCTTCCAACCGCACAATACGACTTCATATCGCTGGTTGACTGGCTGAACCTTGTCTCTGGTGTCACTGCGCTGAGCAAGCTTGGGATGCATTCTCCACCTTTGCCAGGATGGGACCCCGCTGAGCTCCAGATCGCTAGGTCATTCGACTACTTCCGCGACCAGCTTTCATCATTAATGCCACGGCCGCGCAATGCTCAAGAGAGTAATGAGGACGTCTTTGACCGGTTTCGCCGCATCACGTCCGTGATGAAAATAGCGCTGCGGACCGCGCCTGGCGGAGGAAGTCCGAACAGCGGCACTTTCGAGCTTGCGACAGGGGCTGGTCGAACGGTATCGCTCCTGCAAGACGTGTCGCTCCCGAAACTGAATGGCATGAAGAATGGTACCGAAAGACTGCCGAGCCTGTGGAAGCTTACTCCGTCGCTCGATATGAACAGCAACGAGTTCCATTGGAAATTTTTGATGGGCACTGTATGAGGAGATCACACTCAACACTCTGACGAAGTTATGGGCCTACTCTTGAGCGCATCGCAGTGGAGAGCCACTTGTTGAAGACCATGTTCAAATTACCGTATATGCAATAGTCTTGGTGTCAATTTGGACAAGAGCTGAGTGCATTGTGAGTGGAAGCAGCCAAGCGACTAAGTCGACTCGGGTCCTCGAAGTTGCACGCGAGATGGGAAAACATTCAATCACGACGTTCGCCAACACGAGACAATGCCTACTAGCTGTAGCGGGTGCATGTGGCGCGCATGCCGTGGCATACAGATTACAAGGCTGTTTGGCAGGCAGCCTCGCCAACCGTGGAAAAGCAGCATAGCCACATTTCAAAACGCACTTTCGCGGTCGTGCGTCGTCTTTCAGACCAGAACCAAATCCTAACTCATACACTTAAATTTTTCCGGGGACATTTTGCGCAGCCCGAGGATGTTGAAAGTCGATACACGCGGATTGCGAAAGGGTCTTACCCCATCGAGCCACCGGCGGAGATGGATGGCTTGTTGGTGATAAGCTTCCGCCTCGCACTAGCTCAAGCCACCGGCGGACATCACACGACCTTTGCTGCATGTACACAGCCTACTAGTCGAGTCAGCACCAGGAACATTAAATGGTCGCCTCCGGAGTAGCGATCGGCGCATCAGCAACCGCCTTCTATCAACAGCAGTAAGCTTGCTCGTATTGTCCTCCACACTGTCTCTAACGAAGTGCTATAGGTCAGCGGACTATTATTTCGACATACACAAGTGTCTTTTCAACTGCACAACGGAGTCGTCTCTCCGCCAATTCGGTACTAAGACAATACACTATCACAATGGGCTCTTTGTTCAGCAAATCCGCCGACATTGATCCTGATGCAAAATTGGGATATAACCCCCACCGAGACGGACCTCCGAAACATGAGAACCAATATGGCTTTACTGGTAGCAGCCAACCTTACTGGCATTTTGGTGATGGAGGCGGTGGACATGGCATGAGCTCAGGAGGAGGAGGTGATGGAGGAGGCGGTGGTGGATCTTAAGTCATTTGCTCCGTCGCCTTGACATGATGCACGTCGATCCTTTTTGTCATAGCTTGAAGAGTGGAGGTTTTGCCCGGGAGTCACGAGATACATTTGGACAGTTCTATGGAGGTAGAAATTGCGATTGTTGTATCTCGTCCTTATAATTCGCGTTATATCCTATCTCCGCAACAGATGACCCACCTTGTCTTACACATTTACGTGTGTACTACACACGAGACAACCTGAGATAATCACACTGATAGCCACGTGCTAGAACTTAGGACGCCCAATGTACCTAGGCTCGACACAGCCACATACAGAGTAAGCATGCGTCACATATCTCTCCAAGGCACCCTTCTGATCTCACTACGCTCACGGCAACTTGTGATCATCATGAATGACTATTCATCTCACCAGCGACCACCTCTTAATTTGCATCAATCTTCAACGCTTGAAAGTATAACTTCACCAGAACTCTCAAATACACATTATCCGTAACACAACACAACAACACTCCATCGCAAAGTTACATCACTCGAAATACCATAATGGGCCTTTGCTTCTCCTCCACAGCACGCGAGCGAGCACGCAGTGAATACCGGAACGAGGCTCGCGTGCGCCAGAGTCAAGGAGGAGGAGGTCACAGTCACGGTCATGGTCCGCATAGCGGCGCATTCGGCACATATGGCGGCGGCTACGGTGGCGATTCTGGTGGAGATGGAGGGTACTCGGGAGGAGACTCTGGTGGTGGTGGAGGCGGAGGCGGAGATGGAGGTGGAGGAGGTGGAGGAGGTGGAGGAGGTGGAGGAGGTGGCGGAGGGTGTTAAAAGTACCGTTTCATGTGAACAGCATAATGATCCTGAGGATTTTGTAATTTGTCTACGTTCTGTTTGTAGAGTGATGTAGGAGGCACATCGGAGCAGATACTTATTGATCTCATTGACGGAGAGAGCTGGCAAGAGTGGCTTATCTAGCTAGAGTGTTAAGTTTGCTGGTAGCTTCTTGAGTGACTTTCCCCAGGGTCATTTGATATTTTCCCTCAGATTTCACACGTGCGAAACTTTCCTCGAAATTCCCGATCCTTGCCGCAAAAGCCGCCTTGCGCACAGCGCCTAAGCCGAAAACGTGACCGTCTGTGAGGAAGGTGCCATTGTACGCCCTGCGCAGCCACTGTCTGTGGTAGTACACAGTAAGTATCCACCACACCTATACATCCATTTACACATAAAAATACTTGAACTAACCCGCAACCACTCCATTTTTTTTCAACCCGTCCAGCATTCACTTCCAAATTACAACGTTGTGCAAATCCTCAGTCACAACACCAACACTTCCCTTTCAAGATTTACTTACTTCCAAGCGTGTATATCACACCGGAAAATCTTCAACATGTGCATCAACCCCTGGTCCAAAGAAAACCGGGAGGCATACCAAAACGCAAAAGATATTCAAGCCGCACAAGCCGCCGCAGCGAGGAACTATCTCGCCAGTCAGAATGGCACACACAACGGTCCAAGGCAGACTGGATTAGCGATTAACCCTTCAACGCTCAACGGCCCGGCGAGCAACACGCCATACAAGAGTGGCGCAAGCATGAGCTACGCAAGCGCTGGGATGCAATCAGGAGACGACGATCCAACCGGAGGAGATATTGGAGGGTTTGGATTGAGCAGTACGGCTGGCTTCGGAGGGGCGAGTTCTGCGGGAGGAGATGGTGGGATGAGTAGCGTTGGAGGAGGTGGCATGAGTAGCTCTGGAGGGGATGGAGGGATGAGCAGTGTTGGTGGTAGTGGATCTGGAGGAATTTAGGTTCAAAGAAAGACACATGTGTTGCGCTTGTAGAGCGGTATGAAACACTCAAGCGATCTTGGTATGGGCTGTGAATAAATATCGATTTGTGTGTCTAGCTGTGTTCAATATGTTCCCCGAATGGCCAAGTTGATTCCTATGAATGTCAAGTTCACATCAAAGAGACCGAACATTGACAAACATGCCCTATAAAATCCCCGCGCACCACCCCTCCCACATAAATCGTCCCTCGACATTCCCATCATCTTACTTCCTCCCACCCAAGTACCTATCTCAACTAGTCCTTACATTCTCAACCAACATCCCCAATCTCATCAATCGCAATGGTCTTCTTCTCCAACCTCTTCAAGCGCAAACCAAAACCAGCCCCAGCCCCAGTACCAGAACCAGAACAAAAGCCACAAGCACGTTATTTCTACGATAGAAAATCGTCGGCACCTACACACACCGAACCGGCAAAGTCTGCAATGTCAACGCCAAAGACCAAATCGTCTGGCCGTCCCAGGAATCACTGCTTCAGCAGCCAGTCTTACGGAATCGAGACGTAGCCTCGAGGCAACACGGCGGGGGGTATGTGGGTGACTATGGAGGTGGTGGAGGGTATGTAGGCGGCTGTGGAGGTGGAGGCGGTGGAAGTAGCGGAGATTGATGAAGGAAATTGTTGAATATGATGTGCGATTTGAATTGGGAAAGTGTGTGACACTGTTGTATCAGTAACATGTAGACGCATCTTCAATAGTCAGCCTTATAAAACCCCATACTTATTTCTTCTCCTCTTTTCTTACTAACTACCACACACGTCATCTAACATCCACATCCTCATCTACCCATACAACCATACAACCACTCATACAACTACAACACAACACTTTACATACACACCATGGGCATCTGCTTCGACCTCTTCTACAGACACAAATCGAAACCTGCTGCCAAACCTATATCCAACAACACCCGCCCCATAGCGGCGCCGAATACCAATCCCCCTTCCAGTCCATATGACTCGGTACAGGTAAACTGTAGGCATCGTAGGAACAACACCTCGGGCTATGTGTATGCTGATGGGATGTATCATGGCGGGGGCGGGGATGGGGGACATAGCGGGGGTGAGCATTGTGGAGGTGGAGGAGGGGACGGCGGCGGCGGCGGTGGTGGGGAAGGAGGGGGCGGAGGGGGCGGTTAGGGTGATGGATGTGAGAGAGTAGTGCCGTACTCAAAACGTGGGTTGCGTTGGCTTCGAATGTATTCGATGTCGGTTTGCGAGATTCTGAAGCTTGGCTATGGAATGTTAGTATATGACACTTCATTGCAGGGTAGTGACAGTGAGGAAGATGGTCATATTGAAGTGTTACTCACGCATATATGACACCTAACCACACCTCTATCCTCATACTGGAATTCTTGATACACACCAACATTACCTTTCCTATATCTACAGAGCCTTTGATAGGTCCTCAACATGGACGTCAACATGGAAGCCAAACGTGCCCGTTTCCTGGAACTCCTCAACCCCAACTGCCCACCGGGCAAACTGCGCTACACGCCGCCTGCCCATAAAGCCGCCCAACTCAAAGTCGCACACGAAAAGAAAGTAGCCGCCGAACTCGCTGCTGCACAACTGCAGCACACCGCGCACCGCAGCAACCAGTATAGGGAGGCCCTCAAGCTTGCGAGCCGTAGCCACACGTTTGGTTCGGAAACGCAGCGGGAGATCGACGACGTAATCAATAGGACACGCGAGACAAAGAAGCATATTGTGTATGACCGTAGGGGTCGACAAAGTGATTTCCAAGTGGTGGATCGTGAGAAGGAAGACGAATTGGAGTGAAGGGGTATGAGAGACCAGGCGATGACGATGACGAATGTGCTTGTAGAATTTTGTGTATTATGATGTTCGAGTCTTTTATTCAAAGAGCGGTCCGTGATGTTGTTACGCACCTTGTGACTCCTGCGATTCCTGCGGTGTTGCTCGCTCGGCCGTGCTTCTAAATATCGAATATGCTTGATTGTGCCGCGAATCAGCGTAGGCATCGCTACGCCTGTTGTGTAGTGTCCGAGTCACGATTCTGACATTGTGCTTTTGTGTCGTGCTTCATCGTATCATCCTGAACGGATGTCCTTCTGTGCTGAAGACCCAGGTATCCAGACTCGCAGTCTCCACGTCCGTGAAGGTAAGCCATAGGTATTTCAACGTCTCGGAGGCCCAAAAGCTCTCTTGCATGTCCACCCAGTTGTCCTCGCTTTTGGCCTGCCAGACGTCGGCCAATTGTGCGTATCCGTACGGTGCTTTGCAGTGCTCTTCCATGGCTGCAAAGGCCTCCCATGCCCATTCGCGGTACCTTTGTTCGCCTGTGATACGCCATGCATAGAAAAGTGACTCTACGTACTCGGGCCGGCCTTTGTATGCTGGTTCTGTGCTCCATATGCCTGATTTTGTCCATTCCTCTTTCTGACGCTCGGTTGTTGGTGCAAATCGCGGCTCGTCGTAGCTGAACTTGGGTGTCCATGACCATGTCTCCGGCCCTATCTTTGTCGTTGTTGAGGTATAGATGTGACGGCAGCCTTCGAGTAGAGCAAGCGCGAAGGTGCGAAGAGACGGCTGATTATATTGTTGTGAGGCGAGCAGAATGGTGCCTGGCGCAAAACACGCTAGATGTCCTTGCTGGTTGTGGTATTCCTCGCCGTTCTGGCGACCGATGAACAGGTGCTGCATGATATGGTTGGGTGCTGATGCTGAGCGGGAGCCGAGGTACTTGCGCAGGGAGTAGGCAGAATCGAGGAAGCGTTTCTTGTAGAGACTGAGGTGTGGATCTGTTGGAGGAGAGAGTAAGGTTATCTTGAACAGGTACTCGTAGTATGAATCATGGCCGCCATCCCAGTGTCTTGCACGAGCCACTGGAGAGCCATTCATGATGTCTATGGGCGCATCCACCATTCCTGGCCATGGGCTCACCCATTTGGACCATACAAGGGGGGCCCATGCCAGCGTAGAGTTCTTTGCGAAGATGTAAGCGCCCGTCATCCGAGTCAACACGCGGTTCTCGAGTATAGATGAGCCGGTGCGTGCAGGTCCGATGACCGGATGGTCGTATTCGCGTTTATTTGGGTCGTCGCTAAACACGAAAGTAGGGTTCGGTTCGCCTTGCTCTGTCTCGAAATCGACTCGTGGCCAAGGCATTCCGGTTGGTGTATCGTATGCAGGCGCAAGCTTCTGTGCAAGAGTAACAGCATGTTCGAGTATGAGGTCGCGTGCCTCGTCATGTAGGACGTCTTGCGGGATGAGCCCGGCATCGTAGAGGTCCACAATGGACAACATCCCGCCCAGATATCGAATGGTCGTCTCGAATGGGTCCACGAGGTCGTCGGCAACGGTGAAGTCGATGCCCAGAATGTGCTCGATGGAATGCGACAGTTCGTCCCACAGCCCCATTAAGACCAAAGTACTTGCCGAGTCTACGATGAAGGCTCCCCAGCCATTCCTAGATGACGAGCCCTTCCCGGATACTGGTAGGATGTCGTCGTAGCCCCAAGCATTCTCTCTATACTTTCTGAAGGTATACCTCATGGCATCTCGCACCTTATCCGCCCTCTTCTCGTGCGCCTTTCCTGTCCCATTCCATTGTGTATATTGGATGTGTGCGCCAACGGGCGTCGTATACGGCAAATGTACTGTAGGGTGCTGGAACTCTTTGATAATCAGGTAGAGCGTGATGACGAGTACAGCAGCGAGGAGTTTGAACGACGACTGGGGATTGCGCTCGAGTTTTGACTTGCCCCAGCGGCGAAAGCCGGGCATAGTTGGACGTGTGTAGGGCTGCAACGGTGGGCGAGCTCAGGCGGGTAATAACGGCGGCGGCATTTGTTCGTTATGGATGTGCGGAGGTGCGGAGGTGTCGAGGTCGTGGTGAAGGTTGCGAGCGCTACGACGCCATAGTTTGCGGGTATAGGCGGTGCTAGGGACAGTAAAGGCCCTATAAGTAATGTCACAAGCCTTCCTACAAGCAGAAGTTCGCAGAGTCGTGCATTGGTCTCAACAACGGTACGCCTGTCATCGCGCATTTTGCGGAGAACTGGCGTCCTTGGCATTCAAGTCCGTCATCCCCTGCCAAACATTTCCACACTCTCAACGCCCCCACCCAATTGCAGCACAACACTCGCCAAAATGGCAGTCTGGAAGTGAGTACACCGACATCCTCAATTGGAATCATCTGACATTATTTAGCTGGTACAAAGGCATTACGCCCAAAACACGCGTCTTCATCGGCGTCGGCATCATGGCATATGCTGGCTTGGGCCTCTTCCTGTCCGACAAAGCCGAAGAGAAGTTCGGCCTCACCCCCACCGAGAAAGACCACGAGGAGCTTCGAAACGCGCTGCCCAAAATTACAACTGTCGAAAGACCCGACCGATGATCGTTATGCTGCATGAATCGCGATGATCAACCACAATGAGACAACATGGTGCTACCCTCACGATTCAGCGACTACCATGACTGTGAAATACAACTCAAGCACCTCGCCACAAGCCCACAATCGGACGTCCGAGTTACAAATGCCCCATTTTGAGAAGTGGACAATCTACGTGCCTACTGAAAAGAGCATGTAGAATGCGTAAATCGAACAATGTTTCTCTGAGGATTTCGCCGCACCCATCTGCCAATGAATCCACCCAGCGGCACATAAATTAGGAGCTGTCGTTCACCGTTGTTGGACTCAGTCTACATGACCTTGAACATAGAGACAATGTGGCTATCTTGATAGGCTGCTAGTTACTTAATGCGTGCCGAGCAAGATACAGTCTCGTTTCAAAACATGGCGCGAGTGTCAATTCTAAGCTATACGCTATGTGTAGCCCGCATGCAGGACTAGAGATTTGCTGGTATGATCGAGCAAAGTGTTGAAGGCGGGTCGGTGGGCTCTCCTATAAATGAACTGACAAGTTCTGTCTGCCCTGCGTAGTTGTGCTGGGGATCCTGTCAATGTCCATGGTAATGAACGGCGAGAGGTGAGCCGTTCTTGAACTCCAGTCCAATTGAGCTCCTCCTATTTCAATTATTCCTCCAACGATCACAGTTGTTCAGCCTTGTCCACCGAGCCAGCACACGCAATGTACGAGTGACTACTGGCTTGGCGGTTACCTAACTCCGCCGGACCTGCAATATCGACTTCAGCCTTGACATCCCAACACTTCAAATCTACATAATTGCACATAGTTTAGGAGCGATCAGCCCCTGCGGTGATTTCCAGAGCCTACTCTGTCCGTTAGAATGGATATAAAGTTGCTGCTGGAACCCCGCAGTGCAACCGACTCAGCTAGCAGCTACGATGCAACTGTGAATACCGCGAACAAAGAAAATGGTCCGGTGGTAGTGATCGTGTTATAAACAAAAATGACGTCCCGGCTGGGGAGTGGCAAGGTTCGTCCAAAATGAAAGGCCAGTCCGATGTTTCAGCAGTGTGTAACTACTTGAACAGCACCGGCACCAGTATCTCAGGCAGCGATTCCTTCGACAGCTGAATATCCGCACAGCTGCGATCGCTGCCATTTTAAAAACACAATAGTATGTTCTGTGGTTCATATGGCTGTATGCTCTGCTCTAACTAGGATAGTGCGACAAGAACGACCCATGCAGGCGATGCGAGGCTGATAAAGCAGTCTGCTTTTTCAATATAACGGAACCCCGATCGATGAGCTCGAGAAGTGGACCAACAGCCGATGCCCGAGATAATCAAGCTATTCAAGAGGCGCTCGATGAAAGAGGAAGGAGCAGACGCCGAGAAACATCTCCTGCATTGTTTCAACACAATGCAAGATCAGCTGATAGTTCTCCCGGCTCACAATTCTATCACAGCGAATCGGAGAAGGAAAGGCCTCCCGAACCTCCGCCACAGTACCAGTATGCTGCAATCGCAACGACTGAGATCAGGCTCCTCCGAATCTCACCTGGGAAGAAGAAAGATCCACTCTTCTGCACTCTGAAGGCCATTGAACTGCAAACGATAAAAGCTTCACTACTCAACTTCCAGGCGCTATCATATGCTTGGGGCTCTGGTCCCGTGTGTGATCGCATCCTTCTCAACAACACTGTGCCCCGGAATCTAGGATGCCAAACACAAAATCCTATAGCTCGCGTTGACGCTCAAACACCACATCTGCCATTTGAAATTCGAAATAATCTACATAACGCTCTTGAACGCATCCGCGAAGAAGACGCATATGTTTGGATATGGATAGACGCTATCTGTATTGACTAGAACAATAATTTTGAGAAAAGCCATCAACTACCAAGGATGTTGGAGATTTACTCAAGCGCTTGGAACGTTATTGTTTGGCTGGGGGAACCCCAATCCGGACCGTGGGACGAGTCAAGCGCAGAAGACACACACTCGGCGTTGAGTTTTTATCCCCAAGCTTCTCAACTTAAAGTTCTGGACTCTATAGTACAAACTAAGAACTTCGACCACACTATTCTCACGTCTTGGAAGGATTTTGGAGATTTAATATGTGCTGCTTGGTTCAAGCGTCGCTGGGTAAGGCACTTTGTGTGGCGACTCTGAGGCACACGCTGACATAACATTGCTGTGTCTAGGTAATTCAAGAAGTGGCTTGTGCGAGAAGATGTACCGTCCGGATTGGAGTTCATGTCATAAGCTGGATCGACTTCATGGATGCCGTGGAACTCTTCTTGGACAACTTCGACCGTGTCCAGGAACTTATCGAAGCGGTACCCGCCCACGGAACATGGTTTGTTTGGGCCACATGTGTTAAAATGTCTGGGGCAGGACCTTTGTTGGAACTATCGCGAAGGATCTTTCACAAGAGTCAGGATTCATGTACGCTTACCAAGACGATGGACTAGGAGTCACTTGTCTCATCAGCAACAAATTTCGAGGTTACGGACAATCGAGATACGATTTTATCTCTGCTACACCTTGCTAACGATATCGATGACGGTTCCTACTCTTCAAGCGAGTTGCTTAATGAGAGCTTTATATTCGGTGGCGACTACTCTTGCAACACGGTAGAGATCTACCAGGAGTTCGTTCAATACTGCATCCAGAAGTCAGATTCACTGAACATAATCTGTCGGCCCTGGGTGACCTGTTCTGCCATTGAACTTGCACTGGATGCAGCGTCGGATGACAAGGTTTTGCCAAGCTGGATAGGAATCGCAAACCCAAGGCGTAGTTTGGCTCTACTTGGGGAGCCAGGAGCACGTGTCTACGGTGCGTCCCGTGGATTCGAAGTGAAGTGGCAAAAGCAGCAACAGGTATTGGAGGCGGACGGCTTGGTTCAAGGCACAATTGAACATTTGCCCAATCAGATGACTTAGTTTAACATTTTCAAAAAATTTCTCCAGACACTGGGCTGGACTGGCACACTAGATGACAGGTTACCCGATAGACTTTGGAGATCACTGGTTGTAAATCGCACTGTTGATCATAAAATGCCGCCTGACTGGTATCGCAGAGCTTGTGCGCTCGCACTCACGAGATTGGACCATGCTGGTGGCCTCAAAATGGCGGGATATACAACTAGCTCCATGGCAAGTCTTCCGGGCACGGTGGCTGAATACCTCAAACGTATGAGAGAAGTAACGCAACGCCGAAAGATCTTCCGCTTCCTCTCGGTAGACTCCACTTCTGGTAGATCAGAGACAACTCAAGCACCACATATCAATCTTGGTAGTCATGCGCATGACAATATAGGAATTGGTGCACCGGACATGCTCGAAGACGACTTTGTCTGCATCCTTTTTGGGTGTTCAGTACCTGTCATTCTACGGCGATTATCCACCCTATCCTTAGCTCCAAACACCTGGGATGTCAAGCTAGTGGGCGACGCATAAGTTCACGATCGTATGGCAGGAGAGACGTTCATCGGTATGACCAAAGACGAAGTCAAACAAAGAACGATGACTTTCGGGATCCACTGAGCGCCGAACTTGCGGGGCAATGTTCAAGCTTCCATTCGAATGGGACCTGCGTGTCCTATCCCGACATCCATCCTCGGCGCTTACTCTATCAGCGTAATCTCGCGCTAATCTTCGACGTCGGATGTCGATTCACGATACCCCTTATTGACTAGCCGCAACCGTGATAATCAGGCTCTCCAGTCCCGTCACACTGTCAACGTTTTCTTCGGCCCGCACTGAACTCGGTGACCATCTCACTACACTCGGAACTAGAAACGTCGAGGTATGCCACATCGTGGCCCAGACATCACTTATCGTCAAGGAAACCAATTTCTACGATGTGTAGACCGGGATGGAAACTAGAAACGCATAAGCTTGTGGCACGCAAGATAGCAACGATCAAAGAACACCATCATCGTATTTCCCACTATACACAGATATTCAACATGCGCACCGCACAGATTCTTCCTGTCCTACACCCCTCCCTCCCCACTTTTCAACTCCTCCATCAACCCATGAATCAACTTAAACATCTCGCCCGCCATCTTCTTCCCCGCCTCCCTCCAACTCTCCTCACAAAGCCTTCCAAAGCGATCAGGATGCCAGCGCAACCTCTCCTGCCTTAGCCACTCATAACTATACAACCCGCTCGCGCGCAGCAATCTCTCCACGTCGTGCTGGCACGCGTGTATGCCGTATTCGTCGGATTTGAAGAGCGTGCAGGATGATAGGGAGCATGTCGTTATGATTGCGGGGAGATATGGGAAGGATGTGAGGAGTTTGGGCGTTGAGGATGTGGTACGGGAGACTGAGGGGCGGGAGGGAGATTGGCTGGTAGCAGACGTAGACGATTGAGATCGGACCTGGAGTTTGCGTGGCGTTTTGGGTTTGGAGCCGCCGATTGATGCGGAGGCGGATGCGAACATTGTGGCTGTTTGGAGGGACCATTTTTCGTAGAGGGCCTGGGTTGCTGCGTCTGGGATTGGGTCGGAAGGGGTTGGGATTGGGACACTGGTGCTGGGTTGGGCTTTGTGTTTCGGTTTTGCGCGGGCGAAGAAGTTTAGGGCGAAGGTTTCTAAGGCGTCTTCGTTGATGTCGTCGATGGAGCCGGCCCACGTCCCGTCTCGTCGTATGGCGATGAATTGGTCTGGAATCGTGGGATCGAGGGTGATGAATGTTAGGTCGCTCCATAGGAAACCTTTCTCTGCTTTCCATTCTTCGATTGTCTCTTTGTAGATCTCCCAGGCATCTTCGTCGCCTAATCTGTAAACTACGTTGCCGTACTCGCTCATGGCGAAGAAGGCGCCTTCAGGCCCCCACGTCACCGTCCGAGGTGGGCCCACCCGCCATCCGGAGGGTGTGAGCCATGACTGTAATGCGTCTTCGAGGCTGTGCGGTAGATTGGCCCAGCGGATGAGTTCAGGGTGCCATATGATGAAGGAGTCATCCGGACCTAGGAAAGCGCGTAGATGTGGCGAATGCCATGTCTTTGCTAGAATTGTTTGGAGACGTGGAGGTATGGATGGACCCCAGCGAAGTGTGTTTGTACCGGTCGAGTCTTTGAAGCTGAGGAGCCAGGAGTCTGGGTTTGGTCCTAGTGTTGCCCAATGGAGATCTGCAACGGTGCTGCCTCGGAGTAGAGTTTGAAGTGATGACGAGAGGTTACGACTATGGCAGTCAGCAGGCGTGTATGGTAGAGTCTACAATATGAAGGTCGGTACTCACTGTCTCAACCCCTGGAAGCTCTTCGAGATAAAGCTATCATTCGTCCCAAAGGAGAAGAACGAGGTGCTGCTCATGCTGTGATATTATTGGATCTGGTGAAATATGACGTCACAGCCTCCCAACCTTGATATGGCGAGACTTTTTACCGTGGCACCAAAAACCGCATCCAACCCTCATCGGACAGTACAAACCCCTCTCTATCTTGTGAAGTGTGCTTCACGGAATTTCGCTTCTCTCGTTACTCTGCCAACGGCGCGTGATGCCTCGGGAGCCCGATGCTCTTGCTTTCCTGTTTAATCCTGGAAGCGATCGGCTTGGCGGAGATGAGCGTTCTTATCGTTCGATCACAGCCTCACTATCTTCAATCTCTCGTTTGAGGGTGTAGGACACTTGTCTTACTGCGCTTTCGCGATATTTTCCACATCTGCAAGCGGGTGTTTCGTTTAGCGAGCCCGCGCTTCTCCTCTCACCGCTCATGTGCGAATCAATCCTCTCTTTTGGGCAACGCGGTGGCCACTTCTTCCAATGTCCGTCGCGAAGAGAAGCGTATGTACCACAAGTAATTATTCTTTGGAAATCTCTTGACTGATAAGCAAATAGAATGCGTCTACCCAAGAAGCTTGCATCTCTTTTGTCATCTAGGCAGCTACAATACGTTCACCACGTTGCGCTTGGGTTTGAGGATAGCTTCCTTATTACGTGGCGCGACAACAATGGCCATAATCGAATCGACAGCGATGGCTTACCCCTTGAGTTGCGCGAGTTTCTGTACGCCCGCGACCCGCAACGAGGATTTGAACGCGACTTCTCTCGCATACAATGTTCGATTGGTCCATACAACGCCTCATTCTTCGTTCATGATGGTTCAGCATATCGCTGGCTGAATTTACCACCGAAGCTACTGTTGGCGTTGCAATCTCGCATCAACGACGGTAACTGGACCGATCGCCCACGACTTGTTGCGCTGGGTGCTAACGACAACTTTGTTCTGATTACGGACAAGCATGCACCTGTCTGGACTCTAAACAATTACGATTCCCTCTCAAACCTGCTAGACAGCTTGGCTCTGCAGAACCGTGGCATAGCCGACATCCACAGCATCACACTGCATGCCCATCGATTCGGAAGCTTCATCACCCAATCACGAAATGGTACACTGAGTCATGAGAACTTGCCGTCCCACTCAATTCCTGCCCTACAAGAGATGGTTGCCCCAATTCTCAAAGATTCGAAGGAGGCAGAGCGCAGACCTTTGGCGCGTCGAGAGAGCGACTTGAGGGACACTTTACAAAGGCGATCAAGCAACCTTCAACAGCGAGCGCAACTCCGAAGAGAATGGACTGACAGCAAGCAACAGTTCACGGCGCAAGCAAAAGGCATCAAGCTCAGCCTCAGCATAAACCTCAGTGCCGGCGGCTTGGCGAGATTGCTGGGCTAAGATTCTCATCATCCTTGCGCTGATGGTTATTGTATGATACTATTTTCGCCCCTATTTTGGATGGGATAGTTCAGCTTGAGTTTTACGACCTGCTATCTCTTTTCGAATCGTCATACAGTAGCCTAAACGCCGAACCCAGTGTATCGAACACAGTCTTGGCACTCTTGTTCTCTACCGGCTGTCCATTGTCCAACACAGCGAGTGACTTTGTCGCACCCGAAAAGATTCTCCAGGCGATTGCTCGACTGTTATCACGGCTCGGTGGCAGGGCTCGGTATGCACGAGATGCCGACAGCGAGTGCTGGCCACGACGTCACAAGGTGTTGTCGATTCGTCCCGCTGCATTGGAATCTGGGATTAGAACGTTAGCGAAGCAGAACACTTTGTCTTTGGCCGTAACAAAACTCTAGCGAGAAAGCCGAGGCATCGAGACTAGATGTGGATGCTTTGGTGGACCAGAGGCCTACACTTTGAAAGCCGCCCTGGATCCTGTCGTCTTCGACCAACTTTCCGAGACAAAGATTGGACCACAGGCTCTCGTTTGTGGAGATGAGTGGGTCACGCGGACTGCCTAGAGGCTTGGGCAAAATTCATCCGGCTCTAGTGCTGATCTATCGACGCTGTCGACATGTACGGTCCCTGAACGTAATGGTAGCATCTGGAACAAGGCAAACATGAATGAGACCCTACTACCGCCCGTCCGCCCGCCGATACCAATATGCTGTCCCGGCTCCATAGTCAAAAACATACTCCGCAGCACTGGCTCTGCTTCACCTTGCCAAGAGCACGTGAATTTCTTTATCTCCACTACGTCATCCTGGAACTAATGAGCCGACGACATAGGCATTCCAGAGATTTCCTAGACTTGGGTACCATTATCAAGAGGACACCAAGCAACCCAACATGAATGAGGCTTGGCCGCAGGTGCGAGTATTGTAGTGGCTTTGGTTGGAGGCACGTCGTCAATCTATGTCCTCTGGTTGCAGCATGCTGCAGGCAAAGAGCCCTACACCTCTTATCAGTAATCTGCAGAACCAAAACGACGCTTTCAGTCCTGTCTCGCGGAGATGACACAAGTCTCAAG
Organism: Ophiobolus disseminans; assembly: GCA_010093685.1. Classification (NCBI taxonomy): domain Eukaryota; kingdom Fungi; phylum Ascomycota; class Dothideomycetes; order Pleosporales; family Phaeosphaeriaceae; genus Ophiobolus; species Ophiobolus disseminans. The sequence continues at coordinate 837,033 of MU006230.1, forward strand.
TTTCATAGGTGTAGGAGCTGCTCAATACTTCTGATCCTACCCGAGAACAACGAGCAACACTATCAACTTGCTACGCAATGTCAAGATGGAGATACTCCGCGCTTATCAATATAGCTCGATCAACCCGCGCCTACCGCAACAGGCGCTATACACGCACCGCCCATCTGTCGTACTCAACATGTATTGCGATACCAAGCGCATTCACATTCGCCCAGGCCTCATGTACATTGTGGATGCTCCGAAGGATCACACTCCACGTCGGTGCTGACAGGTATGCAGCCGGCATTATTGCAAGCCTTGGCGTTATGAAGCTTCAACATTCTCTCCGATTACGCATATCAAGACACCATGAACCATGGTAATCGTGCGATAGGTGGGATGCTATTATCACCCCTAGGATACCTATGCATGACACAGTCAGTTCACATGAATTTAGAACGATACACTTGGAGGTGATGACTTCTTGTGATGCCTGCATATATGAGTCTGTATCCGGCGACCCTTGCTGTAGCTTTCTCGTATTGATAGCTGATTGAGAAGGGGGCGCGCATGTTCTCCAGGTAGATCTTACATGAGATTGGTAGCTCGATTCATATTAAACTGACAAGATCGTACAGAATACTTCGTCATACACGATCGCACATCTGCGCACTTTAGACTTATTGTTACGAGCCATATGTTCCAAGTACCTAGGATGAAAGCACACTTGCACCATTGTTTCTGGAGAGTTTGAAGGATTCACATGCATGAATTAATGTGAAGTATATGGCTCGGTTGAGATTCGCCCTGCAGTCACAACGAAGGGATTGCAAAAGATACCGAATACCAACCATTGCGTCTATCGTATTGCACATGGCGCATGTCAGATCCGCAGACGCTAAGCGACACGCGCGGCTAATCAGGTGCGTTTGACGCGGGAAATTTGAATTGCAAGGCGATTGCGAGAATGTCAGACTCTCTCACGTGTCCGGGTACATGGCTAAGCAAGAATCACTTTCATTCATATGATCCCCGGCTAAACTCTGCTGACCTAAGATAGAAGGTGATATTTTCAGATACAGACGCAGAAACAAGACAACAACCCGTGGTTAGAGGCATTGCCCTGTCGCTAGAGAAGATGTGACAGTAGAAATGGGTAGTTCTTACGCCGATACTCACCGCTTAGTGTGTTGAAGGATCGACAGTGCCAATAGGACACCGCTCCCAACAGATTGGTTTGTTCGTGGTGAGATTTGCTCGATCGCGCCATTGCCCTTCACTCAGGCTACGCTGCTGTACTGAACAATTCACGCTAAGCGAGCGTCCTTGATACGGAATACCTCCTTACATATAAGTATTCATTGCCCCCAATCTTCTAGAGCTCATACTCGCAGCATGCCGGGACAAGACTACACTACCATGGAGCAGCAGCCTGAGATGTTCAGCAACCTCAAGCTCTCCAGCAAGCTCGAGACAGACCATCAAGCTGAGCGTAATGCCCTGCTCTCTTCTCTGCGCGGTCAGACTATCCGTATCCCCGACCTAGTTCCACTCTTCAAACATTGGCCCACAAAGACCAATTCAGGGCTGGATCGCGTGCGTCTCGACGTTGAACACCGGCTTGCAAGATAAGCATTACGGTCCAAAAGGTCAGCAACGAACCTTCACTGACTGACATTCAAGCACCACTCCTTCGGGCAAGATTTTGCATGAGCTCCAGATCACGGATGTCGGAATCTTCAGCTCGAAAATATGGCCCTGTGCAGCCCCTGAGAAACTGCAGATCGTCGCGTACCTCTCCATCTGGCTCTTCAAATGGGACGACGAAATCGATCATTCTGATGGCACTTTGTGGGGTGAGTTTGGCGCCGCACAAATCTATCGCGACCAAACCCTTGAATATATGGCGGTCTCGCTCGGTCTTCATGATGGTTCGCATGATCCTGCCATTACCAACCCTATCATCCTCGGCTTCGGTCCGATAGCCGCAGCCTTGGAGAAGAGCTATACTCTGGAGCAGTAGATGAGGGTGTACGATACGATGCAGTTCTTCATGATCATGTCTGAGGAGGAACAGCGACTTCGGCTCTCAGGTGCTATTCCCCCCATCGACGACTTTTGGCGATACAGGCTAGGTAGCAGTGCTGTGCCCGTGTGCCTAGCTTTCAACGAGTTCATCTGGGGGGGCATGAATCTGCCATGCGAGTTCCACGAGGATGAGGATGTCAAGAAGATCCAGAGATGCACCAATACCTTCGTTTCTGGCGTCAACGATATCCTGTCGCTCAAGAAAGAGATTCGACGCGGTGCAATCGACTCTCTCGTCCCAGCTTACCTCTATCATGGCGGTGATCTGGACATGGCGGTTGCGAAGGTTGTAGAATTTCTAGGTGCTGAGATCAGGGGCATGGACGAGGCGGCTGCATCGTTGTTCCGGCGCTACGAGGCGGTGGACGCACATATGCAGAAACAGGTCAAGGACTTTGTCGATGGATGCAAGCACCATGCCACAGGAAATCTCTTGTGGAGTTTCGAGACGGGCCGATACGGAGTTGAGTGGGTGGACGAAAAGATTGTCATGGCGCTCTGAGATGGATACGAGGCGACACTAAGCGAGGGACCCGGAGAAAATTGATATTTGGAATTATCAAAACGAGAAAGGCTGAGAGGAGCGAATTCAGATTGGCTTAGGTCACGGTACATGGTATGGTTGAAAGAGAGATGTCTCATTACCTAGGTAATCAATTGATGCTTACCTAATCTACAATCGCGCTAACATCCTGTGCGCCGTGGCACCTTCAACATTCGGAACACGCACCACTTCCAAACAGATCCCAAGTATCTCTCTCGTATCCCGTGGATCAATGATACCATCATCATGCAGCGCAGCGCTCGTCGTGTAGCTCTCGCTGTCCCTCAAAACCTCGTCGCGGAACTGCTGAGTCTTTGCACTAAGCTCTGCCTCATCCACATCGCGACCTTGCGTCTGTGCACTTGCGCGCTGCACCTGCTCCATCACGCCAGCAAGCTGATCGGGGCCCATCACACTACAGCGCCCAATGGGCCATGTGAAGAGAAATCGGGGCTTGAAGCTGCGACCACACATGGCGTAGTTTCCCGCGCCATACGAGGCGCCCATGATAATGGAGATGTGTGGTACTGTCGACGTGCTGACGGCAGATACCATTTGCGCCCCACTTTTGATGATTGAACCATGCTCAGCTTTGGATCCGACCATGAAGCCTGTCACGTTCTGGAGGAAAAGAATAGGTGTATCTCTACATCATGGGTCAGTGGGCGCTTCTTAACAATGCTCAGTCGTAGCTCGACGTACTGCTGATTGCACATCTTGATGAACTGTGCTCCCTTGCGGGCCTCATCTGCGTTGATAACGGGCGTTTGGTTTGCGATGATACCTACGCGATGACCTATCGCAGCGTCAATTTCAGCAAATTCACTCAATGCGCGTATTCCAGCTTACCAAAAATGGACGCCCATGCTGTGGTCAAGTTCCGACCGAATTCAGGCTTGAAGTCCAGGAACCGAGAGTCGTCCACAATGCGGATCAGAACTTCCCGCATATCAAAAGCCTTCCGGATATCTGGGTCTATGATAGACAGGAGATCCTCAGCGGAATACCGTGGTGGAAGAGCGGCTATGGGCGAAACATATTCCAGCGATCGAAGATGGAGCGAGGCGACCCAATCTCGAGCTTTTCGAATGGCGTCAAATTCATCCTCAGCCATTTGATCAGCCAAACCAGTCAGTTGTGCATGCACTTTCGCACCACCGAGTTCTTCGGCGCCTATAACCTCTCCAGTTGCCATTTTGACAAGTGGTGGCCCAGCTAGGAAGACTTGGGCCTGATCCTTGACGAAGATCGAGTAGTCGGACAGTGCAGGATGGTACGCGCCACCGGCTGTGCACGAACCAAATACTACGGCGCATGATGGTTGTCCTTTTTGTGTTCGAACAGATAGATCATGGAAGATTGTTCCACCTTTGTGGAACACTTTGAACTGGTAGGGTAGAAAGACACCAGCCTACAGGGATATGATCGTCAATGTTTTGCGCAGGAGCCTGGAAGTCCGGGGCACTTACCGATTGTACTAGCCCAACGATTGGAAGATCGTTCTCCATTGCGATGGCTGTCAGACGATTCTGTTTCATGACCGTGTACTCATTCCATGCACCACCACTCTGTGTTGGAATATGAGACAGAACCAGGCAGGGACGATCGTGTATCAACCCCATACCTCCGATCATGCTCGCGCATGGCGTCGAATCCGGGAGGTTGTAGCCAGCGAATGCTCCAATCTCCAGGAATGGCGAGTCGGTATCGAGCACCAAAGCTATTCGATCTCTTGCTATTGTGGTATGTTAGTCTGGACGAATATCATCTTAACACCTTACTGACCTAGCAATTGACCACGCGTCGTGTGTCTGTCGAGTGCTGATCGTTTACCCTCAGAGCTGACCTCCACGAGCGCTGTAGAAAATCTATCGAGGACAGGTTGCCAATTCTTGACATTCTCTTCATGTTGGTGGCCACCAACCTTGACTGATGATTGAACAACGGGGTACGTGGATTGCGGATATGCTGATTGTACTGCCATGACGGTGATAGGGAGTCACAAACCAACAACCACAAGCAAAAGACCAGAATTGGAGCGAATCTTGATGTTGACTAACTCAAGAGTACTCTGCTTCTGATCCTCCCAAAATCCCACTAGACTCAGCGCGCGGTCTTACCACGGACGCTAACAAGCGGCTGCGCGACTCTTCATCCGAGGTGTGGGTGTGGGGCAAGACGGTCCGGAGCCGTGTCCACCATCACCACCAACGGTGCGCGCCGAACGCGGTTGCGCAGCCGTCGCGGCACCTGCGCAACGTTGGAATCGCCGGCGACCAATTTGATTACTGTTCAACTGCAAGTCTATCATGATGGAATTCATCAAAAGTTCGGTGCAATATTCTGAAGGCACGCTATATTTTCTATCTCATCATGTCAAACACAGAAGTCGCATCACTTGTACGTGGCCCTACAAATCTTCCACTTTGGCATAAGACTATTGGTGGACTTTTGGAAGAGCAAGCACAACGACACGAAGGCAGGACAGCTCTTGTCGTACCATGGCAAAGTATCAGATGCAGCTTTCGAGACTTGCAAACGCGCAGCGAGGTGACCGCACGAGCACTACTTGCAGCCGGACTCCAAGGAGGTGATATGGTGGCCATCATGGCGGGAAACAGAGTTGAATATATCGATTTCATGCTTGGTGCAGCCAGAGTTGGATGCCCCTTGATTGTGTTAAACAACACATACACACCGAGCGAACTGATCTCGGCACTTGAGCGCACTTGTCAGTATCTCAAATCGCTACTCATAATGGTGTTTGGCTAACTGTATCACACTATACAGCTACCAAAGTATTGCTCATTGCATCTAGCATCAGTAGGCGGTCTATGACAAGTCACATTGAAGGCACGCATCAAGTCCAAGCAGCTGGCAGACTACGACATCTGAAACAAATCGTCGTACTCCCACCAACTAAGCAGTCCAGTCGTAGCCTCACTGTCATGGAATATCATAACTTCCTCGAAAGTGGAGATGATGTTAGCAACAAGGAGCTCCAAGCTGCAGAGGAAAAGGTCAAGGACACCGATGTCGTGAACGTTCAGTTCACGTCAGGTACAACGGGGCTTCCCAAAGCAGCACTGTTAACGCACCGGTATGCCTGCACTTCCCACACCGATCGTCCGCTCACAGCTCTCCAGCAACATCCTCAACAACGGCCGCTTTGTAGGTACACGAATGCACCTTACATCCACCGATATCATATGCTGTCCGCCTCCACTCTTCCACTGCTTCGGCCTCGTTATGGGCTTCCTCAACACCCTATCCCACGGCGCAAGCATCGTCTTCCCATCCGATTCCTTCGACGCCTCCCTAACACTCAACGCCATAGCGGCAGAACGCTGCACAGCCCTCCTAGGCGTGCCAACAATGTTCATCGCACAACTTGAAAAACTCGCATCCAAGCCCTACCAAATAACTTCCCTGCGCGTCGGTCTAGCGTCAGGCGCTCCGGTCCCGATATCACTGCAAGAACGACTTAGCAGGGACATGGGCATCAGCGACGTGCTCATCGCATATGGTATGACGGAAGTCAGTCCCGTGTCTACGATGATGGATGTCGGTGACCCGAAGGAGCGGAAGAGAGGGGGCTTGGGCACGCCGTTGCCGCACAATACTATCAAGATCGTTAACGAGGAGAATAGCATCGTACCGCGGGGGACAAGAGGCGAGATATGCTCGAGTGGATACGCATTGATGCGTGGGTATCTCGACAATCCTGAGGCTACAAACCAAGCGATGAGACGGGATGGAGAGGGTGTGCTGTGGATGTACACGGGTGATGAAGGGTATATTGATGAGGAGGGATATGCGCAGATTACGGGCAGGATCAAGGATATGATTATTCGGGGTTAGCACTTGTGCTCAACGTTTTCTTAGAATTTCAGCTAATTCAACACACAGGTGGTGAGAATATCTTCCCCGCCGAAATCGAAGAACGCCTTCTACAACACCCTGTTGTTGCTGAAGTCAGCGTGGTAGGCTTGCCAGACGATAGATACGGCGAGGTAGTTAGTGCGTTCATTCGTCTTAGCGAGGGCGAGAAGAAACCTATGATTGCGGATGTTCAGAGGTGGGTTGGTGATACTTTAGGTAGGCACAAGGTGCCGGTTCATGTGTATTGGATTGGCCAACATGGGGTGGCGGATGATTTCCCCAAGACGGGTAGTGGAAAGCATCAGAAACACATTTTGAGGGACATTGGGAGAAAACTACTGCAGAAGCAGGGTGATGAAGGAAAGATCCAGGAGAGAGCTAGGTTATGATCATTGGCATCGTACGACATCCTCGCATATGTTTAAAATACACATACTCATTTTCCTACCAATTTTCCGTTTGAACGTCCGTCTTGTGTGTTGATGAAAGCGCCATGTGTTGTGGGTTGAGATTGCGACTTTGGCCGCAGAAGTGACATCATTCACATTTACTTTTCACTCCAATAGAAAAACTACCCGATTAGGCAGGTTACAGTATACTGTCGATTGCAGTACTATAAGCCGAGGCTCGAGGCCTTTAGCGCACTACACGTTGTGATAGCTGAAAAGACATGAGATTAGGCCCGCTTTCACTTTCACTTCATTTCTGAATGATTTGTGCATGCTTTCACGACTGTCCAGCCGCTGCCGAAAATATCTCAAGAATTGCATGAAACTCACAAGCAAAACAAAACACTTCAATTATCAAGCATGTGTTAATGAAAAAGGAAGGAAAATAGACTTGAACCAACCCCAACCTACAACTTCGCCCTCCCCCTCCTCTCCACAAACGCATCCCAATCAACATCCCTCCTCCCCGCCTGAAACTCCCCAAGTCCAAACTCGCTCTCCCTTCCCGGCCTCATCATCTCCTCAAACACAATCTTAATCCTCTCATCCTGGCTCCCACCCTCCTGACTCGCCCTCACCAGCTCCTTAACCAACGAACTCGCCCTCGGCGCCGCAACCCTCAGATTCAGCATGTACTCATCCAGCGCGCCGTCTAACTCGTCCTTACTAACCATCCTACTCACGAAGCCCAGAGACAGCAGCTGCGCGAAACCGACCGGCCGCCCGGAGAGCATGGCTTCCCGTGTGAATGCCGGGCCCCATTCGCGCGCTACGTATTTCGATATCGTAGCGGGAGCGAGCCCGAGCTTGACTTCGCTGAGCGTGAAAGTAGCGTCTGCAGCGCCGATGCGGATGTCGCACGCAAACGCCAGACCAACGCCGCCGCCGAATGCGGGGCCGTTGACGGCGGCGATGGTGACTTGAGGAGCGTTGGATATGGCTTCGAATAAGCGGGATAGCCGGTTGAATTGATCGGTGCTTGCTTTGTCGTTCTTTGCGACGGCGGATTCTTTGCCTAGGTCCATTCCCGTGCAGAAGAATTTCCCGGTTGCGGTGACGGCGATGCGGGATATTGTGGTGTCTGTTGCGGCGCATTCGAAGAAAGTGGTTAGGGCGTGGATCATGGGGATTGTGAGTGCGTTTCCGTTTTTGGGGCGGTTGAGTGTGATTTTGATATTGAGACCTGAGCGTAAGATTTGCAGGCCTTCTGTTTGTGTGGGGAGTGGCCTCCATTCCAAGATTTTGGTGGATAGTTTGGATATAGTTGTAGAGGCGGTTGTACTTTTGCGAGCCAAAGCTGCTCCGACCCGACTGTCGTTGGGCTTGCCGAGCTGCTGAGAGATCCATTGCCCTGTTTCAGCCAGCTTCTGAAGGTTGACACCGGTTGAGATGCCCGCGCGTTCGAACAGATAGACCAAGTCTTCAGTGGCTACATTTCCCTTCGCTCCAGGAGCGTATGGGCAGCCACCCAGGCCGCCGACGCTGCTGTCAAAAGCACGAACCCCAAGTTGAAACGCCATCCACGCGTTCGAAACCGCCTGCCCATACGTGTCGTGGAAGTGACCAGCGAGTCTCTCAGCCGGAATGCCATTGTCATACAGATACGTAAAAAGACGCTTAACGTCCGCTGCAGTGCCCGCTCCGAGCGTGTCACCTAGACTGACCTCGTAACAACCCATCTCCAACTGCTTCCTGACAACGTGAAGGACCGCTGCTTCAGGTGTGGGGCCATCGAACGGATCTTCAAATATGCATGAGATGTATCTGCAGTTCACTCTCAGTACGTATTGGCAGACGTACACTTTTAGGGACATGCAACGTACCCTCGAACCTGAACCCCCGACTTAATAGCCAAAACAGCAACCTCACCCGCTCTTCGCAGACCTTCTTCAACCGTGCAGTTCGTATTCGCCTTACTAAACCCCTCAGTCGCACTGACGAAAACCGCCACCTCTTTGACACCATGCTTCATAGCAAGCTCCAAACCACGAACGTTGGGCACGAGGACCGGCATGCGCGTTGAGGGTTGTCCAATCAGCGCTTGAATGCTGCTATGAGACAGCAACGTCTGATTATCAGCAAGTTGTGGAATCGCCTTCGGTGATACCGCCGATGTGACCTCGATTTCCCGCAAGCCCGTTGCTCGCAGGCGCTCGATAAGCTCAATTTTGACGGCCGTTGGTATCGCTTTCGGAATGTTTTGCAGCCCATCTCTTGGTCCCACTTCTACAATACGGACACTGCGATTTGTGTCCATTTCAAAAGTGACGCTTGTGCTAAAGGGATGTCGAATGAGGGCAATGTTCAAATATGTCCGGCAAGATGCCCAATTCTTCGCTCGAAAATACCCAGAACGCGACAACAGCTTCAAACTCATGGAACCAAGTGTTTGTGCCATGGCAAGTGTCACATTGCTCAACGGCTCCGGCGCGTGTCTGGCAAGCCGTGTCGCGGTTGTCGGGAGCGGAATTGCACCGCGGATGCAGCTAAGGCGGCCCGTGTGCGGTAGTGTGGGCTGCAAGTCCCGTTACCGTGGCTCGGCATGGTGCTTTCTCGACTTTATCAACGCCCCGCGTAGGGTCCGTGTGAGGAGAAGGTGACTTGCGACGCCGAGGTTGCAACTATTTTTTAGCCGTGCGGGTTGCATCGGCCGAGTAGGACCTCGGGATGTGGCGTTTTCTACGTGATCTACACGAGAAACACCACAAGTTGTTGCAATAATGTGTCTCCCGATTTACGAAGATCTTTATCGTTAGAGTTCATTTGCAAATCTCATAGGGTCTTAAAAGTGTTGTGAGGAAACACCGGCGTCCTATTGAAACCTGGGTAGTGGGACACGCCTAGATCTATTATGTGCACTGTTGACACCTATCTCACGCACACGCAAACAGTAACATCAAGTGATATGATGGTTTTACATTGCATATAATCCAACTAGCGAACCACAGAACTTCACACAAAGTGATATGATAATTGTGTGTCGCATCCAAACCAAATGCACCATCACTCAATCTCACACAAAACCGCCCCCTCCTCCACAGCCTCCCCCTCCCCTCTCTCACTCCCAAACACCCCCTTCGCCGGCGCATTAATACTCATCTCCATCTTCATACTCTCCACCACCATCACCACCTCCCCCTTCCCAACCTGCTCACCCGATTGCTTCAGCACCTTCAATATCTTACACGGCATCGGCGCTTTCACGACTTTCAGACCGCCCTCGGCGGCCACGATACTCGAGCGCAGGGACTCGGTGTAAGTCAAGGGGCTGTGCATGGTGTATTGCACCCATGTGCCCAGTGTGGGTATGTGGGCGTAAATAGTTGTGCCGAGTGGGGAGTCTGAGGGTGTGGAGGGGGAGTAACATAAAAGAGCTGTGATGCGTTTTGCGGAGATGGAGTATGTGACGACGTCGGTGTGCCAGGTTGGTGTGTGGCTTAGGGGCTTGACGTCCTCGATTAGGATTCTCTGCGAAGAGCGAGTCTTCCAGTCGCCATTTCGTATCGCGGCGCTGATGGCGTTGTATTTTGCTGTGAGGGTATTTGCTGGACTTTCCTTTTCGTCTGAGGATGGAGCTGGTTGTGGGACGTCGAGCGTGTACACGTTACATTGGCGTGTGTCGTTTCCAATCATCTCGGTGACCAGTAGACAGGCTTGTTGCTGCGAGTCGTCTCTTGTGACGCCCTCGGCATGGGTGATGAGAATTTCAACTGCGCGATTGATGGGGTCGAAGCGCTGATTTCTGAAGCCCAAGCGCACGTTTCGAAATGCCGACCGTGAGGCATGGCGTATTGATCGCATATATAGAGACGCAGCTGTACCCACCGAGTTATATAAGGTGGTTGGCTCAGCTCGATGAGGGTTCTGCAGCAAGGCATCGAAGTTGTTACCGATAAACGATGTCGTATACGCAGGATTCCGGAAGTCTGCATGAGATAGACAGGCCTGGAGGAAGAGCTGGTTTGTCCGCACACCAACGCATGCAGTATTGGCCAGCATCTTGACCATCTTCGCGATGGCCTGCTCTCGGGTCGGGGCCCAAACAATGAGTTTAGCAATCATCGAGTCGAAGTAGATCGACACCTGTGATCCGTTTTCAATAGCCGTTTCGTAGCGAACATCGCGTCCGGGTCCAAGTATGCCAGGCGCTGGCTGCCATACTCTCACAGTTCCATGTTCGGGGAAGAAGTCGCGATGAGCATCCTCAGCGCAGAGGCGGCACTCGATAGCATGGCCGTTCCGGGCAACGTTGTTCAATGGTAGGAGGTCGGCTAATCGTCCACCTGTGGCGACGTAGAGTTGCAACGATACCAGATCAACTCCTGTGATCTCCTCGGTAATGGGATGCTCAACCTGGAGTCGTGCGTTGACTTCCAAGAAGTAATACTTCTTCGCCACCACGTCCACCACAAACTCGACTGTACCAGCACCTTCATATCCAATCAACTCCGCTATCTGTGTCGCAGATGCGCTCATTCGTTCCCTCATGTCATCGCTCAGCCATGGACATGGCGCTTCCTCAACGACTTTCTGATGTCTCCGTTGTACCGAACAATCGCGATCCCAAAGTGAGACAACTCGTCCATGACTGTCGCCAATGATCTGTACTTCCACGTGCTTTCCGGCCTCGATGTACTTCTCCAGAATGCAGTCGTCAGACCCGAAGCTCCTCTTCGCCTCCGACTGCGCACGCTCAAGTTCTCCACGCAACGCCGAGGGGTCGCGCACGATTCGCATGCCCTTCCCTCCACCTCCTGCAGACGCTTTAAGCATGACTGGAAATCCTATAGACTTTGCAGCTTCTTCCAGATCCTGTTGATTCTGGCTTGTACCGGCAAAGCCTGGAATGAGAGGGACTTCAGGAGAGTTCTTGAGTAGGTACTCTTTTGACGTTCGCTTGTTTCCCAGAGTAGACATGGCGAGGCTGCTCGGCCCAAGGAAGATGAGTCCAGCTTCCCGTACGCGATCCGCGAAATCGGGATTCTCACTGAGATAACCATATCCAGGATGTATAGCGTGTGCATTCGCTTCTTTCGCTTTGCTGACTAGCAAGTCGATATTCAAGAATGGGTTTGTTGCTACGCCTTCAATCGGACCAAGATCAATGGCTTCATCAGCATCTGCGACGTGGCGCGAACTCTTGTCCCTGGTTGTATTGCGTCAGTTAAAGGTATCTGGTGAAGTTGTTACACCTACTCTTGGACGTATATCGCAATCGAAATCAGATTGAGCTTGCGACATGTAGCGATAACACGACATGCAATCTCTCCACGATTCGCAATGAAGACTCTTTCAATTTTAGGTGAGCCATCTTCGTTAAGTAGCGGTTGAGCGACAAAGAGCGGGGGTCGTTCACTGACCGCGCTCCGCTTGGTCTGTTGCAGTGAAATGGAAGACATGGCGTACTACGCACTGAACGTTCGATGCAATGGCGGAGGTGAGCAACAACAGAACTATAGTCGAACCATGCTTCTCTACGCATCGGCCTACATTAACTCCATAACAACGGCTTCATTACGCTTGAGACATGGGGTTTAACGAGGCTCGGTATGCAGCCGGGTTGGGCACGGCACGCATCCGTGCCAAGAATCCGGGGCACTAGTGCTGCGCCCACGCCGTCTGGAGCCGAGCCGAGGGTTGTATGCTACAATTGGATACCAATCTTGAAGGGCTGTTTGTGAGGTTCTTGGTTCGAGCTGAGTTTGTCTTATCAACCAAGGCTTCGTTAACACAGCTTACCACCATGGCTGCACCTTCACCCCTAGTCCCATCGTTACCTTCTCCTCTACCGAGCGCAGCATTGTATAGCGATCCTCTTTATCTGACTCGTGACGCATCTCCATACTACCAGAAGTCGCACTATCGACTTCAACGCGAGCTTCGAGATTACGTTGACACACACATATCGCCGTTCTGTGAAGAATGGGAGGCGAACGGAAAAGTTCCTGAAGAAGTCCTCAAACGGCATGCTGAACTGGGATATGCCGCCGTCTCGGTGTACCCTCTCGCAGCTGAGTATCTTGATGGCCAGCGCCTACCTGCCGACATCAAAGCGTCTGAGTGGGACGGCTTCCACGATCTGATTTTCATCGACGAGATTGCGCGATGCGGATATCTAGGAGTCATCTGGGGCCTCAGTTGTGGTAACTCTATTGGCGCTCCACCACTGGTGAATTATGGGAGCCATGAGCAGAAGCGCAAATTCATGCCAGACGTCTTGCAAGGCAGATCGAGATTCTGCCTAGGTGTTACTGAGCCGGATGGTACGTCGTTCCGCTCTTTGAGTCCAGTGTATGCTAAGATATCCGGTAGCTGGGTCGGATGTTGCCGGACTCACCACAACCGCCGAACGCCGTGGCAACTACTACATCGTGAACGGGGCCAAGAAATGGATAACAAATGGTAGCTTTGCAGACTACTGCATGGCTGCTGTTCGAACCGGTGGAGACGGAGCGAAGGGTGTCTCTGCGCTTATAATACCCCTAAAGGCGAAGGGTGTGACGTGCAAGAAGATCCCAAACTCGGGGGTGAATGCAAGCGGTACGTGCCAGAAGCTTGACGGCCAATAGTTGAGTTGTGACGCTAAGACTCATGTTTTAGCCTCCACGTACATCGAGTTTGACGAAGTTGAAGTACCAGCCGAGAACCTGATCGGACGTGAGAACGAAGGATTTGCGATAATCATGTCGAGTAAGTTCGCCCCAGATGTACACTGTTTCCGTCTCTTACTTGACCACTTCAAGATTTCAACCACGAAAGGCTATGGTTGGCATGCACATCCATCCGCATGGCCCGCGTTTGCGCCGAAGACGCGTTCCGACACGCCACCACCCGCGAGACATTCGGCAAAAGGCTCATCGAGAACCAAGTCATCCGTCAAAAGATCTCGCTTTTCGGTCGTAACATTGACTCGGCATTCGCGTGGATGGAGCAGCTTGTCTTCCTGACCGAACACGGAAAGCGAACTGGCAGAAACCCAGCGGTCAGCGGACCGATTGCGAATCTCAAAGTTCTCGCTGGCAGGACGCTGGAAGTCGTGAATCGAGAGGCGCAACAGATAATGGGCGGGCTTGGGTATTCCAAGAGTGGTCGTGGCGCCAGAATAGAACAAATAAGCCGTGACTTGAGGGTTATGGTGGTTGGAGGTGGCAGCGAAGAGATCTTGATTGATCTCTCGGTCAACCAGGAGTTAAGGGCAATGAAGGGGTTCCGCAAGCCGACAGAATCGCGTCTATAAACTAGCTATCAATTAAGCTGTATAATGTTGACACGAATCGGGCCAAGTCACTATTGCATTGAGTGCTCTGAACAGAAGTCATCGTATCAGCCACCATAGGCTCCAGTCATGCTTTGGTGGCTTCTAGTTTGACTCAGAAGTCCAAAGTCAAAGGATAAAGCTCCCTCGATAAGAGTTTCAAAATCCGGCGAATGTGTCGACGCTCGGAAGTCCACAGCGGGCGAGGTACTAAAAGGCGGGTTGACTTCAGGCTTGGAGGTGTCGCCTGTTATGGAAAGGCGCCGAGCCGAGTTTGTGAGCCACGCATAGTCGCAAACTTGCCAAAGGTATTCTTCTGTCGCACTATCGAGTGGTATTGGGTCCAGACAGGGTGATAACAAGCTCGTCGCTAACTCTACGGCTGGCTCAAAGTCTTTCAATACTCCGCTCTGGACATAGTTAGCTCACTCAGACTGACTGACGACAGCGTGGAGGATACAGCTATACGTACTATGCGCCTATAAGACTCCCACAGCACTGGCTCCTGCTCTAGGAAATGAACACATGAACTCCAATTAGCTTCGGCAACCCATCTCTCGGTGCCGGTTGAATTTCTTGCATGGAGTCGATGGACAAGTCCGGCGAGTCCGGCGGCATACCCATAGAAGCTGGGATAGGTCTTGCATCCGCGCTGTTGCAGCACGTGTAGGATCGCAGTCAGGTGGATGGCGTGTTCCTGGCTTTTTGATAGAGCACCTCTTAGAAAGTTCACTGGTGCTTTGACTTCTGAAGATTTGAGGTGTTGGCGGAGGAGGAATGGATGGTGCAGCAAGCACTGGTTGGTATGATAGAGCACGTGGGCAACTGAGAAATGGCTCGCGGCACGTTCGTTGAGCGTCCCCTCGAAGACAAAATCGCGATCGATGATCTCAGCGAAGTTGCCGTCGCATGCCTCTGAGTAAGACTCGAAGCTGGTCAGTATCCCGTTGATGTGTGCAAACCTACTACGTGCATCCCAAGGTAGCCGCGTGTCGGCCGCGCCGTGTTTGAAAGCCCATTTTACCACGTCTCCAAATGCAGACACCATGAAAATGGCTAACGCAAAGTGATCTGAGCTATCCAGGAGCGCCTTTTCTGGTATGTCGCGAATATCTTCTAACGTTGGGCCATCTACAGCTGGCTCGAGTCGAAGAGCGTACTCGTTCAATGGCAAGCGGCTGGTGCAGTCGCTATCCAGAAGGGTTGGGGGCCTGTTCCTGCCACACGAGCCAAGTTTGTCGAGAATATAGACTGACCAGAACGTTTGACGTCTTTCTTCGGCTTCGTTTTGAGGTACCAAGAAACTGGGCTCTTTCCCCAATTGAAGTGTTTGCGCGAATCGTATCGCCAGTCCAAATTTCACCCAGGCAAGTTGGTCCCGTCCACCTCGGCTAATGTGAGCGTTGATGTGGGGTAGAGTGGTTGAACATACCAATGTAATCTATGATTCCAAGCATGGCAGCAGCTTGGACGATCCGAACATCCATGTTGTGTGAGTCCGAGAAGGCCTCTATCATGAGATCGGACCACGCCAATCTAGCATATGCATCGGTGCACTCTGCTTGGCGGCCAGCAAAGCACGGTTCTTTGGAGAAGCGTACGGCGGTAGCCGCAAATGTCAACAGTAGATAGGATGGTAGACTGGAGTTCTCGAGATTTCGACGGAATGTCTCTTCGTGGAAAAAAGCGTATGGTTGCCTATGGCAGCAGCCAAAATAGACATCGGCCAGTGACTGCAGAGTTTCGGCATCAAGGAGCAAAGTGAGGTCACTGCTCGATGGACGTATGTCAAATTGTTCTGGTCCGGAACCTTGTTGCAGACCGGGAGACGGGCTACCGAACAAGCTTGAGAGGGTTGCTCCATTGGCCCCGTTTGCATCCATCAGACTCAGCCGCGTTTCCAGGAGCGCAACACGATTGGCAAGGCCAGCATTTTCTAGCTGCAGATTGATGTCGGTGGGCAGGCCGCCGAACTCCGATATGTAACTATCGTTGTAGCGGCATATCTGTCCAAGACGAGAGCAGAACGAACATACTGGGCGCTCACCCGAACATCGGGTTTTCTTACGTCTGTGACGTTTGTTAGCCAGACTCCGTCAAAAGGTAATGTGTTTACGCACCGACAGTTCACGCAAGCCTGGCGCACGCGTTTGTTTTCTCGTTGATCGCTCATGCTGTGAGCAGAAATCGCATTCTTCGACGCAAGAGCATGAGGTTCGAGTGTTGCTAGTCTGAGTGGAGCTGTGGAGAAGGGGGCAAAGATGCTCAGGGGTGTGAACATAAATGCGGGGAAGGAACGGAAGTCCTGGCGATCCGACTCCACACGTCAGATCAAAACGCACCTGAATGTCCGGACATGCTAACGTATTTCTACAAACTCGAACGAATCTCACAACTTCGAACCAAGCGATCTATCTTACAATGAACCCAAGGCATGCGCACATCACTCAAATTGCTGCCGCATATTCAGCCTGGGTACTTTCCAACTGCAGAAATCCAGGTGCGTGCAGCCAACACTCAGAACACGCAGCACACAACCTGTGAGCCTCCTGCCACTGGACACTAACCCAATACCAACTGTCACCATCGAATCCCACCCTTCACGTAGTAGTCACATAACTATCCAGATGTATCCACCTTTACCATGCGTCACATGACGTAAAACGTGGAAACTTCAAGCTGCATCCCGCCCGTAGACAGACACTTTCCCGCCACGCTATGGACAAGACTTGATTTGACACGAGTATACAAAACTATACCCTAAGAATTACACACTACACCATACAACGCACAGTCTTGACGCCCAAAACATCGTCTAAACAGACTCAAGCCTATTCAAAGTACACGCAAACCTCACTCGTGAAATTTTCACTCCCTTTAACACATATTCCATTTAACCCCTACATTTCCCTAGCTACAATGACACAAGATTCACTCCACCCCTCTGCGTTTTCTAGCGGTATCTTCCAGAACATTTAATCACATCCCAAGCAGAGCTTGAATAGTCGGCAGTTGATTTACGCAGATATGCATCAACACAATGTAGTATCAGCATCTCCAGAGCTTCAGTTTCACGCACTGATACAACATGTACTTTACCCCATGCACAATTCCGTCCCAGGTGCCTTACTGTTGTGCGAGACGAAAAGTTATATTTGCCGCACACGTTGTTCACTTCGAGGAAGCACATGTCAGTTGGCCATGCACTGGACTCAAGAGCCAGACGAAGCACGCTTGCGAGACATCAATCAACGACCAAAGTTGGGGCCACGCAGCGACGAACCGCGCAAATTTGGTAGATTGTGAAATGGCTTTTGCCATTTGCCGTACACATTCCAAGGAAAGATGCCGATAGTGGCTACTGTACATGGTACATCTTATAATACATGTTCTGTCGCACATCCCACCCGCTTATGCTTCGGACATGGACTCGACCCAGTCCTCCGACTACAACGCCTTTCTCGTAGAACAACTAAGTGACGAAGCTGAATACGTTGAAAGGAGAAGCTGCAAACGCACTCGACAGGCCGCTCACCGCACCGACGCGCTCAGACCCCTCGTCGGTCGAATCTGAACCTCAGGACCGATCTGCAAGGAAAAGAAGATCAGACAAAGCCCTCGAAGCGAAATGGTCGCGCAAACGCAAAAGAAATGTTCAATCGAAAAAGACTGCGTCTACACCTGACTCACTCTCGCTCTCTTCCTGCTACTTCCCGGCACAACACTCGGCCCGCCCCTCGTCGGCCCATCATCTCCACCACCCTTGCGCTTCTCCTGCTGATCCAGCACCAACCGCAGGACATCGTACGAGAACTGCGGGAACTCGAGGCACATAGCGCGGAACTCCGGCTCGGCGTCGTGGCGCAGGTTGTAGCTCCTGGTCGCCCAGAAGGCTGCAACGGGCTTGCGGATGGTGTTATCCTCGGGGTTGGACTCCTTGTAGACGTAGCGGGCGTAGGCGAGCTCGCCCTTTGCGGTCGAGGCGGTGCGGTGGATCTTGCTGTGTGCGAGGGATTTGAGCTCGGGGAGCTGCAGGCGGTCGGCGAGGGTGTAGATGCGCGCGTGGACGAGCAGGCCCAGGCCCTCGTCGTCGGCCGAGGGCTGGCGGGGGTCTTTTTCGAGGGGTGCGTCGCGCGCGCCCGACGTCTTTTTGGGGAAGTATTCGCCGGTGTAAAGGTATTCGACTACGGAGCCCATGGCGTCGACGTCGACGTCTGTGTATATGATTTGGCGAGGCTGGTGAGGTTAGCACTGGTGTTGAGGTATGGGTTTGGGGCGGTTCGACGTACTCCGCCGGGCGCAAATTGCTCGACCTGCTTTGAGAATTCTGGCGACTTGACGAGGACGGCCTCGTGGGCTGAGTATGTGGTTTTCTGCTCACCGCTTCCGACAACAACCTCGACCATGGGGCTCTTCATCAAGCTGCGGTCTGTTAGCTTCTCGTCTAATTGATTGTCTAACTATAGTCGCACAATGCACATACTTACTCTGCGAAGAGCACTAGCTTGGGGAACTCTGGTTCCATCTCGGTCAGCCCAGTCTCCTCTCTTGCGCCGGCAGCTGCGTCGCCCGCGCCGTCGCCCATCTCTACATCATCGACAGGCGTCTCCTCGATCGGAGTCTGCTGCTCAATATCCGCCATGGCGAGGGTATTCGAGGTTGTGAGGGAAGGTGCGCGTAAGCGAGTGAATTGGAGCTCTGGTTGAGCTCAAAGGCAGCTATGCGACGCGCCAAGTGACTACGTGCAATGTTTGTTAGGATGCGGGACGAAGGAAGTAGGGCTTTGGGGTGAGAGTGAAGGAGAGATGGCCATTGAAGTGACTGTGTGTCTAACGGGCGTTGAGCTGACTTGCATTGGATGTGAGGGGCTGGTGTTGAGGAGCTCGGACATTGGAGCTTCGAGCTGGGGCACGCTAACGCAGGAACAAGTCTTAGCGAAGGCGGTTTGTGCCACCCGAGACAGCCCCTCGGCATCACCTCGTGAACGCAAAGCTGCGCCTCCATTTTGACGTCTTGCGAGAATTTGCTTTCAGATTCCTAGGGTATTGACGTATATCTACATGAACATCCAAACAAACGCCGGCCTGGTATGCAAATGCAGCCACTATATACAAGAAGCTGTGCCTGGGTATCGAGACAATTAGATCTTCATAATCTAATGACTGAAGTGGTATTATGCGACGAGCGGTGCGAGAAAGCCAATCGTTTATATGCTTCCGCCCCTCGCGTGGAAACGATCGCCGGTCGTGGGAATCGGCTTATCTGCCCGAATGGCATACAAGAAAAGGTCCTCGAGAGGAATGAAGACGTAGAAGACTTTGTTGCAGAAGAACGAAAGGACGACAAAGCAAGTCGCGACCATGGCGTCCATGATGTAGTGGTTTGCCGTCGCGACAATGGTGGTCAAGATAAAGGTGGGGTATCCAAGGCCAACGAGAAGGTAGAAGATCTTCCAGAATATGTTTTTGCGCGCCTCGCCCCTCTCCAGTGTGCGTCGGAAAACGCCGGAGTGGTAGATCATGGTCATGCCGATGCAGAAGGCGTACCCGAAGTGCATCGATGGCATGGCGGCTAGTTGGTTGACAAACTTGCCGCTCATCCATACGCTCTGAGCGTCGTCGTGGCGCACGGTGTCGAGGAAGCCATATTCCTTTGGTAGCAGACGCGGCGGCATACATGGGTATACAACAAAGGTGAGGAAAGCGCAAAAGTTGGTGAGTGTCAACGTGCGGCGTGCGACCGAAAAGGTATCGAAGGAAGGCGCAACGTAGTAGTACCAGCATATGAAGCTACCCAACGGTTAGTACTATGCTCAACATGTTGATGTAGAATAAAATGTACTGACCCGACTGTGCCTGGGATGTGGATCAGCGCATAGCACTTGTTCAGCACTGTGAGCGCATCCTGGTGGCCATGCATGAACCACTGCTGGACATCTCTTTCCCGAATCGGGAAGAGAAACCGCAGCATGCCATACTCTTCAGCTTCCAACACGGATATCCCATGCT
Organism: Ophiobolus disseminans; assembly: GCA_010093685.1. Lineage (NCBI taxonomy): Eukaryota > Fungi > Ascomycota > Dothideomycetes > Pleosporales > Phaeosphaeriaceae > Ophiobolus > Ophiobolus disseminans. Next base: position 857,238 of record MU006230.1, read on the forward strand.
CCTGTGCAACGTCCCATATCCCCCGTCCAGCGAACAGCTTGCTCGAAAGTATGCTCGTCATGCGGTAGAAGGCGTAGTTGATGATCCAGTAGAGCATCTCGATAAGAAATGGGAAGCGCTGGATTATGCGACTGTGTATGTTGTTGCGGAAGCGTGAAGTATTTGGTGTGGTGACCTTGCAACAGCCGATGTTCCGTACCTTGGGTGGGTTCTTCGCCGTGCTGACATCGTCGTGGTCGCTGTCGCTGTCGGAAGGAAATGACAGCAGGTGGTCGGTTGACGACTGCAAATCACTGTCGAGGTAGCCCGTCCGAGGACCTGATCGATCGAGTACTCTGTAGTCCCGTTTTCGCGTCAGAAACATTGCACCGAATAGAATGGTTGCGACCATCTAGAGGGATGGCTGTCAGTGATCCATATCTCTCCACCCCGACATCCTATGCTGCTTACCACTGGTTCGCACCACCCAGGTAGCTTCCAAGCGGGCTTGCTGTTCCATTGTCCGTCATCTGGTACTGTGAAATTGGGCATGGTGTGTCGCGTGCCTTTGGAAGATGGACAACAAGACACCGGGTCGTGGCGGAAAAGGTTGAAATAGACGTCTTATTGCCTTCTGGTCATGGAAGAGGCTGTGCTGGTCGTGCTCTAGCGGTGAGGAGTACTTTCTTGGTTCCAAGGCACGCTGACGTGGATGCTAAGACGCCCACTAAGTAATTAACTTGTTAAGGGAGGGTGTTCAACGGTGGCCTCGATTCTTTAAAGTAAGCTGGTACCTGACAACTGGAAAAGGAGCGTGTGATCAAATCAAGGAGTGCGAAGAGTTGCCGTGTATTCCGGCCCAGTGTTGCTTGACGAAAGGGAGACGTTTTCTTGGCAGAGGGTCTTGCGTAGCGTTCCACTTTTCCACTTCATACCATGGCGCCGAAGTTTATACCAACGGTAGCCTGCACTCCGAAGAGGGGCACTATGCACTTCGCTCACCAGATGGTCTTCTTCTCCCATCGCAACTCATTCCGGACGGTGCGCGCGTGCCCACTTGCCTTGTTGTGTTGTTGATCGTTTTTCGTCCGCCTTCTCGGCGCCACCATGTGCTGGCGCAAGCGGAGAGTTTCGACGTCATGTTATGATGCGCCAAGTCGTCGTACACGTCGTATGGTTATTTCCGTCCTATGGCATTCTGGATGATGTGCGCTAGTGAAGTGTAATTTCCTGTCCTGGAGCGTTTCGGCGGAAGCGAACGGCATCCTCCCGATCGAAAACCATCCTCGCAGGCAGGTACCTTAGCTACAACATCTGCTTCTTCTTTCATCAGTTCCAGTCTGTGGTTTTATCCTTGGTATCGCCGACGGATGCCAAGAAAGGAGATCTATCGAGAGTCGCAATCCTCATGGCTGGCTTTAGCTTCCAATCTCTTGATTCGACCGAAGCCACGCGTCGCCGTCGCTTTTGCCCTAGTGCCCGCGATTCTTGATCTTTCCCGGTTCCTTGCGCCTGCATGTGCGGCTTTCGCAGTATGCGAAGAGCGATGACATGTCGTCGAGATTGACGAGGCGAAGTGGCACCGAGTACGTCCCGTGACCTTGGGTAACAGGCAGCTATATTTACCGAGTTGGTTGCTGACTTCGCACTCTCGAGAGCCATGTTTCAGCCCTGAGACAATACGAGAAACAAGCGAAAGATGCGATCTCGCTCCACTATACTCCACCTTGCCCGGCATCCGCATCCTGCCGGAGTTGTACCTTGCACCTCAACATCCTCATGAAAGTCGACATATTGGCGACTTTGTATCTGTTGGCTATTAACTCTAGACCGAGTGCTCAGCTGCCGCACTCGTCTTGTCCTACGAACACTGGTATTAACAAGTGCGGGGCGCTCCTCTAAAAATGTTTCTTGCGATACACATGTGAGGGGCCAAAACAACAGCCGACAACGTCGCGTTGCTCAGATCGTCTTGCAGATCTAAATAAAGCATTATGTCAAAGGCTTCAACATGGCGATCCGGCGTATGATAGGTTGATATTATCAGATACACGGCAACGTTTGACTTCCTCGATGGTTTCTAACCTCACCTCCGCCGTCCACGGTGTTTCCGCCAAGGACTCAATACGAGCTACCGGTCCCGACTCGACTGACCGGCGAGTAACCTCAAGAGCTCAACGCCAAACGGTGCACAGCTTGACCGCGAGTCTGCCCCCATTCGCCCAGTATCTTCCGACATGCAGTAGAGACCGACTGTCAGGATCGTGGCGTCGTCCTCAACTTGGGCCTACGAGCCGCACATGAGATCTCGTGCTACTTTTAGATACCACTATCATCACACTGGGACTGTGGCACTTGTAGCAGTTACGAAAGCGAAAAGAGCGTTGAACTACACGGGACTAGGCCTCTACCGAGCATTTGCGACCCCAAAGTCTCAGTACACATAGTACTTGCAGTTCGTGTCGACGATACACGCTGTCGAATCACAGCACACGACTCTACCTCGGTAGCTTCTCCCTCTTGGAACAAACGAGCATTCTCTAGTAGTTGGTGGACGTGGTGGAGACGACACTCAGAAATGAAGCCGCGAGATCAACATCACGCTAACATATAGGACACCATCGGGTATCGTACCCACAACCTCGCCTATCGCGGCTGCACACCAGCAAACCCACATCAAAAAGCCGATCTGCACTACTCCATCGCACCCAACATGACGCTGTTCGGAAAAAGCCGCGGCAATGCGAGCGTGGCGTCTGCACGGCCATGGATCACATAACGTTATGTGTAACGAGACGGCTAGGTGTTCGTTCATTCGAGGAGAAACATGACGGCAACTTGCAGTTCTTGCAGTTGAAAATAGACCGCAAGTCCTCGTCGATGCGGAAATACCCGAGACATCGCTGGCACGAAGCTACGATATTTCTTTGCGAGGTACGTACCTAGAGGGGGTTGATGCGAGGACAGAGGATTGTATAAATGAGTACAGACGCCGAAGAGAGCACAGCACAAGACTGATCAATCGCCACACTGCTTCTCCAGACACGGCTTCTTCTGACTCTTTTCATTCAATATCGTTTCCAACCCTTACTTCAGTACCATTCCTGCGAAACCTGTCTCTAGCTTCAACGTACGAATACCTCACACATTGGAGACGACCTTACGGCGTCTCCCCCTCCACCGCCACCACGTATCCCATCTACTTCCTCCCTTTGCACCCCTTCTCGATCGCCATCAATCTGCACAGCCCGCGGTCGCCAGGTATACAGTATCCGTCTATACATTCGATGGCGGGGACAGGGGAGAGTAAGAAGGTATGTTATGACGATTTCTTGACTATTTTCCTGGAAGTCTTGTGGCTGTGGTTTGTATGCGTTCTTGGTAAATGCGGATTAAGTAGCACAATTTGAGGCACTGTGGAGGACTTTTTAAAAGGCGACGGGCATGTGGGATTTCGCGTTTGCATACTTTCATTTTATCTTCTCCCCATCGCACCCTTACTCACCCTCTAACCCCTCACCCATCCTAACTCCCAATAGTACACAGCATCCTGCCACTGCTCGCTCATCCAATACACCGTAACCCTCTCGCCCGCCCTCGACTCCCCCGCGGCCTGGGTCGTAGAATGCAACTGCAGCATCTGCGCGCGCAACGGATACCTAAATGTATACGTTCAGAACGAGTGTGTAGAGTTCGAAACCGGTGGGGAGGGGGGGATGGAGGTATGTTTTGACTTTATCTTGTTTAAAGAATAGAAGTGGGGATTTGGGATGTAGGGGGTTAAATGCAAGGGAGACTGATGATGATGCCAGCAATATTCCTTCGCGCGCCACCGCGTGCGGCACTATTTCTGCAGCCGGTGCGGAAGCAGCATCATGGCCGAAAGCGTCGAGCCAGGTTTCTACGAGGGGGTTAAAGCGCTGAACGTACGACTCCCCGCTCCATTCCTCCACTCCACTTCCTCGTCCAAGTCAAACACCCTCGCTCTCGCTCTCATTCAAGGAAGCTTCGTCGCAAGCACGCGGATAGAAGCATATCCTCGCTCCACATACCTTCGGACGCTAATGGCCAAATAGGTGCGCATGTTCCACGACGTCGACACGCGCACGCTGCAGCGCCGCCACGTCGACGGCAAAAGTCTCTAAGCCCAGCCCCTCATACACTTTTCCCATTCCGCTGTTCGATCATGCCGGTACTACGATGAGAGATGTGGGCTGGAAAGATGTGGGAGCATTTACACGGTCTTTACATGAACATTGTTGCGTGGGATAGAGGGATAAGTTCTTGGCTGGGGGGGTTAAATGCGATGGATTGGATTGAATTAAAATCACTCACGCCAATGTGCCATGTACAAACGCCCTTTCGTTCTTGGAATGTACGCTGCCAATGCTATACACACCCACCTCCATCGCTCCCTCCCCTTCCTCCTTCCTTCATCCCTTCTTTCTACACACACTCCAAACAAACTTGACAAAGCCAAGACGAAGCCCGCACTCACACTCCCCACTCCCCACCCGAAACCCCCATTTCAAACCAATTCTCATTTCCACCCACTTAACCCCGCCCACGGATCATTCCCTCCTTGTCCACCCTGCTGTCCCTGTCCACCCTGGCCCCTCCCCTGCTGCGCATAACCCCCCGGCCCACCCGGATACCCCTGCGCAAAATGTCCATACTCATTCTGACTCGGCGGCGGGCCCGGCGGTGGCGGCGGCGGTACATAGCCCTGCGGAACCTGACTCCACTGCTGATTCGGCGGCTGACCCCACTGCTGCGGCGCGGGCGGGGGGTTGAAGAACTGTTGGTGTGCGGGCGGGGAGACGGGGTTGTACTGGGAGTGTTGGGCAGGGTTGTATCCGGACGAGGAGTTTGAGGGGCGTTGTTGATGCTGGGGTTGAGGCTGGGATTGCGGTTGTGTGCCGAAGGAGTTGTAGGATTCGCGGCGGGGGGGAGGGGGTTGTTGGTAGCCGTTGTTGGATGATGCTCCACCATATGATTGCTGGGGAGACATGTAGGGTTGTTGTGACTGCTGGGTGGTGATTGGGTAGCGTGGTGTGACGGGTGGTGAAGCAGCGGGGTTGTATGCTGGATGGCCGCCGGGACCGGTTGCTGAGGGAGGACGGTATGCTGGTGTTGAGGAGAGGGGTGGTGGGACGCTCTTCTTTCTTTGACCGCCGCCCATGGAGACTGGTGAGCTGGATTGCGAAGGCTCCATTGACATGCGGTCCATGAGGTCTTTTAGTCGTTGCTGTTCGTGGTCTGCGCCTTGGGATTTGCTTTGCTCGATACGCGAGAGAAGTTGGCCACCTTCTCCTCTTCGATTCTGGACAAAAGTCTCGACATTCTTCTGCAGACTCGACACCGTCTCTTTCATCTCGGAGTAGAAGTTCTGGGCGCGCAACAAACCAGCCTCCAGGTCGTTGAAACTTTGGAAGACTCTCCGGTACTTTGTCATAACGATATTTCTTTGCCTGGAGAAAGCTTCATATTTAGTCTGCTCCGACCGTACGCGCTTGTCTTTTAGAAGATCCCCGTACGTGCGCGTAAGTTCTTTGAGTAACGATGCCTGCTTGTGGTTGGCTTGGAGGATACGGTTCTGGTGCGGTCGGAATTTCTCGAGTTCCGCCTTGAATAGTTGCGATTCCTGGTTTGCAATGGCTTTCTTGTTGAGGATGAGAACGTTGGAAATGTCATCGGAGTGAACCTAGCAGGATTAGCAGATCACAACAATCACTGTTCGCACGACATACCTTGTCTTTAAGATCCTTCAGTATCTGGGTTCTTTCCTTCTTGACCAAGTTCAATTTCCGTAGGATGTCCTCTACAGACCCAATTTGATCCGCAACAGTGGGGCCGTTGTCAAAATCGTCGTCAATCAAGTTCCCTTCTGCGGGTCGCGGACTCTTGCCTTTAGTAGCGCCAGCCTTGACCATGGCTCTTGAATAGAGCACGTCTGCCTCATCCGTCTCGCCAGCCGATCGCATCTCGTCAAAGTCCGCCTCGCACTGCCGGAATGTGTTGTACAGTTGCGCATCGCTCGTTCCCGCTTCTTCAATCGCTCCCCGGTAGTTCCGAATATCGCTCCGTAATGTTGCAGTCAGGCGTGAGCTGGGCTGTTGAGTCCACTCAGCGCCATACTTGGACCTCATCTTCTCGCACACACTTTCTTCCATATCCAGCTGCTTCATGCTTGCGTCTAACATTGTCGAAATCTCCACTTTGTTCCGGTTCAATTGTTCAAAGGCAGAGGTGAAGGGTTGGTGTCCAGCCAGGTCTTCGCACCACTTTCGGAAGTCGTTGTCAACCATCATGTCTTGGTCCATGCCGCCTCGTAGTACATTTAAACTGTCGGGTAGTTTCAAGTAGTCCAGACTAGTGGCCATCTCGTCGTTTGCTACCTCAACTCTTTCGCTCTCCGCTCGTATCAGCTTCGCCTTCTCTTCGTCGTACAGACTGGCTGATTCTGTCACAGCCAGAGGTACAATCTTCTGGAAAATATCCGGCCCGATGATTCTTTGTATGTCCTGCCCCTGATAAAGTTCGCTGACTGGTATCGCTTTCGCCGCTGGCATCTTCGCAATCGGGGATAGTGATGCTTCATTCGGGATGCCTTGGTGGTAAATGTAGTCATTGTCCTTGGACAGCTCTGCCAGCTTCTCCTGTACATTTGAGGCATGTTTCTTCGCCAGCTCCGACAGTATCGTGCCGGTATCCGATGCTAGGTTCGAGTTTGCTGGCGCAGATGAGGGAAAGCTGTTCGCAGCTCGACTGGCGTCTTTGGCGCTGGCTTCGGCTACTTGCAGCCGACAGATGGCCACACCGTGGGAGTTGGCGTCGTCGTCTGCTAGCGCTTGGTAGTACTGTGCCAATGAGGACATGTAGTGCGATTTGATCTGGCAGACTAAAAGCCAAACCTTCTCAAACACGGCGTTTTGGACATTCTCCTGCGCACCCTCAACAGCCTGCGCATACAAGACCGCCGCCTGACTCGCCAATTTCGCCAGCAACCCAACCTTCTTGCCGTCGGCAATCTGCTTCTCCAAAAACACTTCTTGCGCCTGCGCCAGCATAATAGCTATCAGTGTCTTGACTGTCTCGCGACTCAGATCGGTGGACGGCGCATGCAGAAAGTTCTCGTTGATGTATGTAAACATGCCGGCGGAGGCCTGGAAGGAGTGGTACGAGGTCTTGAGGCCGACATCTTCGTGGCGGTTCTGGTGTGCGGCGTGGCAGGAGAGGACGGCGGAGATGTTGAAGATGATGGACGCCTTCTCGTATGCTAGGGAGTATTGTGAGGTTGGCTTGTGTGTGAAGGCATCGAACCTGGATGTTAGCTGTCAGCCAAGCTTCGTCTCCAATCGCATGCGATCTGTCTAGTGATTCCGTGTGCTCGCCGTATGCTACGGCATCTTGCACGTACCATGTGAAGCTGATCTTGATATGATTCTCATCCACCGGGAATCTCAAGTCCAGCAATTCCAGCTGGCCGTAGTATCTGTACAGTAGATCTCTCCCCGCTGCACTGTCCTTCCCAGCGCCCCGCATATCCTGCCGCAGCCTGTTCAACGTGGCGCATTCCTCCGAGTAGCGCTCCGGGTCGTCCCCATATGTGGCGCGGATGTAGCTCTTCAGCGGCGCCACCCAGTCGATCTCCTGCGTCTGCTTCAGCGGCACCGATATCATGGGCACTTGGGTCGTCATGGCGGGCGGATTGCGTGGTGGTGGTTCTGCAAGCTGTATGAAGCAGCCCAGGTGCTACCTCTTTGGAGGCCTGGCGTCGTCTTGTTCAGCGGTCAGCGATGCGCAGGCGACAACGCGGGTAGCTGTTTGCGCGGCGGGAGCTGGCCGTCAAAAGTGGCGAGCTGAATGTGAAGCAATTCACTCTCTGCTCTATTCCTCTGCGAGAGGGGCGGGTGCAATTCGGACGATATTCGATATGGCGGTCACGCAGCGTCTCGTCGCGTCGACAGCATGGGTATGTATGTACACGTGGGATGACGTTGCAGTCGCTGCGTTGTCTGCGCAGAGTCTGTGCCGTCGCGGAAGGCGCATAAAACAGCGGAGCGGTCCGGCAGCGTTCTCACGGTGCAGCAATGCTTCTCACCGGGCGTGGGGGGAGTGTTGATGCGGGTGTATACGTTCAATCCATCTTCACAGCAACGCGGCGGAGGTCAGGCGGGGCAGGCGCAGTGGGCCGCGAGCGAACATGCAAGGCACGCCATGCATAAGCACACCAGAGCCTGCAGCTGCCTATCCACCCTTCGTCACATCGCGAATACCAGACCGCGCTCCAGCTGTGACGCCGCGCTGCTGTCACACTTCATGGCAGGTAGACAGGAAGTCGCCGTGGGTCATCCCCGCTGTGCAGCTCCGTGCCACCAATCCCCTTGGCTATGCACCGCGGCATGGCGTCGTCTAAGCGCTCGCGATATTGATCCTGCACTAGTCGACCGACCACAGACATGGTTAATACATGCACTTGCCTCACCGCCAAAGGAACCAATATCTAATGGTGTGTGTTTTATGTGACTCTAGGTTATGTAGTGTAGCAACGTTATCCAAACTCCTCCTCCATTCCGTCTGCTCAGGGGCCGGGGCTCGAGAAGCTCTCCAGCCGCCTCTTCCTTGTCTTTTCCTCCTTCGGTGAACTGTCAACATCCCCAATCGACCAGTCCTTCTGCTTTCTTCGGTCTTGCATGGGCGGACTATCCATCACTCCAACTCTCCACCTACTGTCTTCTACTTGCGGGTTCACTTCCTCACCAACCCGCTCTGCTTGGTCCCTTTGTATGTCCGGCTCATACGCACCTCCACGCTCCATACTCGGCCTATTCCCACTACCGATCGACTTCTTCTTCTTCTTCTTCGAATGCCAGTAGCACATGCCCCTGCTGTATCCGTAGTATTTTGCATGTAGCGGGCAAAGTGGACTAGCTGGGAGATGTTCTGGCACGATCCATTCGAATTTCCTGCGCTCTTCTTTCTCTCGAAGTGCCGCCGGCGTGAGTTGGCTGTCATCTCCCACCCCTTGCGGTACGCGGAACCATACTTCTGGTGGGTCTGGTGACGGAGTCTTCTGGCCGGGTTTCTGCCATGAGTATAGAGGGTTGGCGTCCATATACTCACCCGGCGCCGTCACGAGCCCTGGCGTTCCGGAGCTGGCGTTTTTGTCGACCGCGATGATGCGAGCGACGTAGTTGGGCGTAACTGGTCCTTCAGGTCCTTCCTCCTCCGTTGAGTCGTTGTGGGCTAGATCGGGTGAAAGGAAGCTCATCAGTAGGGCGTCAGAGTCCCAATGACCGCCTGGACTTGGCTTGGGTCTTCTACCTGCTATCCCAGCACCAAGATCGAAGGAGAAATCTGCCAGCTTTCCTTTTACTTCGCCGTTCGCGTCCGGCTTTGCTGGCGTTGGAACTAACTTGAGGCCTGGCGGGACGAAAACTGGTGGAGCAGTCATATTGTCGAAAGTCCCAGGAGCAGGAGCAGGCGCTGAGGTAACTGCTTGTTTGCCTATCCACCAAGGACGGCTTGGTGATTGATGCTTTCCCTTTTCCTTGTCTCTGTCGGTTTGATCAGGAATGCGACCGGACCGCTTGAAAGGATTGACGGAAAACCGGCGACTGGTACACTCTACAACTTGCGGCTGTAGCCCTTCATCGCTTGATCTAGTTGTGGATCTTGTCCAGCGCCAACGACTTGAGCGTGTGAGTTTTTCCGTTTGACCAAGTTGTTGTAGCTCTACAATGGTGCGAGCTTGTTTCTCTTGTATGACTCTGGTCTCATCTGGCGTCCAGTTCCCATCTGGTGTTCGAGCCTGCGTAGACTCACTTGTTCCGCTCCGACCACTCCGACTTCTTTTGAAGCGTGGACGCGCTATGTAGCACCGGTCGCGCGCCTTTATAGGAGGACGTTCTAACTTGGGAGACTGCGAAGATGAGATGGTGTCGGTACCGGGCAGAAAAACAAATCCATTCCCTCCTTCCCCAAACGCGGCTTGGCCGATGTAGTCCTCCTCCAAGATTGGTGCAGTCCGAGGCTCCGCATACTGCTGCCATGTGGGTGATTCGTTGCGTATCCATGGTGTCTTGGGGCTCCGGGGGCGCGAAGGTGTGATACTGCTGAGGTTCCCTATTGGTGGGCGACTTCGAGCAGGAAGATCTGGGATCTCGGTAGGCAAAGACAAGTCGAGTTTCACTTTCCTTCGCTCTCGAAGACTCCCTGTCATTGCTGGCTGTACGGACCGTTGGGTAGAGTCAGAGACACTTGGAAGGTCCGCAGTGAACGTTGGCTTCGCAACCTTCTCCGCCGAACGTCTCTGTTTCAATATTGGTGGCAACACGAAGGACAGCTTCCGTTCAAATTTTCCACCTTTGATGGGCTCAACTAAGCCTACAACTCTTGATACAGATGGTCTGCGGCCGCCTCGCTGCTCATTGACCACGCCCGGAGGAAGGTGGATGCTCACATCAGAGACATGCCTTGCTAAGCCCCTAGCGAAACTAGCGATAGAAGATCTTGCTGTATTGTGACGAGAAAGTGTGCTTGACGCAGCCGAGGAGAAGGATGAACTCGTTGTGAGAGGCCGGATATCGAATGTCTCTACGCGCGCGACACTTGCGTTGTGAGCGGTATCGGCATCATCATTAGACGGATGACGGAGTAACTCTTCCAGCGGCGGTGGTGTCTTTCCGCTGATTTGTGCTGGTGGTAGTGGGTTGCAACTGTACTTGGGCGCGACAGCCTCATCCACGGTACTTACGCTCCAGTTGAAGCCTTCCCGTCTACCCTCTTGGCGCGGTGTCATTCCGTCATCGTCCACTACTCTATGTGCGCCGAGTACATGATCGGCATGTTGTTGAAACGAGGTGTAGTGCCTACTGAGAGTTGCTCTAGGGTTCGGGTTTAGTTGTTCACTGCCGTGCGCGCCGAGAGCTGTACCTGGGTTCAATACCCCTGGCGTGATGTCGATTCGTCTAGCGTGAGTGTCGATCGAGTTTGCAGATGAGGGAGGAGTGGGAATCATAAGCTGGTTCGCGGTACGTTTTGACGTTTGAGCATGGATGTAGTTGATGTTAGGTGAGTGTCGTGGTCGGGATAAGAATGCTGAAAAGGTGCGATGCACTCTCGTAAGGCGTCGTGGGTTGCAAAGATTCCTGGGAGGATGCTGTGGCTAAAGATTCTTTGAGAAGCTAAGATCCTCAATCAAAAAGGGAAGTCGCATAGCGAGGATATATTGAGGAAGTGACAACTCGAACCATGCGGAGCCATGTGCCCCTTCCAATGCCGTTGCTCCAAACACAAAACGCACCTATTGACGCCTTCTTATGCACCATTGGGAATCTAACCGTACCTGCCCCGAGCCATGTACACCGCGTATCCAATCTATACTTCGTCAGACATCATACAGCTCGTTACCTATCCGAGCCACTCGTGGCCGCAACAACGCTAGTACCGTCGACGAATCGTGTGCGGAAGATGCGATTCGCGTTCTGGAACATGCCGTCCTTTAGACTGACAACAATGAATTGTGAGCCCTTGAACCTCGTCTTAAATAGACGACCTATGTTCTGCGTGTGCGACAAGTCGAGCGCGGCGTCGACTTCATCTAGAATGTACATTGGTGCAGGCTTGAACTGCAGCAGTGCCATTATAAGAGATAACGCGATCAAAGATCTGTTCAGACGTTAGCACGCGTAAGGAGCGACAAATTTCGTTCACATACCTTTGGCCACCGCTCAACTCAGTCAGCGACTGCTTCCACACCTTGCCCAACATGACCTTGACTTCCAGTCCATCAGATATAGTCTTGCCTTCTGGTGGGTCCAGCTTTGCAAAGCTACCTGGAAGCAGCTCGTTGAAGATGGAACCGAAATCACGATTGACTGTCGTCCATGTCTTGTGGAGAGCCTCCTTCTTGTACTCATCCAGCTTGACGATGGTCTCTTCAATCTTCGTCTTGTCCTTGACAACTGTTGACATGTTCTTCTTGAGGTTAGCCTCCTTCTTTTCCACGCTGTCAATCATAGCCATGACCTTGGGGTTGATCTTGTTCTTTTTTTGTTGGAATCGCTCCTCCAGCCCCTTGCGTTTAGTTTTGCAGTCTGCCATGTTCACACCCTTGAAATCATAGACTGTGCCTGCTCGGCCGAAAAGCTCAGAGTCGCTGGCGATGAACTCGTGCTCCTTTTCAAGCGCTTTAACGTGACTCGCGGCGCCTTCTTGCTCTTTGTGGAATCGCTCAATCTCGTGGCCAAGCTTTTGCTGCTCCAGACCGCCTTCTGTGATTGAAGTGTTTTTCGAGCGAATGGCGTCCTCTAGTGCACGAAGCTCTTCATCAAATCCAGTCAGCTTCGCCTGCTCATCGCTTAAGTTGGCTTGAACAAAGTCGTGTGCATTCTTGACTCGCGCTTGTTCCGCTAGTAGTTCATCGAGCTCCTCTTGTTGGGCCTTCAAGGAAGTGTCGGCCTCTTCTAGCTGCTCCTGTGCGGCGGCAAGATCACTGCCACACTGTTCGGCCTCAACCATAGCTTCGCGCATCTCGGATTGCAGAGGCTTGATAGAGGCATTGTTCTTGCCGAGAGCCTTCTTCAGCTTTTCGAGTGAGGACTGCAGCTCCGCCAGCTTACTGCCTTTGTTGCTGTTGAACTCACTCATGTCTCGTTCGATACGCTTCACGTCTTTGTTTGCTTCATCGTGTCGTGCTTTGGCGGTCTTGACGTCCTCCTTAAGCTGCGTGATATTCTGCTTCATCTCCTCGATGGCTTGGATAATCTAAGAATAGTTAGAAAGCAAAGGGGCGAAATTTTTGTGATAGCGTACCGATGACGATGAATTGCCACTAATTTGCTCCTCGGTCAATTTGATCTCGTGCATTTTAAGATCAAGCTCCTGCTTTGTCTGCCGTGCCGCATCCAGCTTTTTCTTCTCCTTAGCCATGGTGGCTTGTAGTGTACTTAGCTGCGTTTCTTGTGCTTTCAACTCTGTGGTAAGCTCGTTGAGTTTCTGTAGAGTTATGAGTACTCCACTAGATTGAGGAGCGCTACCACCGGAAAGGACACCAGCGGGATCGTAGGTGTCACCCTGTAGAGTGACACTCTTCATTCGCACGGCGGGATCGAAGGTTACGCGTTTAGCGGTCTCCGCGTCTTCGCAAACTAGTGTTGATCCGAAGACATACTCCATAGCTGCTGTGACCTCCTCATCGTATCCGACCAACGACAAGGCCAAGTCCACCTTCCCTGGCGCGATTTTCTGCGCAGCACCGACCTTGGCGGCGGATGCACGGAAGGCGGCGATCTTGTTGAGAGGAATGATTGTGACGCGCTTCTTAAGCCTGCCATTCTCGAGCAGTTGCTTGCCAGTGACAGCTGAGTCAACCACTACGTTGTATAGTCTTCCTCCCGCACATATTTCTAGCGCTGTGCCTGCTCGTGTATGGGCTTTGTCCAATGTGAACAGCTGAGCCACGAGTCCCTTGACACGCGTTCGGTCGAAGTTTGGTGTTGGATCACTGTAGCTGAAGTCGATATTCGCGACTCTCCTCCTTAGCTCGTCTGCTTGCTGCTTCAGCTCACGGATCCGTGCCTGTAGGTGGGATTCCTGCTGGTACATGTCCGACTCCTTGCCTTCGTCGAAGCCTAGCTTGGTCAATTCAGAGTCAAGCTTTATCGCATGGGCTCGCAGCGCCTCGAGGTCCTTGATCAATCCAGAGTTCTGCTCTTTCGCCTTTTTCGCTTTAGGCTCGTCTTCCTTGACCTGCTTTTCGAGATGGGAGATCTTGAGTTTGGCTTGCTCCTGCTCAGTGGCAGCGGCGCTCGCGCGGTTCCTTGCATCTTGTAGCTGACCCTGGTAACCGCTCTCCTGACCTTCCTTGGATGCAACACCAGTCTGTAGGGTTTGTAACAGCTCTTCCTTCTTCTCGACTTCCTCGGTTTGTTTCGCCAGTTCGCTATGGGCGGTTTGGTACTTTTCCTGCAGCTTCTCATGGGCCTTCTTCTTCTCCTGCAGCTGCTTCTCGAGGTCCTTGACGCTCTTCTCGATGCCTGTCCGCCGCTCAGTCTCCTCAGTCATGCTGGAGTTTTTCAAATCCAGCACGGTTGTCAGGCGGACCACTTCATGAGAATGTGTCTTGACCTCCTCCTCGAGTGCCTGGAATTTGCCGCCCTTGCGCAGTTCCTTTTCACGTGTTGCCTTGACCGTCTTGATGTCTTCTTGAAGGAATTCGATCTCCTTCTTCATGCGCACTGCCGCCTCTTCCAAATCCCTAGCCCTCTGCTTCTTCGCTTCAAGGTCATCCGCCGACTGTTGAAGCCGTTCGTTGTACCGAATGTAGTCGTATGCGATGACAAGCTTCGTGAGCCGCTCGAGTTCGCTCTGGGTCTGCTGAAACTCTAAGAAGGCGCGCTTTTCCTGTCGCAGCTTCTCCAGCTTGGGGTCGATCTCGTCCCTCAGAAGCTCAGCCAGCTCCTGCACCTTGGTCTCCTTCTTCGCCATTGTCTTGTAAGCCTTATCTCGCCTGTCCTCGAACATGCGGGTACCTGCAGCCTCTTCCAGCATAGCCAGAATCTCCTTCGCCTTCATGTTCAGCACTTGCATAACTTTACCTTGTGCAATCATGAAGTTTGGGTTGTTGATATTGAGCTGCACAGACTGAAACAAGTTTTGTATGCTCTGTTGTTGTGCGCGGTGCCCATTGATGAGGTATTTGCTGGCTCCTCCCAGCACAATCTGCCGTGTTACGGATATTTGCGCATGTTCCTCAAAGCCGACGGGGCTTTTCGTCTTGTCGCGGTTGTCGAATACGATGGTAACGCTCGCTTTCGTCACGCCAGCCTGACCGCGTTTGTAAATGAGGTCCTAACTCGTTTGTCAGTATCTGTTTGGTGGACGGGCTGCCTTCACTTGCCTGGAGATTCTGCGCTCGCACCACGCTCAGGTTGTTGATGCCGAGAACAAAACATATTGCGTCGAGGATGTTGGACTTTCCAGATCCGTTGAGTCCAGTGATTGAGTTGAAGCTCTCGTCCCTGTCTACGTGAGCGGTCGCCGTCGTGGCGGGGAAGGTAAACAAACCATCCAGAAATAACTGTGCGCACAGCATACGACTTGTAGCCCTAGAAAGCTATTAGAGCATGTCGCACTACCTGGGAGACACACATACGTCTATGACGAGTTCTATAATCCTCATGGTGGGCGCATGTGCTGTTGTTGTGTGTTGCGCTGCTGTTTGTTTGGACTCGCAAGGGTTCAGGCGGCGCTTCACGCTAGTGGGGCGATTCACGTGTTTTCGCGACATCCGCGTTCTTACCTCTTCATACTTTGCTATATTGTTCACGTACTTGCGTGTTCGATCAATATGTTGTTCATATAGCCGAACTCCTATGTCCAACTGTTAAGCTATTGCTGTCGCGAACATGTGAGAAAACAGTCTCCGCAAGGCAAGCCTTCTACCTCGTATATCAAGATTCACAGTCACATTGCAAGCTACCCAGATATTGGGACAAAGAGACACTATTCCTAATTACAGCAAATATTGATTTTTACATATCAGTGGTACCAGTATCAGAGAAGGTCACACTAAGGTGCGGTAGCATATAGCAGGTGCAAGAAGTACGCAGAGGTCGGAGGACTTGCCCTAACTTTGATGCTCTGGAAACATTTGGAGCGAACCACACCGGTACGGTTGCAACAATTCATCAGAGCTGGTCAGAGCTTGTGATGTTATGACTCCTTCCGCCAAGCCATAAACCATCGCAACTGCACACAGAGCATCCACGAGCTCCCTCCAACGCCGGCAGCTCAGCCCTCTGTAGATAGCTTCGCAGGTTCTAGCCAGGATGATCGCTGGGCTTGCATCGCCAAAGTTTCAATTACTTGCATCTACCCATGTCTGGTGTGGCAGGCGGTGCGGGGTGACGTCAACGGACGCCCTCAATGCAGGGACAGATGAACTACGGATGTACGAATCTTTCTGTTGAGACCACTCTGCAGCGGGCTGTGCCACATCCTAGGCGTTGATGGGGTCAGTATGCATGGAGAGCATGGAAGGCAGCGACTTTGAGGTTTACGGGTAGAAAGATCAGGACGTAGCAATCCAAAGGCGTACCTAGATGCCTAGGTACGTACAAGCTGCACCCGAAAGCTTCAAGACGAGGATCATCGAAGCGTGACAACAACTGCTGAGAGGCGTAAGCGGATCAGGAGCACACGGCAACAGCCAGGCTGGACTAAGTTCTGGTAGGCGGTCGTTCATAGTCGGCATATACTTTCGCATAGACTAAATACCTAGCATCTACACACGCAGAAGCCGTCAGGTTTGAAAGGCACCAGTCAAGTTCGTTGGAGTGTGAATTGATGGAAGAACGACACTTCCGATCACCCGAACGTTACGCGACAACATCCGTGAGGGCTCCGTGGACATCAATATCACACCAAGTTGTCGACGCTGGGTAAAATGGTGAATTAAGTTATGGCTCTGTGACATTTGTTAATCAATCGTCACATTGGTCTGGACCGGCTGCTCGCCAATTAGAGACCCCACCGAGGTGTCGTCTTGCACGGAACACGTGGTGATGCGTCTTCCAGCGCGGGATACACTTGCGATTGGCGTGCGATGCAAGATCGTAGTGGTTGTAACACCTGCTCCCGGCTCCGCGATGCATGTTGACGCTCGTCCATGCTGTGAGGCGTTCATAGGAGGGTGTGCCGCTGCATGTTGCCGCTGGACGAGATTCGAGCAAGACTGCATTAGCTGGTATTGGCACAGTCATCTGGGTCGAACGTCTCGTCAAACATTGTCGCGATTGTTGATGCAGACATGTCGATTACGTTCGGAGACGATAGTGCAGGAGGAAGGGCAACAGAGCACAGAAGGGGCACATGAACAGCCGACGAGTTAGCCGCGGAGCTGGAAGAGCGTCCCGGATCTCTCGGTAGCAACCACTATGCTTCTAGGTTGCGTTCTAATCTCATTTGCCCCAACTCTCATTTCGCGCGCCGTCTACGTGGTACGCCAGAATCGTGTCCTTCTTTTCTTCTTCAGGTTCCACCCAGGCCCTGCATACACCCCGCATCGCAGGGTATGAGCTCTTAGCGGACGTCTCTCCGGCACACAAGTCAACGCATGTATGTGTTCATCCCGCAGCTCTTACTTAACACCCGATTGCCGCCAATCACAGCTACTACTTTCTGGCTCATCTTCTCCTTTTGCGTCTCGCTCGGAATGCCAGCTCTAAGAGGTTGTCGCGCCTTGTTTGCCTGTGATTGAACGGCCCGACTTGCCTTAAGAATCTAGCCCGTTTCTGCACTGCACGAGACCCGCCCTCGGGCCTCACCTCGCCAGATGCCCATCAGCGTTCCACGTACCCCCTCGTGACCGGACAGCACACTACTCTCCACTACTCACCGCGTTTCAGACCTCGTCTGATGGCGTGGCGGCGGTAATTGCAGCTGCTTAGCCTCAATACGCTACTGTAAGGACCCTTTTACGTTAACACACGCGTTCCCGAGCTTCGGAATGGCGCGTTGGAATACAGTTCCGACCAACGTTAAGAAATCCTATTAGCGTCAAGTGACCTTACAAACAGACGCTTCAGCTCAAACTTCCCATCCACCGCCGACAAGTCCTCCATCCAACATCACTACAGGCCAAACGTTTCCTGAATTTGCTGCGAACAACCATTCCTCGACATCCCCAACATCTAGTTCATATACACTAGTGACCAGTCACACGCCACTACTCATCATCAACGACAAAGTTCCTCTTCTTTGCCTCTAATTCACAGTCGAGCTTAGATTTGAACGTAAGCGATTCCCCAATGCATGCGCACGAACCCCATATCTAAACAATCATAGTACTCCAAAGCCTCGTTTGCCCTCAGTTTCTTGTTTACTCTTGTGTTTGAAAAGTAAATCGGTCAACTCCGGCAAGACAATCTTCACGCGTTTCAATGATCCAGGTGTGCTACCCAAACCCACCTCTCAAGACCGTCCATCCACGACGGCTCGTGCTTGCACCAGTCAAACGAAAAATGGATCCTCCCGTGGAACGTAAAATACTCCCGCCTTCTGCGCCAAACCCAGCAGAAGATGCGGGCGTGCTTCCTGAACTCTCGACTCTCAGCATCCAAGACGCTCCTTCACCACCAGCCAATGACGAGGATATGGACGTCCTTACCATGTCAAGAGAAACTGCCATGAAAATCATCGTGCGGTCGGTGACTGCTCTCGCAAATTCAGCTGGCGACGTACCGGCAACGCCGCCGCTCTCGCGCCCTGGAACTCCAAGTGCGAAAGACAACTTCGCCGCACTCAAAGGACATCGGCGGACGTCGTCGAGGCCGGCCACGCCAATCCCAGCCGAGAGACAGCTGCACCAGCCCACAGAATTGGACCCACCGGAAGCAAGTCATGACGAGCCGACCATTACCCACGACATCGGCGCTGGAGCACTCCCAGAACCTCTCCAGCGACTTAACATGGCGCGGAAGTTTTTCTCAAAGACTGTTCCTAAGGTGGGCGTCGAAGAGTACATCAATCGCATTCAAAAGTTCTGTCCGCTCTCAACCGCCGTCTGGCTAGCGGCTGGATCGTACATTCTCCGCTTGTGCGTCATCGACAGAAGTGTACCGCTTACATACCGAACGATGCATCGACTGGTTCTGGCGTGTGCGTTGGTAGCCATGAAGGCGCTGGAGGACCACCGGTGGCCGCAAAAGCGCTTCGCGGCAGTTGGCGGCGTAGACGACGCGTCATTGAGTAGGCTGGAGCTCTGTGTGGAGTTTCTGCTTTCATTCGACGTCCAAATATTCACCCCAGAGAAGCTAAAAGACCTGACATTGCAGTTGCAAAGGGCGGGACAGGCGGCTACCATGACGACTAAGCTACCGTCATCCTTCAACTTGAAGTTGGCGAACCCAAAGATGCGGCACGTGCAGGTGTAAAGACTCTGTTTCATCTTCTTTCTCGATTTTTTCTTCTTCGGTGGCACTGGGATATCCACTGAGCATACAGGGGCGTTCGGTAGCGGGTTGAGATACTTTCGGGTCTAACTTTGCATTGGAACACGGCATTCATCTCAAGAAAAGATGAAGCCAGGAGCTGGGTAACGCCCGAAAAGTACCACGGTCACATACATAATGACATGATTCTTCTCAAATCTCCTGTAGCGACCACGTTTACACATGGCATAAGTGCAAGTGCCGTGTACCTGACTGCCAACCGATCATTCTCTTTATCTGAGCAGTCGCAATGTAGGGCATATCGCTGCCCGATCGGGCCTAG
The DNA here is from genome assembly GCA_010093685.1 of Ophiobolus disseminans. Classification (NCBI taxonomy): domain Eukaryota; kingdom Fungi; phylum Ascomycota; class Dothideomycetes; order Pleosporales; family Phaeosphaeriaceae; genus Ophiobolus; species Ophiobolus disseminans. The sequence continues at coordinate 876,498 of MU006230.1, forward strand.
TGCGGCGATCCAAGTTCAAACATCAACCCTCAACGGCCAACAACGCTCATACGCGCCGTCCTCTGCCCACTACGCAAACGCAACACTCACGTCGACGCTAATTCACCAAACCCACAGGTGCGCATCGCCGTGCCCACCGAATCAATCTCGATTGTCGCTCGCTACACCCGCCGCTCGCAATGTCCCGTCTCCTACTCCCTCTCGTCGCGGTGGCGGCTCTAGCACCGTACGCGCAAGCTGCTATCAAGTTTACAAGCCCCACGAGCGGTGCCGTGCTCCAGGCAGGCAAATCTATTGAAGTCAAATGGGAGGACGACGGCGAATCACCAAAGCTCACCGATCTGTTGACATTTGAGCTTTTTCTGTGCGCTGGAGGAAACGCAGACGGGACGAACGTGAGTGCGGATCTGCTGATGGCGGCAGACCTCCGTCAACGGAGAGCGCTTCGAGAGCCGTCGTGCTGACTCGGAATACAGCAAGTACTACTCCCGATCACAACACAGGGCTCGTTCGGAGTCACCAGCACTGCTGCAGGACTGGTTGGCGTTACAGTGGGCGAGGACACCCCACAGAATGCGTAGTATGTACACCTCATCGAGTCTTGTTAGCTGGTGGAAAATACATGCTAACATCATACACCAGTTTTCTCAGAATGGTGGCAGTTGGCAAAACTGGTGGCCAATTGATCTCCTTCTCTCCGCGTTTCTCCTACTCGGGCATGACAGGCGCTTTTCCTCCTCTGGTGAAAACAGGCGCCGCAGGCATCACAGGCACCAGCGGGCCGAAGAACGTCGACAACACCGTTAAAGCTGGCGACAAACCTGCCGATGGGGCAGTGCCTGCAGCTGGCGACTACAATATGGCATACACGATGCAGACAGGCCCGACGAGATATGCGCCCATGCAGCCTATACCGCCAAAGACCATCACGGCCAAGGGCCTGAAGCCGCTGTATCCCACGAGCAGCGTCAGCATCGCGACAACGAGGCTGCCAATACCGGACATTAAGACGACACTCACGCAAAGTCAGACAGCCTCCGTCAAAAGTAGGGAGAACACGGTACGTAGGGCTGCTCGACAGGCTCTTTTTAGCACTCGTTCTCAAGCGAGCAATTTGCTGATCAACATTCTAGGTCGCCCCAGCCCCTCACCCCAGCGACGACATGGCCAAGTTCCTTAATCGATGGAAGGATTAGCCGTCCTCCGAACCGCATATCGATACTACGAGGGCGTCATCACGAGCTACCCGATGGAAAGATAACGTGACCAAAACATTTGATCAATGGAAGAAGCACCCATTCTTAAATCCACAAATCAGTAACACGACCGCGTTGTCACGAGCCATGGACTGCTGGGAGCACCATGTATCTTCCTGCTATGCCAAGGCTCTGTTTTATTGGGTTGTTTTCATCATTGTGCTAGCGTACTGGCGTGACATTACTACCACCGGGATACATTTATAGGTGTTGGGCGTAACGATGGGCGTTCGGGTGTGGCGTAAGATCTGTGTTTTGTACACCTTGGGGAGTCGCGTGCTTCTGCAGTAGATATTCGCATTAGAGTTATCCCGCTTGAGGTGCAACAACCGATCCTCACTTTCTGACTATCTGCTCAACCCTTGTTATCTTCTGATGCTCCTGATGGATGAAATTTGCATCGGTAGCGTTGGCACCTTCCTCATCCCAACAAGCTGGCGCGTGGTAAACCCGCGACTACCCGCAAACATTAAGCTCAAGCTCAAGATTCACCCCACCACCCCACTTCTCAAACAAACACCAAGCCACTGCATGCTAGCTGTGTAGACTGCCACTGAGCCTCGCTTTCACTTTCTATAATCGCAAACTATTGCTGCGATAGCATTTAGTCTCAGAAACATCCCAGGTCGGCATTGCACGTCATGGCGATTGCGGAGGATTACGAGCAAGTACTCAAGGGCAAATACCCTGCGAAAGAGCATGCGCGTAAGGTTGCAAAATGGCTCCTAGAAAAGGGTGGCGACAAGACAGGAACAATCTATCTGGAGGCTCAGAAGCAAAAGCTGCATGAGGTAAGAGTTGCAATTACAAACGGTGGTAAGGAAGCTAACCATCATAGGACAATGACAGCGAGGCGCCCTTCAGGTATGTTGACAACTCACATCATCAAAGCGTAAACTCCAGAGTTGGAGAAACATGGAACTAACGCCTATTGCACAGACAACGTCGCTACTTCTTCTATCTCAGCGGCTGTGAGCTGCCCGACTCCTATCTTACCTATGACATCGCAAGCGACAAACTGACCCTCTTCATTCCACCGATCGAGCCAGATGAAGTGATTTGGTCTGGCCTACCCATGAGTCCCGAGGAAGCAAAGGCCAAGTACGATATCGACGACTGCAAGACGACTAAGGAAGTGAACCCTCACTTGGCTAGCACAGCAGAGTCAGCACAGTCAACGATATACGCTATCCCAGAGCAAATCTCAGATGGGATCACATTCCTCTCATTCAAAGACAAGGATCTTGAGCATCTGAAGTCTGCAATTGAGTACTGCAGAGTTATCAAGACAGACTACGAGATCGCACTCATTCGGAAAGCTAATGTCATATCAACGGCTGCACATGTTGCGGTGATGAAAGCTGCAGCGAAAGCTCAGAATGAGTGCGAACTCGAAGCTATCTTTCTCAAGTCATGCGTCGAGCGCAACGCAAAGAATCAGGCTTACCACTCGATTGTCGCAGCTGGCGAGCACGGCGCCACGTTGCACTACGTCTACAATTCCTCGCCAATCAAAGACCAAAATATTCTGCTTCTTGACGCCGGTTGCGAAGTCGATTGCTACGCTTCCGACATCACACGCACCTTTCCCATCAAAGGCTCTTTCAACGAAGAGTCTCTCGCGATCTACAAGATTGTGCTTGACACGCAGAAGCAGTGTATCGACGCGCTCAAAGCCGGTGTACTATGGGACTCGATCCACGAGCTTGCACACAAGATTGTGATCAAGGGTCTTCTTGACCTCGGCATCTTGAAGGGCGATCCGGAGCAGATCTTCAAGGCACGAACAAGCGTCGCATTCTTGCCGCACGGCCTAGGTCATTACCTGGGTATGGATACTCACGATACCGGAGGAAATGCAAACTACGCAGACAAGGACAGCATGTTCAGGTATCTGCGAGTACGCGGAACTCTACCGGCGAGGAGTGTGATCACGGTCGAGCCAGGCATCTACTTCTGTCGCTTCATCATCGAACCGTATCTGAAGGATGCGGAGCAGAGCAAGTTCATTGATGAGAAGGTACTAGAGAAGTATTGGAGTGTTGGAGGTGTGAGGATTGAAGGTAAGTTGACAAGAATAGCATTGAGGTGCCTTTACTCATTGGGTGTTCAGATAACATCTTGATCACAGAGGATGGAACGGAGAACCTTACGCCGACACCAAAGGAGATTGATGACATCACGCAGTTGGTGAAGTCTGGCCGGTAGGTTCCAGTGTAGTGTGTTACGTGCTCATAGTAAACTCTTCGAATTTACGGTGTAGCTTAGTCTGGATGTCCATTTGGCTTTCAGCTACTCTATTTTGCGATTGGTGGCCTCACACCCCTGCCCTCGTCACCCTTTCATCTACCTATATTAACACTAGCGTCACATGCGTACTCACAAACCCGGGACACTCCACTTTCTAGAAAGATTTGCGAAGCTTGCTAGAAGACGAAATAACACGCCAATGCTCCGGAATTAATGAAGTACCCCGGATTCGAGGGGTTACGGCTCCGAGGCCCGGAGTATGGCGACATCACAAGAAGAGATGAGCATGTTCGAGCTTACTTATAAAACTATGGTTTTGCGACGTATTGCAAGAATTGTTCACAAGACTGCACACAGCTACTACAATGCTTAGAACAGGACTTGCGATTGCGGCCCTCGTTGGGTTCGCAGCAGCTCAAACGGTCACTCTCCAAGCAGAATCAGCAACACTTTCAGGCGTCACTGTTGCCTCTTCTGTAGCCGGCTTTACTGGTACCACTTCATTCCTCATCAACTATATATGCACTTTCTAACGAGATTCAAGGTACTGGATATGTCGAAGGTTTCGATGAATCCGCCGACAAGATTACCTTCACTTACAACGCTACGGAATCGAAGCTCTACGACCTAAGCCTATTATACAACGGCCCATATGGCGACAAGTACACATATGTTGTATTGAACAGCGCGGGCGGCAGTCAAGTCAGCCTGCCTTCTACCACCACATGGACAACTGTGTCTGCAGGCCAAGTTCTCCTCGCCGCCGGTGCAAACACAATCGAGATCCAAAACAATTGGGGCTGGTACCTCATTGACGCTATCACGCTTACCCCTTCTGCTGCACGCGGCCCTCACAAGATCACGACCACGCCTGTCAACAAGAATGCAAATGCTGATGCTAAGGCCCTGCTGTCTTATCTTGGAAGCATATATGGCAAGAGCATCCTGTCAGGCCAACAAGACCAAGCCAGCCTCGACTGGGTGACGCAGAATGTCGGCAAGACACCCGCAATCCTCGGTGTCGACCTCATGGATTACACTGAGAGTCGCATCTCGCGTGGCGCTTCCTCAATTGACGTCGATCACGCAATCGCCCATGCAAAGAAAGGCGGAATTGTCACTTTTGTCTGGCATTGGGGCTCACCCGTCGGCTTATACGAGACGACCGCGCAGCCCTGGTGGAGCGGTTTCTACACCGTAGCCACGGACTTCGACATCGCCGATACATTAGCCGAGCCCACGGGCGCAAACTACACGCTATTGATAAAAGACATCGACACGATTGCCGTGCAGTTGAAAAAACTGCAGGATGCAGGTGTGCCCGTGCTATGGAGGCCGTTGCACGAGGCCGAGGGCGCGTGGTTCTGGTGGGGCGCAAAAGGCCCCGAAGCATGCAAACAGCGTACGTGCCCATCCTCCACGCAAACATAAATCCTATCCTAACATCCCAATAGTATGGCATATCCTCTACGAGCGCCTCACAACCCACCACAAACTCAACAACCTTATCTGGGTCTGGAACTCCGTCTCGCCCGCCTGGTACCCCGGCGACTCCGTCGTGGACATTGTATCTGCCGATACCTACGCCGAGGGCGATCACGGCCCCATTTCCGCTACCTACAACAACCTGCTGAGCCTGACTAACGATTCAAAGATCATCGCCGCCACGGAGGTCGGCAGCATCATGGACCCCGCGCAGCTTAAAGCGTACCAGGCGGATTGGGTGTATTTTTGCGTTTGGAGCGGCGATTATATTAGCGCGGGGAAGTGGAATAGTTTGGAGTTTGTGAAAAAGGTGTATGCGGATGAGTATGTGTTGACGCTGGATGAGGTGCAGGGGTGGAAGGGGTAGGGGATGGGTGTGGAGTTGTGGACCTGTGGGAAAGTGCTGTTTTGGAGTGTTGTGGATGAAAGACATCTTAATAGACTTGAGACGATACTGCATTAGGAAAGAGTTCTGCAGCTGTCGATTGTAGCGAACTATAGAGTGAATTGACTAGTGAAGGGAGCGTGAAAGGAGCGAAGCGATTCATGAGAAATTGTGTGGAGTGAAGCAGAGCCGAGGTCTGATAATCTCCACAGCTCTAGAAGAAATGTATCACTGTACCTGTAAAGATGAGACGATACTGCATTAGGCAAGGTGTCTGCGGTCGTCGATTGTAGTGCGTTTTGGAGTGAATTGCCTAGCCGTAGGTGCAAAAGGAGGGGGAGAAGAAGGATTGTGAAGATAGCAAAGAACATTCACTCAACGCAACGAATACATGCCACCTTCTTGAGGAGGATTTTCAAAGCCATGTTTTTTGTTTGGGCCCACGCACGCCATTCACCGAAGTACTAAGCCCAATCAGGCACTAGCGCGCTTAAGCGAACACTTGTACCTTGAATGAGTCGTACCTCAGGACTCACACATCACCTTCCTAGTATCTAGCAAGCCTCTTAAACCTTACCCTCTCTTTTCCATCTGCGCAGACGCAGCCACCATGGCCGATGACTCCTTCCGCCCCAAAGTCGGCGTCGGCGTCATTATTCACGATAAGGCGGGTAACATCGTCATGGGCGAAAGGGCTGGGTCACATGGCGCCGGTAACTCCTTCCCCAATACTCCCCTTACTTCCCTTTCCTTCTTCATTCCTGCCTACATCTTGTTCCTGACGCGACGCAGGCACCTTCCAATGTCCCGGCGGCCATCTCGAGCACGGTGAATCCTTTGCGCAAACGGCTGCGCGCGAGGTCCTAGAGGAAACGGGTTTGGTCGTTGGGGATATCAAGTTCCTGACTGCGACGAATGATGTGTTTCCGGAGGGGAAGCATTATGTTACTGTTTTTGTGACGTGTGTTATTACGGGCGAGGACAAGGTGCCAAAGGTGAGTCGTGAACCCGCAGTCTACCCTCAAGACATGAAGAGCGTGTCGAGATTTGAACTGACCGGGGAGTACGAGCTGATGTGCTTGTCTAGCCGATGGAACCGCACAAGTGCGCAAAGTGGGAGTGGGTTTCGTGGAGCACGATGTGGAATTGGGCGAAGGAACAGGCGCAGGCGGAGGTCGAGGGCAGGGAGGTGCAGAAGAGGATGTTCTTGCCGCTTGTAAATCTTTGGAGGGAGTATCCTGAGATGGAGAATGCGCTTGAGGGGCGGTGATTGACGATTGGATTCGTTATTTCGAGGACAACGGAAGTGTCGGATAGTGCCTAAGTAAAGCTGAAGAATGAAGTCAAAAGGTCACTTCTGATCTGACACGAAAGGCCTGTCAATCATGATAGACAATCAAGGAGGTACTTACAGTTCCAAACCTTCCTCTTCTCTTTTCATCAGCAGGCTATTCAGAATGGACGAACGATCTACACCTAGGTAGCTAGAAACAGCAGGTAGTACCTAAGCGTCGTAGTACAAGATCACGCGCCCGACAACCGGCCCCACCACCACGATCCAAGTACTTTACGTCTGTAGTGGAGGTGTTTATCAAGGGTATGTCGCTAGAAATGAACTGCAGGGGTTCCCCACACTATAAGGTGATCATTCGCGTAGGTTAAACGTAAAGTGCCGGCCATGCGACCAATCACGATATGAGTTGCGCTACTTCGGCAGCATGGCGAACTATAATGGCGACCGACGGGCATCGGCAGAGTTCATGTTAGATGGCATGCTTTGCGGATGGGACTCTGGTTTTGGTAGCGGAGCGATGCTGTTGTGAGTTGGAGAATCCATCAATGATATCGGTGCCTTGACCCGGAATGAGAGGAGATATTTGACCAGGGAAAGCAGGTGCAGCATATATGAGGTCGGTATAGATCCTGTCCCAGTACCCAAGTTGCTTGATTTCGCAATTTCTTGCTGTTGCGCGGGTCTACAGATCTAGTCACCGATCATGCACTTCCTTTCCTCCCTTCTCTGCGCCACCGCGCTTCCTTCACTGCTTCACGCTTTTCCCGACACGCCATTCCATACCTCGAACCAATGGGTAGTCGACTCCAAAGGCGCAAAATTCACCTATGTCGGTGTCAACTGGCCCGGGGCCGGTGAGGTGATGATACCCGAGGGGCTGCAGTACCAATCAATCGAGTCGATTGTGTCTAAGATCAAGAACCTGAAGATGAACTCCGTCCGTCTCACATTCGCGATTGAGATGATCGACGATATAAAAGATCGTGGTGGAGATGTGACTATCCAGAAGGCGTTCCAGAAGGCGCTGGGGAGTAAGGGCGATGCGGTGTATGCGAATGTGGTTAAGAACAATCCGCAGTTCAGTGCGACGACGACGAGGCTGCAGGTATGTCTAAACAAGTACTGATGATGAAATTTGACTCACATGAGATTAGGTGTACGATGCAGTTGCGGCCGAGCTTGGAAAGCAGCAGATCTACGTCCACTTAGACAACCACATGTCGAAAGGCAAATGGTGCTGCGGTGGTGGAGATGGAAATACCTGGTTTGGAGACACCGACTTCAACGTCAACAACTGGCGTCGCGGCTTGGAATACATGGCCGACTGGGTACACATCCATCCGTACAGCTGTAACAATCCCTTCGCTGATATGTGAACGTAGAGCAAGAAATGGCCTAACATGGTCTCCATCGGCCTCCGCAACGAGTTCCGCAAGCCCGACAAAGCCGGCTCATCGCTCGCCTACAACTGGCGAACCTGGTACGAGCAGGTAATCCCAGCCGCCGACCTCGTGAATAAAGCCAACCCCAACATCCTCATCTTTCTCTCCGGCCTCGACTACGACACGAAAATGACGCCTATACCCGGCGGCGACGATCTCGGCGGCGGCAAGAAGTTCCTCCTTTCAGACTTCAAGTACAAAGACAAACTTGTGCTCGAACTGCACAACTACCAAAACTCCGCTGGTGCTTGCGGCGACATCGAAAGCGGGCTCTGGAACAACGGCTTCAAAGCCACGGGCGCAAAAGCTGTTAATGTCATGCCTGTTCTGCTGACCGAATTTGGCTTTACTCAGGCCGATAACTCGTACTCGAAGGTGTATGCGACGTGCTTGAAGAAGCTCATGCCGCAGTGGAAGTCGGGTTGGATGGTGTGGGCGCTTAGTGGGAGTTATTATATCAGGAGTGGTACTCAAGATTTTGAAGAGGCTTGGGGCTTGTTGAATCATCAGTGGAGCGATTGGAGGAATAAAGATGCTATCACTGCGCTGAAGGGCATGGTGGATGCGACGTTGGCGTCGACGAAGTAGGAGAGTGGCGATGCGGGGCTGTTGTACATATTCGAGGGCAGTTCCGTAAACTTTTCCCCTGAATTATGTACGCTTCCAGAATTTGTCCACCGAGAGTGTATGCGTCTGTAGTTTCGACTAGCAGTGTGTGCGAAGAGACCTAGGCTTTTTCGTGTCAAGGTTCCCGAGGTCGTCATCGGCACAACGCTGTTGGAGAGGTGAAGCTCTTCGCAGTTTTTTAGACCCGTGCTAGGATGTCACCTGCTCTGGCTCGCACGGTGTGTTCATCATTTCATGCGTGGAAAGATGAGGATGATGTGCGCGACGGAAACGACCTCCCGAGGTCGGGAGCAAGAAGAAGGTCGGTTGTCTTGGCGCACTACGCTCATTTTGGCCTTCAGCCGTAAACCTTCCTTCCCACCACCATTGCTGTTGCAACCTTTCCCCCAGACATCTCATTACTCTGTAAGCCGCACAACCTTTCAAGCAACATGAACTTGATGCGCATCATTGCTGCTTGACACCGCCAGACTTCCAACCACCAAAATCGTGCCTCGGCACTTCCTCCATGCTTGTCGGGCACATTGACAGATCGCAACAACCTCGCATCGAGTACCGTCTTCGTTATCGGCCACGTCCCTTGTGTACGGGCAGCAGTTCCGTGGTCTACCAGCAAGGCGTCTGGCTCGCGCTATGGGCTACTTAGAAGACGTGCGCCTGACGGACTGTTTGCACACCTGTAGGAGACCAGCTGCTTGCATGATAGTATGCTTTCCTCGAGGAATATGCTGTAGATACTATGGCATAGGCCATGTATTGCTGACCAAGCCAGTGCATTCGGGTTCACCCTGACTGCTGCTCGGCCACAGTTCCTTGTCATTTAACGAACCGCGACAACCCTTTGTAACCCACCATCTCACAACTTCTTACTCGTCTTGAGAGATCTGATGTCAGTCTAGATACTACAACTCCTAACCCTACACGCATGCTCAGTACAGCATGCGAAAACCTGGAGATTGTACCGGTGACTTCCGCAACTAACACGGCTTTCCGGTGGCTTGAGTCGGTGCGTTTTGACGTTAGAAGATCTACTAGAAGCTGGCAGAGTGACTTTCCAGGTAGCAAGACTCGAACCTACTCTGCCAAAAGCAAACTTGTCTGCGATAGCATTTTGTTCGTCCTTGCACCTCCTGTTACATACGCTGATGAGGCGTAGAACAAGACTCCAGTATTGTTAAAGACGGGATAAGATTTGAAACCTTTGCTGGTAAAAGAACGAGAAGAGTATCGAGACGAAGTACTGACTATACTTCTCTAATATGCGAAAGTCACGGTTGCGATTCTCTACGTTAAATATGGTCGGTCGCAAACTGGTAAGAGTTGTTGAAGCTTCATCTTCTTTCGCTGTGTCGCTCAGTCCCTTCTCCCTCCCGTCCTCGCCACGTTCAATTAGGAGGATTTAGAGATTTCGGTGCTTATAATCCTGTTCAATCATATTGACTTGCCATCTGGCGTTGAAGATAAAAATCTTATAGCAAGAAGTGTTGACATGATATCCCGTTTCTCATAGTGTATGCGCACTAGCAGACTGTGACATACTTGTCATGGACTTTTCTGACTTTTACCCGCTCTCTGCCATGAGGCGAACGGCGACGTTTCCTCTTTTACAGCGCTTTCGTTTGCTGAGAGCTTCACACATCCGTTGGGGTTCCACCGCCTCTATCTATAATATAGAGTGATTACCTTTGACCTTGTAGCGATCATACTTCTTCAACCCTTCGAAAAATACTAGCGAATCAACCTCGAAGCATCATAGAACGATACCGAACAGGTTGATGTTCTGGTTTCAATTACTTGTCTGGGCAGCATGCCTACTAAGCTCAGACCTCGCCTCTCCTCTCACTGAAGCTAGAGCGCCTGCAGTAAGTCCCACTGCTTTCTCTCGGCTCATGCATCTTTTAGACAAACACCGCAATGTACCAAAAGTCACGATGCGATTTGACTCTGACCTTGGCGATAGCACAAACATATAGTAAATGAGGTAAAGAAGCGTTTAAAGATCGATGTTTCATTCTTGTGAATAGTAGCTATCTTACAGATTTGCAGGTCATTTTTGCGGCATCGCACGCAAGATAAATACTTAGCCACGTTTATGGTACCGGTTTAGAGGTTCTCGATAAGCCCCTTTCGTTCCGTAGTGGGCAGCGTTGCTTGCGTGGTGCGAATTTGACCACGATCCGCCGCTCAAGTTCTGGCTACCTCCGTTCCAATAGTACGCAGTCTCGTTGGTCACAAGTCCGGGCTCGTGCCACATTCGAAGCTCCTCATCCCAATCTTCTCCTGCTTTGCACTCGTCCTCCTCTTTGCTGCACTGGTGGCAGTGTTCGCATGTCGACCAGTTCCACCATCTACACCCACCACAGAACCAGTCGCCACAGGATATAGCGCCGCTTCGATGACGTACGACCCCAGGACCTGCCTCCTTTATGCGGTGCTCATGTTTGGAAGAGGCTTTGGCAACTTTGCACTCATTCTTTTTGCCAAAGTTTCGCAAGCAGACATCCCAGTTGCGGTGGTTGTAAAAGTCGCATGCTTGATACTGCCAGTCGCCCTCACCCGGCACGTAGCCCGACTTCGCTTTCTTTGGTCTCGGTTGACTCTCGATCGCGACTTCTGCTTGTCGCTTCTTGGGTGGCAGCACGGCTGTAGTTGTGACAGCGGCAACAGGCGGAGCGGAACGAATGACTGGTACGGGAGGATTTTAGTGTCCGTTAGCAAGTAATTCATGCACTCGTTTACGGATTGTGAAGGTAGAATATGCATACCCTTTGCCGCCAACAATTTCGTTGAAGATATCACAGCTGGAACGTATCGCTCCTCCTTCGTCCGCTTCGCAACCTTCTCTCGTTAGTCTCTCAAACTTCTCCGCTTTCTCTATGCGCTCCGCCTCGATCATCTCTAGCCATCGTTTCTTCTTCTCTTCTTTCTTCTGAGCTGCCAACTCTGTCGCCTTCACAATCTCCTCCTTCCTCTCAGCTTCTTTCTGATCCTCTATCCTTCTGGTCTCGTCCTCTAACCTCTGCCTTTCCTCCACTTGCCGATTTTGTTGTGCTTTCTTTTCATACTCTATTTTCTTTATTGCTTCTGCTTGACTTCTCTTTTCTTCTTCTCTGCCCCATGCGCAACGCTCACGAATTAGGCCATCGCGTTCGTCTTGTGTGACTTTGGCGCATCCGCCCAGGACTTCCAGGAGCTGCGCTTGATTGTGCTGCCCCGCGGTGCGCGACTCGATGACGGCGAACAGGTCCTCGAAAAGGTTGACCTCGGTGTCGGACAGTTGTTTGAGGAGCTCGGAAGATGCGGTACTCCTCTTGTAGGTGATTTCGTGGAATTTGCGGCGATGAGGTGGTATGTTAATGTGGTGTAATAGATTTGAAGTTGACGCGTCGGGATTTACTGTAACTGCGTGAGCAGTGTCGGGTGGAGACTGTGATTAACAATTGTATTGCTATCTGTTGTTCTGTTGTGTGATGTTCTGGTACAGGAGCTCTCAGCTCTGAGGTAAGTGCACTTGCCCACAGGGCAGCGCCTGCTACAATAGGATGTCATGTGATATCCGCCACGTGGTTACATTTACGGTGTGGGTGAGTGTTTGTCACTTTCACCTGTCCCGCCCGACACCGCCTTCGCAGCTAGCTACCACACTCCTGTGTCATTTTCGTTGGTCGCGGTCGCGGGCGCGTCGAGCTACTAGGAAAGTGAGCGTTAACAGTATACCATACTTACCTATTGTACGTCCGAAAATATACGTACTGTCGGATCATAGGTATCAGTAGGTACGTGGGCTGCACAACGCTGCCCAACAGCCGACCCGATCCTACTTCGGTCCTACTCCTACAAAACCATGTACACCTCCGTAGCATCCACACGTTAAACAGAATGAAGTCCACCATCATCGAACAGAATGCATTCATAGTTATCGTTATTTCCTTTCACTAGTGAGCCTTCCAACACGTACATATATTATTTATCTCTCAATATCTCCACATTCAAAAAAACGGACAAGTGGTCTAGTTAGCTGGCCCGCTAAATGTATCAGACAACTAATAGAAATGCACAAGCTCGATCCCCGTGCCTGCGGTTTCTGGGGGTTATGGGTTTCTCTTTCTTTTTTTGGACTTTTGCAATACGCTATTCCTTAGTGATTTATTGCTCTCATGCTGCCTTCATCATCTAATCAACGATATGGTTCTTGACTCACGATTGCTCTGGTCGTGTCACACCGTCACGCACAGATCACGTTGTTGGGTGTTTCACACTTTCTAGCTGGTCTTTGCACGTGACTCTGCGTCAAAGTTTGCAAACCCGGCCTTTCTACCACTCTTTCAATCCTCATCACTCCCAACTTCTTTATCTTGACTATCTTTACTACCTCCGCTACCTTTACTTGGTAAGTCCTATACTAATAGGTAGTCCTCACCTGCTGGATCACAACCGAGGAATCATCAACTATGTTGGTAGGCCTTGTACAATTGTACAGGTGAATAATAACAACGAGGTTCTTCTGGTGACTTGGTATTGGTATTGTCTTCTCTATGAATGTGGGTGCTATGAAGGTATACCTAAGCTCGGCGCAAGTTGGACCGAAGTAGGATCGAGTCGGCCCGTTGAGCAGCTGACGTCTCTACCGATACTTACGATCCGACAAACCATGTACTTCTTTACCTTGATCCTCATCTTGGCAAACTGCCTCACTGGCGCAACAACTACTCCTACTCTCAAAACGGCCAGATCAGAAGCAGTGAGGTCTTCCATTCTGTTCTCCAAGCTTTGAGGATATACGCTGATTTTCCAAGGCCTATAAAGAGTCTTTTCAATTCGTTCTTGGGCAAACTGAGTTGAATCGTGTATGGAAGTTGTGGCGCGGATCTCAAGGTACGTCCTGATTTCTTATATTGCGTGGTGCTGCCGCCGGTTGCTAATACTGGGTGTAGGGATTTCAGTTGATATGTGCGGTGACAGCCGTTTCACGCTCGCTTGGAAAAGAGATGACCCACTCCAATGCCACATTGAAAATCCGCATTGGAAACCAATAGGAAACGTTAGTCACCAACCTATTCATTGATATGGCTAGATGTGACACGTTAACCGGACGCTGACCTAGTAGCAGGTAGATATTGCTATCAAAATCGAAAACGAACGCGACTGCTACATACTGAGGGATGACACAAACTTTCGACTTCAGTGCGGCAGGAAAGAAAAGCAAGTACCGCGTCGATTAAATTATGTGTGCGGCAAACACTGACTCTTTTGCTGGGGCATTTAGATTTGTACTTTGGGTCGATGTTGAAAATGATCCTGGTGCAAAGGAAAGACAAGTGTCTTGTGGATCATCACCATCAGACGAGACATTATGGTGTCGGTATTTCCTCGTGGAGTAATAAGGAATATGCCGTGTTTATCATTTGATGACCTGTCGAAGGTCGTTCAATCGAGTATATGTGCTACACGTACTGACGGAACTTTGAAGCGTTATACTCTGCTTCTCTCAGTTAGTCAGTTGTAGTTTCATGGAATAATCAAATTATATTGATACACTTAAGCTTCACACGAGAGAACATGGACCCATACACCAATAAGCCAGGATGCTACAGGATGATGGCCTCAAGCCTTTCGAGTACTATGTAAAGCACGTGGAATGTGCAACCGTTGATTTCAGTTCCTGGCGTTAGCTTAGGCACACTTTAATCGCTGGACTACTAGACACTCCGGTCGCTACTTTTGACACACCGCACTTGTACATCATCTCATAATAATGGGCTGCTCAACTCGCCGCTCGTTGACCGTCTCGTGAAAGCTTCAACGTCCGTCACTGGATGTATTGCGGGAATCTACTTAGAATTAGAAGTGTCACTTATAGCTCATCTAGTTAAATACTCAGGTAGATAGGCCCTGAGTCAATGTGCTTTGTGGCACTCTGATGAGCGTTATGGCATCACGAGACAAGACAGCACAGCTGTAATGCACGAGCAAAGTTCAGTCTGAGACAATGTAACGGTGTGTGGAGAGGGGGAGTACTGCGCTGAATTGACTATCTGAGGTGGGCAGATCCGCTTATATACATGACCATACATGAGCTGTCCCAACTTGTGCTAGAGTAGGTCTGGGCAGAGTCCAAACCGTTACAGACAAGATTAGACGTGCATACGAAACAAGCATGTAACGAGTTAGTAATTGATGTGTGGCTCGGATGTCGGTGCTTCGCACTGGCAATAGTGACCATTAGTCACTATGGTAGCAATTAAGCTCACAATTATTCCCTCACCCTTTCAGCCCATCGTGATAGCGAGGCTATTGCTCAATCCAAAGGCGTTAGCTTCTCAACAGTTGGCCCATTTGTCGCCTGCCACATGACCTACAGTCATTCCTCTCACTTCCGACTCTCACGTGCAAGCTTCTAAGCGGGCTTCCCGCGGTGGCCCTCGCGATATATAACCCCTCCCTCGATCCTCAAGCTATGTTCTTCACACTGCACCACCGCACCACACCGTTCTACACAACAAATTATGCAACTCTGGTTCGCCTTCCTGCTCTGGGCGACTTGCGTCCTGGGCCTCGCCACTCCTAAGACTAGCCTCGATGTGCTTGGAGAAGTAAACAATTGATCTCTTTCACTTAGTCGTTACGGGTGACTGCTAATAGAATTTTAGCATCATGTTGAGTCTCTTCAGCTTGTGTTCCACGAAACCCCAGGCGCCAGAGGTGGCTACTTCTTCACCATGTGGCATGGACTTCGTGGGATTCCAGTTCCCGCGTGCGGCGCACAAGACGAACGCTTCGAAAAGCTCGGGAACCAAAATGGTGACTCATGGGTGCCCTCTAAGGGCGTTGATCTCAACAACCCTCCGTTTCCCAAGGGTATAAGACCTTCAGCTCAAGCCTTAACTCCATGGTGCTGACTTCTTTGATAGTTCAAGATCTCCAAAATTCCCTGGAACGGTTCCGAATCTGATTGCAAGTACGTGAATGACGGAGAGGGCAATCTTGGTCAGCTGCTGTGCGGTACCGAGTATGTGATCCTCACGCTTACCTTCCATCCAAGAAACAGTCAAATTAAAGCGTTCAGGAAAAACTATTGGTTCATTGCGGAGTTCAAACAGGACCCAGGTTACCACAATAAGAAGGATTCGTGTCGTTTTGGAAACTGGAAGCGCGCGTTCTACCTTGAGTACTAGAGGAGATATATCCCTACAAGTCTGATGGGCGAGCAATAGAGGAGAATATTTGGAGTTTATGGGGCATATCTTGGTTGTTGTCAGGGCTCCGACGTTGAGGGCAGCCAGGATAAATCACTTATAGCCCGGAACATGCCTTGCTTGGGCAGAAGGTAGCCGGCTGACCAGTGGATGGAGGCCTACACACCGTGTGAGATAGTCAAATGAACTCATACTCTCAAAATCTTCCTCTCGCTGACCTTACTCGACTTGCTTTAAACGTATAGCAAATGATGCACGGCCGCGGTCATGACCATCTACAGGGGTGAACAGGTTAGCCATCTCAGAGTTCACGAAGATGAAGAGGCTCCTTGATCTCGAATAAAGCTAAGTATGTACAAATAAGTTCATGCCTCGGGTGCGAAAACACAGGCACCAAAAGTGGTCCAGTTTCATGCTTAGTAGCCG
This sequence comes from Ophiobolus disseminans, assembly GCA_010093685.1. Lineage (NCBI taxonomy): Eukaryota > Fungi > Ascomycota > Dothideomycetes > Pleosporales > Phaeosphaeriaceae > Ophiobolus > Ophiobolus disseminans. The sequence goes on from MU006230.1 coordinate 892,859, forward strand.
CTCGGCACCAAGCTATTCGCCCAGTCCTCCACGTTCTTGAATTGCCCCTCGACATCATCTGGGATCCCGTTTCCATTCGCATCTACCCACGGCGTCCCTCCCGCAATCGTGCCTGGGCCATCCATCGGACTTGCATTCTCGTCGCTTATCAATTGCCCAATCTTTCCATAGCTCTGTAATTCGGTGATGAGACGCTTATCGACCGAGTCACGAACCTTGCTTGCACCGACGCTTTTCTCAGCCAGCACCAAGGCGTCTGCCGCGGACAATATTTTCGCTGGTGATGGGAAAGTATACTTCGCAGTCTGGATAGCGAGACCTCCGTAGTTAGATGACGATGCGCCAAGTTGCGTACCTGAGAGTGCGCCATTCTTGTCGGAGTCATAAAAGTTGGCTTCGACGTATGCTTTAAAGTTTGCGTTGCCTCGTGTGAACGCCGTGACGGTTGTGCTTGGGCCAGAGATGAAGTAGTTGCCAACGATATTTGCTTCGCTCGCGCCTTCGCTGTCGCCTGCGATGTATCCGCCACCGCCACCCCAGTTGTAGACGACGTTATTTGTGAAATCGTTCGTGCCTTTAACCTTCGGGTTGCGTGTCTTGTTATCAATGTACAGGTTTCTTAGCAGTGAGATGCCGTTACCGACATTGGTCTGGATCAAGCCGCCACACGAATGTGTCTCTAGTCCTTGCGCAATGATACTGTTCTGGATAGTGATGTTGCCAACCTCGGATCCAGAAATGGAAAATGTCTCGTCGCGACCCCAGGATACGGATACGTGATCGAAGATCATGTTGGCGCCCTCGGCAATGCCAACGCCATCTTTTCCGCTCGCGCCACTTTTGCCCATGCGGATACGGATGTAGCGAACGATTGCATTGTCGGCATTGGAGAAAGACCATCCGTTGCCGTATACGGTGATGCCGTCACCCGGCGCTGTTTGGCCAAGGATGGATACGCGTTTCGAAACCACGATTCGCTCTTTAATTTTGATGAGACCGCCGACCGAAAAGACGACGATGCGGTCAGGTGTCGATACCGCGTCGCGCAAGGAGCCAGCGCCTGAGTCGTTCAGATTGGAGACCACATATACTTTGCCATTTCGGCCACCGATAGCGTCCTTGCCAAAGCCTTCAGCACCTGGGAAAGCGAGTGCAGACACTGAGCTCACCAGGAGCGGAAGAATAGAAAAGAAGTGCATGATGATCTAGTAGTGCTGCAAGAAGAAATAACCCCAGAGCGATGTAGATGTAAGGGCAAAACTCGAATGATGTAGCGGCGGCGTGAAGAATATCAATAAATTAGAGGGACAGTCTCCGCAATCCAATGAGTTTCGATTACTTATTGCAGCTCGCTAACGTCGTATGCATATTAGTGTTGGTATCTAGTAAGGTGGAGAAACGCGGCGTTGTTGTTCCTTTCATTTATCCTTGGGTTTGATCGACATAACCGACGTTTAAAGGAAACCCTCCAATTACAGGCGATGCCAACGACTAGGACCTGGGAAACACCATGTCTCGGCAAAGTGCAGTTATAGCACGCCGGACTATTGTTATAGCGAGGCGACGAATCGAGCGGTGAACTTGGCCGCTCTCTTATGGATCTAGTACATACTCCTTCCGGTCTTCACCCGTCTTGTGATGATTCCCTCGTCCGCCAGGTCAGCAACCAAGTCCATCAACATATGATCACACCCCACCGCCGCGACAATTCCGATCGTAACTGGGAGGGTCTCATTTCGTTCCGTTACCCTGGAAAAGTATGTTCGCTCGCCAATGGGGACAGTATAGTCTGGCAGCGCAGCCATGACTGCCATTTGGTTTCCAGGTAAACCTGCACCAAAGATGGGGTTCGGCGCAGCTGGCAAGATATCGCGATAGTCTTCGGTCCCTGCACCCATCGGGTAAAGAACAAGCGTTGACTCGCAACTCGGTGTCAGAGTACTGCGGAACCATGTCTGAAAGGTTTGGTATCGGTTCGTTGCTTCTTGATAGCTGGACAACGGAAGTGTGGCACCGCGCTCCCATCGCACACGTGTCTGTGGATTCCAATAAGGCGATTTGCCGAACTTGGCTTGATACCGCTGCTTAAACGGCTGAGCAAGCAGCCGGTACTGATCGTAGTTCGTAATGTTCGAGTATGTCAAACCAATGTAGGCCGAAAGGCCTACTGAAGTGTTAGAGTACGCATTGAAGCTTGCGTTTGTATTAATTGTCGACGTATTTGCATCGAGGAACGTGGCCAGCTTTGAGATGAAGGATTCGAACAGCGGCATGCTCGTTTGGTTCACTGTAGGCCAAAACTCTTCTGGAAGCACGAGGCGCTTAGGATAAGACGAGTAGGATTTGGATGAATACCACCTCTTGTGCACGGCTTGTAGTAGCTTCGGAGAGCGCGCCAATAACCCAGGAGTGTCGAATATGGGCGATATGGGAAGCATGCCATCGAGCGGAAGCGATGCATTGGTGATACGCATTCCAAAAACGCCATTTGCCATCGCAGGCAACCTGACAGAGCCTCCTGTATCTGAGGCTGTTGCAATATCCATCCATCCATAGGATGCCAAACCAGCTCCGGTTCCCGCCGAGGAGCCTTGAGGATGCTGATATCCGTCGCCTCTGGGGTTGAAAGGCGCTAGTTGATCCACATAGTCTGCCGTTGGGCGTTCGCCAAGTGCAAATTGAGTGGTCTTTGTTTTACCAATGACCACGGCGCCCATGTCAATCAACTTCTGTAATGACGGAGCACTTGCTAGTGCTGGCTCTGTGAGTTCTCGGTATGCTCTATTCCCGCCGCTCGTCCGCACGCCTTTGAGATCGTAAATGTCTTTGACACCTAGACGCTTGCCCGATAGAGGCTTGTCCTCGGTCGGTGGCGGGTAGTAGAGTCGAGAAGGTACTGCTATGCTTAAAGCACCGTATGCATCGATTGCAGCTAGACCCGTGACAGGGATGTAGCTGCCGTTCGACCCTTCGGTCACTGATTCGACGAAAGCGAAGTTCTGGTCCCAGTGCAGTCTGTAGACCTTCGTGATTGCGCCGGATGGATGAAGAAGATATGGTCCAGACATGAGAGTAGTATCTGATGCTGTCAAAATGACCATGCATCCGATGGATTCAAGATACTGCGCGGCATCCACGGAGAGGTTGCCTGGCCCACCGATCACCAGTGTCTCGAGGAAAGATTCAGAAAAGACATCGTCGATTTCTAAAAATCCGGAGAAAGCCGACTTCAGCGAGTCTGTAGTTGCGGTCTCTGGCGATGATAAGTAGGTTATCGGCAACGGTTCCGTGATTGATATATTTCCAAGGCGGAGGTTTGCGGCGACATGATCCGGAGAGTAATATGAAGTCAAGTTCAATTGGAAGACGGTGCTTGCTTCAGCTGCAGCTATGAGGCACAAATAAGTGGTGAGCCTCATTCCGGGTGATGAATCTGCAGCTCGTCGAGCTGGAGTTTGAGTCTGCCGCTGCTGGGCATCACAACATATTTAAGGTGATCGAAAAGTAACATTTCGAATAAGCCTGGCACGCCTCAGGCTACGTACTGCCGCCGAGCAGCCGTCGCTTGTATCTGTTCTGGAAGAGTGGGAGAGGAACGCGTTAGTCTGATAGAGATAGGGATAAGCGAGGTACTTGGCAATGACATCATTCATCACAAACGTTCCTGAATTGGGGTTGCTACACGATAAGGCTCATGATGATGACGAGCGAACTAATCGCACTGCGCCGCTGGAGCCAATGTCAGACTGCATCGGCATGTCCTATCGGAAAGCTGTCGCCTGTGGTCACCGATCATTACTTGTTTGTGTGGGAAAGCCGAATTGAGAATACATCACTTGAAGACGAAAAAGTTCTTTCAAAGTACTCATTTAGACACCAAGTATAGTCATCCTTCTGACCATGGCTATTTTAAGCACCATGCATTCCAGTACCTTGATCTAGCAGCCTAGATCGGAGCATCCCGTATGCTTAAGTACCTGACTGATGTTTTTGAAGCCCCGCTTCACCATATCCTAAGTAGCTGGAAGACTGGCAGTCCTAGGTTTCCTCGGTCGGCACTAGATCCAGGTCAATCGGAGTGTACACTCCGGCGTTGCCCTTCCAATACACGTGCCAACCCTCTGCTCCTGCGTCCTTGAAAGGCTCCCAGGTCCCTGTATAGCCAGCGAAACGGAAGTTTGAATGCACCAAATCATCTCCAGCACTATCGAACATCCACTGGTCGGCAACACACTCGTACCCCTCGGGGCACGCATCCGCATTGGCCTTAAAATGATGGCGGCGGGCAGGCTTCGAGATGTAGATGACGGCCATGCTTGCGGTTCGAGTACCGGTTGTGGACTTGAGAGAAACTAAAATTGGGGCTCGGTCATGATCGTCGTTGTCGCCTTCACCACATAGAGCATAGTTACCATTGGCAACTTGAATAGGACGGAAGTTGAGAGGCGGTGTTGTTGGAGCGACCGTGTAGTTCTCGAACCCTAGCTGGTGGGAGGTTGGGAGGGCCACGATGTGGCGTCCGTCCCAGGGCTGCTTGGGGCTGTGTCTCTGTTAGCCTCTAGTATTACCTCAAATTGGAACTGTAGTCTCACCATCTGCCACGCAAGAAGTAGTGCTGCGGATGGTCTTGAAGATGAGCCGGAGCACCGTAGTCTTGCGGAGTCAGAGTAGCGAAAGCGATAGTAGCAATCGCTAGCAGAAAGCTGCAGAGCGTGAGGGGGAGCATTATTGCAATTCAAGCTCTAGTTGAAAATCGTTGTAAGGCGATGTACCAGGTTGATGGGAACGGTTGAGTGAAGGGTATATGCGGTGTTATATATCGAGTGGCTGCGACACTTGAAGGTGAACCATCACGTTAGTAGTCCGTCATAAACCACTGCGATATGCGGGGAAGCCCTGCTTTCTCTCCCTCTCACTTCAAGCCCGACATGAAACGAGGCCAATCTCACCGCGCTGACATGTGGCAGCAAGTGCTGTATACAATCTGACACCAACACATGGAGGGCAACGTGTTCAACGTTAAAGCATAATTCGTTGTTTGTTTACGGTGTGCATCATAGCTTGATTTGATTGATACATCCATGCGAAACCCACTAATATCAATGAAAGTGGCTGTTTGTAAAAGTTATCGGTCGTGAGCGCACGTGAGTCACGCAAACGATCAAACGAAACTTCAAAACTCCAGTACCTTTCCCTTCATGGAATACCAGAACCCGGAAATACAAAGCTTCCATATGAATAGAATGCATCCCTTGCATCAGGAGACGCCTCAAGGGATGAGCCTGGATCGAACATGCTGCAGGTCGTGCGTTACACATAAGAATCCATTCACTCCTCTAAAGTATCCTGGGCCTCTTCGAGGGAGACTCTGAGGGACCCATTTGACTTCGTTCCAGCTGTGCCTCAGACTCGTTAACATGCCAACCAATTGTGCAACCTATATCATCCAGGGGCTCTTTACAATTGCCGCATGCAAGGTCGCCATTACTGTCCACCACTGAGCTTGGATGATGGAAGCAAGTCTCGAGTTCATCGTTGATTGTTTGGTGGCACAGTGTGCAAGAATTCGAACTGACCTGGTTTCCGGGACTCTCTTGGGCACGGACCGATCGTGCAGAAAGTGGTGTGAATTTAGGCACGCGAAGTGTGGGCGCACGGAAGACATTGCTTGACTGAGATGCATGTCGCACTCCATTCCCTTCTAGACCCACGCCCGTCATCGTCTGCAGAGGTCCGCGATTGCTTTTCGCATGCTGAATGCTGGGTGAAAATGCTCCAGGGATGAACGAATCAAGGTCAGAGTCGGGGTCGTCCATAGCAGGCGGAGGCTCCCGTTTGATCCGTGGTACAGATTGAGAACCAGCATATCGCGGTCCGCGAGCACTCACAATGGTTGATGGAGAATGTAGACGCTCGAGGCTGGTCGTTTTCACGCTTCGCTGTGCTGCGAGCCGCTGTTTCACACGTTCATAAGAATCTTGGCCCTCACTCTCTTCCTTCTTCACTGGTCTGCAGGACGATGCTGGTTGATTTTGATGCCGTCTGACGAGCCCGTGCGCAAATGTCGAATGGGGTGCAAGACCACGCACGAGAGCGCCAGAGAGCGCAGGTGAGAGTCTGCAAAGGTCCAACAGCACGCCCCTCAGTGCATGAGGATTGGTGGTATCAATGAGCTGTGCTACGTGCTGAGGGTGGACCTGTCGTGCACGTTGACGAGATCCACGTGGATTCATTTCCGCCGCCTTCCGTTCGGTCTTGACACGACTCGAGCCACCGAAATCAGCCCGTGGCTCTTTTTTGAAGTAAGTTTGGAGACGTTGCTGTTGTGGAGCGAGTTGTGGTCGCCGCTCAGGCTCTGGAGATGAACCTGTAAGATCGATTGTGTCCACATCTACATCCTCCTTCGCAGCCGACCAGCCATGTCCCGGGTGCGGTGGTGGCACCATCCTTGTAAGAGAAGATAAGAATGCTGAAAGCTGTTCAAGCCTAAAGTTGCAAAGTTCTCACGGCCGTGTGTTGTTTGCAGGTGGCATGTTTGACTAAACACGCCAAGGTGAGTTTTGCCGAGAGGGCGATCTTAGCGTGTCCGGATCTGCCGCGACATCACCAACTCACGTGGGCGACCGAACGCTTTGATATACCCTCATGCACCCCGCACTTTCTCTCACCTCCACCGTCCATTGCAAACGATGCGCATCAACTAACAGCCTTGCCCATTGCCTATTGAGATAGAGGCCCGTGTTGCGGTGAATCCACGGCCTGGAAATGTCCATCCTTTCATCTTCCTCCTGTAACGCGCTACAATCAAGTCCAGGCCTCTCGCACGGACATTTTCGATTTCCCACCAACCATCTCAGACCCCGGCTTTGCGACCCATGCTGCACGTCGGCAGGTTGCCTGGGATTCCAAGGAGAAAATCCTCCGTGAACTTCGCAGCATGACCAGAACGCGACGCCGAAACAATGTTTCTAGTGTCCCACTTGATCTGCAATGACTTCGCAATGTACTCTAATTTATGCGGACAATTACGTACTGCCGGTGGTTTTGTCCGATGCATATATGTACTGTAAGCCTTCCTTAGTATTCTTATCCTTTTACATTCTTCATCTGCCAGTACATCCTTTGCCTGCATCACAATGCTCTTTTCTATCCCTCTTCTTTCGTTTGCAGCGACTGCCATTGCGGCTCCTGCTTCACTTGCTCCACGCGCCGGACGCCTGACTGCTCCTGCTGGATGCCTCACTGTTGGTAGCTCGAGCACCCACAAGACGGTACAGGCCGCTGTCAATGCTCTGAGCACTTCTAGCACCACGGCGCAGTGCATCTTCATCGCCAAAGGTACATACAAAGAGCAGGTCTACGTCCAGCAACTCAAGTCCGCTCTCACAATCTACGGAGAGACCGCAGATACTTCGAGCTACACTGGGAACACCGTTACAATCACGCAGGGCAAGAGCCAGGATGACGTTGCCAATAACGATCTGACTGCCACCCTTCGTGCTCACACCACCAACCTCAAAGTCTACAACATCAACCTCGTCAATACTCGTGGGCAAGGCTCGCAAGCCCTTGCGCTTAGTGCCAACGCTGGCAAGCAGGGATACTATGGATGCCAATTCAAAGGCTATCAGGACACAATCCTTGCTCAAGATGGCGCGCAAGTATACGCAAAGTCCCTCATCCAGGGTGCCACGGATTTTATCTTTGGCCAAAAGGCCACGGCTTGGTTCGATGGTGTCGACATCCGTGTTCTCGCCGCTTCGTCTGGTTACATCACAGCCAATGGCCGTGACTCGTCCTCCAACCCATCATACTACGTTATCAACAAGTCCACGATTGCTGCTGCGAGTGGCAACACGGTCAAGGCTGGCGCGTACTTCCTTGGACGCCCATGGAGGAACTATGCTCGCGTCGTGTTCCAAAGCACTAGCATGACTAACGTCATCAATGCCGCCGGCTGGAAGATCTGGAACACTGGTGATGAGCGCACCGACCAGGTCACGTTTGCCGAGTATGCCAACTCGGGTGATGGATCCAAGGGTACTCGTGCTAGCTTCTCCAAGAAGCTGAGCGCCGCTGTTAGCATCTCGACTGTGCTCGGAAGCGACTACAAGAACTGGGTCGACGCAGCCTACCTGTCTTAGGTTAGTGTTATGCGGGTAGGAGAAGAATGAGGGGCATTTACTTTCTTGTATATATTCATGCTGGCATCTCATGAAGATCTGGAACCAATGTAATTACTTGGCCACATCTTGAATCATATCATTGCGTGAGAAATGGTGATTACTGTGGCCATGAACAGCTCGTCACATACAGCAATCAGCACGAGGACTGCATCTGAACGACTGAGCTAATCCGAGGGCTTCCGGTACTTTAGTTGATACGATCACCGCACTATGTTCGCGATGGGCGCTATGTTCGTGAGAATGCCGTGCAACGCGAGTTTGTATACTATTGTTACACAAAGTCCATCTCCTTACACCGACTCGAATTCCATGCTTCGCCTTCCATCAGGCCATCCACATATGCGTCGCCCACGAGCTTCCACTTGCGCCCCCACGGTCTGACCACGAACGGACACCTGCCACCCTTGAGCAGGGCAATCCTATCTCCTACTTGAGTAGCATGCGGTACAAGTGCGACCAGTCCATTCCCGGTCCTTGCCACCCGGGATCCTAGCATACTCTGAGGGACCATGTCAATCAGCTTTGGGTTCGCCGGCTGCCCTAGTGACTTCGTGGACATGTACAGCCCAAGGGGCGACATAATTTGAGTGATGGGAATAATGATCGAGGGATATATCATCAACCACGTGAGAAAGAAGGAAAGGAAAGCTATGAATGTACCCAACAGAGGAAGTGCGCCTCGGTGGTTCTCGTAGCTTAGACCTAGGCAACAGATATGAATAGAATGGAGTACGGTTTTGCGGAAAATAAGATTCGTGAGCTGAAAAGGAAGGTTCCAACGAAGGCTGTTTTCGAAAGCTCGGAACTCATTGGCCATCTGCTGCGGTGCGTCCGAGAGAAAGCCACCCACGATTCTGAGTTGGAGGAACTCATAGTCCTCAACTCCGTTCATCAAGGTGAGGAATAGACATCTTAGATGATCTTCTTCGTACCGGAGTTGTGTCCCGGAAGCCCGGACGAGGCGAGAGGATGCTAAAAGTATGTCTAGAGCCGCACCTTTCCGGTAGCAGTTCAATGGGAATAACAAAAGGTCCGCGAATGACAACGTCGTCAGGGTGGCCCATACATTCTTCCAATATTGTTGCGCAACATAGACATCCCAGGAAAGTGGAGGAGTAGGGGCAAAAGTCCTAACGAAGTCCTCGGGACGGAGTGGCAGATGATGCAACTCCATGGCGGGTCCGACTTCGATGATCCACGCTGCCGTCATTCCAACTAGCGTCAAGATACTTCCGTGTCGAAGTTTAGGAGGCGGACACTCAGAGGTGCTAGAGGCATGGTATCGAAGATAGACAGCTCTCGTCATGGCCGCCTTGGCATGAGTAACGTTAGTCTCCCGTAAGTGCCATCGAGGACGTGGCAAATGCGAGGCATCGTAAGCCCAATCCACTACCCAGGATGGTTGTGTTGTACGACTATGTACAAAGCCTGGGGCGCCACAGTGCAACAAAGGACTCAAATCTCCGGTTTGTTTGAGGAGAGCAAACATGATCGGAGTGTAGCACTTTCTGAGTGGAACCTTGTACTTGATCGGCACGAATCCTCGATCTTCTTCCGTGACTAGGCCTAGTAGGCTGTAAATTTTGTCGAGCTTGTCGCTTGCTTGTGACCATCGAAACAAGGGGAGAAGGTCAGACAGTCGTCGTTGAGAACCCGAATTCGTTTCATGGTAACCTCTCCGGAGATCCAATAACGCTCGTAGATTTGCCTCTAAGCCCCGGTATTCGTGCGGCATGCAACGCTCCAACATTATTAGGGACCATTTAAAGTCCTCCCATACAATGGAGGATAAGTCGATGTGTATTCGTACCTCTTTCGGAACACAGAGTTCTTGGATACTACCAAAGTACAATACCAGGTCAGCAGATGTCTGGATTTATGTCTTGAGTGACACTTACATCCAGACGCGATTCCAGTACGGCTGTCGCAGCAGCTCCGTTAGGGCTTGGGACTCCATGCCCGAGAAAGGCCGAGATTGCAAAGCCAGATCAGTAGCCGTCCTACCGATCAGCCCAAGATCGACTTCGGTCACTCCCAGAAGCTGAACGTAGAGACGCATCCATATTGCGTATTCCCTCAAAGCAATGCACAAGAGGTCCATGTTTTCCCCAAGGATTGCCGGCCCAAGCCAAACCAGCACCTCATCGGCCCCCGAGTAGATATCTCGCATGATGCTGACTTGGTGTTCGCGCTCTCTCAGTGCTGCATCGCTCTGATTAATGCAGATGGCGTCGATCCAAAGCCATTGCCCAACATAATCAAAAGTGAAGTACATCAGAGCCCTGGCAAGGTTTTCCGTCACTAATATATCAACACCGTTACAATTCCACCTTCGCGGATTCTCTGGGTCACCCCAGGTATACGAAAGAGCTTTGTATGCGGGGCATTGCGACAGGCTGAAGACCTTTAGCGTGGTGCGCAGCGTGGTGTCGTCCCAGTCCATCTTCAATAGACGTATGCATGGCCGCGATTTAGCGGCGGGCGACGGAAGAGGCAGATTCTGGTACAGAGCCGCGTTGGCCATTTGCGCAGTGAACCTGACTATATCGGCGTATGTTGGAAGTCGCGTCGCTGCCCAGATTAGATCTTGCAAACTCCCGAGGTCCCGGTGTCTTTGGACTAGATCGAGAGGGATGGCCCCAGTCTTAAGGAATGCAAGATGGCTGCATGCCTGTGGAAGGCCGCGGCGGGCTTAAGAGCAACATTCTGACGAGGCGCAGTTGGTGTGGAGGAGGCTTGATGGTGGAAGCTAGAGCTCGAAAGGTACTTCAGCTCTCTCTCTCAACCAATCAGTGCTCCAATGATAAGCTAGTCCTTGTAGCCTGCCCCACCACTCAGGCGAAAACCATCACCTGTCCACATTTCACATCCTCCAATCTTCTCGCTCTAGAACATCTTTTACACCGCGCACACACCACAATCTTGTCGTCGTTCGCTACCACCGATCTTGAGAGCGAGGTATCGACCCAGCCGATGTCGGCGCTGGCGCACACTCTACCTACACATCAGGCCGCAGCCGTTATCTATGAGTGAGGCTAGACTTCCACAGAAGTCGCTTTGGCGTCCAATCTCGCGAGCATGTGAATGCCTAGCCTGAATCTGGCCTCTTAAATCATGGCTTATGATCGACCCCCAACACTCAACATTGCGCCCACAACCATGCATACCGAGGAGAACACAGCCGCGATGGAGACCAAGAATACAGAGCCATCGAGGAGAACCGATCCACCAAGCAGACAGTTTTCCTACAAGCCTCTCGACCTCAGCCTCCATCCCAATGCATTTCGTTTGATCAGGATTCTGCCTGAACGTATCGACGGCCTTATTCAAGTCGAGATCCAACAGATGCCCATGAAAGAGGTTGAAAACAACACCGCAGCGATAGATCAGACGCTTGAACCTAGGTCTCGAGAGCTTGGGACGGTTTATCGATGTCTCTCCTACACATGGGGCGAATCACCCGCTGAACACCAGATTCTACTTAATGGCGACACCTTTTGCGTGCGAAAGAACCTATTCGAATTCCTTGAAATAGCAGTCCGGCTACTTTCCTATGACCTCCTCTGGGTTGATGCAATCTGCATTGACCAGACCAATGTAACTGAAAGGGGCCATCAAGTGAAGCGCATGGACATAATTTACAAGGGTGCTGTCCAAGTGTTGATTTGGCTCGGTAACTCCTCGAGTGTAGTGGACGCGGCTGACCATATCGAGCTTCATCGATCAAAGCGAAAGTGCTCTCGTTCGACCATCACACAATTCAAAGACATGATGCAACATCCTTATTGGTGGAGAGCGTGGATCACGCAGGAGATAGTCCTAGCACGAGAGGTTCAAATTGTACATGCATCTGGTACAGTTTCTTGGCATTCGCTCCTCGATACTATGGACCTGAGGAAGCATAGAGGTCCACCAAATCTGAGAGTCTGGCGTTTGTACATTTGCCAACATCGTTATAGTGGTTTCTGGCCGACGTTGTATTCACGTGACCTGACTGCATGCGCAGATCCACGCGATCGCGTGTACAGTCTACTCGGGGTTACGAAGGGAACAGAGAGTTTCTCAGTCGACTACGAGGAAGACATTGCGGACCTATTCTGGAGAACCGCTGAATACTTCCATGGCTGGCGGAGCCCGAGTCATATTTCTTTACTCCAGCACGCTCTGCATGTGAGTGTTGCTCAACTGATAGCCAGCTTAGAACACAGACCTGATATGAGTATCACCATACCAGTGTATCATGCCTATCTAAGAAGACCACGATTGTCGCGTCTCAGGCGAAAAATAGAATGCGTCAATGATGCTCATCAAATCCCAGCAACGAGCCAGCATGAAGTGTTGCTATGCACTACTTCCGGTCGCGAAGACCCCAAAGAATGGGGTCATACACACATATTAGTGTTTCGTACATCAACCCCAATCTCAGGACTTGGATTCACCTTCGTGGAACGTTCTTACGCGAACTACGATAAGAAATATAAGAATCTTCAAGACATGAAACTGGGGGACTATATGCTCCAACGTCGTTATTCGCAAAATGAAGCTCACGCAAAGGGCGAATGGGTCGATATATTAGTTTGGGCAGATTTCGTGGCAATGCTCAAGACAAGAAGTGGGGACGAGCTGTCCGGCGAATGGAGACTCCGGGCGCCTGCGACGTACGTTATCCCGCATCTACAGCCTATATCAACTGATGGTGATGGGCCTTGACGATCTTGATCCACCGCAAGTGCGAATCGTATGAAGGAAACTGTACCGACCCTGCGCATCCTCCAGACTCATCACCAATCGTACGTCGATTTCGCGGCCTGAATTTTTGAATTACACACCAAAGGCCCCACTGGTGACGGAGAAATTCATAATTCAAATGATACTGGTTGCTAGGATGTTCAAAATACCCCTGAGGTCACACAAAGCTCGGCCAGTTCCGAATCCTAACTCCCGAGTCCCCACCGTACATCCCAATCAGTTCGAGATTAATTCTACGCCCAACAGCATACATGGGTCCTTCTCTCGGAACACCAGTAGCGGCACTACATGTATATGACCCGAACCTAAGTACATGTTCTGCGCGGCTTCTCATGTGGACTTTATTCTTACCACAGGTAACATCGACCATCACATCCAACATGCAGTGGAGAAACCTTGCGCTATTGTCGCTCACGGGCTTTGGCTGCGCTCAGCAAAACATACCTCCGATGATGCGGTTTGAGTGCTCTCAGCTGGTCGTCGATCGAATCGATCCCCTCGTAAATCCAGGTTCCGTCCCATCACCACACCTCCACCAAATTGTCGGTGGCAATTCTTTCCGACCAAACATGGACCACGCTGTGCACGACCTCCCAGCCGCCTCCACATGCACGAGCTGCACCTTCTCAGAAGACTTTTCCAACTACTGGACTGCGGTACTATACTTCAAGGCTCGTACGTACACTCCTCACGTAAGCGGCATGTGAAGCGCACGCTGACTTTCAACAAGGCAACGGAACGTTCACGCGCGTCCCGCAATTCGTGAGCGACGGCCTTCAGGGCAACGCTGGCATTACAGTGTACTACATTCCTTCGACTACAAACGCAACCCAGGTTTCAGCCTTCAAACCGGGCTTCCGAATGCTGGCCGGAGACGCTACGGCCACTTCTGCAAGAGAATCGCGCAAGATTTGCCATCGCTGCATGCCAAAGACGGGCGATGCTAGCAACATCAACTGCGGCGCACCAGACGACCAAACACTTCCGAAGAAGGCCTGTGAAGGCGGTATTCGATCGATCATTACTTTTCCGACGTGCTGGGATGGCGTGAACTTGGATAGTCCGGATCACATGAGCCATCTGGCGTATGCGACTGGCTCGAAGGCAAACGACGTTGGGCCGACGGGCAAATGTCCGGCGAGTCACCCAGTCGTTATTCCGCAAGTTATGTACGAGGTTATGTGGGATGTGAGTATTTCCTATTTCTATTCTTGTTCGGTGCATTGGCGCACTCGCGGCTGACGATACACGCTTCATAGACCCGCATATTCAACGACCCTTCAATCTGGCCCACAGATGGTTCTCAACCCTTCGTCTACAGCACTGGTGATCAGTAAGATCCATCTTTACTCTTCTACTCCAAGCATCGATTGACATAAATTCGCAGGCACGGCTATGGCCAGCACGGTGACTACGTTTTCGGCTGGAAAGATGACGCCCTTCAACGCGCCATGGATGCCCGTTGCACCGGCGACACTTGCTCCGTGCTAAAGTACCAGTCGACCGAAGAAGCGATGAAATGTACGGTCCCGCGCAAAGTTGAAGAGGACATTGATGGATGTAAGTGATTGTGTGATATGCTAATGCCAAAATGTGAAGCTGACATGTTTGTTAGGGTTGATAAATCTACCCGGTGGACGAATGGTTTCGAAGGCCAAGAGAAGCTTCGTGGCCTAGATGATCCGCTACGCACGCAGTGAATGCCTTTGACAGGCTCTTCAGATTGTTTTCACGCCCGACACATTATCACCTGCCAACTCGCTTTATAACATTTTTTCGCGCCTATTGTTAACTTCCGAACGTCAAAGAATGAATACCCTTAGAACTCAGCGTATCTACCAAGACGAACACCCTCGTCTTAATAAGTTGCTCAGCAGTAGCCCGCCGGATTCACCTCGCGCCCATAACTAGCTTTCCACTCCTCCATCGACCACCATCCCGCTGACGCATAGCCACAGCCATTATCAATGCCGCCATAAAAGCTCCACACGTCTGCACTATGGCACGTCTGCCCGTTTCCGTAATTACATCCGTATGCAATAGCTGAGCCCCACACCTGCGCAATCGCTCTACTGTTGAACCAGTATCCATTGCCACACATTTCTGCGAAAGCTCTCTGAGCGCCCGCGAGGCTAGCTGCGTCGACCCCGTGGTTGCTGCAGTGTGCTCTTGATCCACGAGCAACCAGGGCTGAGCCGGCCTTGGGGGTGTTGAGGGATGCAGCCCTTCCCTTCAAGATAGCCTCCGGCGTGATGACAGTGTAGTTCGTTGTGCCATCTTCGTTGAGGTCGACGAAGTATGTGCCGTCGGCGATGCCTGCTTGAGGCGCGGTGAGAAGAGCTTTGGCTTCGTTGACTGGCGTAGGACTGGCGATTGCACGTCCTGCCAGCGTCGCAAGGAGCAAATGAGGGGTGTAGTTGATGAACATGTTTTAGGAAGGGTTCGGTTGAAAAGCTACGAACAGCCGGGTGAAGGGAATAGTATAGTAAGTGAGGAAAAAAGTGCTTGAGGGTTGATGTTCTATTGTTTTGAATAAGAGCTGTTCTTATGTACACAGTGTGACCGCAGCCTTGCATCTCGACGCCAAACTTCTCAAAAACTTTTCGCTGCCGCTTTCTCAATGCGTTCACCATTTTCCACACGTCTCTCATCTCACCGGACCTCTTACATCTTCTGCAATCCTGTATGGTCACTGAATTCTATTCTTCGGCGTCGAGTTGGGCAAGCTCCTAGAATAAGGGCGCCACACGCAAGGCTGGGGTCCGATACAGCGTCTCTAGCTTACTCAACACACACCCGGATATCAAAGCTGAGAGTTGTGTGACCACTATAGATGCAAATGGACAAAATCTCGGCGAGGAAAC
This sequence comes from Ophiobolus disseminans, assembly GCA_010093685.1. Lineage (NCBI taxonomy): Eukaryota > Fungi > Ascomycota > Dothideomycetes > Pleosporales > Phaeosphaeriaceae > Ophiobolus > Ophiobolus disseminans. The sequence goes on from MU006230.1 coordinate 908,658, forward strand.
TTGGTTCTAAAGATACTGACGTTGCTATTGGTCAGATTTCAATTTCAGGGTCTGATACATGTAATACGGACGCATTTGGAAAAGATGTCTGGGTCAGCCCAGGAAAATAGATTTCAACGTCACTAGGATGATCCCACCTAATCTGAAGGGACTACGAAAGGAACACGAGCGCCGTTGATTGGCTTTCCGAAAAGAAGGGGGTCATCCAACCCTGCGCGAGTGGATTGTGCAATTAGAGAAATACACGTCTTTCACAGCAACCCATGGATTGGAGGCCATGATAACATCGAAGTCTTTGTCTACCATTTTGTATCCAGATAGCGGAAAGTGTCGTAGCTAGGCAAGGCAGATAGGTATGCTTTATATACGCGACGAAGCAAGCGGTTCCCCACATGGCAGTACTGGATGCTTTATTGATCGCGAGGAAAGCAAAAGACAACATATATAGCGCGCGCCTTCTTTTGAATCCTGAATCCGCGGTAGTAAAAGAGTGCAGGACGCCATTTGTATGCTAGATGCATGCTTTGTTCTTGTAGCAATTGCAGTCATCCGTTCCAGAAGCCCCATAAGCATCTCTCATAGGTACATGATGATTATGTCTCTTGTCGCACCACATATCCTCTATTGACAACGGTGATTGAGCTGAGTCTTGGACATCGAGGGTAGGCATGATGTTTGTTTGCAAGCCCACCAAGTCTTGAACCATCGGCCGTTTGAACCCCTATTGTTGATGCACTCCATGAGGATGGAGTTTCCGTATTTCAGTCCCAGGTCGCAAAGTTCCGGACATGAAGTCCTCGGACAGACGATTCTAGTGCACGAAGCCAAAGAATCATACACCTCGGAAGCGCACGATATGTGTCGTCAAGGCGGAGGGATCGCACAACCATGCCACCCCAGCATTGCTTTTTTGACGTCGAGACGCAAGTCATTTATCCTCGCAATGTGGCCTTTGAGATAACCAAAGCTTGAAGAAGAGAGAATGATGCCGGTCATTGCGCAGAAACGTAGACATTTATACCTCGCACCGCAACGCACACATCCCAGTCCAAACATCGCGTAGTTGATCGCTCTTTAATCAGACAACTAGAAGAAGCAGAACATCGCAGCAGATGACGAATTTTTATTCAGCTCATAGCACATGTCGCCAAGTAGCTTGCAAGCTTCCAAGGTTGGAGAGGAAGCCATGACGAGGAATATTTGCGATTTGAGGACGAACGTCTCACGGACGCCACATCGATTTCGCACATCGCGTTTTCGACTGCAGGAGCGGCGAGACATAATACTAGACGTCTGCGAGTTGGTAAATTAGAAGAAAGCTAGAGTGGTTGTACATGCGAGGAGGAAGGCGCGGTATTGAAATACCATTCCTTAGTGCTTGGAAAATATAGGTAGCCAGCTCAGTCCACTGTTATCGGCGTGTTGGTAGTTGATTAAGCAGCGGAGGCGGATATACACACCTAGTACTTGTATTTCTTCGCAACTTTGGCGGTGATTCTTTCATAGAGAAACTGAATCTTCGTGTTGGCATGTAGGTTTCCACAGACGGCAGAGGCAGCGGCACTCCCATGGTAAGTTCTTTCTTCATCTTCTAGATCCACACAGCCAACAAAACCATGTGTCTGCTATTTTGTGCTTTTGGAACATCAACCCTAAGTGATAGTCGGAATGAATGATTAGACGAGCAGGAACGCAAGAATTTATATACCAGCCCCTTGGCCAGCATATCTTGAAGATGTCTTTGATTGGAGACTCTCGAGGCAGAAGCAGCATGCCTCTACGAACATGTCGATTTGTAAGACCAGTTCCAGCACCCATGTGATGGAGTTTATAATGTTTCTGAGCCGCACGGAAGAAGCGCAACATCGCCTGCTCTTCAGTCGACTTTTAACGTTCAGTGAATTCTTCACTTTCATGGCTGCTTTCTGATGTATCTTGCGGACAAACATCAAGCTCCTCCCCCATCCTTTTAGATTCGTCAAGTCTGGCGCAAAGCCATACCACGCTCTGGCCGTATCTTCAACAGGAAAGAAGGTCAAGCCATCACGACTGTTGTTCGTGGTTTCCAGACACACATGGACGGGCGAACCCGGAATTTTATTCGAATGCCAGAGCGAAGGAAGAGGACATCATTTCGAGAAAGACTTGTTTTGGCAGGACGACATCACAACTCCAGGTTCTGTTTTTTTGGAAAGAGCACCTGGGCAGTCCAAGCCCTCACTCATGAATCTGCAAGACCTTTGATTTGAACGATTCGGACGCAAGCACAAATGACTTCGCGTGTGTCGGATTTCGAAATACTGACAAGTAGTGCATGAGTTGAGAAGTATCCTTCATCGACGCGTGAGGCTGAATATATACTGTCAGCACGGCACCTTAGTTCACACAGTACATGTGAACTGCATCCTCATGTGACCCTTAGTCACATGCTTACTCATCTGGTTGTGTATATAATCGCTCTCCGTAGCTCTCTCAATACAACAACCTTCTCCCTCTTTTCTGCCCTGTCTCTCACATCCGACATATACGCTTCATCAAAGCCGACTAACCGAATGTAGCTTTGAGTTACTAGCTGGATCTCCAAGCATCAAGTTTGTCCAAGGCGACTTTGGTCTCACATGTCATGACATCGTATTATGTTTGATACGAGAAGAGCAGAGTGGCAGGACCATATAGTTACCTCAGAGTCGATTTGAAGTCCAGCAGCACAACCAGAAGAAGCCATCGCGCGCCTTATGTGATGCTTTTCGTTGGAAGTCGTGGATCGTACGGCAGACATGAGATATGCGCGTGGAAGTTTCGAGAGGAGCGGAGCGAAGGACATGAGTGGTCTTTTCAAACCTTTTGAGAAATAACAAGATGCGAATGTGATGAGAAGAACTAGTGCAGACGGAGGAGAGGAGGGGTTTATATACCCCATACTCCTAATTTCGAGCCAGCCAGATATGACATGCCTCAAGGCTTGTTTCTGGACCATGATGAGTACCCGTGTCGTTTTTTCTTTCGCATCGATGAAGACGCAAAGAGCATATAGCTCTGATGTGGCTGTCTGGAGGATCCCATCGACTTTCATCGTGGATGTTCTTCGCAACTTCTTCCTTCGAGTTCTCAAATCCACATGTCTTGTTCGCAATGTGGTTTCGGTCCTTCCCATCAGCCAGTTGCTCGACGAATCTGACTCCATGATTTCAACGCTGGACATTTTGAGAAGACGATAACATGGCATAATGTCTCCATTGCTTTGGCTATAAAGAAGCGCAGTCCAGACATTGATGTCGCAGCGCGAGGTTTTAGATCCACAAGGCATGCGGAACGGCAATGTTGTATATTTGCATTGGACGGAACCAAAATACATCACGCCAGACAGCGAGAGGGAAGAACACAACTACTCAATTTGAGTCCTTTGGTGCCGGAGCAGAGAGTTCAGCCAGACATGCCCACCTTGCCGCATGGATTTTGGTGAGGCGCAGACAAGCACACATCTGGGCATGAATGCGTCCTGCCACGTTTTTCGATCGGACCAAACCGCAGAGGGCCAAGCACATGGATCGGTTCCTGATGTACTTCCAGGCACAGAAACGCTCGAGACATCGCAACTGGAGTTTTGAATTTAGGCTCGCAGTCATGCCATCCTGCGAACAGCGTTTTGAAAGCGACCTCCAGCAGAACCCAGCACATACGTAGGTGCTCATATCATTTCAGGCGCAGAGGCACACAGGACATCAACCTTCTGATTGTATGTTTAGGGGTACAGCCATGCTGCATCTTCGTCAAAATTTGAGCGCAGCCAGAAACCAGTCATATAGTAGTCTGTCGATGCTTTCGAGACACCAAAAGAAACAAAAGACATGCGTGTATAGTAGGATTGGTTTGGAGGAGACGGAAGAACAAAAGCCATGAAGGTATTGTTGTAACTTTTATGAGCTCGGAAGACCAGAGAACATCTTCGTACTGGGATGCTCTTTTTGGAGAAGGCGGAAGAGTCGCACTCATGAGTGGTGTCATGTAGTTTTGGAAAGACCGCAAAAGCGCTGCGTGATGATGGGAAGGACGGAGGAGGACGGAGGGGGTTTATATATGCGTTGGGAGTGGGGGATGAGTTAGCTTGGTCATCTCAAGTCGAAGGAAGACGGGAGGAAGGGAAACGGAGTCGGGGTGGCAATCATATAAAGGTGATCTAAATCATTCCGTGAATCCTCTATGTGCTGTACAATCTGCCCATGTGTCTAAACGACCTAGAGATGCCCATGTTAACCATCTATTTCGTGCGTAAAATGCCCCAACGAACCCGTTGAACGCCCACCAAACACCTATAATGCTGCATGCCATCATGTTTCAAACCCTATCCAAACTCCGTTGCTACTCTAACCCCCCCATACACCCCTTCCTAACCTTCATATTAACAACCCCACCCACCCCAAACGCCGGCACAATCCTACATATCCGCGCCACAGCACTCATACCCCAATCCCTGACAACCTTTGCCGCCCTCCCATCCAGCCCCCCCAGCCCCACCCCAGGCCTATTATACAAATCCAGGCCCAGCAAGTGCAGCGGCGTACTCACCAACTGCACCGCCGCAGGCGTAACAAACTGCGCCACGCTCGCGCTGCTCATGTACGCCTGCACGCCGTCGCTCATGTGCTTCTCGAAGCGCGGCGCAAGCAGCGGGGGGAGATTGAATGACGCGAATATGGTGAGGCAGTCGCGTATGGTGAAGAGTGCGAATGTGGGTAAGGGCACGGGGCGCGAGGACCCTGCGGAGCCGAAGAGCTGGGTGAATTTGTTGTCTTTGTAGAGGCAGAGGGTGAGGTTTGCGGCGCTGGTGGCGAGGAATTTGGGGGTGCCGGATGTAGTTGAGGAAGGGGGGGTGGAGTGGAGCGTGGAAGATATGGTGTCGATTGTGTTGGCGGTGAAGTAGGTGCCGAAGTAGAGGCTCTGTTGGGTTGGAGGGTTAGTACGATGCGCTGGTGTGTGGTTAGAGGAGGGTTGGGGAGACGTACGAATATTAAGGCGAAGGGCTTCGAGCCGATGAAGCGGTGCGGTCGGAGCAATAGCTCTTTCGCGCTTTGCTTCAGGCTGTCTCCTAGCGAGTTTCTCCCGCTCGCGTTCTCGATTATGCCTTTATCTATCATGGTGATGATGGGTGCGACGAGGGCGCCAGCAGCACTTGCAGATAGCGCATCTACGCCAACCCGCAGACCCAGCTTCGATGTATTCCAATCGCGCTTCTCAGCAGTGGGTATGCCCTTCTCGGCCATGGTGGGTGGGCTGGATGACGCGGACAGTAGCAGTGGAAGGTTCGGTTTCGGTATCGAGGATGATATGGGTGCGTTGAGAGCTGGAATAGTTTGTGCCTCGGACTGTGCAAGACTTCGCAAGCCTTGTGCTTCCGCGTTCAAGCCTCCGAATCTGTCCTCCCCCATTGCAATCTCCTCCTGTGATTCACAAACTCTCTCTTTCTGTGCTGCATATATACCAGCTTATCTTGCGAAGTTATGTGCAGGCCTTCAATCGTTGGGACCGTATCATTCTGTGTCGACTACGCGTGCTCGGAAGGTGAGAGTCCAGCGAAGGAGTCACCTTGGTAGTCAATAGATCGAACCGGAAAACAGCGGTCTGATGATGTCGGCAACGATAGCGTAGCGCTGATTGAAAAGTTGCCGGACCCTGGTACAGACGCCGACCGAAGTCGGAGGAAATATACCCGAGCTCGACGGCCCCACAGTTGGCGTCTAACGTCTGACATGGCGCGATCCGAGTCCATGTTATTGGCGTGTCCTAAGTATGCGAGGCTAGCATCGGCTGAGGGATACTTGCGTTCAACAGCGTGTGCATGCACATCATATTGACGAAAGCCAGATTCGGCTGAGTGATTCTGATCTCGCCATGGCAGTAAAGTCTGGCCAATGTCGAGAGGAAGGTTATGCGAGATAACTAGCACGGCAATCACGATCATAGATTTGATGTCATCTCATTTGCATTTCTCGTCCTTCGTTGCTTGCCATTCCGTTCCACCCCACGCCCCATCATGCCCTCTCCACTCCCTAATCATGCCTCCCCATATCCAGCGCTTTCAACGGTAAATAAAACGGTCCTCTCTTCGGAAGCTTGTAATGTTAAGAGAAGCCTACGATCCGATCCGTCCATCATGCAACCATTAGACGCGCCCGAACACCTTGCGCCCCCATGAGTCCCTTTTCTCTAACGCCAAAGAAAAGTGCCACGAGAATCCGTCCATCAAACGAAGAAGAAGAAGAAACAAGTGAATTACTGCCTCCCAGGGGCGAGCAGCAATCGTAACAGAGAAGTGAAGTGCGCGCAGGGAAATGGCGAAAACAAAGTGGCTTAGGGAATTATTACCTTTGAGTCTCATATCATTGATATGGATGCTGTCCATTCCTTGGCGTGACGCTGAGTGTCAGCTTCGGGTTTCTTTCCACTGCGATCTGGAGGTCCTCGTCGTTTTCAATCGGGTAGAAGTGGCCTTCGATCTCATCTCTATACTCGACCATTAATTCTTCATCAGACTCGCCCGGGCGCTCCATTTGCCTCCGCTCCTTGAGCTTAGTGTAGAGATCTACGAACTTTAGCGAGATGGGCATGCGAATGACCACGCAGTTGTCCTCCTCGAACCAGACCTTGATCTTCAGTGCAGACAGTGTCCCGGTTCCGGTGTTGGTTGTGGTGGTTGAGACGGACGAGTGTTGGTGGTTTATTGGTGGCGGGTTGAGGTTGGTCGAGTAGGCCTGTGAGGCGGAAGATTGACCTCGCTGGTGGTTGGGGTAGGTGGGGCCTGTGGAGTAGGGTGTGACTGGAGTGGTGGCCTGGAGCTGATCAGCAGAAGACTGCCTGCTTGTTCCCTGTGACGGGTTCGATGACCGCGCAGACTGCTGCGACAAGCGGTATTCCTCTGCGGCCACGATATCGGGGTCGATCTCGTAGTCGCCTTGTCTAGGCGCGAAGAAGCCCTTTACCAGCGGCCCGTGCGTGATGTGGTTGCCGAGCTTCAGCAGGTTCTTGATGTACTCGTCGAGGTTTGCGCGGCGGCCGTTCGATATGTTGTCGGTGACGTACGTAACGGGACCGGGCATGAACGGAAGTGTGCGCTCCCCTGAGCCGCTGGTGCCTGCCTCCACCGGGTATGTGGCGATGAGCTGTATCTGGAGGTCGTAGAAGTCCTGGTACAGACGCTGCAGCTCCCAGTGCCGGCCGTCCTCCATCTGGCACTCAATGATGAACCAGAAGATGTCGTCGGCGAAGCAGTAGCGCGGGACGCATGCCTTGACGGGCGCGAGAAGGTTGTCCGATGTGCGGTAGTTGCCTCGTGGTGGCTGAGCCATTGATCCGTTGCGGGAGTGGGAGATCTGTTTCGCGGTTAGCTGGGCCGCAATGTCTGGATTGGGCTCGACTCACAGATCCAGCCTTTCCATGGCCGCCGCCATTCTGGCTCCTGACGCTCATGCGCTCCATGCCCTGCTGCAGCGTTTGCTGCGAGTTTGTTTCGAGCTTGCCGAGGGGTATGCTGCCGTTCTTGTAGTCTGCCGCCATCTTCTTCCACTCCTCGACCTTGGGCACGCCTGCCGCGGTGACGGCCGCCTGCGCATCTGGCACGGCCTGGCCCGTCGTCATGTCCCGGATCTCAATGAACGAGACGGGTATGAGGCCGGGCCCGCCCAGGCGGGTTATGGGCTTTGCGACAAACCACTCTGGGTTGGACTGCGCAATGACGATGATAGCCTCGCCCTCCTTGGCCTCGAGCTCGTCGGGCCGCTCTGCCTTGAAGTCGTAGATAACGATGCCGTAGACCATTGCGCCCTGCTTGCCCGAGCGCGACAGGCGCATCGACGGGGGCATCATATCGTGGAAGGCGTTGTTGGGGCTCGTGATGCGCTCCTGGTAGCCCGAATCGTGGGGCTGTTGTTGAGATTGGGATTGGGACTGCGGCTGCGACTGCGACGGTGTTTGCGTGTGCGATGACTGCGGGGTGGCGGAGCGCGGCGCTGAGGTGCCGCTGTCGCGCACTGTTTTACCTACGCCCTCGAAGTAGGAGACGGGGACGAGTCCGCGTGTGTTGGAGAGAGGGTTGCAGGCCTCGTACCAGTCCGTGTCGTTTTCGCGGCCGATGACGTGCAGGAAGTCGCCCTGGGAGAAGCTGAGGTAGCCCGAGTCGGGGTTGGAGTCGGAGGCCTTGTAGTCGTAGAGGGCTTTGATTACCTGCGAGGGGATCGCCGTTAGCCTCGCGCTCGTACCATGTTGGGAAGGCGCGCCCGCAGAAGGAGGAAGCAGCGCCGCTTCACCCTCCCCTCCTCCATGACGCATTGGCGAGGCCATCACCTGCTGCCTCGCTCACCCGCCCCCGTATACATGTGCCTTCTTTCGCGTGATCCTACTTCAGGCAGGCGGCGTGGGGTGTGCATAGGCACGCGGGTCCAACGTACCTTCTTCGGCGGGACAATGGCTATCGCATCTTTGGCGGGTATGGAGATGTGGTGCGGCCGAGTGTCCTTCTCCCCCTTCATCGACCGGCGGAACTGTGGGTGACGTTGTCAGCGCATGCGCGCGGGAAACCGACTCGAGCCGCCGGGGCGCACGTGGCGGGGCGGACTCACCTTCATGTTAGCGAGAAAGTGAAAACGAGGCCGAGAGTGCTGCAGGTGAAGGTCGTGTGCGCTGGCCGTGGTGAAGGTGAAAAGCAAAGCGGCGCAGTCGGTCGTCGGCGCTCGCAGTCGTGACAGTGACCAGGCGGCCACCCAATTTCAGATCCAGAACGCACGACGAGGACAGACCAGCAGACGGGACCCAGCGACTGGCGTGTGCGGGGATGCCACTTGCAGATCGATCTGCACTTGTGCTTCGCCTCTCCAACGGCTCGATTGCTCGCCGATAGTCGACGTCTTCCGTGGTGCAAAGGGCCGCAAGAAATTGAAGCGCGTCTTCTGTGCACCGCTGCGAGGGATTCCTGGCGGCACTCGCACTTGGCAGCAATTCAGACCTCGCGTCGCCGCACCAGGCAGTGAGGCGGCTGAGCAGCAATCTCGTGGCGGACACGTCCTTTGTTCGCGCAGTCTCCTACGTCTTCAATTCCTTCTGGTGGCGTCGACTGATCGTTGTCCTAGGGAATGCGAAGAAAATCAAGCGTTTGTGGAGCTGCAGCCCTGGCTGAACATCCAGGCCTCCCATCCACAAACGTCGAGTGCCTAAACAAGTGCCTGCCAATCTGCAGGTCCACTGGTCGGCCTGGCAAGGTACCGGACCGTAGCTTACCATTTCCCGTCAGATTTATGCATTTGCAGCCAATAGAAATTAGGCTTCAGCACACTATGATGAAGCCCCTCATGCCAGACATGTCATGGCCTTCATGCGCCTACTCTGTCATAGCCGCAACCTGACTCCACTTGTCAGGAGATGTGAATTTAGAGTCCTAGGTACATGCTGGTAGTGATGCCCACTCGACGTCTTTAGCTGGCTCCGGAGCAACCGGCCTGGGATCGGCATCACTTAAAATATCACGACACGGAAACTACGCGCGTGCGCGTCTGCGACAATTGTTTGTGAACCAATGTATATCCACTATCGTGAGCGCCCTAAAGCCTCTTTCTGGGTATACGCGCCGTTGCCCAAGCCCATGCGCCAATCAACGTGGCGATGCACTCTTTGACGACACCATTGGCCCTGATCCAGCGCCTCTCCAAGCCCTGACAGAGAAAAACCTTGAACACCAATTCTTTGCCAGCCGTGGCCGAAACGCCGAAGAAAGAAGTCGTTCAACATTTGCACATGGTTGCACTAAATGAAAATATCCACCATGCGCAATAGACAATGCCGTGTGTTTCGAAAATCAAGGTGGGATGTCAGTAACCTGGGAATTCGAGATCCACCAACACCAAATGATTGGCTTGCAGCTTCCAACATCCCATCCATGACCTTCACTCCACCATTGCTTTCATGCGCCAATTCCAACTTTTGCACTCTGCTTTCGAAACAAGTATAATGTGTAGAATAGAAAAGACGTTTATCGAGCGTCGGTCCGTATGATGAAACATGCAACGTATGAGAAGGGAACTAGAAGGTTCGTTGCATCGAGCGCATCTAACGGATACCCCGCGTTCCGAACAAAGCTTATCGAGAAAGCGAAGCACTGATACCGGGAGATCGCTGTTTGAGACGCTGCTCCCGGAGGGGCAGAACCTTGGTGACGTACGCATGTGTCGGAGGGTATCGAAAGAAAAATGGGTCAAGAACAGGGTATCCGAGTCGTGCTAAAGAATTGCAAAAGAGATGTACGTCGCAGTGGTCGGGCTTCTTCATATTTGACCCTTGATGTCTACTTTGCGGAAAGCAGCGGCACGAAGGCTCTCGAACAGAGTCGCGACATCGCGAAGTTTTACTTGGAAGTGTACACCGTTCTTCTCGTTGGTTTTTTCTTCGATCATGTTTTGGGCGCCATGCGACTCGAGGAATTCACGACACGTCTCATCGTTGTCGAAGCCAAGCTCGTCAGTGAGGAAGCGAAGGGTGACGTTAGCGTACCTACTCAAGTTAGCGGAGGATAAAGCTGGAGTAGGGCATGTGACTCACCCTCTAGAGATGTTAGCGAGAGCATTGAGGCGCTCGCGCTCAATGAACATGTCCATGAGGTAGCTGCCCATGTTCTCAGCTGCGAGGTACAGCTTGAAGAACTTGTGATAGCTGCCGAGCGCCAAAGCGGACCGGACATCAAGTGCATGCTTGATCCATGGATGTGACTTGTCTGCGAGGGTTAATTCGGCCAACATGTCGTTCATGTCGGACTTGTTGCACGTATAGACGATGTAGAGAATGCGGTACGCCTTGAACTCTTCCGGTTTGCCCTCTAGGCCTAGCGCGTATAGCGCCTTGAGTTGCGTCTGGCACTGGTTATACTCACCCAAATCCCCCTTCTCTAAAGATATACGGGCGTGGATCTCATATACCTTGACGGTAAAGGCGTTCTTGATGTGCTGTACGGTAAGATCCTGGCGAAGAGATTTGAACTGGTTACAGATGTAGTTGTAGTTCTTCTCAGCTTTCCACTTCTGCCGAAGCATGATCAAGGTTTTTTCGAGTACATGGAGAGGGCGGACAGTTTCCGGTTTGGGGGGAGCCGTGAGACGGAAGTAGCTCTTCTCGAGGGCCTGGTTTGTGCCGATGACAGGCGCGTTCGACGCGTCGTCCTCTTCTTTCCGTGGCGAGCCCCAAGGCGGAGTAGTCTTGTTGCTGTTGTTGCCGAGCTGGAATCGCTGGCGTCGCTTGTCCAGGTCGGCTTGATCAAACTTACTAAAGGCGTCCCCAGAGGCCGCGTTTTTCTTGTGGCGTTTATCGGTATGTCCCTCGGCGTCGAAAGTCATGCGTGATCCTAGGTTAGTCTTGCGCCAGGGTGGTATAGTAGCGTCTGCCTGCAATGCGGCAAGCTCTTCCGAGTCCTGAGACTTGCGCTTCTTCGTGGGCGGGGAAGAGAGTGGGTTAGCGTGTCCGTTGGTTTGTGCGCCGGTTGAAAGTGTAAGCGCAGCCATTCTTCGCTCTTCCTGGAGCAGTTCTTGGGGAAGAGGATACGTGGGCCAATCTATTGCGTCATGCGCATCCCGCTCGGCGTAGAAACTTATAGTCGCCTTGAGCTTCATCTGCATATCTGCACTGCTGATGCCCTTGATGGCGTTGTCTGCGTCGAAGGCACGTCGAACGTAGTCGCGGACCGCAGGCGGCCACTCCACCTTCTTTGGCTTCGATGCGTCAGAGCCAATCTCTGACTGGGGACGGCTGTTGAGCGCGGATCTGAAAGGCACGGGGGAGGAGAGACCTACATGCGCGGGTGCAGGCTGAAGTGTGGTGCGAGGAGTAACAGCGTTGTAGGCGGGCCACGTCGCCGTCATTGTGGGCAAAGACATGAAAAGGCAAAAGCCAGCAAAGACGAGGTGAAGGTGGCTGCGGATGTGGATTGTTATAGCTTACCAAGATGAGAGGCAAGATCAAACTTGTTGCTGTGAGGGGAGGGGTGTAGAAGTCGCGGTGTGGGTGGCAGGAAAGTGAAGCGACGGGAGTGCGAATCAGATGATCAGCGGCGGCTTGGCAGAGCTAACCACGTGGGCACTAGCCGCTTTTACCAAATGACGAGGGACGGCTAGGTGAATGTAGCCATGGGCAAACGGCGCCCGATATCGACCCGCGATGGACACTGCACACCACGCGCTGATGGTCTGAATGTTCCTGCACCAGCTCGACCTCACCACCGCACTGCGCCCGTCGCTCCTGCCGGAGGAGACTCTGCTATTTGTCCAGGATGCCGTGGGGCTTTATGAGGGGTAGGCACCTTCCCGTGATGTTCAAGTCCAGTACTAAGTGATTCCCAGCAAATTCAAGATACCGCAGTATCAGCATGGCCAGGCTTACTTGACCTCGCACCGCACGTGCTACGTCGACCACAATGAGCCGCGCAAGAACTCTGTTGCCATCTATCTGAAAGATGTGGAGAAGACCGAGTTCTATGTATGTCCAGGTATAGACACAATATCAGCACAGATGACTGATAAGCATAGGCCGGCTTCCTCAAGTCTTCGGCGAAGATCACCCTGTATCCTAAGCCTCTGAAGCAGCTCACTCGCGGGACCCCGTTGTCTACCACACCCGGAAGCCCAACGACCGGCACACCACCGCGACACAGTAGCCCCGCCCCAGCACCACAGCAAAGCGCGACCTGGGTGTGCCCCATCTGCTCCTTCTCCAACCCTGTGCCCTCGAACTTCGACCCTGCACTGGCGTCCCGAACGCCCATACCACCATGTCTCGCATGTGGGATCAAGCCGCCAACTGTACACGTGGTCAAGGCAGCGATAGCAGGCATGTCGAACAGGCCACCGCCTGGACCGCCACCCAAAGATACAAAGTCTGGAAGCTCGGTGCCGACACCACTAGCGAACGGCATGGTATCATGTCCCAGATGCACTCTAGAAAACCATCCATCGCTGTCCATGTGTGAGATCTGCGGTGCGCCTTTGGCGACTGCAGTGGATCGCCGACTTGACGTTGCAAGAGACATTTCAAGACCAGAATCACCAGCACCTTCACTGACTCCAGCCACGCAAAGTGCAACCCCTGAATGCATCAAGATCTCTTTCCGTCAAGGAGGCGAGAAGATTTTCCACGAACGCCTCAAGAATGCTTTGGTACAGCGTAAATGGCTCCTCCAGAGCGCACCTCCAATACCAAAACCTCGACCAGCCTCTGGAACCTTCGAGGACAGCTACTCCGCAAAGTTTCGAGAGGCGTCTGTCGAGGTTGAGCGCCCTCGGGTTGTAGGCATAGCAGGCCTAGAGCGACGCGGGTTGGAGCAGAGGCAGAACAATGAGGCTATGATTGGCAGTGCCTTTGAAGATCTTGAAGCCCTCATGACTTCAGCCAAAGAGATCATCGCCTTGGCCGAGCAGTTCGCGTCGCAGGCAAATCTAGGAACGAATGGGAACTCGGAAGCAAGTGCACTGGCATCACAATCCGCAACTGCCCTCAGCCTCGTCACAACCAAGGACATGCTAGGCACCGGATCAGGCTCAGAATCTCTCTACGTTTCCGAGCTATCACGAAATCTGGCTGAGTGGCTCACTGATGATACGCGCAGCGTACTTCGGAAGGAAGGCGGCATCATGACTCTCGTAGATCTATGGGCAGTCTTCAACCGCGCGCGAGGCGGCGTCGAACTGGTCAGTCCAACAGACTTCGAGAAAGCAGCGCGCATGTGGGATACGCTCAAACTTCCGGTGCGTCTCAGACAGTTCAAGAGCGGTCTGCTCGTCGTTCAAGGCCGCGATCGCACAGACGAAAAGACGATTGCGAGTTTGCTGGCTTGGCTGAAAGGTTTGCACCAAGAGCTGCCTGTTACCGACGTCACGTGGGACTGGCAGCTGTATGGCAGAGGCGTTACGGCACAGGAAACGGCTGAGCGCTTTGGCTGGAGCGTTGGCGTCGCAACCGAGGAACTGGAAATGGCTGAAGAAGCCGGTGCGCTGTGCCGTGAGCAAGGCCTCGACGGTATTAGATTCTGGGAGAATTGGCTTGTTAACACGCCACCGTAAATATTGCTACAACTGAATAATCATGGTACTCTACATGCTCCAAGTGCAGATAGTCAGTGAACACTTTGGTCTTAATTCTCTCCAGAGGTTATAGACCTGAATGAGAACGCTACACAAGTCGCTGATGCGGTATCATAAAAACAGAACCATCCTCCCACAACTTCAAGTCACAAAATGCCGTATCTCCGTGCCATTATTTCGTCAATTCTTATTGCTCAACCCCCTTATAACTTCCTTTTTTTCCCTCCTCTCACGACGGCAACTCCTGCACCTGACTCTGCCCCCTATTTGCCTGCCCATGTTGCGCATGCGCATACTTGGTCGTTCCCGGCATCTCCCTCGCCACATGATCCTGGCCATTCAACTCATTCGGCGGCCCCGCATACGCCCTCGCATCCTGATAGCCAGAACTATACGGGGGCGCGACCGCATATCCTCCCAGTCCTGCAGCGTTTTTCTCATGCAGCTTCTTGTTTTTGCGTCGGCGCAGCCAGAATACGGCGAAGGCGATGAGGCCGAGCGCGGCGATGCCGCCGAGCACGGGGCCGGCGATCCAGGCTTTGGAGGGCGAGGAGCTAGATGGGGAGGACGAGGAGGAGGTGCTGCTGGGTGAGGGGGAGCCGGGTATGCCGGAGCCGGAGAGGAAGGCGTATGTTGCGGAGGGTTGGTCTGGGGTTGTGGACGTTGTGTTTTTGAGGTAGCAGTTTTTGAAGCCGTTGTTGAGGCTTGAGTCGAATACGACGCCTACACATTTCTTATCGGATTGCGCGCAAGCGTCCATGCAGCTTGTTATATTCCGCGAATGTATGCTCGTGATGTTCGATCCTGCGCTGTCTTGTCCGCAATGGATGTCGAATTTTGCGTTTCCGCCTGCGCGCGAGACGTACGCTTTGTCAGAGGGGCAGGTCTTTTCCACGGGGTCGATGCGTGTGATTGTAGCGGAGTGGAGGACACCTGCGTTGTTGGGTGATGATACCAGGCTACTTTCAGAGAAATCTCGTTTGAGCCAGCAGTTCGCGAAGCCGATTTTGAGATCCGGACTCCATGACACAGCTTTGCATAGTGGGTGTGAGTCGACGCAGATACGCAGACATTGCTCCATTGTCTCAGTATGGTGGAAGCCGTAATATGAACCCGTACACGGCTTCGGTACACCTGAGAAGCACTCATCAGATCCCTGGATGACTTTGTTGCAGTTGACTGTGTATCCGAGACCATCAACGCCGGATAAAGTTTGGACAGACGAGTCCGGGAAAGGACATTTGGTGTCAAAGCCGGACATTTCACCTTCTTTGACAAGTGCTGAGTAGTGGCCTTCTGCGGGTCTCAAGTTGGTAGTGCTTGTCGTGCTGTTGCGGATCCAACATTCGGTGTTCTTCTCAACCCAGACGATGCCGTAGCAGCCTTCTCGTTTGCCCCAGAAGCGAGAACAGTGCTCCATACAGTCTTGCATGCTTGGAGAGGAGAAGGGTGGTTGCGCATCTGCGGGCTTGGTTAGAGGCGCTTTAACAACAGGTCAAGGTGTAAGGTACTTACCATTGAATGGATTGTTCTGCTCACAATATGTTGTGTAGTTCTGTCCATTCTGTGATCTATAGCCAAAGGGATCGCATTTCGAAGTATCTGATTGCCGTAGTGCGAGATTGCGACCGACTATGGTGTCTTCCAACCCTGTACAGTGTTAGTATACTCTATCCTGTACTTCCATCTCATCTCACTGAGTGCGACTTACATGGCTGTGTCGCAAACGCAATATTTGCAAGAGTAAGAGCCACAAGGCTCCGTCTTGCCAGTACCATCATCTCAGGTCGCACTATGGCCGACGAGGCTCGAGATCAACGATGGCGAAACAGGCGCGAGGCAGAGAGAAGGCTGCGACGACCAGCGAGAAGATTTGCAGGCAAGTCTTCGGGCTTCGAAATCTCACTCCAAATGAATAAAGTCACAACCAAACCTTCGGAATCGACAAGGTTGAGAAGAGGAAAACGATGATCCAAGCACAGAACCCCGGCGTCACACACGGCCGCTTACTATATGGAAGGGGGTACTCGGGCTTAATCGTTGCGATCGCCCCAGAACACTGCCCATCTCCCTGTGCATTAGGTATCGCCATGGTGCATTCTGGCCTTTGTGGCTTGGGGGCGGAAACGCACGGCGTCGCGGGACAGGAAGGGCGTCTGAAAGCTTGGCGACGACAGCATTGTTCACTGGTTGGGAGAGTCCGGTGAAGGCATTCTGGGTTAGTATCAGGCATCCCGAGTCTGTCGTGTGTGGCATGCTAGTTGGCTGGGCTGGCCGTTGCCCGGGTGTGGTTAGAGGAACATTGGATATCGCAGTACGGAGATGCATTGGAGTGGACGACCTCGGGAGGGGTGGGGGTCAAGTAGGAAACAGCGACAATTCCTCGCGCCAAATGCTTCCTGTTCACTGGTGACAACTTTCTTGGCCACTCTCCAAATTTCAGTAGGAGTATTGAAAGCGTAAACTGGCACCGTTCGCAGCATGCATCCAAAATCTGATGCGCCACGATCTGCCCTGTCTTGGCATGTGAACCAACCAAGTTGGGCATGCTGCGCGAGTTTTTGAAAGTTGTGCACACTGACACGCTGGCAAATTGGGTAAAGTTTTCACCCCGTGTAACTTCAACGAATGTACCACATCGCGGAATGAACGCGCATTTGTTGAGAGGAAGACATGAAATAGCGGAAGAATCGAGCAACTCACGAAACCATTGCGCGAAAACCTGCTTCTCAGCTAACGCCAAAGACTCGCTAGTGTTCCTATAACAAAGCTTTGCACACTGCGGGGAACTGCAACCTCGAGAACCTTGGAAAGAGATGCAGGAGCACACGAGCCTAGATGTATGTTTTGCCGATGAAATGTGATCTTGATTGCCCTGATCGCAAGGCACGCTACGATCTGGTATCTAAAGCACCGTAAACGCCAATCGTGATTCTTTTTGCCTGCAACACCAGCCAAATAAAAGGACAGACCAGACCGACGCTTATCTGCTGTTTGTCTTTCCGATACCACGCTTGCCAGCAGTCTGCAATGCACGTTAGTGAAGGTGCATATAATGAGGAGGCTTAGAACTAAACTTACCAAGTGCTTGATCAACGAACCAGTCGAGTGCCTATCAGCCTCACCTTGTCTGGCCATCCTGTTCATCTTCCTCTGCGACAACTTCGCCACCTTCTCAGCCTTTGTGGCGGCAGCTTCGTTCGTGATACCATCATTCCTCCTGTTAGTGCTCTGGCTGCGGCCCCTACTCTTCGCCCTCTCAGACGCAGTTCTCGTCTTGTCGACATCCATAGCATCGCCGTCGACGAGATCAGAACGTCCGCGAGCCAGACTGCGTCCTCGAGACTGGCTCTGGGCCCGCTCAGTAACCTTCGATGTGTCGTAACCAAGACTCTGGAGATGGGATTCCATCTTGGACATCTTGACAGCCTTTGCGGATCTGGGAATGACAGCCCGGTTCTTGAGACTCTTGCGCATCTTGGCTTCGTTGCGGATGAGTTGCCTCTTCTCGCGGATCAACTCTGCCTTGTACCTGATATCCGCCTCCTCCGCGTCCTCGAGATCGTCATCTGACTGATAGAAACCTTCGGCCTCGAGCTTCTCCTCCTCCGCCTCGAGAGCGGCGAGCTTCTCCTCGATATCAGGGTCGATGAAGTCGTACACGTTCTGGCCCTTGAACACTTCTGGGATGCGATCGTGTTTCCACTCGTCGTCCTCGAGTAGGTAGTTTTTGCGCAGGTCGATGTTATACACACCAGCACCGCCGTCCTGCTCCTCCAAATCGCGCTCCAGAATTGGCCGCTCGGGATCTTCCTTGTCGTATTTCTTCTTGTTCAGGGCAGCTTCTGGAATAGAAGTTTCCCGAGTAACGCCACCCAGAGGCATCGCTACGTGAATCCTGCGGAGTAGATCACCGAGACGGCCTGAGGGCTCACCAGAGCTGCTGGTGCCAGCCTTGAGCTTCTCGGCGTTACGAGACGCAATCAAGCGATCGCAGACTGAGTTTCGCACTGCCATGACACCCTCCATAGTGTTGCAGGACAACTCCAGAATTTCAACTTCTCCAGACTTCAGCATACCCTGGAGCTGCTCCTGTGTCTCTGGGTCTAACTGATCTGGGCGCATAAGATCGATCTTGTTGATGACAATGGAGATGAGCTTGTTGGCGAACAGCGGCTTGATGTTGTTGAAGAGGGCGATCTGAGAGGCGACAGAATAACCGCACTGCTCGCTAAGGTCCATGAAGTAGAGGATGTGGGCGCGAAGATGAGCAATAGCACAGATAGACTGATGCTCAATTGTGTTCATCTCCTCAAGGGCGTGGTCCAAGATACCAGGCGTGTCGACTGCCTGGAAGCGTAGCATCTTGTAGTCGAAATGACCAACGTACAAGCTCTTTGTTGTGAATGCATACGGCTGTACTTCGACATCTGCTCTTGAGATCGACTTTAAGAACGACGACTTGCCGACGTTTGGGAAGCCAGCAATGACAAGGGTGCGGGTGTTGGGGTCGATTGACGGTAAACGACCTAGATGCTGCCTGACCTGCTCGAGGTAGACAAGCGGATCCTTCAGCCTCTTGCAGATTGTTGCCATGCGACCCAATGCGGCCCTCTTCAATTGTTTACACTGGAACAGCGACTGTCCATATTTGAGCAGGCGCACGTAGTCACGGGCGACTGTCTCAATGAGCGATTTGGCAGTGTTGAGCTGCCCGAGAGCAATTCGGAAGTGGTCCGCATCGTAGAGCGTGTTGAGCAAATCACGATGGAACGGGTGGATGTCTTGCAGACGAGGGAAGGCTTCGATTGTAGTAGAGAGGCGCTCGGTGAAGGTTTCGGCCGTGTATTTGACTTTTCGCGTGTAGAAAGCTCGGATTCTGCTGATTTGGAAACCCGCGCGAATCTGTGTAGGCAGTCGCCTGGAAGTTGGCGCAAAGTCAATTTATGTCCCACAAGTATGTCGTGTCTGGAACTGCATACCTTTGGGTTCTCGAGAGGACAATGTCCAAGAACTCCTGGCTCGTGGGCACAGCTGGGATGTCTTTCCACTGCGTCTTCATGTTGGCGATGGCGTGTGGTTGTGTTTGCGAAGCGCTCTGCAAAAGTTCGAGACGCAGTTATCGATAGCCAGAAATTATCTTTTTTGCCCGCGCTTGTCCCCACTTAGCGTCGGTGCTCGGTGGGCGGGCCCTCATTTCGCCGGCGCTATGACCACATTGGGGTGACACTCATCTTAACACCCCAACTTCATCATGACTTGGTTGCACTCGTCGTACGCTGGGACTGTACCTCAGACACGAGGGATCGGCTGATCTTGATTCATAGCCGACGCTCCGCAAGCTTGCGACACCCGTCACCATCCATACGCCACCTGGGCACTCACCAGCATAAGCCTTCACCTGCTCGTACTATGTGGTAGGCTGGTGACAGCCAGTGGACCGATGACAGGAGCTATATATCGTTGTACCCATGACATTCTCTTCTCTGTAGATATGATAGATGAGAGAGCTCTGCGAACAGCAACTTCCGTTTCGCACCAGGGCTCGCTTCCCTTTGTTTGATTTCCTCTCAACGCACCTTTATTTCCCACTTTCCACATGTCGTGGGAAGTACACCACTCATGGTCTCTATATCATTATTTGAAGATGTCTCGGGCCTACAACATCGCCGGCATCAACTACACCATTGCAGCCAGCAATCACACTCTTGGTGATGTGGTCACACACCGCCATAAGCCAGACTGTTCATGGCTATTGCTACCGCATCTCGCCGCCTTGAAGAATCCACCTCCGTTAATACCTGATCCAGAGCTCTCGGGAGTTGGAGTCATTCTTGGTTTCTCCATCATGGCGTACTTTACGCTTGTATTGTTGATACTGCACTACCTCACCGTGCACAACGTCCGACGAACCGATATCGTCAATGTAGTGGACGATGGTTTACTATCTTTCTTCCGACAACGCCTCATCTCTTGGAAGCCCAGCAGACGGTTCGAGTACGCCATGGAGAGGTCAGTGTTGATTCTCTCGGACACTCAGCTCGTCACTGGCCTCGGCATTCTTGCAGCCGGCTACTCACAGTTACAGTGCGGCATCTCTGCATACCACTGGCAAATGATGGTCTATATTGCCTGGTTCGCTTCCTTCTCATTCCTCTCTGCTATGACCTTTCTTGAAGGTTACTTCCAGACGAACAACAGCATGAGGTTGATTAGGGTGGGCTTCATGATCATTCTCGCCTCACTTCTCATCGGCGCACTACTGCCCACTGGATCAAGGAACTGGCTCAATCTGTTCCAAGAGGGCGAAGGATACTATCCAAGTTTAAGTACCACTTGCTTCTACAAGCAGATGGGCATGGGCTCCTTTACAACACACGGAGGACCAAAGATCTGGTCGATGGTTTTCTCGAGCTTCGTGGTCGCTATATCCTACTTGCATTGCGGAATACGACTGTTCGACCCAGGCGCAGGCATCCCGCACAGGTACCTCCGCGCCTGGCCCGGATCGAAAATTAAAAAAGCACTTTATTTCTTGGAACGGAAGGCGCTGCGAAAGGGACTTCGAGCTAAGCTGTGGCATGTACCTTATCTCGCCCTCTACGCCATCTTCACATGTCTCCGAGCCTTCTACGACATCTCAGGATCAATGCTGCTCGAGATCATCTGGCTCACTTTCGCCATCGCATGGGGCACCATCAAAGTCTGGAGTACCCGCTCAGTCGCGCAATTCAACTTCGACGGCTCCGAATTCACCCTGAACCAGGACGTCTCGCAAGAAAACTCATGGTCATTCGGACAGACCTTGCCACTCGTCCTCATCTTACTGCCCCTGCTCTCAATGGCACAAACCTATCTAGACAACGACGCAAAATCCCAGGAAGCTCTTGCATCTGACCAACTCCCCACACAAGCATTCAACAAGAAACACGACTCTGCCCATACGCCCAGCTCCTCTGCACTACGTATTACAACCACAGAAGATGACCTCTCCGATCCCCGCCGCTCAACGTCGTGCAGCATCACACGATGCAACCATCACCCGTCCATCTGCTACCCCGGAACCCCGAGCACCGAAAACACCGACCCCATCCTCCCACTGTCAGAACCTCCAACCCAAACACACTCCCTACTTCCCCGCTTTCCGTACTCCAACCCCGCCTCACACCCCTGGTATTGCGACCTCGTCTTCCTCCTGCTCTGCCAGACACTCATGCTGACCGCCTTTTCGCTATGGGTGCTCACCGAGCTTGCGAGCATCATGGGAATTAGCGCGATACTGCGTAACCGGCTGTTTTTGATTTGGGTATTTGGTGTGGTGCCGCTTACTTCTCTTATCCATTTAGGGTTTTGGTATGTAGCAGCGCTGGTGTTGGGACGCTGGCGTCATGTTGAGCAATGGTTAAAGAGAGGGGCAGGGAAGGCTGGACAGGTGGCGTATTGGACGGCTAGGATGGGTCTTGTGGCGACTTGCTTGATGGCAACGTTTTGGGGGAGCTTGGAGGCTGCGAGTCCGTATCCGCTCGATGAGAGTGTTTGATTGGGGTTGTCTGCGAAGAGCAAGGTGGTGCTGGAGATATAGATCTAAGTCTGTATTTGTATCTTGAGCTGAATATTAAGTATGAAGTTTAAGCCCGGTAATCCGCTCTGAACAAGACAGCTCAAGTGTTTCCGTGGTTGAGTAACTTCTTAATGCATTATTTTTGCGTCTCTCATACTTCTTACATATCTACACGGTACACGTCCAGATGCACGCTCAAAGCCCAATAAACCGCCAACACCGCGCCCTTTAATCTTCATGCCCATTTGCCCCCGTATCGACGCCGGCTGTTGTACAGTATATGGAGAGTGGTGAGTGTGAAGTACGCTAAGATCGACCAAAGATGCTGGTAGAAAGAATTTAAGTTCGTCGCTCATGATAAGTCGGGTTCGAAGAAGACTTTTCGCGTCATCTGGCATCGTATTAGTCTCGTCTTAATATTGAATTGAACGGATGGTTTAGACGTACCGCCCATCCGCCTGCCAAAGTCGCGCATATCCCGGAGCTGATGGCCACCTGCCGTGTGCCTCTTGTGCTCTTGAACAGCGCTCCGCTCAATGCGCCCGCCATTACGCTGTTCGTCATGTCGTGCTTGCCTCGGTAGTACCCAATCGTGCTGTTCATGCCATTGTATACCATCGCAATCACACCCGCGCTGTTTCCCAGGAAAGGCCCTCGCCGTGTCACCGCGTTCAGTACGCCGTTCAGCCGTAACCGTGGGGGCATGCTCGGTGGGTTCTTCTGCAGTCCTTCCGCCAGGCCCCATGCGCCGCCAATTGACAGTGCTG
Source organism: Ophiobolus disseminans (assembly GCA_010093685.1). Classification (NCBI taxonomy): domain Eukaryota; kingdom Fungi; phylum Ascomycota; class Dothideomycetes; order Pleosporales; family Phaeosphaeriaceae; genus Ophiobolus; species Ophiobolus disseminans. Next base: position 931,091 of record MU006230.1, read on the forward strand.
TGAGGTACGATACACCGGTGCCATAGCAAAGATCGTCGGACCACCCACGCGAGGGTAGAGCTGAATGTGCGTCCGCTGGGACCGAGTCTTCGAGTGAGAGGTAATCGAGCGTGTCCTGGTTTAAGCCGGCGAGCGGATGCAATTGAGAGGGGTCTAGTATGAATTCTGCGGGGTTTTGGATAGCAGTGTTGGGGTCGAATGGGGTTGCTGTGAAGTTGTCATTGTTAGGCACGAATTCGGATGGCTGCGGCGATTGTGACGGTTGTGGTTGCGCAGTGGACTTGCGCCCTGTTAATGTATCCCATCTGAAGGTTCGTCAACACACGTGTTCCTAAATGATGAGGAAATGAGTCTAGACATACATCGTCATCTTGAAGAAGTGGGCTGTTGATGTAAAGAAGAGCTGAGTTCATGCGCGTCGTGTTGCAAAGCCTGGTATCTCAAGTGTCCCTCGACGCCTCGGATGCTAAAGAGCCGTAAAGAAGTAAGGAAAAGAATAGAGCTCGCAACGTGGGGATGCGCAGGCGGTAGCGACGACAGGGCGGCGATGGTGATGTCCGCCGCGGCAAAGAATTTCGAGGAAGGAGCGAGCGTCACCGAGCACGGACCTACAACAACCCTCGTCTGTCCATTCCGAGCTCGGAAAGAATTCTGCACCAAAAATACTCCTCTTCGGAAACACCATACACAAGTCACCATACATCCCAAACAAAATCATACGCAATGGCGCTTCCAGACTACAAACAAGACTTCATCAAGGACTGCATTTCAGTCGATGCCCTCAAGTTCGGTACATTCACACTGAAATCTAAGCGCGTATCACCCTACTTCTTCAACGCCGGCCTATTCAGCACAGGCGGAACCGCAAGTTCCCTATGCAACTCGTATGCAAACACGCTCAAGGCACACGCCGAATCAGAATCATCGTTCCAGTGGGATGTTCTCTTCGGTCCAGCCTACAAGGGCATTCCACTGGCTGCAGGCATAGCCATCAAGCTGGCAGACTTGGACAAGGCCGCATACAGCAAAAAAGGCTATAGTTTCAACCGCAAAGAAGCCAAGGACCACGGTGAAGGCGGCAACATCGTCGGCGAGTCACTAAAGGGCAAGAAGGTCGTTATTGTGGACGACGTGATCACTGCTGGCACTGCGATTCGCGAGGCCATCGAGATCATCAAGAGAGAGGGTGGCGAGCTGGTCGGCATCATTGTCGCTTTCGATCGCCAGGAGAAGACGCCCACTCCCAACGACGACGACGGCAGGCCTGGACCGAGCGCGATCGGTCAGGTGAGGAAACAGTACGGTATTCCGGTGCTCACGATCTTGACGCTGGATGATGTGGTGGAGTATCTCCGAAGTTTGGGCAGTGAGGAGGACCTCAAGAAGCTGGATGAGTACCGCGCGAAGTACAAGGCGAGTGATTGAGAAACCTACTGCGACTACATCCAGGATGGTAATTCATCAGGATTTGATCCCTTTACGCAAGGAGGAGGTATGTACGAATTCGTGTGGATTTCAGGTATTCGTTCCATTACAGCTCCGACACGCTGGGTTCACTAGTAATTAATGGCCGATGGTCTTCTAAGTTAGCAATCCAACCCCCTTCGAGTAACCTCTACTGCTTGATTTACCACTGGACCATGCATATTTCTGATAGGTGCCTGTGGCTAGCCAGCCCGTATTATCGCAGATCGTGAAAGTTGCTAGGGCCGCTGATAGCCGAAAACGAACTATGTGTGCGCATCCCTAGCGTGACTTGGTAACCGCAACAACATCCCGAACCTGCGCTTGTGAGCACACTTTCATCTATTCTTCATACATACACGTGCCCTTGCTGTGGCCGGTGCTTTCCCAGGTGATACTCTGTAGTTCCTCCTATCTTCGGTAATGGGCCTTCCTCGGCACAGGGATGCTTGGCGCAACAGCTTCGAGATGCGAGGTGTCCTGAGTGAAACGCCCGCTTCACACTGTTTGATACGAACGTCACATCAAGTCACATGAACGACTATTCCCCTTCCGGTAGTTTCAAGCTGTCACTTGTTTACTCTCACCTTACTACATCTTCCTCCGAATTCTAAAGGTGTTGCCGACAGAATTCGAATTCCTAACCTTGGACCTGTCAACTCAAACCATTGAGATGTCTACTTGTGTGCCCCACTATTCCTACTAAACCTCAAAATGCTCAGCACCCGCAAATTCAGCAGCAAGCGACCATACCAACGTCTGTTGCGCCAGCTTAGGCGGAGATCGATATGGCTACTCTCTGCCTTTCTCACATGTAGCATATACTACCTATGGTCGACTCAGCCGTTAGACCCTCTCGCGGTTTCGTTCCGATATCACGAGATCTACATGAACCAACGCGCGAGTCAAACGGTCCTCCACTCGAAACAATCCTACGATTGGAGGAACGCTCCGTTCGTGAACAAGGTCGAGTCCTACATATCAATCCCGACCGGCGTACCCCGCGAACTCCCGCAAGTCCAATTCAAGTTCAAGTCCGAAACGGCTGCTCAACGGTACGAGAGGGAATCACGTAAACTCGCCGTGCGAAATGAATTTCAGCGCACCTGGGAGAGTTACCGAAACTTTTCTTGGGCGCCGGATGAGCTTAGACCTACGTCAGGACACGGAGTGAATACATTTGGTGGCTGGGGCGCAACATTGGTGGATTCTCTCGATACATTGTGGATAATGGGCTTCAAGGAGTACTTCCACGAGGCCGTTCAGGCCGTAGCAGCCATTGACTTCGGCCAGTCCGACATGCAAACCGTCAGCGTCTTCGAAACAACAATCAGATACCTTGGGGGATTACTGAGTGCGTACGATTTGAGTCACGAACCAGTGCTATTGTATAAAGCCATACAGGTGGGTGAGATGCTTTACAGGGCTTTTGACACAACAAACAATACGCCGCTCAGTGCCCTGCATATCGAGATTGCAAAGAAGACCGATCGCGAAGAATTTTCTGCAGAAAGGAACATCTGTTTTGCGTGCTTTGGCTCGCTCAGTATGGAGTTCACGCGCCTCGCACAGCTTACCTCTGACTCCAAATACTACGACGCTGTCGCCAAACTCAGCCTCATGATGGAACGGTCGCAGAACAGTACCAAGATTCCGGGACTCTGGCCGACGCACGTTAACTCAGCGATGGAAATATTCAACGAGTCAGGCTCTTTTTCGATTGGTGCGCTCGCAGACTCTACCTACGAATATCTCCCCAAAATGCATGCTCTACTTGGCGGCCTAGACCCGGTGTACGAGAAGCTACACAAAGACGCCGCCGCCATGATTGACAGGCACATGCTCTTTCGCCCTATGATACCCGACGAGGCCCTAGGCGAGGACCTTTTGTATTGTGGCGATGTCAGCTCCTATGACGGAGAGCTGGTTCAGCTTGTCCCTGATATGCAACACCTTACTTGCTTCATCGGAGGCATGTTTGGGCTGGCTGGACGATTTTTCGAAGACGACCATCAAGTGGATCTCGGCGCGAAACTCACCAAAGGCTGTATTTTTGCGTACGAGGCCATGCCTTCTGGTATCATGCCAGAAAGCTTTACGGTGATGCCATGCCAATCGCGAACAGCTTGCTCTTGGAACGAAACAGCCTGGGAGGACTTGAAGACTGGGTTGTGCGGTATAAATGGAGAGCTCGGTTCTCCGGATTTTGGAAAGATTGAGCCGAATGAAGAGTGTCACATGGTTCCTGGCTTCTCCTACATACGCGACAAGCGATACTTATTACGACCAGAAGCCATCGAGTCTGTATTCATCATGTACCGCATCACTGGCGATAGAGTATACCTCGACTACGCGTGGAACATGTTTACGAGTATCGTGACGGCGACTCGGACAAAGCATGCCAATGGACAACTCCGCGACGTTACTCTTGCTACACCTACCAGGCCTGGCGTCAAAGGCGGCCCCACCAGGGAAGACAACATCGAAGATAAGATGGAGAGTTTCTGGACAGCTGAAACACTCAAGTACTTTTATCTTATCTTCAGTCGACCGGACATGATCAGCCTGGACGACTGGGTGTTCAACACCGAAGCGCATCCATTCCGGAGACCGAAAGCGAGCAATGCGCAAGATCTCCAGTGATCATCGTTGATTGGAGGCATGGCTATGCATTTGTTCCATGCTTGTTTCTTTTTCAAGAGAGCTTGGAGGCAGGCTTATCTTCGTTGCATTGCGTTTCCTGGCGTTTCGAGGCATTCCCTCAGCAAGGCTCAGGTGTCTAGACTTGTAATGCAACATTCCTCCTTTCAGACTTAGAATTCAACAAGGCAGACATGTGCACGCATCCCGCGAGGGATTATTGCAGGCTTGGTTTCTCCGCATATGTGGGCGTCGCACGTCTGAGGATATATTGTACCGTGATTCGTCAGCCTTGTGTGCTGTGTCAACTGAAGTCGGACTACCACAACTCTGCAGGAAAAACGTACCGAATCACGATTCCTTTTCCCACGCTTCAAGCGTCGAGTTTCTTTTGTTCAAACACGACAGCTACCCAGCCTGATGTGTTGTATTAACCTAAGTCAGACGACCTGAACTCTGCAGGACGATGGAGTAAATCACGATTGCACACCCTACGCCTCAAGTGGCCCTGCAACTTTCATCCAGACACGACTATTGTCCAGTTTCTTGTGTTTGCCTGATTCAACACGTCCAAAAAGACAGCCTTCCCAATTTGCACCCCGTAGTTCTTTCTACATTGCAAATTCCTTCCTCAAATGGCAAGCGAACCAAGAATCATTAGCGGTAGAGCTCGTGTTTTCTCCTCAGCACCAGTTGCAGCCGCTGTATCCCACAAATGGAAACAATGCAAATGAATCTGCTCCAGCATACACAAGTCACGCTGGCGACGAGACCCCTCCGAGAGATGTCGATGACGTAGAAACGTCACCCACCGGCTCTAGACGGCAACGATATTGTCCCTTCTTGCGGACCTGCATCAAAGGCAGCGTCATTCTCTTCGGTGCGTTAGCAGTCCTTATAGCCGCCACATCAGGCGGCATATGGGCAGTCGAAGATAAGAAACACAGGAATGCAGCGTGAGTCACTCTATCTGTTGATATCAATCTCGACTAAAAGATTCAAATACAGAGCCAACATCCTCGCCGCATCCCTCTGCTCCTCTCTTGCAGCCACACAAACAATGACCATCACTTCCACGCTCCCCACCCCCGCCTGCGCAACACCCCTCCCAAACACAAATCCCTATGACCCGCTTCCCTATGGTCCATCCAATCCGTTGTCGCACAATACCTAGGCTCTATTGTCACGTCCCAGATTAACATAACCTCCTCCACCAAGTACAGCTGTCAAGACGACGTCGACAGCGCCAAGAGTGATATCAGTTCGTTCACGGCGTACACTTTGCAACAGTGTGTCGACACTTGCTCTCAGTATAACGTGGTATGGCCGGATAAAAAGGCTGTGGTGCCGTGGTTTTTAAGGGGGACTTGAAGAATATGAGGGAGAAGGGGCAGGATGTGAATTGTTGGTTGAAGGATAGTGTGGGGAGTGGGTCTGAGAGGAAGGGGTATACGTTGTTGAGATTGGTTAATTGATGGGCTTTGGAAAGTTGGACTGGGGTTGAGGTCCTACTTGCACTGGCATAAATGAACTTTCTGTCACCTGGGCATTATGCTAGACTGTACTAGACTGCTGGCACTTCTTAATGTCTACGATTTCTTTAATCTGCGGATAATTATGATAATACACAGCAAGACAGAAAGCTCAATTCATGCACGGTCCCACAGCTCATGCGTAGTTGGACATAGACTAATCTAAGCCGCATTTAAGTAAACATCTTAACTTCCCTATGTATCGAAAACGGCACCAGCAACAATCTGCTAACCACATTCGTCTTTGAAACGGCAAGAGTCTGATCCCAATCAAGCGTCGATCTCTCCGTAAATCTCAATCCCAGCGCCTCCATACTCTCAGCGACACGAGAAGGCATTCCGTCCACACGCGCAGCATAATCCAGCGCAAGCCTACGCGCATCCACAAATGGAAGTGCCGTGTTGTTCTGGCCGGAAAATTGCCCGACAGATCTATCCAGGGTATCGAATGTCATGAGGTTCAGCCTGCTGGTGCTCACCGACGAGCTGTCTGCTTTGTTGACGAGGTCGTGCTCTGCGGAGAAGCACAAGACTTGCACTTTAAGCTTTATTTTGACAGCTTCGGAAGATTGGGACTTGCTGATGGCCTGGCTAATAAGTACTGCTACATTTCCCACGCTGACACCAAGGCCCAAGCTCAAGTGCTCAGAGGACGAACTTGACGTGCTTGTTGTACATCACAGATACGTGCCGCAACAGCTATCAGCTTTTCGATATACGAAAGTGCTTGCTTGTAGTTCTGCTCGCCCAAATGGTGTTCGATTTGCGATAAAGGGGTTAGCTAGTGGTTTGGAGGCCTGGGTAGTGCTGAATGACGTCCCGGGTTGGACGGGATGAGCGGTGACTGGGGAGTAGGAGGGAGCCTTGTGCGGCAGCGACGCGAGCAATATTGACGTAGGTGGGGTCATCGTTCGCCATGTGGATTCGACGAGTGTATAGACATTAATGTTGAAGGACATGAGATTTGGGGATCAGGTGATCCCCAGCCACCCACTAGTTATATAGTCATCTCATCTGGCTTCAGTCAGCCTACAATCAATCACTTCACTCTGCTCAAACTACCCGTTCAATAATTAAGACTTGGATCTCAGTCTGGAAACACTGTGTGCTCGTTCCTGCCCTGAGAATCATCTCGGAAGATCGAGGCAGCTAGTTGCAGGTGAGCTACACTCTCCACCTCGTCAACGCCGGATACAATCATGCATGCAAAAGAATGTACGTTGCAGCAAGCTGAAAGTTAAAACGGGTCAGCATAGCTAAGTGCCTCCGGCATGAGGTATGCTTTCGCGATAATGCCTCCATTGACGATAGCGAGCTATTCTAATCTAGCGGCCGAGGAAGTACCGGTACCAGCCAATCAACAGCGCACAGTGTCGAAGTTCTGCCGCGCTCGTCCGCTTTCAGCCTCACGATGCAGTACGCAGCACAAATTCAGCTTACCACAACGTGCAACAGGCCTGTCAAGCAACAAGCCACGGAAGCCACAAGGCTTATACACTATCAATCGTGGCAATCCCCCTCACTTCGACCGTTGTCTACGCTCACCCAGCGCATCTTGGGCGTCGGATCGGCTCGATGGCTACGTACATATACAGTTAGCCGGCATATTTCCTGTTTTGGACACTACCTGTGGAGCTGATGGATGGATTTGGTGCGTTTCTGAACAAGAGGTAGACACGTGCATGCCGTTCGTCTTAAATTCTGTCCCAAGGTGTGCAGCGAACCATGCCGGCCCTGGGGCGCCACAGCCATTCCAAAGTCTGCTATATCCTTCAGTGACCTACACCAAAATAGGAGCCCAGGCTATAGCGTTTCGTTTAGCGCTGGTGATCATCCGCGTGCACTTAGGCATCCAGTATGCTCAGCCCGCCAGAAACGATCACCAGCGAAGGCGGGCGACGATAGCCCCAAGTACAGGCCTAAACCTTCCAGTATCGACGCCTCATATCACACTAAAACTTATCATAGGGTTCTTTGCAGTAGGGTTTGATTTCGTATAAATACACAGCAAAAGTACGCGGTTGTCTGTATTAACAGTCTCTGAGTCTATTCGGCTACCGAGAATGGCGGTCCAGTTAGTGCCTTATAACAATTCTATGCGGCTTAGTAAGTCAACTGCTCTTTCAACTGTGTTCTACCATACTCACACATTCTTAGGGCAAGGGTAGGAGTGCTGCACTCGAACAGAGCAAGCCTTAGATTATTGATTGCTTTCAGCTTCAATTCTTTCACCCAAGCCGTTACCATTGATAATGCCGCCATCGGCATAACAGATTCAGAAGACTCACAACCACTACAGCCCCGAAAAGGAACCTTTGCCCCTATTGCTGGGGATGACACGACAGATGCAATCGTGTTGGCTGCGGATAAAAAGAGTCTCGGGGATATAATTGGCGGCGGTGCGGATATCACCAAATATCCTAGCCAAATCGCCACGTACAGCTCCAAGTACGTCTCAAAGCTCAGCGACGTCAGCAATGATCTCAATGTGTCGGGCTCTCTCTCTATCAGATATGGTGAGATCAGCGGTGGTTCTGGATCCTTCGTCAACACCGAGACCTTCAATCAGACCGACATCAATTTTCTGATTACCGTCAAGGTCATCAATCAGACAATCAACGTCAAAGACCAACTTCAGTTCTGGCCGCTCCAAGGCAAGGCTGCCTCAGCGTACAGCCCAGTGGATTTTACCAATGTGTACGGGATTCGTTCATCTCCGGCTTTCAAGAGGGCGGAATCTTCTCCGTCGTCGTCAGCATCAAGGCACTCGACTCATCCAACTTGACCAACATCAAAGCAAGTGCCCATATTGCGCTCCAGGTCGGTGTTGGGTCGGTCGAAGCCACCGGAGACTTCTCGAAGGAGAAGTCGGAATTGAACCAGGATTCAGAGGTTAACATCACTGTCAACTGGTCTGGTGGCGGTCAGCTGAAGGAAAACGAGAAACCATGGACTATCGAGACCCTGCAGGAAGTCGCTGCAAAGTTTCCCGACTTGGTATCCCGATGTCCTCAACGTACTCATGCGGTCTTGACGAAATACACTGCCCTTCGCGGCTACCTTCAGTGGCGTGAGAACAACAGCCTTGAGCCGCTCGACTACGAGGTTGCCAATCTGTCCACGTCTGAACTTCTCGACGTGTATATGGGGTACAAGACCATCTGGAAGCAGATCCATGATCTGCTAGATGAGCTTGATGGAGAAGACGCGCAGCCTCTGATCAAGTCACCGAACCCCACGACGGTAGTAAGCATGCCACAAGTAAACGACCAGGGAAGTTGGGTTGATGGAGCTGCACTACATTCCTTTGAGCCATCGTTTGTGGTTCTCGATCTAGCGCTGCGAACGGCGCGCAGTCTCATGGTGCTCATCGCAGACGAGAACAACAGGATCACAAAAGACCCAAGTCTCGCTGTCCACCCAACTCGCCCCGTTGCATATCTGCGTCCCCAGGTCTTCAAGCAGCTTCTCCCAGTCTACGCTTCAACGGGCCCACTGTCCGTCGTCCTCTGCAACTACGATGTCCACTTTGAATCATTCCGAGATTGGTCGTCATCCAACCCATGGCCAACCTTCACTGTCACCCCCACCATGCTCTGCACCTACAACATGATGAACCTCCGCCGGAGTGGGCTGCGCCAGGTCACCCGCTTGTCCGCTGAGTTCCCGACGTAACGACTCGGTCAAATTGACGTGCGCGACCATGTCAAGAGATGGCTCCATCGGCACAAAGAGGAACGCAGCTATCGGCTCGTGGCTGGGGGTCCCAGTCAACGACGAAGGCATCCAAGCAGGTACCTGGACTTTGCCCCCACGAACGCCGGATAATCTTGCTCCTCAAGATCACTTCACATAGCCCAAGCGTGTCCAATTTTGAATACGCATACGACGCGAAACCTCCATCCGTCGTCGTGTTCCTCACCGGCTTCGACATGGACAGCGCAGGGCCCCAAATGATCGTCGTCGACGCCACCAAAATCGACCAAAGGGGCTTCGAAATCCTCGTCACGTCCGTCCAGTCCCTGCGCACATGCGACGTGTCGTGGTTCGTGTCAGCCTGGCACCTTAGTTCACATGGTTCACTGTGGACTGCATCTCCACGTGACTCTTAGTCACTGGCTTACTCATCATGTTGTGTATATAATCGCTCTATGTAGCTCTCTCAATACAACAACCTTCTTCTCACATTTGCCCTGTCTCCTACATTCGAAAGTTCGCCTGTCCCGCCGACGCGCCCAACGTATTCGCCGCCAGCTCGCCGACGCCGTGGACGTCCATGTCGTACGACGAGGCGACGGGCTTGCCTGGATTGATCTGGGGCTTTTCAGCTCATGTGCGCTTCGCGCCGCGGAAATTTACGAAGCCGCTTACGGTGTTTACTGGGATTCGGGGCTTTGTCAATTTAACGCTTGACCAGGATACACGCGTGCAGGTGCAGGTTACGGAGAAGACTAGTAAGGGGTTCAACTGGAAGATTGATGGCGTTGATGATGTCCTTGCTGGTGGGGCTTTGAGCTATATTGCGTGGTTGGAGTGAGATGCGAGAAATGTATACTGAATCGTAGCCACATTTTGGGAGTCTCGGTATTATCACTGACATTCGAGGTAACGAACAAGTGTTTTGTTAATGCCGCCACTACATCTCCCGAACATTTTGCTAACATGTTTGTTCCTCGACGTTGCACTCACACCAATATCGCAACCGTCCCATCAACACTACTCTCCTGACTCTCCGCTCCACTCTTCAGCCAACAATTCGCTCCATTGCCCGTCTGGCGCTTATCTGTGCCTAAATCAGTGACCGGCTTATGATTAATGCATGCACGGTTGGGACTTACACATGACCCGATACGAAATAACCACGCCTTTGCACCCCCGATTCCCATGCGCGGCGTTCCACTGACTACACGCGTCGACGCATTGCTCTGCCCAAATCGTCAGCACCACTCCATCCATGACACACACAACTTCGTTTCACTTCACATCACGCTACAGTACATACCCAACGTATACGCCGTGAACGACGTAAGATCCGCATCCCTGAGATTCTTATTTGCGAGACAATTGTACTGATACGCGGATCCCAGGTCAGGTGCGTCGGCGCCGAAAGAGAGTGTTGAGGAGGGACAGGTGGTGTTGATCATATGTACGGCGGCGAAGGGGAGGGCGGAGTACATTGCGAAGCTGGGTGTGGAGGCGGATGAGGCGGGCATGGACGTTGAGGCGTGGGCCATGGACGGGGAGGGGAGGGGACTGGGTTGTATGGCGGAGGGGGTGGGGTAGGAGCTGCTTGATGGGAGGAGGGCGGCGGCGTTGGAGTCGGAGGGGTTGGTGCAGGACGTGGATTTGTGGCTGTGGTGTGGTGTGTCAGTAAAGCTAGGGGCTTGATGGTGTGGTAGAGGATTTGCGTACGCTTTTTGCACTGCGAGTGTACCGCCCACGCTTCCACCAATAATCACACCAACGAGTACGAGTTCGAATAGAATAAATAAGATCCAAAACATGCGGCGCGACCCCGACGATTCAGCCCTCTCCTCAACAACATGCTGATTCTTCTGGCCGAGAGTATCTCCCGACGCGTCAGGGGCATGGTAACTATAATGCGCTCGATGCTGATAGTAAGGTTCCACGCCATGATGCGGATACTTCTCAGCAGCATGGTTATTATAGGCGACTTGCGGGGCGTCTGCCATGATGAAAATGAATGACTGCGCAGTAAAGACAGTGAGGAGCGTGACGCGCGAGACCAGATGCGCGCTTGATGTGGCCGTGGTAGGGTTCATGTATATGTAGGAGCCAGGCTAGATCCAAATTCGATCGCATCCCTGGCCCAACGGATATCCTGAAAGCTGCATAATAGGGATCGTGTCCGGCGTAGCTCTGTTGGAAGGTAGCCTGCCATTTGTCAGTCATGGTAGCATAATTGCGGTGGCTTGAGTCGCTTGAAGTTGTACTGGTGCACTAGTCTTCTATCTCTTTAGCTTCGCAAGGCTGCAAGGTTGAAGCGGTGTTACAATTACTCCATGGATGTAGTGGAATCCTACGTAATCTCGCGTATTGTGGATGGAAGCCGGGTGCGGCCAGCCGAACTGGGTTTTGCCGTTTATGCGTTAGATTATGAGTTACGCCCGGGTTAGTGGATTTGATTGTTTGGTGCAGCTTCACTGTTATGTTAATTGGTAAACTTCGTTCGTCTCTGCTCCAAATATTCTTCCTCTCTTTCTCGATCACTTACATATGGCGTGGAGTTTCATATGATCTGATTTGTTGTTCTACGTTGATGTTCGCATCTAAACACACATCATCATACCATCTATAGTCGCACCATCTAATTCGTCAGCTGCTCAACATACGGCCACATATCCCAGAACGCAGCCTGGAAGTTCCTCTCTATTGCACTCATATTAGCAATCCACACCATCAATTCCATAACCCAAACAAGAACTTACTATCTTCCTTCGTCAAAAACCTCACATAAACCATCGAGCTCTCTCCATCCCGATACGCGATATTCAACGGCCCGACCGTAAACACCTGCCCGCCGTAGACGGTCTCGGGCTCGATTTCTGTCAGGCGTGTGAGATGCGAACCTATCAGTTGTCAGTGTCGCGTTCTTCGTTATCGTAGTCGAGGTTGCTTACACGAGAAATGCTTCTCCACAATATCAGCATACGGCTTATCCACTTCGCCAAACACGACGTCAAACGACACGAACGTCCGCTTCCCAGCAACAATGGGTATCAAAGCCACCTTGGACAGTCGGAACTCGCGCACGTCGCGCGGGACCTGCTCGCGACAGTTTCCGTGCGCATCGCGCTTTAGCGGGCAGTAGATGTCGACTACGAACTTCTTGATGCCATCATTCCCGTCTGCTGTTGGGCTGGGAATGTTGTTCGCCTTGGTGTGTCCGAGACGCGGGGAGGGGAGTTCACTGCGGGGACTGGGTACTAGGGTTGTTGTCGATGATGCAGTTGGACTCGCCTGGCCTGGGCGCGTCGATGGTCGAGCGTGTCGTGGAGGTGAGTACGGTGGAAGTGGTGTTTGTCTCGGAGTGCTCACAGCAGGTAGCTCATAGCGTGCAGGTACTGCACTGGCAGGAAGTTCGACTGGGTTTTGTTCGGCGAGGGAGGTGAAGTATGCGTGCTTAGTGTGCCGATCAAGCCGTGGTGGTGGGTGATCGACGGTGTACGTATACCTTGTTGCTGTAGGAGACTGTGGAGCACGTCTGCCATCTGTCAGCTCCCAAACTTCAGTCGCAACGCCTTCTTACCTCTGAGTATTTTCGACCACCTGTGGCTGCGCGGGTTGTTTTGGAGTCGGCATCGGAGCGCTCGCTCGATAGTCAATGGGGATCGGGCTTTCCGTCGAAGACGCATGGCCATACGTAGATGCACCTGATACATCTGGTGAAAGTGGGCTCTGTCTATACTCGGCCGGCTTGACCGATGTTGGAGGCCGCCCGAATGGAATGGGTCCGGTAGGGTTGTACTGATATTTGACTGGATTGACTGACTGGCCCGACATGTCTCGACGATAATCGACTGGGTTGACTGACTGTTCCGATAGATCTCGACTAAAGTGTGGACTCTCTAGGTCATACTCAACTGGGTTGAGGGAGTAGGCTGGCGAGCAAGTCGACGGCCCACGCGTTAATCCTCCATTATTGTTCGGTTTAGTATGCCGGAGTAGAGATGCACCACCATCCTTCGACGGTGGAGCATCATGTCGCGATTTCAGGAGTCTCTTGAACATCGTCAATGGTGTGTGGAAAAGAAATGTGGGAGCTTTCTGAACTGAACGCGCGGGGCGCTGCGGGTTTGGAAGGACTGCTCAGGCTGTGAGTGGGAGGTGGAGGATAGCGCAGCCTCCAGACGCCTCTTTTGATGCGGGCGGTGCGAGGTTGCCTTTCCGCCTTTTTGTCCTGCACATGTGCATAGCCGCGCAGACACCAAAGGCGATCATTCTGTTATTCTGGAAGCGGTTGTAGTGTTAGCACGGTTGGTAGCCTTGTTTGCAGATTGCAGTCATGGAAGGTGGAAAGAGAGTGGTTCAACTGTCTTGAAGCATCGGGTACTTGACCCGCGCGAGAACGACGCCACCAGTAGCATGGACGACTTGCCTTGCAGATCAGATACAGACAGGAAGCGAAGTTGTGTGTGAACATCTTGATTGACATATCCACGAAGCCATCTAAATCCAAGGCCCACTTGCAAACTCTCCACACAATCAACCACTCCAACTCATCACCACCACTTCATCCCGAGCTTCCACTTCACCAACACGCCGGAGCGACATGACACCCAACACATACGATTGGAGCACCTTCCGTTAATGCACAAGGCAACGCGAGCCAGCTCCATTTCAACCCATCGCCGTTCCCGGGACCTATACTGCAGCAGTGTCGAGATACCGCCATGTGAACCGAAGCCGTCTCAGAACTCAAATCGCTGGAGTGACATCATACCCGACACATGATCGGGGTAACCTTCCATTGAGGCACAAGGTCATGCTGCTCGGGTCTGAGGGACTGTTGGTTGGACGGGTGGGTTGCAGATAGGGTTGATGGAATAGGTGTGGTGACTGAGCTAAAGTGAGTGAGTGTAGGAGTTAGTGCCTTCCAGTATACCTAACGCGGACAAGTGCTGAAGTGTCGAACAGGTGGCGTCGTGGGAGAATTTCGTGATAGGGCTTCCTGATGATAAGCAAGCCGATCATCTTGGGGCTGTCGTGCTGAGTTGAGTGATTTGTTGTGGTAGGAGAGTATGAATCCTTGATGTCGTGTGCTGCCGAGCGTTGTTGTTCTTTGGGGAGAGGGTTGAGCTGGAGCGGGCTTCTGCTGGGAGGTAGCTCGTGTGGTTCTGGCTGCTGATACCTTGCTGGTGGCGACTGGTGCTGGCTTCTGGGAAGCAGCGCGAACTTGCTTCTTGGGGATAGCCAGCGAGTCCATCTTAGTCATACTGAACTGCTCCTTGCCGCGCGTAGTCGTCTGCTTGGAGGTGGCTTTGGCAGGCGCGGGCTTGGTCGCGACTGGCTTACCAGAGTCAGTGAGAGAAGAAAGCAGACATGATATGAGTGAACTTACGCTGCTGAACCGGTCTTAATGAATGAGTATGAAGGCGTGAGGTGCACTTTTTCGACGGAAAGGTTGGCGCTCAGTCGGTATCAGTTGGCGTAGACAGACAAGTCGGGCGAGCCCATGGTGAGTGACGCGTGAGGCGAGAATGCTGAAGTCGCGAGCCCACTGTCCTCAATTAGCAAAACACACACGAGTCGACGAGGAAATTACTCGTTGCGTGCCGGCAAGAGTCGCAAATCTGCACAACGTAAGCATCAAACACCCTCGCAGTACAAAAGCAGTGAGTAGATACCTCAGTGAGAGCGAGAGTCGGTTCGTTGAAGTGCCATGCTGGGCCGAAGCAGCAGGCACAATGTGGGTTTCATTGTCGCAATGTGGAGGAGTGAGGTGTTGAGGTAATGGAGTGGGAAGCTGAGGCGGAGGGGTCGTACCACTTATATACGCCTCCTCTACGCAGCTCTCGCGCACAGCCGCATCACATGCGCAGGTAAAAGCAGGTCCAGCACGAGCCGCCGAACAGGCGTTTGCAGCGCTCAGACAGAGTCGTATAGTAAATAGGTGAGTTCGGGTCTGGAGAGCGCTTGCCGGCGAGAGCCGATGGAAGGGCGTGGAAGTCTGGAGCCTGGCGCTAGTGTGTGCGCGTGTGAGCACGTTACGGTGGTGTAACGTTGAGGTGAGAGTGAAGGATGAGAAACGGGGGGGAAGACGGAATGTTGGGGGGGTAGAAAGCGACAAAAGTGTACCGATGGTTTTGATGGGGATGTGAGATATTATAGCTGTAATGATGCGAAAATTTGTTATGACATCTCTTCTTCGTTTATGTTGAGTGTACCCCCAAGGCCTAGTTGGGAGAGTGTGATGTACAACCATGTGCCAAAACATCATGCAACGTCCATGATTTTCTCCATAGCCAGTCCAATACGCGTGTCCCACATTGTTCTGAGCTGCTCTGTGCTTCCAGTATCCCCAGGCACCGAGTCATGCCACCCACTCGCCATGAACCCCTCCTTCAACGAGACTCTCACATGGTCCACGAACCCAGAAAGCCTGTACTCCTCTACGAGCCACGTTGTCTTCGGGTTGACGATGAGCCGGAGCCGCGCCTTCTGCATACCCAGTGCTAGAGTGTTTTGCGCAAGGATGGCGAGCAGATTATCGCGAAGCATGTTTGCGATGCCACGACCACGATGGTTAGGTGTTACGTAGAGGTCGTAGACATGCCATCTGGCCTCGACGTCTGGACTTATGGGCTCTGGTGGAATCGCGGCCGAAAAGGCAGTGTGGTATGACTTGTGGTCCACTGGCCCCATGGCGGCGGCGATGCCTACCCATTTTCCCATCAGAAGTGTTTCCTTGGAATGGGGCTCAGGGCCGCTATTTTCAACACAGATAAGAAGGGTGCTTACGCTCGCGAGCCGATCGTGCCAAATGGAGAGCGGGAGGAGACTTTCGATGTCATATCGCTGGACGAAGCTCCCCGGGTCATTCTTGAGCGCTGCAAGCTTAGTGTCGCGGAATTTGGCAACAAGCTCGGCGATGTGTGGGGACGCTGGGGGAAATCGAATGATGGTATAGCGAACGTCGGAGGGTGCCATTGGTGCCATAGCGCGTTGCTTATGGACAGGAGTCATCCAGCTCTGATCTCGTCTTTCGTTAGATGAGCGTTAGGGTAATTGTAGGTGTCAGCGATGGAAGCTATCTTTGACTTGATCGATAGATAGGAATATTGGGGAAAGCAGTAATGTGTAAAGATGAGATTCAATGCTGTATAAATACTGTGGAAAGTCGGCAGTCAGTAGATATATTATAAGCGACTTAAACGATTGACAACGCCGCAATCACACGTGAATCCTTCCTGTGTAGGGGAAGCCGGAAACTTGAAGAGCGATTCCTAATCCGTATTGCATAGTCCGCTCCATGTAGCACTGAGTTCAGTGCCGGGGTGTCGTGTGACGTGAGCACGATATATAACCGCTCTAAGCATTGACAACCAGTGGAGTTATGTCCCAATTTGTTAACAAAGAGTTATAAGGAGCTTTGGGTCAGAAAGAACAGGTTGGTCCTCACGATGGGGGTGAACATGAAACATAACGGAAAGTCTCGATGACCTCGGGAGGAGGTTGTCGAACGAAGAATTAGAAGTGTGTGTGTAGCGGTGAATGCGTCGTCAACATCAGGGAAGTGTATGGATGGTGCCATCTAGTTGGTTGCCTGAAGAGATAACATGCAAATATTACGAAGGATGCATGTGGTGAGAATAACGAGCTCGGAGTAGGTGCATGAACAAAGCGGAGGTCCGACGGCAGAACTCCGGCATCCGCGCCAAAAGTGCAGGGCAGCTTTGGAGCTTCAACTTTCCGACAAAGGCAGCGTCAACGCCCACCAGCTCAATCGCATAGACGAAACGCGCCCGACGCGCCAAATCCATACACCATGGCAGCGCAAGCCGAAAACGAGGACCCCCTCTACAACCTGCGCCTCTCTATCAAGCAAGGCAGCGTGCCCATACTCACCACCAGCGCCGACCCAACGCCCGCCGACACCGTCACAGACATCGCCCTCGCGACACACGTATCCTTCAATGTCGACGATGCCCACCGCACCTTCTCCCTCACGTCAACCACACGCTTCGCGCCAGACAGCAAGCCCACAGACCTCCGCAGCTGCTACTTCGCATGGCTGAACAAAGACGCCTCCATCATCGACTACTCGGCCGCCGTCGTAGCAGTCAATGAAGACCTGCCCGCTGGCGCCGGCGGGAGCGTCCAGAACCTGAACTTTGCGCAGAAGATCGAGCTCATTGCCTGGCTCAGCGGCGACACAGAGAGCAGTGATAGCATCGCTGCACTCGACAGCGGTGCAGCCAGCGCCGCGGCCGGTGATGCCGCCGCAATCGCGGGAGGCAAGGGTGTCCCCATCGACAGGGACATGAAGCGCACGGGTGGTGGCAAAATGGTGGATGTGCGCCTGCTCCAGATCTACGACGGCGAGCGGCGCATGGGCGACCACAACACCGCCCTGCGCGGCACAAAGAATGTCGTACGTGCTGAACCCACCCAAATACCCCACCCCACGTAACTACAGTACTAACAACCAACCCCAGGACTTCTCTGCCGCCAAAGCCGCCGCAGACAAACTCCTCCGCTCCCGCCCCAACGACCCCAAAGCCGCCAACCAACCCCCCCAGTCCGCCGCCCTCGTCTCCAACCTCCAGAAACCCGCCCGCAAGCGCCTCGAACCAATCATCCTGCTCTCCCCCTCGGCCTCCTCCCTCCTGCGCATGGCCAACGTAAAACACTTCCTCGACGACGGCGTCTTCACCCCCGCCGACGCCGCCTCCGCGTCCACAAACATGGTCCGCGTCCAGCGCGTCATGCCCTCCATCTCCCCCAGCCCCATCACCTTCATCCTCGTCGATAGCACGAGTAGCTTCAAGCCCACGTACTGGAGCCGCGTCGTCGCCATCTTCACCACGGGCCAGACGTGGCAGTTCAAGAGCTACAAGTACAGTAATCCCGCGGAACTGTTTAGTCACTACCCCGGTATATATGTCGGCTGGAGCAGCGAGGAGCCGCCGGAGCAGGTTACGAATCTTGGCCGTGGGGTCTTGCCGGTTAAGGTGGATAAGTGGGCGGGTACGGCCGAGGGACGGTGGAGGGATAGAGAGGTTGTGGAGCGCATTTGGGGGCGCATTGAGGAGGGGATGCGGAGGGGGCTTTGGACCAAGGATGGGCCGGGGTTGGCGGGGCAGCAGCCGGGGCGGTAGGGTCGATGTGATGCTGTGCTGAGGTAGAATTGAGATAGGCGTATGGCGTTGGCTTGGGCTGCATGGCGCGGTATACCTCGATTGGCGTTTCTATGTTATGTCAAATTTAGCAAACCACAAGTTCACATACTCGATGGTATCGAAACAGTCATGTATTCATATGCTCATCAATATGAGAAACCAGACCCAAAAACCAACACTTTTCCTCTCAATCCAATATATCCATTCCACACGCTACCCACCCCCTCTCTACCACTCCAACGGCTCCGTCAACACCTCCCCACGATTCGTCTTCGGCACCGCCTTCGCCTCAATCTTAACCGGGCCCCGACCATGCCTCTTAAGATAGCCACTACCATCCAACCACGGCCACACCGCCGTGCGCTTCTTCTCGTGCTCGACAATCTTATCGTCATTCGCCATGGTCAAGCCGATATCATCCAGCCCATTGACCAAGCAATGTTTCCTGAACTCCTCGACGTCGAAAGAGCAGACTTCCTTGCCGTCTGCGGCGCGGATGACTTGCGCGGGGAGGTCGACTTCAAGCTCTTCACCTGACTTGGCGATTTGTGATAGCTTGTCAAGGGCGGCGGAGTCTGTTATGCGGAGGGGCAGCATGCCGTTTTTGAACGTATTATTGAAAAAAATGTCGCCAAACGAGGGCGCGATGATGCACTTGATGCCAAAGTCCAGGAGCGCCCAGGGAGCGTGTTCGCGACTAGATCCGCAGCCAAAGTTCGGTCCCGTACAAATGAGGATCTTGGAGTTGCGGTACGGCTCCTGATTCAGGATAAAGGATGCGTCTTCCTTGTCTGAGCCGACTTCGTAGCGCCAGGCGTGGAACAGCGCGGAGCCGAGGCCGGAGCGCTTGATTGTCTTTAGGAACTGCTTGGGGATGATGGCGTCGGTGTCGATGTTGGCAATGTCCATGGGTGCGGCGTAGCCACGGAGAGTTTCGAACTTGGGCATGCCGGCGGAGGCGCCCTTGGTGCTGGTGGGCGTGGCGTGCATTTGCGAGTCGGCGGGTAGGTCCATTATGCGCTCGATTTCATCGTCGCTGCCGACTTCTTCCATGTGGGCGTCGAGTTCAATCTTTGGTGAGCCTTTGGCGGCAGTGTAGGATTGTGGTGCGAGTTTTCGTACATCAGCGAGGTTTCCTACGATGGCTGCTGCCGCGGCCATGACGGGTGACATCAAATGTGTTCGTCCACCGGCGCCTTGCCGGCCTTCGAAATTTCGGTTCGATGTGGATGCGCAGCGCTCGCCAGGAGATAGAATGTCGGGGTTCATGCCTAAGCACATGGAGCAACCCGCTTCTCTCCACTCGAAACCAGCATCGCTGAAGATTTTGTCGAGGCCCTCAGCTTCGGCCTGTTTCTTGACAAGACCGGATCCAGGGACAATCATGGCACGCTTGATGTTGGAGGCAATCTTCTTGCCTTCGACGATCCTTGCTGCTGCTCGGAGATCCTCGATACGTGCGTTTGTGCAAGATCCAATGAACACCTTGTCAACTTGGACCTCCTGCATGGGAGTGCCGGCAGTCAAGCCCATGTACTTCAGGGCCCGCTTGCAGGCCTCCTTCTTGACCTCATCTTGGAAGTCGTCTGGGCCTGGAACGACGCCAGTGATAGGAACGACATCCTGCGGCGAAGTTCCCCATGACACCGTAGGAGCAATGTCCTTCGAGTCGATCATAACTTCAATGTCCCACTTGGCGCCCTCGTCGGAACTAAGACCAAGCCAGTAGTTGCAGGCCTTCTTCCACTCTGCGCTGTCCACTTTTGGTGCGAGCGGCCGTCCCTTGAGGTACTCAATGGTGGTCTGATCCGGAGCGACCATTCCTGCTCTTGCGCCACCCTCAATCGCCATGTTGCATATCGACATGCGAGCCTCCATGCTTAAAGCGCGAATAGCCGAGCCACAGAACTCGATAACTGCTCCAGTACCTCCAGCAGTGCCGATTTGTCCAATGACGTGCAGAATGATGTCTTTGCTGCTTACCCCGGGCAAGAGCTCTCCATCGACCTGCACTTTCATGTTCTTGCTCCTCCTTGTGATGAGAGTTTGTGTGGCTAGAACGTGCTCGACTTCACTCGTGCCGATACCGAAGGCGAGAGCGCCGAATGCTCCATGTGTGGATGTGTGACTGTCACCACAGACGACTGTCGTGCCAGGAAGGGTGAAGCCCTGTTCTGGCCCGATAATGTGCACGATGCCTTGCCTCTTATCATCAAGGCCGAAGTATGTGAGGTCGAAGGCCTTGACGTTGTCCTCGAGAGTCATGCATTGTGTCCGCGAGTCGGCCTCGTCGATGAACTTCTCGGTTGTGGTGAGGTTTTTCCGTGATGCCGTGGGGATGTTCTGTCGCGTGTCAGCATCGGATGCGTGCAAAACGTTGGGCGTTGGACACGTACGTGATCTACTGTGGCGAGGGTGCAATCCGGTCTTCGTACTCTTCGGCCTGCATTTCGGAGGCCCTCAAAAGCTTGCTGTTGTGAGGTGAGCGACTGTCAATAACATAATGGGGCTCAGTGACTCCTTACTGGTGATGTCACTTCGTGGACAAGATGCCTGTCTGTGCTGCTGTCAGCAAAAAAGTGGAAGCAAGTACCACATGGACTGTACCAATGTAGAGCAGAACTGTGCCATCTTCCTTCTCTTCCACGATATGGTCCTCGAAAACCTTATCGTACAGGGTCTGCGGAGGTTTCACGGCAGACGGCATGGTGTATAATACAGTATGAGTTGCACCAGAGGTTCAAGTATGGTATAGAGACTCAAAAAGGAGTATCAGGGAGAATATTAGTAGAACCCAAAAGTGAAAGATGCTCAATCAAGGGCAGCTATCGGCTTAAATGAGGCGCAAGTGGAATTCAAATCGCCGCGGCGAAGCAGGAACAAAAGGACCCAGGCCGATAATCGGAGCAGGGGGGCGTCTTGCCGACCGTCGAATCACCAGGCCGACATTTGACGGTCGGCGCCGGTGACACCGCACCCAGGAGCCACAGTGCGATGAAGTGCGTGATGAGATCGGCATGTTCTGCTCTGTCTTGCAGGAGTCGTCAAATTACCGCGCTGAGAGGCAGATGGCTGCCATGCAGAGTCTTGGAGACGCCCTTCCGCGATGACGATGTTCGCAGCCCCGCGTTGCTTTCCCCCGCCACAAGCCGCAGCACATGCGTCAGCTACTCTGCCAAACTTCCGATTCGCTACCTGCTGCATGGGTACCGGTAGACATACGGCATGCGAACATGCTGCCGATCCGGCTTGACAATATTGATGATGCTTCGTATAAACCTGGAAATAAGATATTTTTGTACACGAATCCTGTGGTGTTCCAGTTCTGCCGCTCTCTGTTCTGAATGCAACCCCGGAAAATGCTGTACAACAAGGATTATTACAAGTTGTCTGACGAGAAGACAAGCAACGCCATACGATGCCGAATGAACAGCCCCAACCCGCCAACCAGGAATTGGAACGCAAGCAGCCCCATCGCCAGCTTGTCTTCCCGCATTGGACCAAACCACACCAGCCACAAATTGATTAGCGTAAAGTTGGACGACGATACTACCTGTCCCTCTGCATTGATTTCAACATCGAGCATCCGAAGCCGGTGCAACAGCTTGAGGCTCTCCGCTATCGGTCGATGTAACGATTTGCGAAATTCGACACGCGAGGGCTCAAGCAAGCCTGTCCGTGCATTGAAGTGTGGAAGCCGATGTCGGGGGCACGGTACGAGGTGGAAGAGTTGTGGAGCCGAGTATACGAAATTGAATGCTTGGGGGAGGAGTAGCAATATCAGCGTCTTACTGAAATGGCCCAAGATGGCGTCGACTGCGAAGACCATGCCGGCAAAATAGCAGTACGTGTCACCGACAAACACCTTTGCCGGATACCAGTTGTGCATCAAAAGAGCCACTGACACGCCGATGAATGGCAGCAGGAGGTACAAGGAAAAGAGATGTGAGTCTGTGGCTGGATGCGGGTAAGGCGTGAACGGCGAGAGGTAGAGGATGTCGTTGATGACAATCAGCACCGCGATGACTAATGACTGGGCGACTTCGATGCCGTTGATGCCGGCTAAAATGTTGATGCTGTTGGAGGAAAAAATGGACATGAGTGCCATGTAGATGTAGTACAGCCAGCCTGGGCGGTCGTTAGCTTTCAGTCATGGTGTAGTACGTGGCTTTGGTCATACCAAGATCAAACAGTTCGCCCAGGTAAGGCCTCAGCGGCAGTGGCACAACCATCTGCGTCACGCCAAAGTCGACAAAGTAAACTACGAGCATGGGTATAACAGCGAACGCTGGAATAAGCACCTTGTGTCGCCATCTGATATCGAAGAGGTCGTCACCAATGCCAAGTAGGACGATAGACTGGAGCGACAGAATGGCTGAAAGGTATGATGCAAGCTTGTTGTGAGGAAAGCGATGCAGCAGTCTGCCAGTCTCAATCTCTTCGAGCTCCTTGATTACGTCTCTGTTGCCTCCTCCGGAGGTAGCCACGACGATATCTTTGTAAAACGGCCAAGGGATAAAAACAATGAGAACGAAGAGATACACCATTGCACATACTGCACCCATTGTTTCTGGGCTTTTCAAATCAGTCAACCCATCCATAAACTCACTTGTTCTTGACTCACATCTCAGTCTGCTTTAGCTTGCACAAATCTCTCCCCTTGAAGCCACGCTTGATGAAGGCGTTGCCAAGCCATCGTATCAAAGCATAGCAAAATGCAAATGCAAGTCCGCTGAACGCAATGGATGCAATGAGCGGTTCGCCTTCACCTTGGAGGGTATTTACCAAGACTCCAAAGCATGCGAGCGACAGAGACAAGAGTGAATACGTCTCGGTCGATGTCAGAGTTAGCGACATGCTGCCCAGGCGGGTTGTCAACTCCGCACGTGAGCATGCGTCGATTCTTTTATTTCCTGCCTTCGTATGCAGCTAAGGCCGGACCACACAGCCAGGGAAATGAGGATGTTCGCAATAAAATTGCAAAATAGTCAAAGTCCGTTTGTTGATCGCTGGATTGGGCAATGCGCGCAAAGAGGCGAAGCAAATGGAAACTTTAGGGTCGAAATAGGACAAGTGCCATACAGATACGGAAAGATGCAGGAGCGGGCGAAGAAAGAGCGACGGGCGGCCGTTTGCGCGTGTTTTGGACAATCGCGGGCGTTGTTTGTGTTGGTGTTGAAAGGTGTTCTCAAACTGCCCCGGCTTCTTCCTCTCTGCTCTAACCCCAAACGAGAGAAGCTCCAGCCCTCGACCGCATTGGCAACCATTATCAACATGGCTCCTGACCAGCCTAGCCAGCACTTCCAGCCTGATGCTATCAAGGCGAATCTGGAGGCTGTAACCCGCCAACTTGCGCGTCCAGCATTTCTCTCGAATCTCACGCCGTCGCGTCTGCCGTCACAGGCCGCAAGCGACTCGTCTCTGAGCCCCACAAGACCCGACGAGGCACGGTTGCACTCTGGCCCGCTCTCCCACCATCGACACTCCAATTTGAATCTCGCAGTAACTGTTGAAGATGTCCTAGAGCATGCTGACCTCGTCTCCCCGTTGATACAGGAGCCCTACGCTGACGGCGGCCCTTCAACCGTCGACAAGCGCGTCGTGGACCATCTCGAATCGCAGTTTGTCGAGGCGCGTCACGCGTATTCGAACATGGCAGCAGAGCGCAGCTTCCAAACCTTCTCCCATGGCCACCAGGACCTTGTGCTCGCAGTCGACTTCAACTACTTTGGCACGCGCATGGTGACTGCAAGCTCCGATCACCGCCTCAAGGTGTGGGACAAGAAGGACGAAGCGTGGACCCTGGTCGAGAGTTGGAAGGCGCACGATGCTGAGATTGTGGATGTGAGTGACATTTATCTAATCTTCAGCCGCAGAGCCGCGATCGGGGGCCCATGCATACGATATCGCCACACTTGTAACACGCTGCTAACGTCTGACAGGTCAAGTGGAACGGCCCCTTCATGGGAGAAGTTCTCGGTAGCATCGGTGAAGACGGTCGCTGCAAGCTCTGGCAAGAGGATGTCACTGAGGTGCCAATGTCAGGCAACAGATTCAAGCTCATCACAAACCTTGCTTCGCAGACTCACG
This sequence comes from Ophiobolus disseminans, assembly GCA_010093685.1. Classification (NCBI taxonomy): domain Eukaryota; kingdom Fungi; phylum Ascomycota; class Dothideomycetes; order Pleosporales; family Phaeosphaeriaceae; genus Ophiobolus; species Ophiobolus disseminans. Next base: position 955,680 of record MU006230.1, read on the forward strand.
CGCCCTTCATGTCGCTCGACTTCAAGAACATCATGCAGGAGACGTGGCTCGCTCTCATCACGCGTGACGGCTATCTGACGGTATATGAGCCCCTCGACCAGAGCAGCCTCAACGAATGGACTGTCTTAGCTGAGCACTGGGTCTGTGAAGACAACCCTCCCCAGCGCCAAGAAGAGGTTGGGTTCAAAGTCGTCTTCCACAAAGAGAAGCTGCCATGCTGGACAGCTATCATGGCTGGCCTCGATCGCAAGTCGCTCTCGCTTGCCGTTGCAGCTATGAAAGATGTTCACGTGTTCAGGACCGACAAGGCTAAGCGCTTCTTCCACGTGGCTAAGCTGGAAGGTGCTCGACAGATCATTCGCGACCTGGCGTGGGCTAACGGCTCCATGCGAGGTTATGACATTCTTGCGACAGCTAGTAAGGATGGCGCGATACGTATCTACGAGCTCTCCACGCCTACCTCTGGTAACACCTCTACTGGTGGAGCGTCATCTGCTTCCACGGTTACTGATCCCATTTCACCTCGTCCCGGACCTCGCAAGAACGCGCCATCTGGCATAGGAGCTGGACTGGCCGGGGCTTCCAAGACTCCAGATACCTCTCGTGAGAACGATCAGTACCCAGGTCGCATTAGACAGATCGTGAAGCTGACTGATGAGCTAACCGACCACCACGGCGCAGTTTGGCGTGTGGCCTTCTCTCATATGGGTAAGTTGATGGTTATAAGTCGTATTAATACTTCTGACCTCGATGTAGGCGACCTGCTAGTCTCAACCGGAGACGATGCATCTATCCGCACCTGGAAGAAGGCTGTCAACGGTCGCTGGGCCGAGTACTCTGAGATCAACATAAGTGGCGAAGCTTAATTTCATATTTCGCTCATGACGGCGATTCGGCGTTTAGGATGGCTCGTTCAGGGTGGACATCTGTGGGGGATTTTCGAGACCACCACTGCGCATTGAGGTCGCTCTGCATAACGTATACCCGCACACTTGTCGCAAATGCAGGCGGGATTGGATCAAGGCTAGCAACTCATTAGAGAGCTAACGTCTCGACATCTAGTACGAGACGTGTGATCTAACACGTCGCTACGCACGTCTAGAATCAAGTTCGTTATCCGAAGGTTGTCTTCTCGCGCTTTCCTCATTGTCGCACCAGCATTCCTGACCGTTCAGCCATCGCCACACCAGCCACTGAGCATTCCAGATCCAACCCCACGTTGACATGTATATTCTCTGTGAGCAGTGCTGATTTTCTTAGATTTGCCGAAACCTATATCTCATAAGCTTTCTCAAGTGTCCTGCATTAGCTCACCCTGTTCGTACTCCAATGCTTTTTCGTCGTCGCAGTCGATCTCGCGGGTCGCCCGCAGCTGAGTCATCACCTCCCAAGGAAGCAAAGAACCGTACACCTCGAACGCTCGAAGAAGTGATTACACTCGATACCTCAGTGGGAAGCTCTGATGAAAGCAATCGATCGTACACTCGTCATCAGATCGATCTCGGCGGTATCGAAGAGGTGATACCCCAAAGCGAGTGCCCACAGTCAGAAAAACTGGCTATGCAACCTTTCGTACAGATTCTACGGATAAGCATGCCGCGTTCGAGAGCGATGCGTTCGAGAGCGATGCGTTCGCTGTGCTTATGCCAACAACTCGCCTTCCGATAATTGATCGTCCCGCTTCACCACCAAAAGTGGCCTCACCAGCAGCTCGAGCTGAAGCGCTCAAAGCTTATCAAGAAAAGGCGAGACAGGTACGGGAGAGGAATAATAGCCAGGGTGTCAGAGTACCTCCCAAGATTGTGTCATATGACTACGCATCTCGACATGTAGCGATTCAGCACACAAGTCCGGAGTTCGAGGCAAAACCACCGACTCCAGCAGGCTCGTTTCCTATCAGCCCACCGTTGCCTCAGATTCCGTGGGAGAAACCCGCCTCAGTGCTCAAGACTGAGGTACTGGAGACCTGACATGTTCATGGTCTCAGTACTCTCAGTCCACCCCGGAAGCCTCCCCCAACGAGCCATAGCTCTACCACTCCCGCTTCGCCTTCATCATGTTACCGAATGTACCGTGCGGATTCAATAGCAGGCGCTTCTCGGTCACCGGCTTCATCTACACCTCTACCATCCAGCATCAAGGTTCGGATGAAGCCCAAGCCAGTTGTCCAAGAGCGAGAATGTGTCCAGATGGAAAGCAGATATGCTCTTTACAACCGCCCTTCAGACACCTCCTCAACAAGTACCTCACGCGCTTCCAGCCCAGTGAAGTCGATGCCAAACTTCACGGCCTCCAACTCACTGTATGGCGATTCAATCTTCGGGTACAAAAGTAAAGACCTCTCAGGCACGGTCGCAGGCGCAACACCACCACCAATCAGCGCCAGAGAACAAGCCCTTGAAAAGGCACGCGCAAAGATTGAAGAAAGGGAAAAGAAAACAACAACACCCAAGCGCACTCTGTGGCCATGGCGTCGTCCTTTAGGCCCTCGTATCGCCAAACCAACAACTGCGCCCGTAGTGTTTTCAACTCCGGCTAAGAAGCCCACTCCAGTCCTAACACCAGTGCCGCCGAAAAAGACGTACATCGACCCTTTCGCTAATCACTCCCCAATGCCTATACCTCCGACGCTACGTCCCGCATCGCCCAAGAAACTCGCACCCACATCCCGGCCCGCCACGCCGGTCTCGACGGGTACATTCGACACGGGCTTCGCACAGATTAAGCGCCTGACGTACATCGTGTTCAGAATCGTGTTCTTATTGTATGCGCTCATAGCGCTGTGGTACATCCTCGATGCTGTGCGCGAAGCGTTTAATACTATCGCTGCGCCGTTTCGTGTGCTGAAGTGGTATGGAGAGAAGGTGTGGGAGGCGGGGGTCTGGGCGTGGGAGGGGAGGTGGCGGCGGTGATGGGGGTATGGAGATTGGGTTCGTGGTGAGGAGATGGGGAGGAAGAGGTGAGTGCTGGGTGTGAAGTAACTGATATAGATGAATAACACTTATTTCCATCATATGTGCTGTTATATGTTGTGCCAGTGGCGGACGTGAGGTAAGGTGAGCTGCCTACATCCAGGGACGTAGTCAAAGCTATAGTTATCCAACTACGTCTTCATGAAGTTGAAGGAATCCCACAATAAATCACACATGTGTAATCTCCATCTCTTGACTAACATGCAAGCTATTCTTTGCCATCTCCCTACTCCCACATGCGCTATTCTCTCCATCAGCACCACCACTCCACTCCGTTTCCCACACCCCTCCCACCCCTCTTCTTTCCTTCTTCAGCACATGTAACATACTTCTCCCGCTGATCTCTGGCTTAGATTGATGTTCTAGGTGTCGTTACTTTTGGCTCTGGTATGTCATGCAGCTCAAGGGGGCCGAAAAGGCGCATGAGACGTACTCGCCACGATGACTGAGCGCGTGGCTGCGCAGAGACTCCGTCCAACGATGAGTGTTGTAAATGTGCGGTGAGTGTGGAGGTGCACTGACGGATGTTGGTGATATATTTCGTGTGGTGCGACATCTTTAGATGGCACGACATCGATTTTTGCAAAACGGTATACTTGCTCGTTTTTCCTTTTTCGTCACTTCTCATCTCATTTTCTCTTTCATCAATATCCTTATTCGATTCCAACATCTTCGTGTCCCTCCACGTCCCACCCCATCCCACCCATCCCTCCCCATCCCCACAAATGCCATCCAGCCCTCTTCAACCCCTCCAAATATGTCTGTACACCTTCTCTCTCATCCTTGCGACCGCCGCCATCATCTGCCGCATCCTCTCCCGCCGCCAGATGCGCATTCCTCTGCAACTGAATGACTGGCTCATGGTAGTTGCATACGTCAATGTGCTCGGCTTAGCGATTTCCGCCAACATAGGTATGTGTGACGATGCCGGATAGGATGGTACTGATTAGTGTCCATAGCTGTTGTACATGGAGAAATGGGGCGGCATCAATTTGAGCTATCGGAGACACGAGCCCGGGAGGTGTTTGGGCTGAATATGAAGGTGTGTGAGAGTTCTTGGTAGGACATGGCCATGTGTTAATGAGGATTAGATGACGATTGTAATTCCATTTCTACTTTCGGCATCGTCGTTTTTGGTCAAGATGTCGATCACACATTTTTGGTACGTCTATCTACTCTCTTTGGTCCAGCAGTTTACTAACCCTTGATCAGTAAGATATCTTAGCTTGGTTTACAATGAGTGCTAATCTTGCGGCCAGACATAACGCTCTTTCCGCACACGCTTCTCACCAAGATATGTAGAGTTCAACTCTTTCTCCTAACACTTTGCTGTCTTGGTGGCGGTCTGCCGTACTTTTTCATGTGTCGGCCCTTAGCTTTCACATGGAACAAAACTCTTCACGGCTCATGTATCGATGTGCGCCCCTATTGGCTCGGCATGAGCATTGTGGCGCTCTTCTTCGACTTGACGTGCGTGGTTCTGCCTATCCCCGTGGTGTGGGGCTTGAAGTGCAGTGTTGGGAAGAAAGTACGACTGACGGCGTTGTTTGGACTGGGATCGTTGTATGTTCCTTCCCATCTAAACACGAAAATGTAGAGGTCGCGCTATGCTGACATGCCAAAAGTATCTGTATCATAACCCTCCTTCGCATCACAAAGGCCTACACGCTCGACTACACCGACCTCACGCACTCCGCCGCCACAGCCGTAATGTGCGCAGTCCCCGAACCCGTCCTATCGCTCGTTGCGGGCTGCATTCCCATCACCGTGCCGTTGTTCCGACGACATAAGCGCAACTATCGCAACGCGCCGTCAAGTTACGAGTCTCGCATAGAGCTATCAATGAGGCGGAAACCTCCGATGCGGTTGAGTGATGCGGGCAAGCAGAGGAGGTTGGACGACCATCTATATCCGATGGGAAGCATCCTCGATATTTCGTCAAGAGGAGGAAGTGCGGTGGCAAGTCCGATCAGCCCGTTGAGGGTTGAGAACTTCATGTCTGGGCTAGGTATGAGAGGTTCTGCTGACTGTCATGCTAAAGAGAGTGCGAACACTGGTGGTATTACGGTGCTGACGGAAGTACATGTTGATTCTGAAAGGAGGCCTGAGTATAAGATGATTGTTTGAGAGCTTGGATGATGAATGATACTAGAGTTTTAGAGCGTGATACCAAACGATCATTGAGATTCGGGAACGTGGTAGGGTTGATGGGAAGATTAGAGCCAGTCGCAAGAAAGCGACAAAAATACAAGAGTAGCATGTGGCATGCTTTTGAGTTTGGCAGCGTCTTACCATATCCCTGGGAGTAGGACTTACAAGCCACAGATTGAGTGCTACTAAGCACGGTCTGCCGAAATGGTATACTGGGGGTAATCGCCGTACGTGTAATGAACGACTTGATCTCTCTACAAGCAGAAACTGATAGATACTCCGTCAATCAAACTATGCAAAAACTTCAAAAACATACAACAGCGGGTATTCGCCAATGGTCACCCACTTAACTACTAATCCGCCGGTCGAAGGCTTGACGTGTGGAGAGCAAACGGGATCCAGTAAATTACTTCGCCTATGGTCGTATGTGACAGATCTTGCTTTTGGTATACTTATCTAGATGGTCTGTGGTGGGGCCGGAACGCGACAAGGTGAGTAGGATTCAGCACGCAGCAAGCAACGTCCTTTTTGAAAGGGAGTCCGTAGTTGCGAGGGTGGAATGATGAGGTTCGAACGTCGTATGCGAACTGTAATAGATTGAGGTCTGACATGGCGTGCATAGCGTGGACAAGGATAGTGGACAAAGATATTCGATGTGCGACACCAACTGAATCCTTCGGAGCCCGTCCCGCTGCATGGAATCCAAATGCCAGATTGTTGGGACACTATCGGACATTTACTACTCCATGAGGGGGTGCTTACATGAAAGGCAATGTGCTGTGTGACGATCCATTGATGTTGGTGAACGCTACTTTTAGCTGCCGTCGTGGACTCCGCAACGCGAGCACAATTGTTGGGAAACAGAAATGAGCTATGTCGAATGGGTCTCCGGTGACAAAGGGTCGTCTCAACGTATTAATTTAATCCGAGCCGAGTGGGTGCAATAAGAGCTTGCCAAAGATGCGAGGGAGCCCAACGACGGATGAAGTTCTTGTAGGGATATCCATGGTAAGTCCGGTCATGCGTGCGCTTTATAGTCCAGCAGTGGTCAATTATAGCGATGATGCACTAATCCTAGAGATCCACATGGATGCAGCAGGATCGGACTTCCCCAATCTATAACTGGAGAACGCGGGTAAGACGAACGAGCGTTCTGTCGCGAGGGTCGGGTCGCACATTGAGTAGCCTAACCAACTCACCGGGAAAATCGTTGCGAGTACCCTGCATATAAGCCTCGAGAGGCTCTCATGACGCTGTATAGAGGGAGTACAGCAAAGTCTAACCACATGAAAAGTCGAGTTTCAAGACATTCTCCAGGAGCAGCTCAGTCTCCGAGATGCGTCCATGAGCTGAAGAGTTGACATGTCCTATGTGACTGCTATTCGTGTCTCCTGGTCATACATCTTTAAGTCGCGTCTGTTGTCTTACGTAGGTAGTCAATGTGAAGTCGCAGCCTTTGCACGCTCGAACGATACAACTCTACAAAGGTGCGCAGGTAGCGTGCCTGTGAGAGTGTAAGAGAATGCCAGCGAGGTGGATTTTGATGAAGTAAAGGTGCCCAAGCTTGTGATGGATATTGGACCAAATCATCAGCTGGTTTGAGGTCTATCGACAGGATCACGTGCAGCTCGCGAAACATGACAAGAGTGGTCTAGCCTCCACGTGAGAGACTATTTAAGCACTGGTCCATGCTGACGCGCTAACGACGGGTGTGGATATCGCATCAGCGCATCTTCAAAAGCTCAAGCTTTGGGTTGAGGGTCAGAGTCGCTAAAAATCGCCGGAACAGGTAATGGTCTCGCTGGTAGTCGCCGTTCACCCCAGCCGCATATTGTCCTGTGCTGACCCGCCTCTCGTGGAAGCCACAGCCTTTGACTTGTACCCCTGTCTTGATGCCTGAGGATAGATAGTTTGCCTTGTTTTCATGATAACATGCATTCAGCGGGTACTTTTGCCGATCTTTTCTCCGTGGAGAGTGGAAGTATCAACATGGTCTCTCAGTTCGTCGCTGCAATGGTGCCGAGCCTCAGCTGCCCCTCAGATTGCAATTTCGATCGAGAGTGGTTCTGAAATTGGGTAACTCCGGTGGATGAACTTCATCTGCGGTCGGAAGCTACCGATGGTCCGTAAGCTGCATTGCTTTCTGGTGCAGGTGCAGCCACATGGGAAAGTGCATCATCTCTCGGCTCCGAAACGTGGTAAGAACATGCGGCAAGCAGCGCCTGCATGCATGGTCTGGATTAACCGCTGCCTCTGGAGATTTTGTGTGATGATGTGATTCACTTCGCTGGACAGCAAAGGCCGAGAAACCAATTCATGTTCAGGACTTGCGGGGTAGGTGAAAGATAGTTTTCAAGTGACCATTCCGAGAGCGCGGACCGAATGCGGCCGCGGTACGAAAAGTCCCATCGGTGACCCTTAACGGTGACTAGACGGACAGTAGTACGGATCGTGATGTACAATGACGGTCCAAAAGGAACTACAGTATGTGCATATGGGCTGTTCAGCATCTAGTGTCAAGATTCTGACCCAGCGCCTAGGACATGGTGTCAGGCTTGCATCTAGTGCACTAGTGTTCATGGGTGAGGCTCCTGGACTTGCGAACTGCAGAGCCGCCAATAGTAGGACCTTGAGGACAATCGAGCTGTGTCTGTGATCAAAGGCGACGCTCAGTGGATGCGTGATTTGCTGCAGCTGATTGCTCTCCAAAAGGATCGGCTCGCAAGAATAGCAACATTGCTTTGTACCGCACAGTTGCCGACATGATGTCCGACAGGGCGGGTATCGTCTGCAGGTCCAGATGGAGTTGGATCACTACTAACCAGCCGGCGGCGTACTGGGTATGGTTTAAGGTTGTCATATCATAGAGGTGGGCGCCCAGTTGCCGGGTCCACGCGATTCCTGGATGAAAATCATATCATACGCCCCCAAGCGGGTAGGGGTGCGGGACCGTACGGCTGGCAAAGGGTCGTCTGTCCCCTGTTCCTTTTCAGCTGGCCATGGGCCAGCCACCAGCGCGAGGCATGTTTTGGGTTCACCTTGGAAGGGCGACATGTCAGTGAGGTGAAAGCACCCCTGAGAGACGAGTGAATCAGATGTGCGGGACGACAGGCGACGCTCCGGTAGGGTGGGTTGTATGCATGGGCCAGCGCAGTGCACGGGCGGCGCATGCGACGCCATAGGCCGATCTGCGCTAGGCGGCGCTAAGCCGTACTAGGAGAGGCTCTATGAGGAGCACAGAGCCAAGTATCAGACAGATGCAGCTCGGACTGTGGAGGAGCAGGCCATCGTGGCGACATGCCTGGAGTCGCTGGATGGCAGATGCGGCTTTGATTCAATGTATTGGCGGGGCAATGGCACGGAGACTCAGCTGCAGCGCCGCCCAGCGCGTGCATGGGCATGGCAGAGAGCAGCAGTGAATGTCTCTCGAGCGTAACGCGACAGCTGCCGGGGCCAGGTGCGCGATATCATATAGACGGCAGAATCAAAAGCCTGCGAGTTCCGAGTCCCACGTTTCACCGGTAGCCACGATAGCGTGCAAGCCCGTCGCGAGCTGAGGCACGAGTAGCCACCTCCACGCGTGTGCCTGCTGACTCCCGCCGACAGACCAAAGCGTGCGGTCGCCGTGGTGGAGACGGGCCTCCGAATTCTTCACAGGACGAACCTCGGCGTGGGCAAGTGCGACCCGTTCGAGCCTGCCGAAGCCGGCAGCAGCGTCGAGTTAGTCTCTCCGCTGCACCCGTCGTCGCCCGTCACCCAACGCTCGCGACCACACGACTCCCTCCACTGTCACTCCTGATCTTGCGCTGCTATTCTGGGCAGATTGGCCTGATCTCACGCCCCCAGCCTATACCGGCGCGCCCCTCTCATTAGTCCGCCGCACGCCCAGAGATGCGTGATCCCTGGGTCGCTCACAGACCATAGCCGCCATATTTCATCACTGTTCCTGCGACCGGTGCTTTCCACAGTCCTAGCGCCAACCATCATATCCTGGTCAGTGGCACACACCCGATCGGGCCTCGCACTACCGCTGCCGAATCGAAACATGTTCCTCTGCCCTGCACCAATTCACCTCGACAGTCCGTGGCCGTCTCCACTGCTTTTGCACTTCCTACTTGCCCACGCTGCACTGAGCACATGTGTCTTGCTCTCCCAACATAGGTATAGTCCCATCCTAGTCTAGACCACCTCATACTCCCTCTGGCTTGCTCTGCGGGCGCCCATCATTTTACGTACAGCCTTCTCCGTCCTGTCTGCCAACGGACGGCTTGCCGCTTGCTCCCTTTTGGGGTCATCGGTGGCGTTTTGACACCTGGTGCGTGCTGCCCTCTCTTGTATAACTAACGCAGACGCCCATTCTCCACATGGTTCCCGAGGGCTTGAATGATTGACTCCCCTGTGCATCTTGCGCTTGTCCTACCATACTTTACAACGACTACCGTCGTGTTGAGCGACCCTCGCGATATCGACACGCAAGTTGCATCTCATACCAGCTGGACCTTTGTGGCCCCGCAGGACTCACCGACTGCGGATCGACATCTCTGAGGCCAATCACTCTTGGCTCCGCCGACCCGCACCCAAGCGGACCAACTTCATTCCGCCTGATACCATCTTGCCTGGTTTCACGATCCAGTTCCTGTCCAGATCCGGAATTCAGCGCGTCTTCTCCGTCTCCTCATCTCGTTCATACTGGACGCAGAAACACTCTACGCTCTTGAAGCATGGCGAATACTCAGATCGAATCGCCTGCAGGCGGTGCTGGCGACGTGTCCCCTCCTGGTAACGGTGCGGGAACATCAACAAACAAGATGAGAAAACGAACCAAGACCGGCTGTCTCACCTGTCGAAAACGCCGAATCAAATGCGGCGAGGAGCGACCGACTTGCGGCAACTGCATCAAGTCGAAGCGCCAGTGCGAAGGCTACAACCAGCGGGTGATATTCAAGACCCCCATCGAGAATTGGCCCAACCATCCAGGTCATGTCAGTACAATACAGTATCACACCTCAATGCTGCCTGGCAGTCGTAACCCACCATATCGGCCACCACACCCCGCGACCCAAGCCCAGGAGATATCTCTCACATCCATTCAGCCCAGGCCACTAAGCAATTACGACTTCGGTAGCGCTGATCCGACTTCCAGTGCCGGCCATCCAGTTCCTCAACACATTGTCGTCGGAGGACCTCACAGTTACAGTCAAGAGTCAAGCTATCAGCAGCCTCTCCCTTCGCCTCATCATCGACAACCACTTGTTTCGCCCCACCATCACGCTCACGTGGCAACTTCTACTTCATACTTTCCTCAACCCTCGCCAGTACATACTAGCCCACCAGCGCAGTATAGCCACGACCCAAACATGAATTTCCAGGCCTCTCCGCCTTATGCTCAAGGCCAGGCTTCCTATCATCAGGCGCCCGTCTCCTACGAGAGCAGCCATGAAGCTCGACCCACCGTTTCTCAGGCCATGCCGCAACATTCGCTCTATCAGCACCAGTCCAGCAATCAATCCGAGGACCAGGCTTCCTACAATTCGCACTCCAGTGTATCGCCACGCAGTGATCACTACACACCATTTGCAGAAGCACAGCCTATGGCACATCAATATGCCAGCCATCCACAAGCTAGTCTGCAACACATCCAAGTTAGCTCGGCAGGGATGAGCCAGGCCGGAACTTACAGCTATCCAGCAGCTATTTCTCATGCTGACTTTAGTCATTCTAACTATTCTTCTGTTCAGATACCCAATCATGATTTGAAGCCGGATGTAAAGTATATGCCACAGCAACAGTCCGTTCTCGGTATGTCTCGTGTCTAGTTACATACCTCATACACCCCAATGACTATTATTATCTTTCTCTGAGTCTAATCATACAACGTCATCTTATCGTCAACACCGTGCATGTCCTTTGTCACTGAAAATACCCCCCTCAACGCCCGTCGATTACATCTGCTTTGCTTACTCTCGAGCTAGCTACCAAAGATCCTTATGATGTGAAATGTGCACGTAGCTGACGATCTTCACTTCTCTAGAGCAACCCGTGGCTGTGTCCCAAGCACAACAAACTGAACCTCTGCTTTTGCTGAGTGGTTTCGGCGGTGACGACTATGCCAGCCCGACCCAGGCTCTTGACGAGGCCGCGGTCGAGAACGAGGACGACGACTACTGGGACGTTCACTCAGACGAAGAAATGGTAGACGTGGAGGACGGGAATGACGACAACACAATGCTCACAAGCAAGGAGTTTAACATCATCCGCCGCATACACTTGGAGAACTCAAACGAGCTTGGGATCCGGCGCTACGATGCCTTCATATACGATGGTCTTTTGACGCAGTACAAACCGGAATATGCTGCGAGCCCTTTGCGAAATCTCAAGACTGCCCGCGTCTTTGCGCATTATATTCATGTCGTAAGTTGCACACCTTTTTTCACTTTCTAGTACAAGTTTTCAGTGGTGCAAGGCCATTCGGAAGGGCGGTTGAGTAGACATATCATGCACACAGTAGCTCGCGCTGACATACATCTAGACAGCACCAACCCTGTCCATATACGAGCGAAACCCCAGAAACTCCACTTTGATTTTTGAAGGCCCGACACCTGCCGTCCAACAAGGTCTATGGACATACGTCCTCCCTCTGAAAGCTCTTAGTAATCAAGGGCTCCTACATGCAATGTTAGCACTCTCTAGCTTGCAGATTGCGAGGCTGCAAGGAGCATCGATCACTCCGTCGTACAAACATTATGCCTACTCGCTAAAGCGGCTCGGCCGAAACCTTGGAGACCCTAAGAAGCGGCTATCGATATCTACACTAGCAAACTCGATGCTCCTGGCGTACTACGAAGTCTGGACAGCTGAACATGTCAAATGGTCTACTCATCTGGTTGGAGCAGCACAACTACTTACTGAGCTCGACTTTCGCTCACTGACACGAGAGGCGCGACGTCTGAAGGCGGCGCAGACTGCACAAGAGAGACAATTCCCCTATCAGAATCCTGAAATGCTTATCGACCAAACATACTTCAACCAGAGGCTGAAAGAAAGTGCAATGATGCCAGACGAAAGTCTGGTAAGTACCATTGTAGGTAGGCAAGTTATCTACGATGAGTTTGGTATGATCTTAGAGGACAATGGTGCCAGACACGAAAAGAAGACTAGGCTACTCGAAAAGCTGGACTTGCAAGGCTTCGAGACCCTCCAGGATCTCTACTGGTGGTATGCTCGACATGACGCTTATCAGAGTGTTATTAGTGGCAACCCTCTTATGTGAGCCGACCCTGCGTAGTGTCAAGTTTCTCACTAACATGTTACAGCTTACCGTACAGAAAATGGTCGGACTGTCCACCACGAGCTCCCCTCGGACGCGCAGATGCCCTGTATGGGTCACACGACCATGCCATACTCCTCCTTGGCCGTATAACAGACTTTACCGTTCGCGATCGAGCCCGTAAACTTAAACAAGTTGAGGCTGACGGAGGCTGGAGACCACGGCCGGGTATGCCAGGTTTTGGCAGTATGGGTCCACCACCAGGTGCAAGCGCAGGCCCAGGTAGTCAACCACCTACGCCTACAACACCAATGGGACCCCCATTTCATATGCAAGGCCCACCGCCTGGTTGGACAAGCCCGCCTCCTGCAGGATGGAGAGGCCCACCACCTCCAGGTTATGGTCCTCCTCAAGCACAACCGCCTATGTCAGTGGAAGGCAACAGACGAGAGCAAGAAGCACCACGTGGTACACCACCTTCTGCAATGCCAGAATTTTTTGGAATGGCCCCATCAGGCCCACCTGCACCTCTACCTACCAGCTATGAGAATCCAAATTATGAGCGCTCCCCACCCACACCTAACGCGCCGCATCCCAAGTACAACGATCTGCCGACCGCCTACGAAGCCGCAATCTCAGAATGGGACAATATGAATGCCGCACACGCGACCGTTGCCCAGATACTTACCAATGCTGAGGCCTTCGCACCACTACCACCTGATCTTTGCCCTCCTGTCCCAGGCAGCAATGGCAACATGACACCATTTGGTCCCGCCCTCGTACATAGAAGCTACGATATTAGCATCATCTGGACACTGGTACATCTCGCAAAGATCATACTCCTCCGCTCGCACCCCGCTATGCCACCAGCAGCACAAATGGCCGCAGGCGTATGTGCACAAGCAACGCAGCCGTATGCCATGCTCATCGGACGCATCACAGCTGGAATGCAGATCCCCATGGGCGAAGATTTATCGCCCTCACTTGGGCCTATACTAACTGAATCAACACTGTCACTCTTCTTCGCAGGCGTTCAGTTCCAAAGTCCTGCTCAACGTGAGTGGCTCATAACACGCCTCCTCGACGTTGACCGTCGCACGGGCTGGGCATCCGCGGGGATCATTGCACGCGGATGCGAAACGTCATGGGAAAAAGCAGCGGCCATGGGTCGCGGACCACCTTATGAACGTCGCACCAGGAGGATTGGTGAGGAAGGGCCGCTGGTGCTGGATCCTATGAATCCGCAGGGATCGAGCAATTGGCGGGAGAGGGACGGTGATGCTTTTGGCAAGGGGGCGGCAAGAGGATCGGGTCAAGAGCGGCCGAGCGATATTAGAGGGCCGAGGAGGTACGACGAAAGAGCGAGGAATGAGGAGAGGGGGTTTATCGTTAAGAGTCGGATCACGCCCTGGGCGATGAACTTGCTGGGTACGGAGGAGGATTTGAGGGTTGGGATGGAGAGGGTGGGATTGTGAACCACTGGGGGAGAAGGTATAAAGCGTGCGAAAGGAACGAAGGGACACTTTACAGACAAACACCCGGATGCCAGATATTGAACAAAATACCACTCGGAACCCAACATCACATTGCTACGACGCCGGACGAACTCTAAACAGGCAATGGCCGCGCCATACGTCTTCTGCCACGAAATTGGTCCTCGGACTGCACCATACTCAAGTGATCGCCTATCTACTACCGCCTCCTTGGACCACCACACCACCCATCACAACAAGCACATCTGCAAAAGCCATTCGTTACAATCCCATCATTCATCGAGCTCCCGCGCTCTCTTTTCCACATCCCCTCGCGCACAACACATACACACAAGCACGGCCTCGGCCCAAACCACAAAACGTCGAATGAAGTACTGGGCGGAATGTCTGAGGGCTTTCATCTTACAAATACCAAGAAACATGACGATCGATTGCACTGCGTACTGGATATTGTTATACCCTCCATCAAAAGCATACCTAGAAAATAGAACGGGGTGAGCGTGGGCGGAGGTTTGAGTTCGCTAGTCAGTCAGCTAGATAGATGTGATGAGTTATGAATGACATGAATTGTTTCGTACGGAATGAGGGACGTGTTGTGTGCAGATTGATGACTGTGCATGTAGCCAACGCAACGGGCATCATCAGCGCAAAACACACCCAAGACATGATACCACGAAAAGCCAAGGCGGTAATTTCTCCAAGTGGTATTCTACATATGTTACTATACTCGCTGACAGGTGCAATTATCTTTCCGTCCGCTCGCTTGCTATGTCGATCATAAACGCCTGTCCAAATATCTCGATCCAAATATGCCAAAACGCCAATAACACCGCCCTCGTTCTATCCTCGTCAGGTGTGCCGTATCAACAACTCTTTCCCGGTGTCACGCTTCGTCTAGAAGAACCAGTACATGACGCCGCCACCCGCTGTCATGAGTACGCCGAACCACCACCACTGATCTGCGCGCACCGTGCCGTCTGTGCGCTTGAAGAGTACGTCCTGGACCGATGGCATCTCGCCACGCTTGGCCTTGGCGGGCTTTGCGGTGGCCGTGACGATGGGGTTGAGTGTGGTGGTGGGTAGCATATCTGGGGGTGTCTTGACAAGGTACAGGGGCATGAGGGGCGCGCCGTCGGCTTTGTAGAGGTCAAGACGCTTGACTGTCACGCGGTAGGCGTCGAGTTGGACTTGGTATTGCTGGGAGAGAGTCAGCATGAGGTTGGAGGAGTGAAGGACGGGAGAGGCGTACCTTGAACTTCTCGGTCGCATTGTAGCGCGTGTAAATGGCGTTCTTGTATGAGCAAGGGTCCGAGTATAGTTGTCTGCCGTCGACTTTGATGGGCTTGAGGTGCAGGGTGCCGTCTGCGTGTTTCTCGTAGCTGCCGTGTTGCCATTGGATTATGCCTTTAGGGCATTTGGGTGATTGTGCTGTGGGGTGTTAGCAGCCACTTCTCATCTCAACACGTGAGCAGGTCTCGTGTGCTAGAACGTACGGTTGGCAATAGCGCGGTAGTATGCAGATTCGTAGTGGCCATCCTCGGTGAAGGAGTAGGAGATGCCGGTATGTTTGGGCTCAGTGAATTTCTCGTTGGCTGGGTCATAGAAGCCCTGTTGAATCGGATTAGCCACCATCTTCCTCTGACAGGGTATTGAGCTGACGTACAGCGCCGGTCAGTACCGACTGCGACTTGCTGCTCCACATGCCAACCAGATCTGGAGCGGGTATGGCCTGTGCCTGCACTTGAAGCAATGCGACTCCTGAGAGCAGCACCGCTGCTATCCTCGACACCATTGTGATATGAAAGGCGCGATTGAGCGAGTGTAATCGGTCGGTGTTGCGAGGGCGAGAGAGGGCGGCGGAGGGGTGGGTGGCAGCGGTGGTGATGCGGTGGTGGTGAAGTGTGAAGAGTGTTGGCGTCGCGAAGTTGGAAGTTGCCGCCTCCTGCTTGGCTCAGGTGGAATGCGCCGTTGGGAGACAAGGATGTCAGATCTAAGCGGTTGCGTGCAGATCTGCGCCCACACCATCGCCCGCGCTTGCACTCGCCTCTTTTCGCTGCTTTAGATATTCCTATCCAGGCTTACCGATATATCAAGTAACCAGTTTCTGCTGGGGTATAAAGTAGTGCTTTTTTTTCTGCAGCCGGCATAGGATTCAGGTCCTATCTCACTCGAGGCATTCGGTCCTATTTTTGGAACATCATGGCAGCGTCACTTGCGGCCGTCAAGAAGGAAGTGAGGAAGAAAATTAGGGACATCCTGAAAGAGCTACCAGAGGCTGCCGCTGCATCTCAAAGTATGCATTGACAGCTATGAGTGGGGTATTGGGGCTGACATTTGAAAGCATCTAATGCAACCAAGACCCTACTAGCAATGCCTGAATACAAGGCCGCAAGAAGGATAAGTGTCTATCTATCCATGCCTGGAGGCGAGATCTCCACAAGCAGCATTGTCTGCGATGCACTTGATCAGGGCAAGAAAGTTTTCATCCCTTACACCTACAACTTGCGCGAGCCCGAGGAAGGCCAGCCCAAGTCTATCATGGACATGGTGGAGCTGCAGTCAATGAACGATTTCGACACGTTGAAGCCGGACAAATGGGGCATCCCAACGCCCGGTAAAGACTCCATTTCATCACGTGCGAACTGCTTTGGCGGCACTGGCATCACGAATGGCGACATCTCCAACATCTCAGAAGGCCTGGACTTGATAGTCATGCCAGGCATGGCATTCGACTCAAGCTTTGGTCGCCTCGGACACGGCAAGGGCTTCTACGACTATTTTCTGACCCGGTGTCACAACGTATCGCACATGCCTTTTCGCGGTAAGAACTACTGATATTGCTTTTGTGGAGGGCTAACTGACCACATCAAGTTGGTCTATCGTTGACCGAGCAGTTCCTTCCACCAAATGAGTCGGTCCCGATGGACTCTTCCGACTATCGCCTTGACGCCTTGATTACTGGTGACGGCGCGCTTCATCGCGCATGAGGTAGGAATGTTTTGTGTCTCAAGTGCGAGCCAGCGTCGAGGTAGCCAAACATATAGTATCCCAACCTAGATGGACCCTGTGCATCTTCCGTGGGTATCGCATGTGCTCTTCGATAGGCTTCTTGCCTTCCTCGTTGTTTATTGCAGTTGCTGGATGAGAGAGATGTTGTCCCCCTTGAGCAGAATCTGGCCGACATTGCGCCTCTCCTCAGGCGTGTCTTTCTTCGCGTTCGCAAGCGTCACCTCAACGGCGTCATCGATGACAAGGTTCATGAACTCGTCGAAGCCCTGTGACTGATTAACATACCATTCGTAGTAGGATGTTCAAACGGCGTACTCTAAGCTTGCCCTCAATGCGCATCCCCAGGTTCTCGTACAGCCATACCGATATCGTCGCGCGTGACTGCAGTAGTTTGAAGATGAAGTTGATTGGGGGTAGGAGGACTATGTAAGCATCAGTACTGGGGCGCAATGTCGGTGAGGGTTGTGTGCTCAATACCTTTTCCTCCGCCGCGGCCTGGCAGTAGTTAGCAGCTGTCGCAAACAATACTGTGCGATACACATACCTCCACGATTCATATTGGGTGGCTACTCGGGGTTATGTGAGAGGATTGGAGGGTATATGGGGCGCTCTTGCTGGGGTTGTGGTAGTGGTGGTTGCGGGAGGATGTCGGAGGTGAAGCTGTGCTCGGTCGGCTCACATTTTAGGCTAGGCTTGGCGGGCAGGTGCGCGGGTCTGGCTCACTCTTTGACTTGTCCATGCGACCGATGCGCTTCCTCCGTCATCACCAAACAAACCACCCCTTCGCGCCTGCCTGCACTGAACCCTCCTCCCAGGCCCGCTCTCACTATATACTCGCACCCCTAGTACATGCACATACACCAGTAAACTCCCGCTGCGCTGTTTTTCCGGGCGCCCTCCGCATCCTCACCCCCCACTACGGCCCTATACTTGACCGGTATGGCCGCCAACGGAGTGCAGACCGGCTTCGAGCCTGTGCTGGCGGCGCACAACATGATGCAGTCGGCGGGGAACAGGGCACAGAAAGAGCAGGCACATCAGTACCTGGAGCAGTTCCAGAAGTCGGTATGTTGGACTGGGCGACGAAATGTAGACTGGGCTGACGGGGCGGCGTAGCAAGAGGCATGGACAACCACACTGGCGATACTCGAATCGCCTTCGGCAGATGCTCCAGCCAAACTGTTCGCTGCAACCACACTCAAGGGCAAGGTAGGACATCACGCCGCCATAGGTGCTCCTCTGCTAACATGACCAGATCGTATACGACCTGCACCAAGTGCCCCGCGCACAGCTTCCAGACCTTCGCGCGTCAATCATGCGGAATCTGGCGACATTCCATGCGGGGCCTAAGCCTATTCGGTTGCAGCTGTGTGTCTGTCTTGCAAATCTGGCAATACAAATGACGGAGTGGAAGGACGTCCTCCCAGACGTAGTCAATGCTCTTGGAACAGATCCAGCAACACTGCCCTGTGTACTAGACTTCCTCCGTGTCCTGCCCGAGGAAGTCACGCATGGACGAAAGATCGCTCTCACAGTACGTCCGACCGAGCCGCAGTCCACCCTCCCGTACCGGCATCTCCCCGCGCTACCGGCACATGAAATCAGAGTTTAGTCTAATGTTTGGTGGTCAGGAACACGAATTGAATCTGAGGACAGCCGAGTTGATCGAGGACAACGCCCAGCAAGCCCTGGAACTCCTCATCCGATACGCCACATCATCACGTACGTACGACTTTTCTTCCTGAACGAACTCCCGCTAATCTGCTGTAGCTGCCGCCGCTCGGAACCCACAGCTTCTCACCTGCATAACCTCCTGGATGCGCGAGATTCCGCTGGACGCCATCATAAACTCCGCCTTACTCAAGATCATCGTCGACGATCTGATGGCCCTGGATGGTGAGCCTTTCGAGGCTGCGGTCGAATGCATGAGCGCTTTAATAGCCGAGACTCGAGACGTCGACGAGACCATGCAGTCTATCCTGACCCTGTACCCGCAGGTCATTGCCCTTCGACCAAAGCTCGCTGAAGCAGCCCAAGAAGAGGACACCGAAAAGTTCAAGGGCATCACGAAGGTGTTTGCAGAAGCTGGTGAATCTTGGGTGCTTTTAATCGCCCGACTACCACGGGACTTCCGGAATCTAGTCGAAGCGATTCTTGAGTCGGCCGCACTCGACTGGGAGAGGGATGCTATTTCGCATACCTTCAAGTTCTGGTACGACCTAAAACAGTATCTCACGATTGAGAAGTACGGGGAAGCCAGGATGCAGAGTCTCGACATATACTCCAAGCTGGTTGATGTCATGATAGGCCATCTCCAATTTCCGAAACCTGACAGTGGAGATGAAAAGGATCTTTTCGACGGCGACCGTGACGCTGAGGAGAAGTTCCGCGAGTTTCGACATCAGATGGGTGATGTGCTGAAAGACTGCTGCGAGGTCATGGGTGTAGTCGAATGCCTACAAAAACCGCACGACCTAATTCTGCGATGGGTACAGACATATGGTTCACAGGCGGCTCCCAACAACGTACCCGAGTGGCAGCAGCTCGAAGCGCCTCTTTTTGCCGTTCGAGCGATGGGACGAATGGTGCCTCCCGATGAGGGCGTTATGCTGCCTCGCCTGATCCCGCTGATTGCAGGGATACCCGATCACAACAAGCTTCGTTTCCAAGCGGTAATGGCTCTGGGACGGTACACGGAATGGACTGCACAACATCCGGAGACCCTGCAGCCGCAGCTGGAGTTCATCATGGCAGCATTTGATCATTCGACCAAGGATGTCATTCGAGCTGCAGCGCTATCGTTCAAGTTTTTCTGCAACGACTGCGCAAGCCTGCTCGTCAACTTCATCCAGCCACTTCAACAGTTCTATGCGAAACATCTCAACAGCCTTCCAATCAGCAGCCAGGAAGAAATCACAGAGGGAGTGGCGTCAGTGGTTGCGAAGGTACCGAACGACCAAATGCACCAGACGCTCAAGCTATATCTGGACCCTGTCATGCAGCATCTCGTCACAATAGCACAGCAGGCGAAAGACGATGCCGAACAGAAGCTACTTGCCGGTAAGTTGGCAACCCTTCAGATAACAGAAATCAATGGCTAACAAGCGACAGACAAGATCAACCTGATTACAATTTTCGTAGAGACTGTGCGACCAGAAGTACCCTCTGGGCAGGAGCATCCTGCCGTCAAGTACTGCCAAGAGATCTTCCCTGTGCTCGGCAACATCATCACACATTTCGGCAAGAGCATACCAATCCTTGAACGGGTTTGTCGCTGCTGGCGGTACATGGTACTGTCTTATCGCACTGCTATGCGTCCACTCCTGCCCGAGCTCGCAACGAAACTCACTGCGGGATTCGAGTCTTCAAGACAAGGGTGCTTCCTTTGGGCAACAGCCTCCATCGTTCGCGAGTTCTCACAAGGTGTGGATCAAGTTGACCCGAGCCTGGCAAATGACGTATACCAGTTCTACGAGCAGCAAGCAAAGACCTTCTTGAAAATCTTGAGCGACCTACCACCTGAAGAGCTGCCCGATCTCATTGAAGACTACTTCCGCCTTGCTGCGGACATGGCGCTCTACTTCCCCTCCGAGTCGATATCTTCACCACTCATGGACACAATCCTGCTAGCGGCATGCAGCGCCCTCACACTCCTCAAGGAAGATCCTATCATTGCAACATTGCATTTCCTCCGAGACCTGCTTGCGTATGGTCGCAACTCTGCGCCATCATCTAGTTTCGACACAGCCCGCCACGACGTTCCGGAAGCGCTCCGAAATCGTGTCAAGCAACTAGTGATGAGCACTGGTGTCCAACTCGTACAAGGCATCATGACCGGCATGATGTACAGCTTCCCAGAAGGTGCTTTCGCTGATTCATCGGGCGTGTTGCTCGACCTGTTCGAGCTGATGCCGGAGCAGGTCGCCCAATGGGTAGCCAGTACCGTCAGCATGCTTCCGCAAGGTAGCATCACACCCCAAGAGAGCGAACGCTTCCTCAACAACATTCGGCAGCGCATACAAACTGGTGATGTCCGGATGATTAGGACCATCTTGCAGGACTTTACAACCAGCTACCGCCGACGAAACATTGCGCCAAGAGAAGGATTAGGGCGATTGGAGGCGTCGCGATTCAGATTTTCCGGTTAGATGCTGGATGCTGAGACGCGATTTCTCTTCCAAAACATGGACGCACGTGGAATTAAGAGGGAGGAATATGGCAATAAGTGTCAGCCATAGTGGCAGGATCTTCAGAAAAAGCGGAAAGTTTGCGCAAAGTGTGTAAAGGGAGGGCATTGAGAGTGTGTATACCAATGGCATTTGTATTTTGAAGCGTTCGTTCGTTAGGCATTTGCATGGAAGATCGGATAGGTAGGGTAGGATTTTGATACCAATATGATGGGGGATGGTGGATATGGGTTTCTTTTCGATGACTTTGTCGCTAGTTTAGATGTGCGGAGCGGGTATGGGTACAATTGAAGCAATTTCGGTCTGATGGGATATGTGTCGATTTCCTGTTCTGAGCACATGACGATATAATCACAAGCTTGATCTGTAAAGTGTGATAGAGTGCACTTGGTCTTCGTCTGGACGCAGTATACGTAGGGATGAAGAAGTACAGCGCGTGGACCGTCGCTTTTTGAGGGCTTGGCTGGGGTTGGACTTCTCTCTTTTAACGTTGAGCATATTTAGGTAAGGAATGATTGCAACCATGTATATGGAGAAAGTTGATTCGGTGAAATTCGCTTCGCTACGGAGAAATTGTCAGCGCAAATGGCTGTCGTGTTGGGCCCGTATGTACGATGCCCTGAGGCTGTACGAAATAAACAGTTGTTGTGTACTGCTCTTTGGGAGAATTTGAGCTACGGCCCTGGAAGAGAATCTTGACTTTCCATAGACCCTGGGGTGGCTCGTGTGGGTTTCGCGGGATATTACGAATGGCATATAAGGGCTTGGAGACTCTCAGATAATTATAGGTTTTAGGTGTGATTTAGATCTTATTGTGCGTTAAGTGGCTTATAACTGTGCGTTAAGTGGCTTCTGATTGTGCGTTAATTGGCTATGTAGTTGTCTAGGTTTTGCACGTCCTGTCCGTCCTATATTCTTAGCTTTACTTCAGCATCTCTAGTTCAAGAAATGCGTCAAAAACTGGGTCGAGTGTTGAGGCTACGTTGATTTGGAAATATATCTCTAGGTCAGATGTGTCGAGCCTTGAGTCCAGGAATCCTTCGGATATGTTCACGTCGAGTTGCTTCTATAGCTTTGAGCGCGCTGGTGCTGATCGAGGAGCGCTCTGTGTTTATGTACCTTTGCAAATGAAAATATAAGGAAGGTGCAAGGCTTCTTAGTATTTTCGTTACAGCGCGACAGAACGCTCATACAGCAATCTGCATGGAATGCAGTGCTATGAGTCAGGAATCTACATCAAAGGCAGGGGAAAGAAGATTGTAACTGACGCTGAGTTTGACGATGGATGCTTCCGTACTCGGTGACGAGGCGTACATGTCTACGGGTTACATTACGATTGTTCAACATGAACTGACTACAACTCCCTCTAGATCAATATAGCCAAAGTATCATCCTTGGAATCGTACCTATCCCTCACAAAAGCCTTCAACCAGCAATTCGCCCCGTTCCCATTCTGGATCCTCGTACTTACTAGCCCGCCAATAACAACGCCCACACACGATATGTTCTGCGGCAAAGTGTTCCACTGGCTACATGCGTCGGCGCACTGGGCCAGCGAATACGCGGTAAAGGCCACGAGGTCGGGAAAGTCACGTACGTTACGCCCGTTGAAACATTGGTACCGTTGCCGGGCTTTGTAGTCTGGAAGCGTATCTATGCCAGTGGTGTAGATGCTCGAGGGGCAGGTGACGTTGATGGAGGCGATTTGCGAGAAGGGGAGCGCGGTGTAGGGTCCGCTTGGCGGTGTGCTTGAAGTGGCCAAGGGCGATGGAGTTGTGGATGGTGATGGGGATGATGACGCCGACGCTGCCACGGACTGTGGAGGTGTTGACTCGGATTTTGAGCTGTTGAGATGTGAGCCGCAGTGAACTCAAAGGCCTTTTCGGGCATCTGCATGTATAGTACAGGACATGCTTACCCGGCTTTTTGCACGGCGAGCGATCCGCCAACGCTGCCGCCTACGATCGCGCCTCCAATGCAAATACATGCCAGCACAACGAGAGCCCAAAAATACCGCCGCCGGATCCCGAGTATCTTGACGTATTCCGGATCGTCAGACTCCATCTGACGTGTCTGATAGCCGTGGTTGCTTGGAGCTTGATTAACTTCCGGCATTATTTGGTCCTTATTCGGCGACACTTCTGGATAGCGATCCGTGTACGAGACCTGAAGTCCATCTGCCATAATTACCAAGGCTGACTCGAAAGGGAGCGGGGGAGGGCCTTGATATCTCAAACGTACAAGGCTCAACACTTATACGTAGCGAGTAATGATGGTTCCAGCCCCCACGAAGTAGATGGGTTTTAAGTTTGCATAGCCTGAGTCTCGAAGCAGCCATAGCGGTCGAATTAACTCGGCATGCTTGTTTAATTCGTCGATCGTTTGTTTATTATCTGGTGGCTTTCGATTCGTAGCGCTATAGGCGAGAACCTTCAGCCTTCCTGCGGAACGGTACGTTAGCCGAGAAGATCGCAGGAGGGGCGTTTACTAGAGACGGTGTTTCTATTGAGTAACACCTATAGAAAGCTCTCCCTGCGCTCCCTGCTCCGCTAACGCTTGTTGGTAGAGTAAAAAATCGGACCGTTCACGCCCTTCTACCTAGGTACATTTACATTCTTACAGATCCTTAGCTTGTGCAGTCTGGTCTGCCTCATTATCTTCGTTTGTCCAGATACGCCATACCTACTCTTCCTTCACAAAGACTTGTACACCACTACAATGATGCTCCAAGTGTATGCTGCAGACTAGCAGCCAATACTGGAACATACGGTTGGAGCGCAATCTCCCATGTTTCTCTTCCCCTTTGATCTTGCAGAAGACATCCAGCGGCCACCAAGGTCATACTTAGGTAAACTTACCATCATTTTCGTCACATAGCTAAAGCGACTGCAATGTCTATCTTCGCATCATCAATCTCCTACACTAATTTGCTATCCTGGCTGTTTTCGACGCCTCTGTTTTCGCATTGCATGCGCTTTCCACACATTGAGCACCATGTAGATAGAAGCCGGAGATGTATGTGTTTGTGAACAGTTTGACCGGGGAGAGGTTTTGTTTAAGCGCAGGGCATTCGGAGACGAATTTTTCGTGGTTTGAAAGGAAGGAAGCGCGACGTGAGACAATCACGGATAAGCGCACCGCCACCGCCACAGATGACGTAGGCTTTCTCGAACCTGCACATGCTCAAAGCGCACCACTTACATCGTGGTTCTATTACTTTCCGCTTGCTCACGAGGTGTGGCGCAGCATTTCTTAGGCATCGTCATACGAACAAAACCGCGCTCTGACTTTGTCCACGTACTCTGCTTCCTTCGCCCAAGGCAGCAGCTTTCTCACATATCCGGGTCATTAAGACTGGACCCTCAACGGAAGGTCTTCACGCGTTTGTCTTCTGGGCTTGTCTCTTCATTGTACATATTCAGATCTGTCCATCACCGTCGCATCGTGTGACCCGCGTCTACTGGCCTGCACCGCAACCTTCAGGCATCGTCACCAGATCTATACCGCTCTATCATGGACATCCCACGCGGCCACGCAGCCATGCCACTCACGGAGGCTGATTTCCTGGATTTCATCTACAACTATTACAAAGCTGAATACGCACCTATTCGATCCTTTTGGTCAACTGCGACAGCAGATCCCCGGCAAATGAGCCGTTTCATCAACATGGGCCACGAGCTGTCGCCGTTGAGTTGTCGCGCCGCAAACGCGCAAGCACAAAAGGATCTCGAGTCACTAGACTTTCTCACCCGCAAGTGGAATCTTGATCCCAGTTTTGTCAAAGGCCTTGTCATCAGATTTGCAAAGTATGAAGTCCACGATCGCTTAGAGAAGAAGCTCTTCGAGTGTGCGAGACTGGACCTCATGGTTCGAAAAGCCCTAAAAGAGAAGCACTTAATCGATGCGCTGTGGCCGAGCCCTGCACCACGCACCATCTCTCACGACCTGTTGCAGCAAGGAGTGCAGATTCGGAAATGGTACGGGGACATGTTCAACAAGTACTTCCGTGTTCTCCGTTCCATTGATGAATTCGAACTACGGCCCGAAGTAGACCTACGTATCAAGAACAGTGGTACGCTGATGCTTGTTCCCTTTGTGGATCATCTGATCTTCGGCGCTGTGGACCCGATCATGCCGATCGTGGCGAAGGGTGCCGGGTATTCGAATGTAAAGGGCTGGGACAAAAGAGAGGGAAGCAGTAAGAGTGATGGATATGGAGAGCCTGGAAAGTTTGAGATCAGGTTCGATGCACCGGCTGATGCTCAAGATACCTACACAAAGACTGTGGTCAGGCAGTGTCAGTGTAACAAATGTGGGACGAAGAGAGATGTGCAGGTCGTGGTCTCTGTTGATCCAAATCCGAACGGTGGAGCTGTTGCCGGTTCAGCATCTACGAGAAAGCCTAGTGCCTCTGGTGCTTCAGGTCAGCGACGACAAACCTCAAAGACTGCGCAAAGGTACGCCGCGGGATACAATATGCCTGGAAGTCAAGATACGGCTCCTCGCCAACCCCCTCGGCCCCAGCCTCAAGTTGAAGCGCCCGCCCGCGCAGCTACACCAGATCGGAAGAAGCAATGTCCGCGCTGCACCTTTTTGAACCATGCCGAACTCACAGCGTGCGAGATGTGTCAAGCCGACCTACCAGACGCCACCATTCAAAAGCCCCCAAGCCCAGTCACTGTCAAGGTATCTCACTCGCATTCCGCTTCTCATCCTCCACCGTCGAAGCCTGAACCGAGAGCGGACAACAGCCTCAGCGCTGAAAGGCCTGCTGGCCCTAGCCGCCATAGTCTGAGTGCATCGCTGTTCTCGATCTTTCCGTTCTCCCAGCAGCAGCAACAAGAGCATCACGCCAAGATCCCACCTACGCAGCAAACAGACATGCCAAGCGTGGCTCGTCAGCAGAAGAAAGAAGATCCAACGCCAGAGCAGCCGTCATCTTCGAAACACGAACCGGCGCCTAAAGCCGGACCCTCTTCCTCGCGTCACGCAGCTGAACCCCCGAATGAATCAACACCCCCCAACCTCATCGACGCCGAACCAGACCGCGAAGCCCCACTATCTCGCGCTCCTGAAATGGCAATGATGCCCCTCACACCTTCTCCCGCCACCTCCAAACGCCCAGCTCCCGCTGGTCTGCCATCGAACCTCATGGACGAATTTGTGCCCGTCTCGCCGGCTTTTCCTACCAAAGAGGAAGAGGAAGATGCTGGTTGGGGCGAGATGAGTCGCGAAGAAGTAGACGGCAGTGATAGCGATGAGGAGGAATATGAAGGCAGGACGAGTGGAGGGCTGGTGGATCTGGATGCTGTTGCTAGAGAGGAGGCGGACGTTTGGGGAGAGCGTGAGGATGAGGATTAAAGTTTGAGTGGGTGAATTGTTTGATGGGGGATATTTGTATATGGTGTTGTGAGTTGTTTGGCTTTTGTTAATACATATGTTGAGCGCATTTATTCTAGATTCATCTCTTGCTCAATCTACGGTACGGAAATCGCGTTCGATTCACACATATCGATGCATCACGACTCGAACAATGCTCAGATGTCGTCCTTCTTATTATTCCGCAATTGCCGGTGAAAAGACCTTCGCATGTTCATGCCAAGCCAAACGCCTCTGACGTTCTTCAAAAACAGCTTTGTCATGTGTCCATGTCTTCGTCGTTTTCGAAATGCGCCTCCTGACGTCAATATAAAATTTGTATCCCGCTCGCACCTTTCCCTCATCCACAAAAGCTCAACCTGACATCCGATGTTTAAAGACAATACAGACGACGACATGCTGAGCAGCTCCACTTCCTCTGAAAGGGGAGTCAACCTGTTTATGTTTCGTTATGGTTTTCGCTTCGACACACCATATCAAAATCGAACAGCTCATCGGAATACACCGCGCACCTTCTCTATAATCACAAAGTCTCCTGTGGCGAAGACTGAAACAAGCCAGCGCAGTACCATAGGGGAGGTCTCTTTCTTCTATCTCCGGAACTGGTCAGCTATGGCCTGCCAACTCCTTGTTCAGAACTTATTAGGTCGTTTCAGGAGCTAGCATAAGCATCGATTTCTACTCCGTTTCCGACTCGAGTCCTGCTCCGTTCCCAGATGCCATCCTTACTCACGAAGTAACAAAATTAGAGAAGCGAGCGCAGTATATTCATTTGCTTCGTTCTACCTGCAGATCCCGAAAGATTTATCAGCTCCATGCATGTGTCTCTGAGTGTAAGATGCTAGGAACGAAATGCGCATGAAGTTCTTTTAGGAGGTGTGGCGAAGGCAAATAACGTGCTGGTTTATGTGGAGAAGAAGATAGTGCTCTTAGTCTTAGTCGTCTATTCGGCATCCTCAAAATGAAGGATGAGAACGCCAGAGGAATGGGCACACAATTGTTATATCCTCTCTCGACCCAATATCCCGTACGCGTCTAGGAGATCTTCCATACCTAAAGCAACATCTCCCCAACATCATACCATGCTCACACAATTGTCAACGTAATATCGTCCACATACACAGCGTAATTCGGTCCATCCCCAGGAATACAAAAGATATCGACCAACACGGTACTCTGCGTCTGCGCAATAAGCTCCGGAGTAACCTCCGCTGCAGGAATAACCACACTTATGCTCCTGTATGAAGTCGTTGTGTCGATTCCATCTGCCCTGCCCAGAACCTGGACTTGAACGGTACAGCCCGGCGTCACTGATTTCGCCCACAATTCGAATCTGTACGAAGTGTTGGGCACGATAACAGGCATTTGGACGATGTCGGCGAACCAATTTGGAGCAGATCCAGAGATTCCCACGGCTGTAAATGCGTTTGTGCCTGTGCGACCGTTCCCTGGCTTGACGCCGCTGGCTTCGGCGTCCATGTCGGCGGAGCCCTGGTAGAACCACGGAGTGAAGCCGTTTTCGAAGCTGGGATTGATGATACGTTGAGTAATAATAGGTAATGGTGTAGGCGTAGGTGAAGGCGTAGGTGTCGGCTCAGGAGATGACTCAGGTGTGGACACAAGCGCCGGGGTGGATGACGATGCAGGCGAAACAGGAGGTATTGAACTGGGTGTTACAACAGGGGTTGGAGTGGACGATGATATGGATGTCGACGATTGGCTTGAAGAGAACGAGATCTGGCTGGACGGTGGTGTCGGTGTTGATGTGGGCGTGGGTGTAGCTGTGGAACTAGGCGTCACAACAGGACTCGAAATAATCGATGAAATAGGTGTCGACGCTTGGCTTGAAGAGGATGACATCTGGCTAGAGGACAGGCTAGTCACTGTGGGCGAACGCGCGCTGGATTGGCTGGCCACCGTGGACGATCGGGTGCTGGATGGGCTGTTCACTGTGGATGAGCGGGTGCTCGATCGGCTGGTCACTGTAGACGAACGGGTACTGGATGGACTGTTCGCAACGGAAGACCGGGTGCTGGATCGGGCGGAAGGGGAAACTATATCGCATCGACCGTATCCTGCTTGACATGCTTGAGGGCGGCAATGATCAGAGGTTCTACCACACTAGCACTAAGACCTTCGTTAGAGACAGCTTGATGAGTCCGCCCCTACAGGTAGGAACTTACATAGTTATATTGCGAGCAGCAATCGCCCCACTGGCTTCCTATACATGTCTGGCCTCCAAAGCTGCTGCCACACCGGGCGTTTTGAGAAACTGGTTGTGACGCTGAAGGCGTTGGAGAACGAGTGGAAGCCGACTGGGAACGGGTAGGGGTCGACTGGGATCGAATAGCGGTCGACGATGCACGGATAGATGAAGCGCGAGACGAAGAAACAGATCTGCTACAAGTTCCAAAATCGCTTTGGCAACCGGTTCTGCAATAGTCGTTTGTTGACCCACTGGTATTAGAAAGTTAGTGTTGAACGTGCGGAATGCAAAGGTGCGTACTTACCACCATCCATATTGACTGCAGCATGATCCATACTTGCTATTCAAACAAGTCGCCGCAAAACTTTGCCCACATCGAGCATCCTGAGATATAGTTGCCGCATTACTTGATAAGATAGATAGGAACAACGCAAACGCGGCCAAAAACGAATGACGCATCACGAGGAAAGGTCAACACTGAACGAATGTGTACTTGCGGGTGTTGAAAAAGCGCAATGAGGATGGCGGCAGCTACATTAGGATTTGAAGTGATTGTGCGGCTGAACATTGAGATCTTCTCTTAAAAGCGGAAGTGGCGCTTGTGGCGTGCCTGGAACGCGTGCAAGGGTATACGACGGTTCGCAATCCTACTGCAAACACAGTTGTAGGTTTCTATAATGCAGGATAGCCTGCGTGTTCACCATGTAAGATCTGATTACCTGGGTTCTGCGTAGGGGAATTGCTCTAAAGCAGCAGCATAGCAATGCTTAGCCTAACACAGGAAAGCTTGGTATAAAAGGGGTCATGGTGTCTATCGAAAAGACAAGTTCGTCGTGGAGCCCATCTGGATTAGACCTTGGGAGCCTAGCCTTGCGTTCAGCCAGCCACATCCCCTCATCGTCCTGTCACGAAGCGCACAAGCTTCAGCCTCGGTAATTATTCTTGGATATGCGCATCATTTCTTAGGACACTTTTAACGCGATTCAGGAGGGTGTCTCGCTAAAGGTGTCTCAATGGTATTGAACAGAGCAGGATCGGTAGCCAACTAGCACGTTACTTGGAGGCCTCGCGAGGCTGCTGTCTGTGTGTTTTTGATGAAATTGGTAGGCAGATACTGTAGCGCTCCGCTAGATGGTGTTGGTGTGCGATCATAGAGCGCAGATAAGGCAGATGGAACCTACGAGAGAGCTGTGTTGGATTTGCGGTGCCGATCTTGGTAAAGTTGGTTTCATGTCGGAGCGTGATGGTCAAAATCCAAGAGACCGTTCCTGCAGGTACCGATCGACTAAAGGTCAATGGCGCAGCGCCAATCTGCTTTTGTCCAGGGGATGCCCACGACGATGGCACGCGATTGTGGCTGACAAGGTAAAGCGACGGACTTGCCTAGAGGTATCTAGAAGTTAAGTCGCTGCATCGTCGTCGACCTTTTTCCCTACTGCTTCTTCATCATTCATTTTTGACGCCTCGCTTTGAATTTCTCTCAGTGCCATCACTCTTTCTGGCCCGGGTAGATCCGTTCGCTTATAGTCCGTATAGAATATCTTAATCTACTAATCATCTGGCATCAACCGAAAATGCTTGCCGTTATCATTTGGGCTTTGGCGGCCCTGACAGCTGTGTCTGCGCAGCGAGTGAGCTCGAACGGTCGCTGTGGTGTGGCATACGGCGGTCGCGTCTGCAAAGGCTCATCGTTTGGCGATTGTTGTTCGCAGTAAGTTCATCCGTCTTACCGAAGTAGAGTGCGTGTACTGACGACGAGTTCTTAGATATGGCTGGTGTGGTCGTACTACAGGTAAGGAGACGCATGCATACCGTGTTCCACCCACTTGCTGCCGGATTCGGTTATACACCAATCACATCGTCCCGGAGATCAATCCGGGCGCTCGGGAGCCAATGAGCAACGACCCAACACCTGGGCACTGGTCGACAACAGGACGGCAATGGCACACCTCTGTTGCATGGCATATGCTAACCTGTTCATTTTATAGGGCATTGCGGAGTTGGTTGCAACTCTCTCTTTGGCGCTTGCTCAGATGTAGCTACATCTTCGGCCCGCTCTTCAACCATCCACACCAGCACCCGCTCATCTGCGGCCGTTCCCTCGAGCATTCGATCTTCATCTTCCCCAGCTGCCTCCGCTACCATCAAGGTCTCTCCAAATGCACGTTGTGGGTCCTTTTACGGTGCCACGGGCGGATACAGCTGCATGGGGTCGAAGTGGGGAAATTGCTGCTCCCAATACTCATACTGGTTGGTCAATTGCGCAGACACGTCAAACAAATGCTGACAACCTGATAGCGGCTCTACTTCAGCGTATTGTGGAACAGGCTGCCAGCCTGGATTTGGTAACTGCAATGGCGCGTCCTCGTCAAGTCGCTTTTCAAGCGTATCCTCCTCCCGTCGATCGTCCAGCGTATCATCCTCAAGTCGATTGTCCAGCGCATTCTCCTCGACAGTCCAATCGATTTCTTCGTCTCAATCAAGCACTTCCTCGGCGACTAGGGCGTCATCGTCGTCCATTGCTTCATTGTTGACTTTGTCCTTGGCGTCAAGTTCGTCCTCAACCGCCGTTGCTACGACTCTGTCCGCATCATCAACGTTTGTGGCATCCTCGACGGGTGCGAGTTCTTCCGTGACCCAGTCTACGGTTTCGAGTTCCTCTGTGGTTTCCTTCACAGTTGTGAGTTCCTCTGTGACCTCCTCCACGGGCTCGAGTTTCTCGGTGGTTTCCTCGAGCTCCAGCCTATCTGTGGCAACCTCTTCGACAGCCTCTTCGGTGTTTTCATCGTCAGTCATCTCAGCCACACTAAACTCGGTTACCTCAACAGCCTCTTCCACCGTGAGCACTGCTTCAAGTGCCTCATCGAGCACCTTCTCAGCCATTGTTTCCTCGAACTCCTCACCAACCGTTTCTTCGAGCAGGTCCCCCAGTGAATCTTCCAGTGAATCTGCTTCAGCTTCGCCATCTATTACAACAGAGTCTTCTTCGCAGACTCCTTCAGGCAGTGCGTCTACTCCATTGAGCAGATCTGCGAGTGAGACTGCAGTCACCTCATCCGCCACCAAGACTTCCTCCAGCACCTCTACAATCGAGACATCTTCCAGCGTATCTTCCAGCGTATCTTCCAGTTCGGCATCGTCCAGCCCATCCAGCACTCAGTCTTCCTCCGTCGATGCTGCTTCCTCAACCGTATCACAATCGTCCTTGGTCGCAGATTCAACCTCGTCTAACACGTCAACCACATCATCCTCTAGTGATGTGACAGCCTCTCCCACCCAGTCAGCAACTACGTCCTCCAGCGACTCAGCGACTCCATCTCCATCCAGCAGTCTTACACCTGTCTCTTCGAGTAGCTCTGTCATCGAAACGATTTCCACTGCGTCGGCTGCTTCTCTGTCCTCCAGCGAAATGGCATCCGTCTCTTCGACGGCTTCAAATGCAGTGACATCTTCCAGTACTTCAGCCTCTCCATCTCCTTCCAGCGAGTCAGCCACTCCATCACCATCTACCCAATCGGCGATCCCGTCATCAACGGAGTCGGCAAGCTCGTCAACTTCGAGCGAGGCCCTCACTACGACATTGTCTAGTGTCGAATCGTCTCCATCTTTCACTGGCTCCGTCTTTGAATCTTCTATCAGTGCCTCAGCAAGCTTGTCGTCCTCTAGTGAGTCGGTAGCATCGTCTAGCTCGGCTCCTCTATCTTCTGTGAGCACGGTAAGCGTGAGCTCCACGTTTCTTTCATCGAGCTCGTCCGAGAGCATCTCTACAACATCCTCAGCTGTACCAAGCTCATCTGATGTCGCATCGAGTGCATCTTCAAGTGCCGCGGAGTCCGCCTCTAGTACATCTACCGCTTTGTCAACTTCCTCGGATGCTGCCTCCATCTCTTCATCATTCGTTACATCAAGTAGTTCCACCGAGACAACGTCTAGTGTGTCATCTGATTCATCATCAACGGCACAAATCGTTTCAAGCTCTTCCCAGAGTATCGTCTCGAGCACGTCCTCCGACACCATATCGAGCACCGAGTCCTTATCGCTGTCAAGCACGCTTACACCAACGCCAACGACGTTCGCTACGCTCGTATCGTCCAGCTTTTCCGCCTCGACGTCTTCGAGCTCTTCTATCTCCCTACCGTGCTTCAGCCCGCGGGCCTCAAACTATGTGGCAAATCCTGGATTCGAGACCGCCCCTTTTACGAATTCATGGACTTGGACGCAGGTTTTGCCTAACGCACCTAATAGATGGACTTTTCAGTCGTCCAGCTCAACTGGCATTGCCAAATCTGGTACCTATGGACTCAGAGGCACCACGACTAATTCAGGCGCAACTGCCATCGAACTCAAGCAAACCATTGGTGATCTGCCTCCTGGTACATCCATCAGCGTTGGGGGTTATGTTAAATCGCTTCGTCCGTCCACCAGCGCTATTACCACTACGTTCTTGCTCTTCTTTGATGATGTGCTACTGGATCAGTTCCAGACCAACCCGGCAAACATTGGAGTTTACCAATTGATGACTTCTCCCTCAAGTATTCTTGTTACAGGAGGCAACAGCCACACACTCAAACTCAGAGTTGAAACCGCCGGATATCAAGGAGCAACGTTCGCTGCCGACGATTTCTATCTCATTGTAACATCTGGGCCAGACGGCGCCGCTGTTTGCAATCCGACGCCTGCGCCTACACCCAGCTGCTTCGCCGCCCCATCCGCCAATCTGGTTAAGAACCCTGGTTTCAACTACGACCCTGCATTCGAAACTTCAATGGCGTACTGGAGTGTGACCCAGGGCTCTGCATACTCCACAAATTCCTGGGTCTGGGACTACGCAGGGTACCCCAGCGGCAACGGATTCCTAGGCTATACAGTTCGCGAAGATGCCGGGAAAGTAGACAGCACACAATATCTCAGACAGGACAATATCGACATTCCCCAAGGAGCCGTCCTCGACTTTAGTGTCTATTTCAACCCTCAACGAACAGGAAATACTGCTGACAAGCCTTTCTCGGTTACCTTGAAGTTTGACGACCAAGTGGTGAGATCCAGTACTCCCACTGTTTCTAATACTTGGGTCGTATTCGGGTCTACCCCTTCGGCACCGCGGCTCTCGGCAACTGGATCGGGCCCCCACTCTCTTTTGCTTGAAGTTCGGACGGGAGGCGTCGAAAATGCTGACATTTACTTCGCTGATGACTTTTCGATTAAAGTGTTGGCGGGTCCGAATGGCCAGCGCATTTGTTACACGCCGTAGATGCTAGGTGAAGCGATAGGGCGTTGTCTGTTGCGGTACACCGAATAATGTGTTATAGCCATGCTCTGTCAAGTACAAGGTAAATATATATGCGTCGCTCGCTATGATGAACAAAATTGCTTGAGTCCGAAGTTCTAGAAAACCAAGAGAGTTGAGCATGAAGATGCGGCCGAGCGCCAGAATGTTGAAAAGCGCGTCCAGCGAGATTATCAGAAGCCTGAGTTGGTCTGATGTCGGTGCAAGCTTGTTAGGAGTCACAACCTTGGTAGCGATTGATAGTTACAATTCAGGACGTCGGGTGATGATTACGCTTGAGGGCCTAAGGTGCGACCCATACGTCGCTGCCGCCCCGCACTTCTCATTGCAAAATTCTCCTGACCCACCACAACACCGCACCACTTTCAATTTTGCCCCAAGCTAATTTTGCACGATACGTATTACTCAACGTCTAAACTATCATCAAGTCGGTATTGGTCTAGGTAAGTAACTCCTCCATCGCTTTTCTGCCAACCATCGTCCTAACATTCTCAGTGGCTAGGATTTGTCGCTCTCATCAGAGTCAAACACTGGAAAGTGCCGACAAGGCCGGGGTTGTCAGTATTCCCATAGCTCCATTGTTCGATTCGTCAAACTAACGCCTATTAGCGATTCCCCGATACCGAAAAATGTTCTTTTTGCATCCCTTCAGGCTATGAGGATGTCAGCTCGATATTGCAATGACATGACATCGCGCCCAGATCTTGACCTACCGCCATGACGACTCCCTTTTTTGCTCAGCATAGGAAAATTGCAAAGCCGTAAAAGGTGTAACAGCCCTTTACTGTAGCCGCTGTTCAATTCGCGTTGGTGGATGACAGCCCTGGCATCATTCGTCCAACATCCCACGATCGAGTGCCAACGGTTCTACTCTCCACGCCGTGTTGATAATGGACAACATTGCTCCAAGCTAGTCCTTGTGATTCAAAGGCTCGTTTCATGTCCAGTCATCTCGGACACCAAGAAGAACTGGCACTGCGAGGGAACGTATCAAAGGCCTAGGAGCCGATAGCCTTCAGCCACCGTTCGAGATCGCCCATCAGACGCTCGCCAAGCTCTTCCTCAACAACGCAGTCCTGCCAACTACACGTTACACACATCTCTCTGCCCTTGACAGTCATGATCGACACGGAAAGGGCAGCAGAAGGAGTCTCTGCACTCAAGAGCAGCTCAGCTCGTTGCAATGACCAGCTCTCGTTTCCGACAGTGGTGCTGCTTTCTCCATCGAGAACGCCCAAGTTGGTCACGAGCCAAGACAGGTATCTCATCCTTCGCATCTCGCTTCTCTGCTGACTGTTCCAATCCGGACAAAGCCTCATGATGCCTATCAAGTCATTTCGCGTTCTGGCGTCTAGTCTCGCTTGGATCTCTCGCCGGACACGGGCCGAGACGGACCAAATTACATTCATAACATCGGCTGTCAGGTTTCTCAGCATACGCGAGCGGATTGTGTTAACCAGCTTGGAGTCAAATTCGTGCTCCACGACGGAAACGTAATTGCACATGGACTCTTTTGGGTTCAACCAAGGATATCGCGCTGTATTCGCCGGCAAAATATTGCGCAAATCGTATGGGGTTCTGCTTGCAAAGCCGGTTGCATCGTGGAGCGCAGTGGAGAGGGAGACTAAGCAAAGAGCTTGAATGAGCCCTGTCAGAGTAGTGTGGCGCAAGCGGCATGCGCTAATGAGGTTCACGACAGTATGTTTATCGATCGTGAAGTTGCGGAATTGGGTTTTGTAAGGAGAAGCTCGAATTGGAGCCCAGCGCGCGTGTGTTTCTCCTGGCGGGAAGATCCATTCTGGTTTCAATCCCTTCCACAGTTCTGATAACGCAAACCCAAGCGACACTGGCCACGAAGTAAGAATTTCCGGATTCGGTGGTAACTTGTCAGACGGATCGGGCAGGTTGAGAATCCACTTGTCCGAGTTCTCGAAGCTCTCGACTATAGGGTCCTCGTCCTGGCTAGTGACCTCATTAAGATGTCGCAGCAAAGTTTCATGAAAAATCTTGCCACTCGACCCATCATGATGCGTGTGGTTCCATACGTACAATATCTCTATTGACTCGACCCCGATTTCATGCAAAACGACCACCCTCCAGCCAGGCTGACTTGCGAGATTCTCAAACCTAGAGTCAAGCTGAGCTTGCATCGACTCGACGTACAACTGTTGAAAACGGCTAGCGTCGTCCAAGGTAATCCATTGAACATGATTGCGAAGATCGAGGCGTTCAAGACCGACGAAGGTAGGGTTCTTGGTGTCCTCTCCTGTAATGCCAGTTTGGAGATGGGGTTGAGCGAGCACAACTCGAGAAAGGGCATCATAGAATCGGGCTTTGAGGACTGCAAGAGATTCTGGACGGACAAGCGCAGGTAGCGGAAAGTAGCGGCAAGCTATGATGGTTCCTCGGTACTGATCGAGAGTATGCATGGCTAGCTGGTAAGCCTCACTGTCTGCATCAATGAAGGGGTTTTATAGGTACAGTCCAATGACTGACTCACTGGCAACCCATCCCGCGAAGCTCTTTGCCCGCATAGCTTCTTGTAGCGGCCATTGTCGGAGCTGGGAGAAGACCGCCTGCACCAACTAAAGAGGTCGTAATCAGTGCGCGCAATACAGATAGTGAGTAAAAAGATTAGCGATTTACATTTATGTTTGGAGAGCAAAGAGGCGTGAATCTCATCTCCTCCTGAGGAGGGTGAGATGATGCTTGTCGCACGGACCATGAGAGCTGCGCTGCGCCGCAACTGCAATCTCGCCCAACCTCTTCGCGAAACACATCGAGAAATTGTAGTGTGCGCTGACCATCGCTTTCAAAGTTGTACGTTCACTACCTATGGCCCACTTCACAAAAACTCGCAATGTCGGACCAGCATGCATCATAGGTCGCTATCTTGTTCGGGTGTTCATTGCTCGATCGAAGAAATGGCGTCTGCGACCCGCGTTAAGGAGCAAAGTGGCGTCCAGTCGAGGCTGAGATCTCACCCGCATTTCTGCAGGCGGAAACCACCGAAAGGCTGAACCTTAGCCTTGGACGTCCTGGAGAAGCTCCAAAGTCTTACATACCCGGCCGTGCCTTACGATGCTACACGATGGTAGACCCGCTGTCAATCACCGCTGGAGTACTGACTGTGATTACGGTCTCCACAAAAGTTATCATCCTCCTTAAACAGTTCCGCGATGAGGTCAGTGGCGTGGATGCGACGCTCACAGGCCTTCTCAACGACGTCTCCAACCTTCAGAAGGTCTTGGAGTCTATGCAAGAGACATTCGAGCATGATGACATTAAATCGAACCTCCAAGGAACTGGTCATCCTGGGAACCACTGGAAGAACCTCGCGAGATCTTTGGACGACGGAGCAGGCACGTTGCGACAGTTAGCTAAGCTTTTAGAAGCTGTGGATAAGACGACATCTATCATCGACGGGCCAAGGAAGCAACTTCGATTCAAGATTGCAGTTGATCAAATTGCAGTTTACCGGGAACAGATTCAATCTTATCGCGCTGCACTAAGCCTTTCTCTAAGCACGGTTATTCTGTACGTAATTTTCGGCCTTCTTCACGACAAATTTCAGCCTTGCGCGCAACACTCACGAGGCTGTGTCTATGTCTAGCACTGCTATACCTTGTGCGACCTTGAAATACTGTCTGTCTTTGCATTGTACGCTGATAAGAATCGCAGGTGGAATCAGGTCAGCTTCCAGAGGTCGACGAACAAAATTCCTGGAAAAATCATCCCAACGCTCGACAAACTCTACGACGAGTTTCGAAGCCTTGGCGCCGCTCTCAATGCCAAGATTGATAAACTCCAGAAAGCTGTCTCAGGCCAGAATGATGAAGAGGCTCATGAGCTGGCTTCGATGAGCAATTTGAGAGAATGTGTCCGAGCCGCAGCTGATGTCGTCTCTACAGCATCATCCGCATTTACTGTGGACGCTAGCGACAAGAACGCTATCAAACATGGATCTGATTTCGGAGATCTTTTCGCACAGGAGACAAACGAAACGATGATGCGCTGGATGTCTTCCAACACTGTGTACGAGTATGACAGGATGAGCTCGCTTCCTGACCCACCCGAGTCAACTACAGGCGACGCACATACCGAATATCAAACCGACAGCGACTCAGACCTAGAGAGCGATATCTTCCGAGCCTTATTCGATAATGCAAAGAAGCTCATGAAAGAGGGCGAGTTAGTTGGGGCAGAGCGCAAGCTCTGTAATTGCTTGACGAGGCTTAACGCAAATGCCAGCACATACTCACCCAGAAGTGCAGCAGCCGACGACATATGCAGAGCAGATCTACTGGACCATCTCATTGAGGTCTACTATCTCCTGGGTTCTTGGACGAAAGCAAAGGCGATGATGATGGAGAAGCTTTCAATCACCGAACGCCAGGTCGGCAAGAAAGACGAGTTCTATTTGGGGGATCTCCTGAAGCTTGCGGAGATACTAAGGAGAAATCATGAGTTTGTTGAAGCACATCTACAAGGGCGGCGATCATTACGCGGCTTTAAAAGGCTCGGTAAATCTGGCATTGAAGGTTACGAGACATCTCTCATTTTCCTGGTACAGCTGTGCAATGACGATAACAAGCTCGACGAGGAAGAAGCCTATACAGATCTACTCGGAAGTCACCGAACAGCAACAAATGCAGCGCTGCTAGGAAGCCGTCGAGCTTCAACGAATGCAACGAAACAACGACGTCGCCGAAAGAATGGTTACGACACGACCCTGATATCCTCGGGCACTCAAGGGGGAGTATCAACAAAAACGCCTCCAATTCCTTCCGATTCGGCTCGCAGTCCTCTTCCCGTTAGCAAAAAGCATAGCGAGGGGAAACTTGAGGTGGAAGAGCAGCGTATGTCAAAGCGGCAAAGCGACGACACAGTTATGATGGACAGCATTACACCACAAACAGAATCACGATTTAGAAATTTGGTTGAAGATGAATATCACGAGATGATCTCAACTAAGCTCGATGCCCAAGCCATGTTTGAGCTCGAGTACGCTGATACTCGTATCAAAGAGAAAGCTACTAGTGGCAGATCTGGAAACTCTTCTGACACTATTACAGATGGTGTTACAGTTTCTCAAATCCCTGTGTGGGGCGAACCCGGAAGGGATAAGCATGAAATTCTTGAGCCTGAGATGCCAACATCTCTATCCTTACTACCGACCAGAGACGATTCGATACTATCCGGATCAACACTTGCTGGCAGCCAACAACATCACGGTTCCGGAGCGACAATTGACGTCGTGCAGCCCGACATGGCAGGAGATCAGCCAGTACAGAACGTGTCATTGACCTTGCAATTTCTTGATGATACCGTCGTGGAGACTCCATCACATGTGGCAGTCCCATCTCTTGATCGAACCTCAAAGCTCCGAGGCGAAAAGCAGCTAGTAGCGTCCGATCGAGCTGAACACCATTCACAACCCTCAAATAAAGAAGAAGAAGAAGAAGAAGAAGGAGAAGCAGTTCCAGAAGCCGCGCAAACCCCAGATATTGTTTTTCAGACAGCCACGCGGCCTTCGCTTGTTGCAAATTCTGCTGCTGCTGTGTCATGGACGTCAATATCGCCAAAACCGGAAGAGTACGGCTGGCTGGCAATGGATCAACGTATGCGACGAAATGTCTCAGATTCTCGCCTTCTACGCAACTGTGCTTATTCTAGAAACGTTGCCAACGAATCCTCCATCGTTGCAGATAAGCACCAGCGCGTGGCAACACCCATCGATGGTGAGCTTGCTCCACGGACTCCAGACTTCGAATCTTCGATTAGTGAAGCCATAGAGGGCTCGGAAACGACGTACAATGAGATGCTTTTGTGTCCCATTTGTAACGAGAGTCTTTCCGGCTTATTTGAGACATCAAGATCAGCACATGTAAACAGCTGCATCGATGGCGTTGCAATACCAATCTCAAATCTACGAACTAAAGATGGGTTACCGCCTACGCCAGTTACATCAGCAAAGTCAGCTTCCGATGATTTCTCAGACCCGCCTTTGGGGTTTTGGGCCTGTATGACCTGCAAGCCAGACTATTTGCAACGCCTCAGCAACGATATATGCACTTCATGCGGAGACCGACGAGCGACTCATTTCCCCAGTTCCATCAACGATTTCGAGCGGCAGCCGTTTGACCGATACCAGACTCTGTTCACCTCACTAAACCTACGTATCTTGACCGCCAGTGAAGGAAGTGTGACGAGTCGTAAGATACTCTTATTAGGAGATCCATTTTGTGGGAAGACACAGTTAGCCAGGTAATACCCATCATGTCTAAATCGAATTTCAGTAGCTAAATGCTCCAGTTTTGGGGGCCACAGCAAAGTCACGAAGTTTGACGCAACATTCAATACGTTCAGCAAGATAGTGCCTCGTGAAG
Organism: Ophiobolus disseminans; assembly: GCA_010093685.1. Taxonomy (NCBI): domain Eukaryota; kingdom Fungi; phylum Ascomycota; class Dothideomycetes; order Pleosporales; family Phaeosphaeriaceae; genus Ophiobolus; species Ophiobolus disseminans. The sequence goes on from MU006230.1 coordinate 996,020, forward strand.
GACATGAAGTTGAGGTTGTCTGCTGGGATAGTGTTGGCATGGACTATTATGGTCTATACGGTCAACAATTCCAGCGCGGAGCACATAAAGGTGTCCATATGGTTTTGATGTGCTTCGATATTTCGGAACCTGATTCTCTCGAAAACGTGGAAGATGTAGTAGGTTCTTGAGTACATGGCAACGCATACATATCATTGCTAACAAGTCCAAGTGGAATCCTGAGGCGAACAATCATCTCTGGCGTATTCCAAAAATTCTTGTGGGTTGCAAGAAAGATCTCCGCAATGATGTACGGCGGACCATGTCAGTGTCACCATATAAGGTGAGATCTTGTCATTGCATCACGATGGATGCAAGCTGATTGCTCTTCTGCTGGCAGGCCGATAAATTGGCAATGCGCATCGGCGCCATTGCGTATTTTGAGACCACAGCCGTGGGTATGACGGGCTTGCAAGAGCTTTTCAACTACATTGCAGAGGCCTTGGTGAAGAGAAAGTCGAAGAAAGCTGGTGTTTTCCGTCGTCTTATATCGCGGGGAGAGAGACGAAGTTCTGGAGTCAGTGACAGTGGAGCTGAAGGTTGACATCTTTCCATTTCCAAAGACAGGCGCTTAACGCAGGTTCCGGTATATGCCAACAAATTGATCAGAATCGAGTCCAAAGAAATCACTATGGGTCTTACCCGCAGGCCGAGGATTCGATAGTCGATCAACTCCTCGTGCATCCCAACAATGGAGCGAGCCGATCAATGTAGCGACACGTCACTTTGCTCTACCCTCTAAACTCGGCAATAGTGTTTCAAAAAGACAGAGATCCTTTTCATAAGATCGTGCGCTTGCGGCACGAAGCCTCTACGGAACAACCATTGCCGAGATCAATGCGGTCTACACTTGATAGAGATGTTTTAGAAAGAAGCAGTATAGCGGTGATATCGTGTGCGTAGTCTGCACTTGTCCTACCTGGTAAATAGCACGATCCCACCCCCTTCTCTAACTACATTTCCACTTGCCCCCACCTCCGTTCCCAATCCTGCCTTCCCATAAAATCCCCTGTTCTTCTCCCCACAAAGCACGCTCGCAACTACACCCTCTCCCTCTTTCTTCGCCGACTCAACACCCCATTCTGCCAACATCCTGCCTATGCCTTTCCCTTGGAACTTCGGATCCACACCGCACACATGCAAGTCCCAGCACTCCGCTCGATCTCCCGTCCAATGCCTCTCAGACTTTGCGACGGCGCTGTCGAGAAACGAAGCGCGACTCGGATCAGCAGCCCGATTCGGCCAGATCCGGAGTGAGAGGGCATGATATGTATGCAATATTGCAGGCATGAGACTCCTCGGATCCAAAGTCCATAGCCCCCGGGTCTGGCCACCTGTCCCTAGGCGTCGCCAATCTGCTGCTCCGACGATATCACCATTGTGAGTAGTCACGACGATGAATTGGTGGCGCCAGTCGAAGAAACGCTCACGAATACCGCGTAGCAGGAAGTAGTATATGTCGTTTGGAAAAATGTTGCGGTAGGGATGCATTAGTGTGCCGATTATTTCGTCGTCGAAGAATGCACGGGACCAGACTTGGGCGATGGATGGGAGGTCCGTGAGGTGTGCGGGACGGAGTTGGAATTGCGAGGCTGACATTGTGTGAAGTGGTTGCTTCGCAATCTAAGCTCGATAGATTGGGTATATGTGCACCATTTGACTCTCCACTAAGAAAGGACGGTGTCCACGATGGTTTACTTCTACGTACAGAATACCGCGATCCCCACGGCGGGGGTACGTCACAAGCGTTCAGCATCCTTGCGAGCTGCAGGTAGGGCCCCACATCCCGGATACATATACAACATCTCACATTCGCAGCAACTCACATGAAGACGCACTATCGTAGCGGTTTTCATCCGCAGCCACGTCAAAGCAGGGTATTCCGGCGTTCACTTCAATCATATCTGGTGTTTGAGCATCATTTCCATATTGCAGTACAGTAACCGAGTCTCGACCTTGGAGCTTATCCTATATTTCTTGAAAAAGGAAATACCCAACGATTCAAACGTGCAGCTGTTCGCTCCAAGGGCGCAGCTCCAACCCATCTCCGTCGCCTGCGACTTAACGATCCTGCCTGCGACGCTTGTTGCGATGTCCATCTCCATCGCCGGCCCCAGCCGCGCCATTCTGATCTTGAGCCTCGCGCTTGAGCTGCGCCTCAGCTTTGTCCATGTCATCGTCAGCTGAAGGTGTGGGAACAGCGTCGCTCATTCGTCGATGAGCTGGAGGGTTCGGCACAGCCTCAGCCACGCTTCCTGCCGTATCGGCCATCGACTGCACCATGAAGTCTTCGTACGTCTCTTCAGCCGCCTGCGGCTCTGGTGTATCCGGATGTTCCATCACAGTGGTGAGTACAACCTTAAAGCTCTTCGGCACGAGATATTGCGGATCGACGTACTTCTCCCACTCATTCCCGACATCCTTGTACATATCGTTCAAGCTAAACTGCGCTGAGAAGTCCAGCTGGCTACGAGACACGGCCAGAAGGATGGGGTCCTGAAAGTCGGCGAGATCAGGGTGGTCTTTCAACATGCCTTTGATGGCATCCCATACCTCAGTCATGACTTCTGTGCGGCGGGTGGCCTCTTTCTCTGACCACTGCGGCCAATATCCACGAACACTTTCCGGGTGCTGATTATGTAGTCGAATGAGGATACCAGTGGAATTCGGGGCATCGTTCGCAGTGCGCACACCGGTGGGCTGGAGAATGCGTGGCTTTCCATGGATCTCAGCACCATACATGGTCGCATGCCCGGAGTCCTTCCACGCGCGATCGAACGCCGGCTTAACAATCTGGTCGTGCCAAATCTTGAGAAACCGCGCATCGGTCGCCACATGAGTCCGCGCGTGTGGGAAGATGACGAAGAGGTGAGGGTATGGTCCGATCGAGCCCACAGGAACGTCGCCAGTCGGGTACGCAGACGCGAAGAACAACCCGTTGTTGATGGCAGCCGGACTGATACCCTTGAAATGCTTACGAAGACGATGGTGGATGGTGAGCGCATCGCCGGGGCTAATTGGGCTGACGGACGTGTGGTCGATTTGATGCGGCACCCAGGGTGTTTGCTCCCATGTCAGAGTCTTGAGGAAGGCGAGGGATGTGGTGAGACAGAAGGAGAGGTCAGTTGATGTTGTGATATCCGCGACAGGCACTTGGGAGACTAAAGCAGGAAGACCATGGCCCATGACGACTAGTGCGGATGCTGGAGTCGCAGTTGGTGCGTTCAGGGAGGGCGGTTCAGACATGACGCTCAAAGCGGCCGTACCGAAACTTGAGAAGAGAAACGATGAGCGGCCTGTCGAGTTGAACGATGATGAAGTAGATGAGTCCATCGCATCCGATGCGAGGATAATGGGAGACATGGCGGCTGAGCCTCGAGGGCCACCGGATGTAGTGGCCGAGCGCTTCTTGGTGGCTAAGGGAAAAGTGGCCACACTCGAAGCAGCCGTACTCACGCTTGAGGATGCGGTGGATGAGCGGCCTGGTGTAGATATCGACGATGCTAGCGTTGTGTCTATAACATACGGGGCCGACGTCGTTGCGGATGAAACGACGACGCGTGCGTACAGCCCATTGAACGCCGAGGTCGGGCGCTTCCTCGAGAAGGCCGGTGTGGATATGACGCTTGAGGCGCCTGAACTCACGCTCGAACAAGAGAATACTGAGCTAGTTGTTGAGGAGAATGAAGATGACAAAGATGTGTTCATCGCGTCTGTGGGGAGGTAGGTTGACGGCATGGGACATTGACCGTGTGGGTGGCTGATGGTGAGGGCCGCGGGGATGTTGGTTGTCGAGGTTGAGTGGAGATCAGAGAGAGAGAGGTGTTTGCGTTCAGAGGGGCACACAATAGTTAAGAGAGCAGGCGGGTACTTATTGTGCGGAGCCTGTGCGTTGGTGGGTGAAAGCGACGAAAACGCGAGCACGCCACAATAGACCGACAAACGGTTGTCGAGTCACAGTCATCTTCACCCGGGACTTCTAGAAATCTAGAGACATTCGCGTTTCGAAATCGACTGAACTTTGTCAAGGTACACCTGGGCATCCACGGCCGCAGTCTGTAACTCTCAGACGGAAATGACATTGGCATACTTTTGAAAAATGTGAGCCACATGTAACTTAACAATGATGAAAAGCGAAATCCGCAAGTGCTGATAGCGGGAAGAAAGATGTGACTACAAGCCTAGGGGAGCTTTTGAACTTGCGGGAGAATCTTCGAGAAGACCTAATATGGGGCACAGAGCAAAAGATATGAGACCACCTACAACGTACATACCAACGCTTTTCGGCTTTGTCGGAATATTGCTCGACATTGTGAAGAAACGATTGACGGAGATGGAGAAGGTTTTGGATCCTGTACCAGTCATCATGTGCTCCTTGTGGACTGTGAGATCGTATCCCCTCACACCCCCCTCCCCCCCCCCCCCCAGGTGCCTCGAATTTGTATTACCACTTTTATTCTTTTTTGTACGAAGAGAAACGTACATTTTTCCTTCAGACCAAGTCAATAAAGTTCACATCTGAATATCAACTCACAGTGCACTCATACACCAGACCACCGCGCTCCCTAACCACAAACCATCTCATCTCCGCACACAGCATCCACCCTCCCCAAAATCCACACCCCCACCCCATCTTCACCAAGGCACAATCCCCCCATCATATCGGAAAAACTTCCCACTATCCGCATCCCTCAACCCACCCAAAACATCCAACATACACCCCACACTAACCTCCGCCTCAATCATCGCGCCCTTGCCCCCCATGCGCGTCTTCACCCACCCCGGGTCCATACAAATAACCCTCACCCCTGCGCCCTTGAGATCCCGCGCCTGGTGCAGCGTCAACATATTCAGCGCCGCCTTGCTCATGCTGTACGTGCAGCACTTAGCCACATCGGTCGCGACCGTCAAACTGCCCAGCCCGCTCGTAATGTTCAGCACCGTCGCGCCGCGCGCTAGATACCTACTTAAAGCTTGCACGATCTTCGCCGGCCCGAAGACATTCGTCTGCATATGGGTATGCAAGCTCTCGCTCGACAGATTCAAACTCGTATCCGCGCTCGACGCATTGATGCCTGCGACGTTAAAAATGCCATCCAGATTCGATCCGTTCTTGGATAGGATCTCTGCGACGCGGAATTCGAGGCTGGAGAGCGAGTCCGCCGAGGAGACGTCGCATTCTATGACGTGGATGTTTTGCTGGCTATTGAGGGAGGAGAGCGCGGATGTGTCGGCGGAGAGGGTGCGGACAGCGGCGATGAGCGTCGTATGCGGGAGGGGCGCGAGTTGGCGGATGAATTCTAGGCCGATGCCGCGGTTGGCGCCGGTGAGGAAGTATGTTGGCATGTTTTCTGAGGATTTGGATTTGAGACGGGGTGGTGGTCTAGAGTCACGGTGGGACTTGGGAAGTAGTTTTGTAAAATGAAGTGCTCCGCGGGAAGGGGATATCCACCGGGTAAAACGCGGTATTGTTAATGTCAATGGGATGAGATGTTAGGAAACGGGTGTTCTATGCCATTCTTCTTATACCGAATTGCATGTGGTGGATCTGTAGTTATTCGGTTGGGTAAGGCGGGTAAATATCCGAGGACCCGGTCTGCATGAATGCACGATCCATATTACTCATGCGATCGATGACGTCTTCCTAATATGTAAGTGAACCTCATGCTTTAGGAAAGTGTGCGTCTCAGAAGTTGCTGAAAGAGGGTTTGTGTGCTATTTGAAGCGACGTGCTGTCGCTGGAGGGAGTGTCGCGTGTCAGAATATTTGTAAGCATACAGGTGTGGCTACTAAGTGTATCATGTGTCGAACACGCAGCCAGGATTACTTGAAACTTCGATGTGGAACATTACAATATGTAAATTGGCTAAAAGCAGAAATAACCACTATACAATCTACATGCCGACGCGAAGATACATCACGTTTGTTCCTACGAAGATATTCCCACTCACAGCTCAAGCACAACTCGGGTCCGACCGCTATAGGTCGTGTTGATACCCCGTCGCACACCAAACGATACCTCGTGCAGTGGTCAGTTTACTCAACGTGATCAACCTTACGCTTCTCACTCGCGCCCTTGATTACACCGAAGAGATCGAAAACTACGACGCGTCAGTGAGAATTCAACCATCTGTGTGCTGCATGAACTTACTGGGCAGGTCAAAGGGGAAGTCAACGCTTGCCAGCATGATAGCCATAAGGATGTACCAGCCGAGAAGGCAGGTGACGAAAGCAAAGGCTCCAGCGGCCTCTTGACACTTCGCTGCGGCGGCCACGTTGCCAAGGCTGTTGTTGAAGAACACGCCTGCAAGCAGACCAAATGCGGGGACAAGAGTGAAGAAGATGAGGAAGAAAACCAAGTTCGTGCGGATGGAGCAGATGAGGTATACGAGACAAAGAATGCCCATGGCGACCATAAGGAAGCCTAAGCAAGTAAGCATTCGAGCATCTCATTTTCCACGTTGGAAGCTGACTCACCGATACCAGAGTTAAATCCGACAGATTCTTGGCCTGTGCTAGTCGCCTCACCAGGCACCTTGTACGCAGTGTAAGCGTTGTAGAGTGGCTGGAGAGTAGCGGCAAAGCTGAGCCAGAAGGCGCCGAAGGAGGTAAAGACAACAAAAGGGAATGTATTGCCAAGGATCCACTGTTTGCTGTCAGCATTGTGCTCACGAGCAGCTGCAAGGAAGGCTCACTTCGCCGAGACCACCGAGCACCATGCACAAGCCACCGAAGAAGAAGAAGAATCCAGTGCTGGCCGCTCCAAGGCCACCAGCACCTCGCCATCCCATCAGTGTCATGCTCAATGGGAAAAGCGACAAGAGGAACCCAACCAGTGCCCTACTCACGTTAGCCGCCTGCGATGAACAATCATAATGAGAAGCGCATACAGTGGTGTGGGATTACCGAATGTCTTTCGTAGGTCGCCCTTAACTTGGTTTTGTGGGGAGAGGTAGAGCTTCTCAAACAGCTCAGGGGAGATGGAGATGCTGCCTGCTGTCCGGAGCCGGTGCAGAGCAGTTTCTGAGTCTGTGTTGTGATCGAGATGTTGGTGATAGCCATTGATGCCTGAACACGATTAGCCTGAGTAGTATATGGCAATGCGTCGTCTTACCATCTTGCCGCGAGAAGTCCTTCTCCAAGGCGTTGTGGTTGTGGTCAGCCATCCTTCCGTATGAGCCGTTGGCTGTTGATCCCGCCGAAAGAGTCTCGCCGTCCCTTGCTGTAGATGAACTTAGGTGAGCGTTGTTGGGGTCTCTCCCTGATGTTGCGCCGACGTGTGCGTTGTTGTTAGCTGTCGCGTCGTGTGTATAGTCGGCACCGTGATTTGACATTGGGAACAAGGTTAGCGTGCAGGGGAGATTATATGCAACAAGACGTGCAAAGGGGGAGGTGGTGCCAGAGGGTTATATGCGTGCGCCCTAGACCTAGGAGCATAGAGTCAATTCTAAAATGGTGTAGTTTCCGGACGAAAGTAGGCCATCAACGACATGACCATGAGCGCGTGCAGCCAATGCACCTCATTTGTTTTGGGAAGGGAGGGACAGCCAACCGCTGCGGCTCCGCTCCGTGCCCACTGCCCGTACTTAGTATTGGCGGGTGGCAGATCTGCCTAGCCATTCTTAGCTGGTAACCATGCTATGACTTGCAAAAGCTGGGGTAGCTCCGCACTTGCGAGCGTGGCCTTTTGTTCGTAGGATTGCGGCGTGGTTTCGTTATTGGAGCTCCAGCTCCCCAACCATTACACCTAGAGGGCATATAAACGTGCTGACGTCGAGACGAACACCATGAGGAGAGAGCTGTGATTCCATTGCATGATCCAACGACATACCCATTGGCATCCGTAGGCCCTGCTAGGTGGTGTGACGTCCTCTGAGTAGCCGAAAAACCTCGGCGTCTTCGCTGCCAGACTAGGCAACTGTGGTCAAACATGCGGCCGGGATTAAGAAGGCAAGCTGGAACCGAAAAGAACGTAACCAGTCAAAATGCGACGCTTTGGAAGCTAGTTCCGGTCCTGTGGATGGAAGTGGAGATGAAAGCTCGAAACCCCATGATTCGTGCCAAGGGCCAGAGTCTAGTGCTGGAACATCCCCGACCCGACCAACGGGGGTGGATTTGCGGGGAAGTGTCCTAAACCCACAAAAGTTCGATTTATTCCCAGACGTCATGCTACAGAGTCTTAGACTCTAGACTAGTATCTTCGCCGCGATGTATGACATCAAGTCCACGATGTAGGTCAAGCATATGGCTGTGCACCTCCGCAGTACATGGCGAAGCGCGTTAAGATTCAAGTAGCTCTGCTGATTCGCGCTTTTCAAACGGTAGCTGACCGCCTTGGACTGGGCTCATGATTGCACGGTTGCAAGCACACACCGCTCTGATGGCGTGTTGATGGTGCTCATGGTGAAAGACGACGGCGGCGTACTTGGATTCGATCGACGGCATGCAGAGCCGATGGCCAGATGCAAAACACAAATCTCCGTGCGTTCGCCAGCTTTCCCCGCATGTGTTTGTGCACTCTTTTCGTGGTGTGATCGGCCAACGCTTTGCGCTCATCCGAAGAGTACCGGGAGGGGATAGCGGAACTTTCCGCGGCCATAGGCGCTTGTCCGGATGCGTACACTCCACTCGATGTTCTCTACCATACCAAGAAATGCGATGGAAGATGGAAGAGATAGGTCAATTGTCAATGTTTTTCAGCAGAAAACTCATCCGCGTTGTCAAATATAATAGGATTGTCTCGAGAGCAGCGTGCTGGTTTTGAATGCCGATAACCTAATTCGACGATCGGTATTACGGAGCGCGTCCTAGCGTTGCCGGTTTGCCTGCCATGTCTAAATCCGTCTGTCCGGCTCTTGATCAGGGGAAGTCCTCTCGATATGGCCGTGAAATGGAATGTATTACTCTCAGCTTTCCATCTTTTATCGTCCTGTGGTTGATGAATGTAAAAAGACATTCTATGCCCAGTTCCTCTTGGTTAATATGGGCGGAGACGGCAGGAGTAGCTAATGTTGAGCACTCACGGTTTTGAAAAGCCCTGAGATCGTCTGAGGTTGTGGGTTGTAGCTCTCTAGGACTCCGCCATTTGCTCGTTACATTCAGCGTTTCTCCTTTTCCCTCGTATGTGCAAGTTGGTCGACGTTCCGTTAGGAAATGCTCGCATGTTCAGTGACCTCGAATCACGATCTTCCTTCTGTGAGCCAGGGTCTGTAATCCGATGAATAAGCCGAAAAATGAGGGTCGGAGTCGAAGAGATAGTGTAAGTCAAACGAGCTCTCACGACGATACTGACGCCTGTAGGGAAGTTTCGTGAATCCACACGCCTCCGACCCTCGCCACGGATAACCCAAGCTCTTATCCTACCTCCTCTTTCTACGGCGGATTCCAAAGCCTCGCAGTTTCTCCTCGATCAGTAATACACGAAGTTCCAGCTTTGTTGTGCCGGTCTGTCACTGGTTCGGATCTCAACGGGTCGTGGCATGGGCCATTGTGATTAATGAACAACGCTGCACGTTGCCATGGCGGTCTTTTGCTTGTGTCAACGGACAGTGGAGAACCTGCGGTTCAGAGCAGGAGAGTCTTGGATTGGATAGCGCATTCCACACTCTGTCTTGGTGCAACTTCCGCGGGGAGCGTTGGTTGTTGGACCGAGGACCTCTACATGAGTTGCACCAGGAGCTGTAGCCATTGGAGGTGCTGGACTGGTGGTTGTGTAGTTGCTTAGGGAGGGCTGGAGGTATGGAGGTGCTGAGGGTAAAGATGGTGTCAGAATAACATGATGAGGAAGGAGCGAGACACACCCCAGCTGCTGTTTGGCAGGAACGCACCGAACACGCAAGCGCTACCAGCCAGCCAGACATGACGAGCGTCACAATATCGCACATGCATGCAGGATGCTCATCTAGTCAAAGATCATGTTCAAGCACCTCCCACTTCCTCAATCACCTTCTTCAAGTTCCTGATGTCGTGGGCAAACCTACCCAGGAACAGACCGTCGACACCCTCTGATATCTTGGCAAAGGTGCCTGGTCCTGCGCTTCCGCCATAGACTATTCTTGTGACACCGCTGCGTCCAGAGGCTAGCTTCCTCAGTTCTTTGGTGACATTGACGACGTGATCTGCGTCGGCCGGCTCCTTTGCGCCAATCGCCCAGACAGGTTCGTATGCGAGTATGACTTCTTGGTTGTCAGGCACAGCAGCCAGCACTGACAAGACCTGCGGCTTGCATTCTTGAATCGCGGCTCCCACGGCCGCCGATGCAACGCTGTGGTGCGTCCTCTCGCCAATGCACACCAGCGGGATCAAGCCATTCCGCGCAGCAGCACCTGCCTTCTTCGCGACCCAGTCGTCCGTCTCTCCAAACTGCGCCCTCCGCTCCGCATGTCCGATTTCGACTATCCTTGCGCCCGCCTGCCGCAGCACCAGCGGGCTGACCTCGCCAGTGTATGCGCCCTTGTCTTCCCAGAAGGTGTCTTGGGCGCCGAGCATAATGGACGAGGACTGGATTATGCGTGCAGACTCGGTGAGCGAAACAAAATCGGGTATAACGAAGAGGTCGACTCGGGAGTTCCAGGCGTCGCCGTCGAGCTGCAGGACGCCACGGACATATGAGAGGGTGCCGGGGAGGTCGAAGTACATTTTGAGCGAGACGCCGACGATGCGGCGGGGGCGCGGGACGGGAGGCATGGTGGTGAGGAGTGACTGGAGGTCTTGCTACGTGTGAGGCCTCGTTTGCGGCAATCAATGCTATATGTCTGTATCATCCCAAGTCGCTCGAGACGAACGGGACAGCCCGATGGGGAAAAGCCGAGCGTTGACAGGGCCGTGATCGGGCAGGGGCAATGTGACAGGCATCTTGCGGGGCTCGTCTCCAGCAACGTGAAGCGTCGACAAGTCACGACATTCACTGTCTGCCGTTCGCTGCAATGCACAGCACCATGTGTCACGAACTGCAACCGGAGGCCGGAGGGCGTCGTCCCCCATCACCATGCACTGCGTCTTCTTGGCGGCAGAGCGTCCGATTGTCACACCGAACAACCGCCCGCACTAGCCTTTTACACGCAGCACTCTTCTCCGCTAGCGAAAACTATCACGGCCGTACACTGCACAGCACACAATCCTCCACACACCGACAACAGCAGCAGCCGTGGATTTATGTCGCGGGTACTCGTCGATCGCTGGGCCCGCAAACGCTACTTCGGATAGGTCGTGGTGCTTTCAATCTGCAACGCGCGGGGTGCAGTCGACAGTGACAAACATCCTTGTAAGACCGGACGCCGTGGGGTGTATGGGGAAATCCACCGAAGATAATAGCTGACAGGCAGCAGACCTTCTCGGACGCAGCTCCTTCCCTCTCTTCCATATTCTTTTTCCCTAATTCGCCGCCATGCACATCTCCCAGAAGCTTGCCCAGGCGAGGGCCGAAGGGAAACCGACCTTTTCCTTCGAGTTCTTCCCTCCCAAGACGGCCCAGGTAAGCTCTCCCCTGATGGACTGCCCAATGGCGTGCTGAACTCCTCCAGGGTGTGCAAAACCTCTACGACCGCATGGACCGCATGCATGGCTTCGGTCCACAGTTCATCGACCTCACATGGGGCGCCGGTGGCCGCCACTCCAAGCTGACCTGCGAGATGGTCAAAGTCGCACAGACCGTGTACGGCCTCGAGACATGCATGCACCTCACGTGCACCGATATGGAGAAGTCGAAGCTCGACGAGGCGCTCAAAGATGCCTATCAGTCTGGCTGCACAAACATCCTCGCCCTCAGAGGAGACCCTCCCCGTGAAAGAGAGAAATGGGAAGCCACTGCTGGAGGTTTCCGCTACGCAAAGGACTTGGTCAAATACATAAAGGACAGATACGGCAACCACTTTGACATTGGTGTCGCCGGATATTCAGAGGGCAGCGACGACAATGACAACGTCGACGAGCTCATCGACCACCTCAAGGAGAAGGTCGATGCTGGCGCCACATACATCGTCACCCAGATGTTCTACGACACAGACATCTTCTTGGACTGGGTCAAGAAGGTCCGAGCAAAAGGCATCGACGCCGTCATCATCCCGGGCATCATGCCCATCCACACCCACGCTGCCTTCTTGCGGAGAGCACAATGGACGAGATGCAACATTCCGGCACACTGGACCGAAGCACTGGAGCCAGTCAAGAATGACGATGTGGAAGTCCGCGAGGTCGGACGAGGTCTCGTCGCTGACATGTGCCGCAAGTTGATCGACGCTGGCATTACCCATCTCCACTTGTAAGTCGCAATGACACACGAGCAGTGGAATCATACTGACATCCACAGCTACACGATGAACCTCGCTCAAGCCACCCGTATGGTCCTAGAAGAGCTAGAGCTGCTCCCAGATGTCGAGTCACCTCTGGAGAAGCCACTACCCTGGCGACCCTCCCTCGGCCTCAACCGTCGCGACGAGAACGTACGGCCTATCTTCTGGCGCAACCGAAATCGCTCTTACGTCGCTCGTACACAAGACTGGGACGAGTTCCCCAACGGTCGCTGGGGAGACTCTCGCTCTCCTGCTTTTGGTGAGCTGGATTCATACGGAATTGGCTTGAAAGGCACAAACGAGCAGAACATCAAGCTCTGGGGTACACCGACATCTGTCAAGGACCTGTCGGATCTTTTCGTCCGCTACATGGAAGGGAAGCTCGATGCTCTGCCGTGGAGTGAGCAGCCCATCACCGGAGAAGCATCGTCTATCCAGCCAGATTTGATTGACCTCAACCGCCGTGGTTTCTTGACCATCAACTCGCAGCCAGCTGTCAACGGCGCCAAGTCCTCAGACCCCGTATTCGGTTGGGGCCCGCGCAACGGATACGTCTACCAGAAGGCGTATCTCGAAGTGCTAGTCTCCCCAGAGTACATTGCCGAGATCATCACCCGCATCGAGCGCGATCCCGAGTTCACCTACTACGCTGTCAACAAGGATGGCGACCTGAAGACCAATGCTCCAAATGAAGGCCCCAACGCCGTGACTTGGGGTGTCTTCCCCGGCAAAGAGATTGTGCAGCCGACCATCGTTGAGACCGTCAGCTTCCTGGCCTGGAAGGACGAGTTCTACCGTCTCGGTCAGCAGTGGGCAAACTGCCACGCAGCTGTCAGCCCTGCGCGATATGCCATTCAGGGCGTTGTGGACACATGGTACCTTCTCAACATTGTACACAACGACTTCCACGTTACTCGCGGTATTTTCCCTCTCTTCGACGGCCTTGAGGTAAAGGACATCGATAAGCCGCTTCACTCTGCCAGCGCCGACTTGCCTGAGTCGGACGTTCATCACGAGGCAAATGGCACACGCGGTACCAACGGTACTAATGGCGAGACGAAGGAGGCAAACGGCACGGAGAAGCAGGATCCAAAACTCCTGGATGCCGCCAAGTCTGCAGCGCTCGAAGTCACCAACGGCGTGAAGAATCTTGCAGTGTCCAACTAATGACTCAAGCACGACTTACGATCTTACTGCATTCAACACGGCAAGAACGGTTTATTCCAGGCGTTTCAGTATCACATAACGACTCTCCCACTCGTACATCAACAACACTCGCGGACATTTTTGCACTTCAACACGCGCATCTCACTTAACAACATCTCACTCAACAACGGCGTTTTGGCATCGGACTCGACTGTGCATCAGTCACGGCACACACAAAAAAGCATCTAGATGGCGTCTCTTCAACCTGACGACCGTAATGAAAGTAATAGTATGGTATGGTAGGGATGGGTGTTCGGTTCCGATAAGTATGATGGATATATGGGACTTTCTGAGATACCCGACCAAGCCCCTCAACGGTGCTGGTCAACTTTATGACTTGACATGGATGGAGAATGGTGCTTGCAATGGAACTTTTTGCTGGCTGTGGGTTGATTTGTTGTGTATGTGTGTGTGTATGTGTGTGTGTATGTGTGTGTGTATGTGTGTGTGTATGTGTGTGTGTATGTGTGTGTGTATGTGTGTGTGTATGTGTGTGTGTATGTATGTGTGAGATGGTGTGAGATGTGCAAATGTGTGATTATTTGATTGTAATGTATTGTTACTCATCTACTCGAACAAACTCCCAACGCGCACCAAGACAGACACACAAAACGTCTCATCTCATGCCTCTACACCTCGCTCCCCCAGAAGCACCAAATCAGGCAAATCTGTCCTACGAGTTCAAATAGTTCCTCACCGCGCCCTGCAGCTTCGTCGCGCCCTCGCCCAGCATGCTAGTCAAGTTCTCGAGGTCGTCGCCAGCCGTGATGCCGAATTTACGCACAAAGTCTTTTGCGGCGGTTTCGAGGTCACCGTAGTCTTCTTCTTGCATGTCGTCTTCTGGGCGCCCGAAGTAGGCGTTGGAGGAGATGGATGTGGCCCCTTCGAAGCCTGGGTGTGTGTTAGTGATTGTCTGGACAAACGTAGAAGAAGAAAGTTGGTGGTAGAGAAAGCGAGAAGGTAACACGAACCTGATAACCGCTCCTTCGCCGCAGTCGTCGCAGCAGGATCAAACGCATTCCGACCAAAGAACTCGTCACTCGATATACCCTTCTGCATACCGAATTTCTCGCGCGCATATTTCTGACTCTCGTCTGTTGCCGGCTTGCCTACGCTGCCGAAGCCGCCCATTTTCTTCTGCGGGGCGGCAGACTGCTTTGCGGCGCCGACTTGTCCGAATCCGAGGCGCTGCACGCCCATGCCCAGTCCCTCAACGTCCTGGCTCGATCGCTCCGGCTTGGCCGTGGAGCCGAAGCCGCCGCGGGGCGGTGATACGGGGGTTGGCGAGGCGATGTTAGAGGCTTCCGGGGCTTTTGATTTCGAGGTTGCTGCTGCTTCGGCGGCTTCGGCGTCGGGGTCGTAGCCCAGCTTCTCGATGCGCTCTGCTTCTTCGCGGGCCTTGCGCTCGGCTTCCTCGAAGTCTAGGCCGCCATCGGCGGGGACTACTTTCTTTGCTCCTAGGCCCTTCTTCTTTGCGCCTAGGATGTTCTTCTTCGGCCCGGCGCCTGCCGTTGTCTTTCGTGCTGCGGCGGGCTTTGCGGCAGGTGCGCTCCCTTCGGCGTTGCCGACGAGCGGTGACTTGGGACGATCTGTTGCATTACCATTCGCGCCAGGCTTTAGGAAAGGTGATCCTGTGCGTGGTGTACCAGTTCGTGAGGGCGGGTTCGAGGGTCGCTTTATTGTCGGCTTGTCCCACGAGGAGAAGAAATCGTCGTCTTCGCCCGCGGGGGTGTTGGCACCGTCGCTTCCGGCTACGTCGGGAGCATCCGTTATCACGACTTCGTCGGGGTAGCTGCGACTTTGTCAGCACTATGTCCTCGATCCGCCATTTGATTAGTATGAAGACGTACAGCTTAGCATCCGCAGCGCATCGTCTTGTCAACTCCTCCTTGTACTTGGTCGCCGCATTGCTGGTATATTTGGCCTTGTGGTCTTTGCTCGCGAGCGCAGCAGACCCGCCATGTGACTGGAAGTACTTGGTCGCGCTCTCGTTGCCGCCCATTTTCATGATACGTAATTGGTCCCACTGCCAGACTATCTTGAATCAGCACACGTCCCCGCCGTATGTCCCTTCGTGCATCGAGGTAAACGTACTGTCGAGGTTGGTGGATCGCACAAAGGAGATGTGCACACCCATGTTACGATGGTTCGACGAGCAATCGAGGCATAAATAGATGCCGAAAGGTACCGAGCTCCATGTTGGGTTCTTTGCGCCGCAGTCGAAACATATCTAGACGTCCATGTTAGCACTCATTGACCGCCCCTCCCTGTTGAAGGAACATACCTTATTGGCGGGCTTTGCCTTCAGTTTGGCAAATATGGTTTGCGACTGAGTCTTGGTGGCGAGCGCCATGGTTGGGTTTGGAGTAGAAATGGGTGCGTGTCTCGCAGAATAGGAGTAGGGCGCTGCGAAGGGGATTCCATGGTAGCGGTTGCGGCCAGAATGCACTTCCGAGATAGCACGTGACAAACGCTCGGACAGCCTCGACACGACGTCCCACGCACGAGCTCTGTCTCCACCACAACTAAACATCTTCCAATACGATGTATTTGCACCTACGCAGTTGCTGCTCGCGAAGCCACACCTCTATGGTGGCACCTATGCGTAGACTCAATTAATCGCTGACCTCATACCCTGTACTTCATCTTGAACGAGAGCACTGCGCCCGATTCGCAGCATAGCAAGAGCCAAGGAGATTCATGGCGAAGACTACAATTGCTAATGAGCTTGACAACTACAGTTATCTTGACTAACGGGTATCCGACGGATCCAATCACCCTAGCTCCCCTCTATCACGCGCCTGACGCGACTACGCGAGCATGAGGGGTAGATAGATATCTCTATCCTACTTTCCATCTCTCTCATCGTTGTCAATCTCTTTAGCCTCCAACCTCACCCATACATCTAGGAATCTACAACAGGCCACTATCATGCCAACTACCCAGACCGTCCCCGCCCGCCGCGGAGCCGCCGCCCTCGTGCGCCACGGCCAAAAGATCAAGATCATCAACACCCACGGCAACCAAGTCGTCGACACCTGGGCCCTCGCCCTCCCCTCCGCGACCCTCAACACCACCTCCTCGAAAGCCGAAGCCCCGCTCTACCCAAACGCCACCTCCTCCTCGCCCTCGCAATACACCCAAGCCGCCAACGCCGCCGCCTCCGCTCCCGAATACATGTCCATGTGCCACTGCCGCGCCTCGCTGCTGAAAATCACACCCGCAGTCGGCGACGTACTAGTCAGCCAGAAGCGGCACCCCATGGTGAAGCTACTTGTGGACACGAGTCCAGGCGTGCACGACACGCTCATAGCCGCGTGTGATCGCTGGCGATACAGCGAACTAGGCGTCTCAGGCTACCACGAATCCTGCACAGACAACTTCTGGGACGCCGTCAACGCTTTGTCTACTTCAGGCACTCTGTCGTCAGAAGAGCAAGACAATATAAGGGACCTGATACCGAAACTCGGCACCAGGGTTCCCGATCCGTTCAATCTGTTCATGAACATTCCCATCACGCGGGACGGCGAGGGCGCGAAAAGGGGCGTGAGCTTCGAGGCGCCGGTTACGAAGCAGGGGGACTATGTGGTGCTGGAGGCGCTGAGGGATGTTGTGGTTGTTATGAGTGCTTGTCCGCAGGATGTGTTGACGATTAATGGGGGGAGGCCTGTGGATGCGCATTTTGAGGTGTTTGGTTAGGTGGGTTTTGGTAAGTAGTGTAAATGCTCTGCGTGTTGATACTGTGTTCATAGTTGATATCCTGAGCACGCGGACTTTACGCATCGCACTCTTCGTTTCAAGGCTCGCAAAGTCAATACAAGCTTGCGTTCCAGGCTATTATATTTTTAGGCATTGTGTTGCGTATCTGGTCCTAACATAGCCTCACAATCATGCAGGTGTGCTGTGGAAGTTGCGCATTATGGTGATACCTCTAGTCTGTCGATATTCGAGTGGGTCTAGGGGTTAATACGCGGCGGATCGCGTTGCGTGTAGTGCGGTGTGACATCAAGAGAGGCGCAGGCTATTGTGTCTCGAGAACAGGTATGATGCCGAGAAGGAATAGGAATCGACTTGAGTGCATATGCTGTACGAGGGCCGCCCCCGAGATACCATTTGTAGGGTCCAGATATGCTTAGCATCGCCGTATTGGTGGTGGCAGATGAGTATATATATGCTAAATTGGGCCGTAATTGTCTCTGTCGTGAGACTTGATTCTGCTCGAATATGCCTGTTGGTCGCATGTAACTTTGTGGGCTGTTCGTGCTTGTTGCGTCTGTTCACCAGGCGTACAGGCCTGTATACAAATTTCCGGTGAGCGCAGTTGTGCTTTGAAGAGGATACATCCCCAGTTTCTATATAATCTGTATGCTCGTGAGCGAGAAGGAAAACAATCTGGCGTCAGAGTATTCCATCATGAACTACACGTGGTTATCGCCGCATCCTTCGCAAATTCGTTTTACCAACTGTACAGCAACTGCCGACTGGGCTGATATTAACTGTCGCGCACATGGCATCGAACTCTACTATACCGTCGCCATGGTCCGGAAAGGACTTGCCACTTACTTCCAAAGGTCAAACGTGACTGATCCCGGAGACGCTGAGCTCGCTCGCTGGACGACATATTGGGAATCTCGAGAACCCAGAACCATAGTAGGTGCCTTGACAGATCATGCCTATTTTTCATGTTTGGCCATGGTGTGCCCTCGATTGGGTTGGCAAGGATTACCGGACCTTGCTGGTCTCTGAGTATGTGGCCGCAGCTTCCATGATGGAGAAGTACTAACAGCCGTAGATGGTCGCCAACTACTATATTCAAGCTTTGCTTGTAACTCTCTACGCATCTATCTTATTTCCATTGCAATATCCCGAGGCCGAACAGTGGATGAGAAAGAGACCTCGATTTTGGCGGTTCTGTCTGGCCATCAAGCATTCAGCAAGAGCTTTCTTGGATGCTTCGATCATCTTCGCGTTGGCAATGCTGATCGCGGCAACGTATACACTCACTACTCGTATCGCAATCCCCCGGGTACCGCTCACGTACCACACCTTCCTATTGGTACAATATCTGTCACATTATACGCTACTTCCAGCTCTTTTGTTGCACCACAGCAACGCCCGCTCGCTCCGCCGCCATTGTGGAAGGACTATCCTCTGGTCCTTAGCATTCAGCTTAAAATGGACAACACTGGGATGCTAGATACATATAATGATAGTAGGTCCGGAGGTAAACGAGAACGTGGGGGTGGACAGCATATATACAATATAGATGAGAAGGGCTTCCTGATTGGCGTGCTGTCAAAGATGAAGCGGGTGTTCTCTAAGAGCGCTTTTGAGGAGGGAAAGCTGCGGCACATTATACAGGATGGCAATCGTGAGTAGATCACCACTATAGCTTGCATCTGCGCTAATAGCACGTCGCTGACGCCTGCCCTCCACTATCAAGCTCAATCTGGAGTCATTCAACATACTTAGTTGCAGGACTTTAACCCAGAACAACACCATGCTTTCTTCACAAGCTCACGTTCTGGATGGACTAGCCACAATATAGGGCTTACCTGACTTAAGTAGGGCTTCGATTGCAAAACAAAGAAGAAGGCACGTATGTCATGGCGGCTGCTCATCCTTGATGGCCATAGATCACCGTTACCATGGATTTTATTGAGTACTGCTATACCAATAAGATCCTGCTGATGATCTATCCGCCTCATAGTACTCAAACGCTTCAGCCGCTTGACGTTGTTATGTTTGCCCCGCTTGCAGCTGCGTACAAAGCTGAGCTTGCTCACTTTCTCGATCAAGCTCAGGGCCTCACCAGTATCCCTAAACGCGACTTTTTCCGGTTATTTAATGCTGCGTGGCACTCCTTGTTCACAGAAAAGCTTATCCTGAAGTCTTTCAAAGCGATAGGCATCTCTCCATGCGATCCAACTGTCATCTTAGAGCGACTCAAAACAAAGCAAACAGACAACTCTAGGCCAAACTCAAGCGGCTCTACAAGCTCAGTATTGAGCGCTAGCAACTGGCAAAAAATTGAGCAATTGCTGCAGCAGGCAGTGGATGATATCTACAATCACAACTCTAAGAAGCTTAGCCAAACAATCCACACGATCTTAGCCAAAAACCAGCTGCTACAACATGAGAACAACAACCTCGGAGAGGCCCTAGCCAATGAGAAGAAGCGTAGGCAGCGGAGCAAAGCACTATTACTTGAGCCGCCCACTCAATATGATGGAGGAGCAATATTCTGGTCGCCTAATAAGGTGACAGAAGCGCGTCACCGCCAGGAGCAAAAGGACCTTGAAGAGCAGGAGCTATAACACCAAAAAAGTGAGGCAAACAAGCTTCGTGAGCAGCAGAAGCTTACCAAAGCTCAGCTCCTTGAAAAGCGTCGTCTGAAACAAGTTGCAGCAAAGGAGAAGAGAGAGCGCTTAGCTGCTGAAAAAGCCCTTCAGCGCGAGCAAGACAAGATGGCTAAGGAGCTTCACAAACAACTCCAAAGCAATATTAAATTATTCTAAAAGAGCAAGAGGCAAAGCCTCAAGCCTGCTAAAGCTACGGAGATTGTTGTTGTAGATGAGATTGCTCATGTTGTTAATGAGGCTGCTCCCCAGCTCACCAAACGCGGCCGGCCAATCAAGCCACCCACAAAGCTCCTTGTGAATATGAAGCTCCTGATATACTCCTCTATATTACAGAAACTCAACAATACAAAATCTCGTGGTCATAGCTATTGTGGGTGGCTGTACAGCCTCATATCTGTGGTGGGGGTGGGTGCCAAGTTCGTGCATTCGGTGGGGCCGTGCACTCGGTGGTGGAACACGTTATTTTTAAACGGGCAAGGCGCGTAGTGTGACAGCCGCCTCACGATCCCCTGTATCGGACCACGATTTCACCTCTTCACGACAATGCTAATGTTGGCATCTGCTTTCTCTTCTGTATTATGCAAAGCTTGCCGCCCATCAGGAAGAGCCATGATAGCAATGACGGCGACATAAACACGATAGAGCGGGCGGATGAAGAATCGGGCCTACTAGGCAGAGTCGGAACGCGAATTGGAAAACCCGTCTTGCCAACACATAACTTCATAACCCGAAAGAAGGGCTTCTGGGGCCTTCTACACGGACCTGAACCGCCCAGAGTCCATGCTATCAGGCCAATTTTGGCCACACTGCAAAGAAGTCCCATCAGGCTGTTGGCATCTCGCGGGGCGAGCACAAAACGCCTCTTCGCTGCAATATTGCTCGTATGGCTCATCACTTTCACGCTCTTCTTGTCAGCCCAGCTTCCTATCAAGGACAACAAAGGCGAACACGTGATCAATTTGGACTGCGTAGACACGCTTTGGAGACGCAACAACGAGTGCGGCATCGATGGGATTGACTGCCGGCCTTTTAATCACCGCACATTTGCGTTCAGGTGCCCTGCAAAGTGCATCGACGTAAAGATCTTGAACCCACGTCATGTCGGTCCTGTAGACGTCAATTATCGTCCTCTGGTCATCGGTAATGGAACATATCGAGGCGATAGCTTCATATGCGCATCTGCAATACATTCAGGAGTCATCAACGATGCGACTGGTGGCTGCGGTCGGGTCAAACTTACTGGTAACCAAGACAACTTCGCAAGCACCAAGCAACATGGTATCGAGTCCATCTCTTTCGACTCTCACTTCCCACTCGCGTTCTCTGTCACCTCGGATGACAGCTTTCGATGTAGCTCCGATCCTCGCTCTGCGTTGCTGCCAGTCTCGCTCTTGGCTACTATTGGGCTCGCTATTTTTTCTACCTCACCATTGGCATTCTTTCCGATATTCGTGCTCATCTTCGCGCATGTGGCTTTTGTTTCAGATCCGCCTCAAGCGTCTCATTGGAACACCACCGTGTTGCCGGATCATCTCTCGATGTTTGCAAAGCGACTTCCGCCAGCGATTTTCATCGCTATCTTCATGTACCGCACTACGATAAAGCGGACATTATCCGGGATTACAGCACAGTTTGAGAAGGCGTTTCTCTGGCTTGGAGGTTTCTGGATTGGAGCTTTGTCGAATTACACTTTCGATTGGATCCCTCTTTCTCGCCTTACTGCTCATGACCTGCAGCAACAGCCTGGAGCGAAACTAGCGTTAGCGATCATCGTCATGCTCCTCGTCTTCATCATCGCGGGGCAAGCCTACTCATTTTGGCTTGAAGGTCGTGTAGTCCGCTATCTCGGCCTGTACGGTGTATTCATCACTGCTATTCTCCTTTCCTTGGCTATTCCAGGCGTCAACCTTCGCCTCCATCACTACATCCTCGCCTTACTACTGCTTCCTGGAACTAGCCTCCAGACACGCTCCTCGTTACTGTACCAAGGTATTCTATTGGGCCTCTTCGTCAACGGAATCGCCCGATGGGATTTTGACTCTGTGCTGCAAACCAGCGAAGCCTTACGAGGTGACGCGGTACTCGAATCCCGAGTCCCGAAGTCGTTCCCGCCAACCTTCGATACCACTACAGGAGGAAGCGCGGCTGCGCTTTTTACATGGCCTCGTCCCGTGGGAACCATAGACGGCATAAGTGTGCTGGTCAACGACGTGGAACGTAGCCGTGTGTTCAACGACGACGGAGAAGACTGGGGAAAGATGCAACCATGGCAATGGGAGCGCCCACTTAACAACCGCTCCGACGAGTACTTTCGGTGGGCTTTTCTCTGGAATGGGCGCACATTGGATTACTCTAATGCTGGCACGTTATTCGCTAATGGGACGTGGCAATCGGAGATTGTTAGCTGATCTATGTTCAGCCATTGGTGCCGGTGTGGCATTGCCGCTCTCTCTTGCTACGCTAACTTCACGATAGTAAGATGGAAGATGCTCATCTTCATCTTTATCTATTACATGTCCATGCTCGTAAGCTTTCTTGCCATCTACCTTGTTTTTAGGCTATCAGCTATTTTGTTGAGAATATGTGGGTTCAGTCCAGGTTGGTGGAAGGTAGGCTCGCGGTACTTGCCGTACGGGGAGGAACAGCCCCACTGTAACGTCCTCGTTACTGTTTAGACGAGCTGCACAAACATACAACACGATAGTGAATACAAGACGTTACAGCCACCCCACCTCGTTCCTCTCCTTACTTGGCGATTTATGTTAGTCATACTACTAGAGGGACCTTGCTCCAATATATTTGTATATTAGATGCAAGGAGTCTTCGGGAAAAGATCCCTTTTTGTATGTCCCTGTTCGCTCTAGACCTCATTTATCTCCTTCATAAAAGAAGGGCAAGAGATCAGGTTTATAAGGTCGAATAGTTGAGGGTAGAAAACCTTTTCCGTTGTCTTTTGGGCAGTTCTCGATCTTCTCACAGGCCCAGTCATGGTAGTGAGTTTTTGCCCCTTGGCACACTCGGAATTAACGCTACTCAAAGCCATGGATGGGGTGCTTGAGCGTCGAAGCACAGCATAAGAACTGTCTATGGGTGCAACTGTGCTCATACTGGATTTTATGTGGAGTCTGCACGATTTCAAAGATCCACAGCTTATGCGGTTGATTCGAAGCATGGAGGCGTTTTTCACTAATTCCATTCTATCGCGTTCCTCACTTCTCGACCAAATATCTTATCTCGAATGCCGGGGTATCTCTCAAACCGCTGCGGTAATGTCACTCGAGTCGTGTCCCAAAGTGGAAACAATAGCGTGATCGAGATCCCCGTTAATTCACTCCGAATATTCGGATCTACGAGTGAACAGCGCCACTGCGAACAACATGATACCTAATAGAGTCACCTGAGCGATGATGAAGGTTGATCTACCCCCCAAGTACTTGTTAGGCCACCCACGAAGCTCGCTTGGTCCACAGCCGCAATCGCAGCAGGTCCACCTTGGCAAAAGAGGCTGTACATTGCACAAATAACTCAGCGGCCAATCGCAACACCCACTTCGCGGTTCCTAAGTTTTAGCTTCGTGCGACACGAGCCACATCATGTTTATGCAAGGCAGATTGCGTCGCGTGGAGCCCGGTTAGCTTGCAAGGCTGTGCATGGAGATCATGACCAGGTAATTTTGATATAAGGTACTACTCAACCGCGATCCCACGGTCTTGTTAACTCTACCGATAAACCACTCCCTCCAATCAGTCCAGCTATCAACATGGGAATCTTCACACCTTTTACTTCTCCCCACGACATCCGCTGGCAAGGTCCCCAACGCCATCACCATGCTCTTTTCCTCGTGAAAAACTTCATTCTCTTCCTCTTCATCATTCTCGTCATTGTCGAATATCCACTGTTCAAGAATTGGTGGGAAAACGGACCGTATCAAAGCTACAAGAGTTGGGAATATGCACCGTACGCATTTTACGCATCCCAACAACGAAAATCTGCGCTAAAATCTCTTGCTAGCTACCACTTCTGGCTACGCATTGGTCTCGCCCTCATTCCTGACGTCCTGGTCACGCTCACATCCTTGGTCCTCATTCTCAACCCGCTCCACCACTCGACATACTCATTTCACCCTATCTTCGCGCTTGTATCCTCAATTTTCCTGCTCAGCTTATACGTCAACGTTTGCTGGCTCAACCCACTAATTGCGTATTCAAATGAGGTGTCGTTCCATAATCACCAAATCTGGAATAAGATCGTGTTTGCGGAGACGGCCTTCGAGGTGGTGTTGTGTCTCTGCTGGATCGCGATGATGGGATTTAGTTGTGTGGCAGTGCATAAATGGAGGATGGCTAAGAAGGCTGAGAAGCGGGCCGTGGGAGACTTGCAGGGGTAAGGAGTTGGGGACGCCTTAATAGCGTGGCGGCGAAGAAAGCTTTGGGCAGACGAATTGGAATGATTCAGAGATGTTATGACGTCTCAAAGTCCGGTAAAGGTATTATCATTAATATGTAATGTTCATGTCATATTTCCGGACACTACTATAGTCGCGTTCAGTATGTGCACTATGTCCCAAGACAAAGTTGTAGCTTGGTAACTATTTTTGCGAACAACACATCAAACTCGGAAAAACGCGCATTTGGGACAATTATTTGCGTCTCATTTTGTAAACTATTTGAGCCTGGCAACTAGATGAACTTCTTCAAGCCCATTAATCCACTGTGCCCCAACTTTTTGGTGAGTTCGAGAGCACCTATTTCATGATACCCAAGACTTATACAAGTTTTGTTACGTGCCACTCAACACTTCGGTGTCTCGAGCCACTCCAACACTTCCTTCGCCATGTTGAAAAACGGCAAGGGCTCGGTGGGTACCTCGATCTTACCCTTTACAACTCGGTTCAATAGGACTTTAGCATTGAGCGGCAGCTTCGTATTCGTCTGTTGTTTCATGAGCCTGTGAGCGACGAGTACGATGGACTTCGCGTTATCGCCCACGTGATATTGCAGCCATGTAACTTGACCATGGCTCGCACTACTAACGATGCGTTGAGATCGCAATTGCTCAAAACATCGTCATCAATTACTGCTCCACATGCGAAAAGGTGTCGAACAAGTCCGAACATGGGCCGAGCGGAGAGCCCGTCCGGAAAGGCTAAGGCAGTACCCAGAGCAATGTTTTTGTGTTCTTGATTTGCCCCTCGGGAAATGAGGAGGTCGATCAAAGAACGATTACCGCTTTCTGGAGCAAGACTTGCTGCCATCGCCATGGAGCAATAGTAGGGCACGACTGAGTACATGGTAATGATACCGGAATCGAGAAGATAGCGAACAACCTCAACTTGGTTTGCCGTGGCGCTGGATACAGCAACGCTCTTAGCAATGTTGCTAAATTTACCGTTCGGAATAGGGCGCTTACCACCCACAATCAAAGCAGCTCGGACGGCAGCCTTGACATCATGAACAGAAGCGAAATCCTTGCTCAGGTCTTCTGTCACCAAAAGCAGCTTCATAAGGTCCAAATTGCCAAACGTTGCAGCTCGCTCTAAGAACTTGCAGCTCCCTTGTAATCTCGGTAGAAGATGTGCGCAGTGTTGCTGAACGAACCGTATCAACATGATAGCTGCTAGAGAATGATCGTTGTCGATAGCTTTATAGATGGTGGTTACCATCAGCCTAAACACATGTGCAGACCCGCCATCTCCTGTGACGTTAGTGAAGTGGCTACCCATTTTTTGAACCGATCATGTTCATACTCGAGAAGAACTTTCAGCGATGTCATCTTTCCCGTGCTCGCTGCCGCTTTGAAAGGGTTGCTGAAGCCGACATCTTGACCTAAGGCTGCCGCGCCTTGTGCGAGAGACTGGATAATGATGTTCTTGTTTCCAACGGCGGACACAGCACCTAAAACATCTTGCACTGAAGGCTGTTGTGCTTGGAAGTACGCCAACTCCGCCATCGATCGATCTCGGGTAATCGACCTATCTTCTGGCTCGATGCCCGTAACATGGTGAACGCAATGATCATTGACTGCAACCATGGCATGGGTGAGATCCTTCAATATCGCATTGCGCTCGACAGGGAGACCGATCTGCATATCATCAGCAAGTTTATGGATGAAACCAAGCAGCTCAGGGCGGGCCCCACAAGGCTCCAAAGGCTGAAAATAAAGAACCGTTGCGAGATTTGCTTGCCAAAAAAGATAGGGAGTTGGACCATGATGCTGATCACCCTCCACGAATGCCTGGTGATGATAGGCTTCAAACTCGGATGGAGGACGTTGTGCCACCAGAGCATGACCGAAACGTGTAGCAAAGAGAGACAAGATATAGGAATGGGAGCGCGGCAGGCTCAGTGAACCATGGACGAGAACAATCATGACAAACCACTTTGGAGTGAAATCATTTTCCTTGAGCGTCTACATCGTGAAGCTGACAGCCACGATCATCACGCTCGAGCCTTCACCTCGTAAATTTGACACCACATTCATCACGTGTGAGTCGGGTCCTGTTTCACCCAAGCTTTTACAGTTAAAAAAACCGCGTCAAACCAGTCAATATCTCCTGACAATGGGGGACGAAACTTAGATAGCCAGACACCTGGTGTGCTACCTCAGACTGGGCGGGACTGTGTAAGGCACCTAGGTAGCTATAAGCCCATTCAGGGTATATCTAACCACTCCCACCACTCCTAAGTCTTCGAACTTTCAACATCGCGTTTAGACATCTTGTATGATAGGCGACGCGATGCGCGGATGTGACGTTGCGTGGGTATTTACATGGCATTATCATGCACAGGTCTGGTGAGTTCTAGTGGCAATCTCAGGTAAAGCATCATTGATGTCGAGAGTTGAGGAAGGGTAGGATCGAGAATAGAAAATGTGAAAAGATGGTGGCGGTGTTGGCTGCAAACCCCTTATCGTCGGAATCGCTAGCGCGAAACTACCCCACTCCTGCACACGACGGTGACTCAACCAACCAGATACGACATATATGAAGCAATCCACGATGCAAGTACCACAGCTCTTCTCGAAATGCCACAATGTCTTTCCTCAAGCTTGTCCTAGGCGCTGCAGGGGCTTATCCCTTCGCAACGACCATATCCGCACCAATAGCTCTGCTGTTCATACGCATTATCTATCGCATCTATCTCCATCCACTCTCGCGCATACCTGGCCCGCTACTAGCCAAAATTACATCTTTATGGCTACACTATCACGCATACGTTGGCAACGAAGCCAGCGTCATCCATGAACTACACGCCACCTACGGCCCGTATGTACGCGTTTCGCCAAACGAGGTCGACATCAATGATGCCGACGCCATACATCCCATATACGTCAGTAAGGGTGGTTTCCCGAAAGCGGATTGCTATTCGAACTTTGATATCGACGGGCACAAAACCATCTTCTCGACTACGGATCATGAACACCGTGCCGCGAGGGTGAAAGCAGTAGTACCGTTGTTCTCGACGAAAGCCTTGAGGGAGAATGAAAGTGCGATATGGGGATGCGTCGATCGCATGATCGAGAGGCTGGAGTTGGAAAGTAAGAGCAGGAAGCCGGTCAACATTTTGAATCTGACTCGAAGTGTGGCGGTAGATGTTGTCTCAACGCACCTGTTCCTAGAGAACTATGATGGCGTCAGCGAGCAGGGACCAACCCTCTCCGTATCAGCCTTTGTGGATGCTTTCGTGGCTGTGGGACGATTCTTCTATCTACCCAATATAGTGTTCATATGGCTGGACTGGGCCATTGCAAAGTGGCAAAACGACCGAGAAACAGACGACAGCATGATGGTTGTCGATAAATTTGTTGGCACCCTGGTTGCAAACACGGCGCCAAAGTCCACGAACTTTCCAGGCCGCCTTTGGGCCGCTGGAATTAGCGACTCGGAAGTCAAAGCACAGTGCAAGGACCTCGTTTTCGCAGGCACGGATTCTACCGGGATGAATTTGGCGACAATCATTCGCTGCTTAACTATTTATCCAGAAAAGTACGAACGACTGAAGCAGGAGATCAATGGCAATATCGCACTCGGACCGAACACGCAAGATGTCCAATCTTTGCCGTATCTGAACGCTGTGGTCCGAGAGGCGCTCCGAATCAGCATGGCAAACCCGACCCGCTTACCACACGTAGTACCGGCTGGAGGATGGGTCTTCAAAGAGACTCACTTCCCGGCCCACTCAGTTGTCGGATGCTCTGGATACGAACTGCACTACAACTCTAGCATCTTCCCCGATCCAAAAAGCTTCGTACCCGAGAGATGGTTGTCGGCGACTGAAGATATGTCAAAATACTGGTTCGCTTTTGGTGCCGGCAGTCGAGCATGCATTGCGCGGAGCCTAGCGACAATGGAGTTACAATTTGCTACCGAGAGATTGGCAAGAAGCAACGTACTCGATGGTGCGAGGGCGGTACAGGAGGAGATCGAGATCTTTGAGTGGTTCAACTCGAAGGTGAAGGGTGAGAAGATCGAGCTTCAATGGACTTGAACGAGCACTATACCCTCGATTGAAAGGGAGCCGGAAATACAGGTGGGTGAGATGTCTCACACGCATCACAGAAGAGGAACAGAGGATAGAGTTGATGTTATCAAGATGTTTTTGAAGGAGTTACCTCTCACGTGTAGCTCCATATAACTCCAAGACTTTTGTAGAGTAGCTGCTGACCATCCAGCTGAGTAGGTTGTCTACACACAGCACGATGTCACCCATTCAAGACCGAACATAGACTTCTACCCTGTGCTGACACCAGGTGAACGAGTCCGTAAGGTCGATAGGGATGCCATCGCACCCGTCGCGACCCCTCAGTCGCACCAAGACATGTGAAACTAGTCACGACACTATTGTAGCACTTACTCTGGCTTGCCAATGCATTCTTCTGCAGGGTTGTTCTTCTTGCCGTCCTTTTTCTTCCCGAAGCCGACGCCGAGCATAGCAAGGACGAGGATGAGCATATAGAGCTTCATGTCGGGTTGTTTATCGCTGATTTTATAGGCACGTCGGTGTTGGAAATGATAGATCAGATGTTGGAGCGTTGATTATTGGGTGGATGGTGGATGGGGAGATGAAGTAAAAGTGGTATTTCTACATATCTCAGCGCAACTGCAAGCTAATACAGACGCTAGGAGAAGGTGAAAGAGACTTTGAGTTTTCAGATGAAAAGCAAGTCGCCTTCACCTCGCCGAACTAGACTTGAGTCTGGTTAGAGTTACTGAATCCCACACAATACAACCAGCCACGCAACCAGCCACGCAACCAGCCACGCAACCAGCCACGCAACCAGCCACGCAACCAGCCACGCAATTTTGGCACAGATCAAATCTGAGCTAGGCCATCCAAAGCTTGTCCGCCTCTTTCGCTCGAAGTTCGCAGACCGTACTGGTCATCTCTGAGTGGCTAGCCGCTGCTCGGTCTATTCTAGCCTGATATGATCTCATGATGTGAGCACCGACTGGCTGTGTGCTAGGGTCACAAATAACAACTGTATATATATTAAATGACTTTCAAATCTTCCATCAACGGCAATACAGAGGAAGACGAATGAGGAGCGTGTCCAGGAGCGTGAAGCTCGTCAGGCTTGGTAATTCGGTGGTTCGAACCTGGGTTGTTCCGTTGTTTTTGTATTTTTCAAGGATTTGATTGTTTAAGGATTTGATTGCTTAAGGATTTGATTGTTTAAGAATTTGATTGTTGCGACTTAGACTAGCGTAATTAAGATTTGACCAGGACCCGACTCCCCTCACTCAGGTCATTCGTCGCTCGCAACCTCACCTCGCCACCCCAGCGCCCCAAACAGTCCAACCTTAGACTACACGATACTTCAAGCTGAGATCGATATTCCGTCGGGGCCTTTGAGTCTTGACGCACGCATATCCTCGCATCCACCTACCCCTGAGATGCCGCCTCTGGAAGAGAAGGAAGCCGAGGCAGCAGCAATTCAGCCTTCTTGGTTCCTCGATCTCCCATCCGAACTTCGCAACGAAATCTATGGCTATGCTGTTCCTATCGAGAAGAGTAGCAAGATACCTATCAAATTCGACAGCGGGTTCTTTGGCTTGACCATGGTGTGCAGGAAGCTCCGTAGCGAGTTTCGCCCTCTCTACTACAATAAGGCTCACCTCGAGACTGAGGCCAGCAAACTAAAAAGCCTTATCGCTATATTGTTTGACCCAAGCCTAGGCTTGGTTTCAGTCGCGAGCGTCACTATTACCGTAGAGGGGAAAGACATCTTGAGTGGATGCAAGTGGGATGTGCTAGCATTACTCTCTGCTGTGGTACAGAACCGCAACGTGCAGTGGCATTTCCGACACAGCTATGGATCATATCATGGACTGAAGGTGGTGTTGTGGTCCTCTGCGCGACCTGTCTGGATGCACAAGCGACTGTGTGCCGAGGGCGAGCAATTGTGCGAGATGTTCAAAGCGATCGCTAAGCGTCCACCACACCCACTCATTGGAGATGTAACCTCCGGACTGATCACCGCAATCTCTTTTCATATCCTGACTCATAAAGACTCCTTTTCTTGGGAATGGCAGATGGCTATGCGGAAAAGTATTGGCAGGCTGGACCAGCATAAGAAGAACAACCTTCTGATCTACTTCGACTTTTTCACCGCCAGCAAACTTTCCGCTGAATTCGGATTTCGACGAAGCCTCAACCCTGTGGCAACTATCGCAGTGGATGTAGAGAATGTAGGAGGTGTGGTCGTGAAAAAATATGTGTGGAGCTTGGTGACGCCAATCTTAAGATCGGTGGCTGCCCAACTGCAAGAATGAGAAACACAAGAAATAGAAGCGAGAGATAAATATCAGATGCGCCGGTCACGATGCGCCGGTCACGATGTAGAAGTACGGAGAAAGTGCTTGCAGTCGTTTGTTCTCGCCATGTCGTCGAAGGAAAAATAAGTAGTGTCAAAGATCTGTAGCAAGGGATGTGTGGCTCTTCCTCAAGTATATTTCGCTTTCGACGGCACAATGATGAAAACTGAACGTCTTAGCAATGTATTCGGGAACAGAGAGTGTGAATGTATTGAGTGACAAGAGAGTGATCGTGCATAGTGGGATGCTTGTGAATCTCCCGCGAGGGACGGGGTCATTGAAGTACACCAATTAGCATTGTTGCCGCGTTTGGAGGACTTCCATAATGCTGATAATACTCCCTGCCATCTTCCTTCCTCTTGCCCATACATACTACTCCTTCCAACTATCCGATATACTCAGATTACACCTCTACAATCATGGCGGACAACAACATGTCGGGAAACCATTACTTGAAGATACCGGACGTCTATCCAAGCAGACCAGCGAGTAAAGCATGTATGAGAGAATGTATTACTGTATTCAAGCAGTCAAGCATCCCAGAGAGGCCTTTCCATTTCTGACCCTCCCCGCCGAGTTGCGAAATCGAGTCTACGAGTATGCTGCGGCTGGCCGAATCATACAAAACCCTCAGCGACCTACTCGCCTAGTTCGAACAACACACCAACCGGCAAAGAAGAACACTAGCGAGAGTTGTATCGGCTTGAACACGGTGTGTAGACAAATACGCACAGAGTTCCGACCTTTATATATGCGGCGAGCAAAGTTGGTCATCGACTTCCACGATCTGCAGTCCTTTACAGCAGCTTTCTTCTCGAAGATGAAGGTCGGCAAGGCATTCCCATCGAAGGTTACCGTCATGCTCAACAACTACGACCGTCCTTGCAAAGCCAATGGCGACGTTGTTGCTTTGACAGGTTCCAACGACACCCAACCTCTCAGCCGCGGTTGCGACGTTCTCTCTTTTCTCGAAGCACGAAGCGTTGCTCATGTCGTACGCTGGAAGTTCGGGGAGGTCCGAGTACACTACGACTGGTGCGAGCCGTTCACGTCCAACGAACATTGTAAGCTGTTCAACATGGCTGCAGGTCTCTCGAACCGCAAACTCTTCGGATACATGAAATGGGACCTCTTCTCGAGCATCACATACCAAAAGTCATACGCCATGAAGCCCGAATGGCAATTGCACTTCGTGGTCAAATTTCGGCTGACCGATCAGGAAAAGGACACTTTCGAGCAACTCTGCAAGCAGCAGCAACTGCCGTTTGAAATGGTAATTGTGGTCAAGGTCAAGAATTTGTATGACGAGTTACGCGAAGAGTACCGCTGGTCTGATGCCCTCGGGAAGCTGGTGAGGGCGTCGAGCCTGGAAGGACTGGCTACCGGAAGTGTTCGCTTTCCATTCTTCTTACGACCATGAATACAAATACTGGTAGCCAAACCTCAGTGAACATTAGCGAACAACCAGCGCGATTCCTTTCCTTTTGGGAGAAGTTAGCGAGCGGAAGATTCTACATGTACCGCGTGACCCTTGACTACGAAAGCAGTAATGACGTGATCAAAACTGCTCAGACCCCGAGTAGTTTATGGAACGCTGTGCAAATATCGCCGACACAGTGAACATGTGTTTCTTGCGACAGCAAACATTCCAGCGCCATGGCAAAAACCGTGGGATGTACTGAGAATTTCTTTGGGGCAGTGAGGTGCAGATGACGCGCAGGACATGCACGCCGCAGCGACCGTCGTGTTCCGGGGTTTGACCGGATGTGACAGCCATGACATCAACGCTAAGCGGCCCAAGACAGCCGCACGCGCCATTTTGCGGGGAACTGTTCATCATCACGGCCCACTCCTGCATCCCAGCTGCAGCGCTGCCGCTCCGGTACAATGTTGGGTCACGACTTCTGCGCAATCCGGATGAGTGCCAAGGAGCAAAGTCGCTCTTGTACCCTGGCCTTACGAGCCGGCGCAGCCACATACGTGACGAGCGCGCATGCCCGTGCTCGCTGATGCAGAATGGCAGGTTTCTTTGTTGGGAAAGTGCTCTTGGTGGGTAAGTCCTTCTGTGGGTTAAAGAGCGATCATGGCCCCGAGCGTCGCTGTGGTACTCAATCACCTTTGGCTTGTTGCTGCGACACCCTAGAGCCAAGATGAAGGCCTCAACTTTCATCAGCACCCTGCTTGCTGGCGCACAAACAGCCACCGCGCTGTACACCAATGGCTCTGTTGTTGCACCTTGCGACTCGCCAATCTACTGCTACGGCGATCTTCTTAAGGAGATTGAGCTGGCGCGGCCTTTTGAAGATTCGAAGACATTCGTCGATCTACCAACCATTCGGCCACTGAATGAGGTTCTGACAGCCTTCCGAAACCTATCCAGGCCCATTCAGAACAACACCGCACTCCAAAGCTTTTTGACCACTTACTTCGGCAAAGCAGGCTCGGAGTTAGAGGCGTTGCCGGAAGCAGACCTCGAGGTTCAGCCCGACTTCCTCGACGCCGTCAACAGCTCGGTGGTCGAGGACTTCACACGCCAGGTCATTGACATCTGGCCGGATCTCACTCGCCGCTATGTAGGAGCTGGAAATTGCACAGGCTGTGTGTCTTCGTTCCTCCCCGTGAACCGCACGTTCGTGGTGGCTGGTGGAAGATTCCGCGAGCCATATTACTGGGACTCGTTTTGGGTCATTGAAGGTCTCCTCCGCACCAAAGGCTCCTTCACTCAAATTGCCGAGAACATCATCGAGAACTTCATGGACCTCGTCGAGGAAATTGGCTTTGTTCCTAATGGCGCTCGACGGTACTATGAGAACCGATCGCAGCCACCTCTACTAACCCAGATGGTACGCGTGTACGTCGAATATACGCAAAACTACACCCTTCTTGAGCGCGCGTTACCAATCTTGGAACTGGAGTACGACTTCTGGGTCACCAACCGCACCATGGATTTTGAACGTGCTGGAAGGAACTACTCGCTAAGCCATTATGCGGTGTCCAACAACCAGCCACGGCCAGAGTCTTACTATGAGGACTATGTAACGGCCAACAACCGCACCTATTTTAACGAGGAAGGCCAGCAATTCAATGCCTCGCGAGAACTGAACGAGACCGAGAAAGCCACGCTTTACTCCAATCTGGCCTCTGGCGCAGAGTCTGGCTGG
This sequence comes from Ophiobolus disseminans, assembly GCA_010093685.1. NCBI lineage: Eukaryota > Fungi > Ascomycota > Dothideomycetes > Pleosporales > Phaeosphaeriaceae > Ophiobolus > Ophiobolus disseminans. The sequence goes on from MU006230.1 coordinate 1,029,891, forward strand.
GACTACAGCTTGAGATGGGTGAGAAATCCATCGGATGCAGTCAACGACAATTCTTTCCCACTGCGGTCGCTCAATACCATCAACACCATCCCTGTAGAACTCAACTCGATCTTGTATTATAACGAGATCACGATTGCCGACTTCCATCGCCGTGAGGGCAACTACAGCGCTGCACGCGCATGGGCTGGCCGGGCTGCAAATCGAAGCGAAGCCATGACCACGTTACTTTGGAGCGCTGAACATTACAGCTACTTCGACTACAACGTCACTTCAAGCTCGCAAAACGTGTACACACTTGCAGACAACACCAGCACACCACTTTCCCTTTCCGGAGCACCACCTGGCATGCAAATTTGGTTCCAGATCAGCCAATTCTACCCCTTCTGGACGGGCGCAGCACCAGAAAGTGTCAAAGGCGACCCCAAGGCCATGCGCCGCGTCTTCGCACGCATCGCAGAGCTCCTTGACACCCGCGACGGCGCCATCGCCGCCACCAACCTCGTCACCGGCCAGCAATGGGACGAGCCCAACGTCTGGCCTCCACTGCAGTACATCCTCATGAAGGGCCTTCTCAACACGCCCCTCGAAGTCTCGGAAGAAGACGACGAAGCCACAACAGAAGACTACATCTGGACCCAAGACCTCGCGCTCCAACTCGCGCAACGCTACCTCGACAGCTTGTACTGCACGTGGCGCGTAACCGGCGGCTCAACCGAAGATGTCCCACAACTGCCCAACGCGCAGGGCAACGGCACCATTTTCGAAAAGTACGCCGACGAGTCTACTAATGCTGCCGGCGGCGGTGGCGAGTACGCTGTTGTCGAGGGCTTTGGGTGGAGTAACGGTGTGCTGATCTGGGCCGTGGACCAGTTTGCTGAGAAGCTGAAGACTCCGGATTGCGGTAATATTACTGCTGCGGATCCGGATGGTGGGGATGCGAAGAGGAAGAGGAGTGCGGTCGAATTGGCGAAGAGGGATGCTATGTGGGTGAAGCAGCATAAGAGTGCGAGGAAACTCCGCTAGGGTCATGAAGTCTGTGAGGAGTGAACATGAAGGAAGATATATCCACGAATCATGATATGAGAAGGTATGAAATTATAATCAACCGACCAATCCTTCCCAATATTCATGTTATTGAAAGTGGAAATGCTATCAAGCCAGTCACCAAAGCCTGCAAAATATAATCTCTACCTTTATCATCATGGATATCTTCAATACCAGATTTGATGAGCAGCCCTTTAATTCAGGGAAGTTGAATGCATTTTTCTTGTCTGAGAGTTGTTCACGATCTACAAGGGTAGTATATTCTCACTTCGATATCCTTTCTGCTTCCAGCTCAATCCAAATTCCGCCTCGAAACTTTCGAACACGTATCTTGTTCAAATTTCAATAGACCATAAATGAGACACAACGTTATCTAGCCACCAATACCCTAGACAGAACGAACGAAAAGCTGGCACCAAGGAGTATGAAGCTTGTGCGCAGACTGTCGTACATCCGATGGGAAGAACACTAAACTATAGCAATGAGCTTTTCTCTCCGCTCTACCTGTTAGTCCTTGTTGCCTCGCCTAGTCCAGTATGATCTGGTCCTCGCCGGGACCGTTGCATAGTTCTCAGCATGTCCTCGGCAACCTGATTCTCCTTTGTTTTACACCCCAGCGGGAGAGGGAACAATACAAATGCAAACCCCGTTGCGACTGCAAAGTAGACCATCACCGCGCCGTCACCAAAGTCACAGCCACCGCCACCCTCACTCAACTTCACACCTTTGACCCACGCACTGCCCAAATAAGCAGCCATACCGCCCACAAAGCTCGCAATGGAAACGCTCAAGAAACTCATACGGCGCGTCCAGCAACGACTGTGAAACTATCGAGCTCTGAAACACCAGATGCCGTCTATCGCTTGAGTTGTACTCCACGCACACTACACGGACGGGAAACGGAAGGGAAATGCAACGCGTGCTACGTTTCACAGCCCCCACGCCGGGATTGGCTTCTCACCGGTTAGACTGTGCTACTCGTCCATGGCGTGTGTATGAATCAATGGATAAGATTATGCATACTGTGCAAGTACTTGATACCTTACCACTCAACCTCGAGTGCACATACTTGATACTGCCCTCATGTTACAGCTTCCGACGCCTGATAACTTGGACCTGAAATGTATACAGACAAGTTTGGAATCATGGCTTCTGTCCTGCATGGAGTGTGTGAATTAATACATGTCTGACCAGATAAGCGGTGCGTCCATGATTATTTATGTTGGTTGACTATAAATGCGCGCGCAGCGGCTCACCGACAAAGATTTGAGGTGTGAAAGGCTTCCTTGCCAACGTTGGTTTACGAACTCAGATTATCCTATGAACCCAATGAATTCATGTGCACACTTATCTACTGTCTTATCTCATCGCTCATGCGGCAGCACCTTTACCCTTCTCCTGCTGTTCCAGCTTCCGTCTCGCCGCAAGAATCATCTCCTCTCTCCTTCGCTGTAGATTCAGCTGCCTCTCATTCTTGTCTTGGCTCCATGCCTTGGGCTTCGGTTGGCCCTCTGATGCCGGCTCGGCGGCCTGATTCAGCTTGGAAGCGAGGTTGTATCGCGTAATCAAATCTGGTTGCGATGGCTTTGCAGCGGCGGGTGCGGCTCGTCTTGGTGCTGCGGCGGGGGTAGGGGTAGGTATGGTGAATGATGGCGGTGCCTGTGAAGTGTTAGTCATCATGATTCTCGGGTTGAAATGAGTGCACTCACTGTGTCTAGCCCCCGCCCACTCAGGGCACGCTCAGTCGTTGCTGCTACATTGCCGCCGTTTCTTTGCAGGTCCCAGGCTATGTCCCTTCTACTGAGCTGTGGGAACATCTGCGCTACATGGTCGATCTGGGCGGGGTTCATTCGGGGAGTGTTTCTTTGAGGGGCTGCTCGCGTGCCCGCCACTGCTGGTTTGCTGAGGTACCATCGTACGGCGAGGAAGCTGACGACGAGGAAGACGATGACTTGGGGTATGTTGATCGACTGTTCAGCCATGTTGGGGTTGCGCGTGTGCGAGTGCGTCAGAGGTGCCGAGGTTTGTGGCGCGATTGTGAGTGGTGGTACAGGGCAGATGTGGCGAAGGCGATGCGTGGAGGGAAGGCCACCAGAGAGTGAATACCCAGTGTCCGCAACCTTTGACAGAGGAGAGGCTTGATAGGAAAATTGGTGATGCTCAACCGCGGGTCTGGAGTTGATAGCTATCAAGGGTAGTCGGACTGTTTCGGTGATGCGCCATCTTATCTCCGAACCATCGACGCGCGCCGCTCAGACCCCTTTCAGGCCATTCAGTTACTGAACCACGGTTGAACCCTTTCCCCACACCTTCTCGACCCCAGGTTTCCCTATGCCGAGCACCTGATTGCTCAGGCGCCATTCGTTTGGTACTCTAACATCATTATGCGATAATACATTCTCTGAAATACCCTCTACAAGTACACGTCTTTGCCCATTTCTACGCGCCGCGATACAACAGCCATGAGTGCACACCAGATACCCAGGAAAGAGGTTAAGGCGCCAGCGCCAGCGCCAGCGCACTTGAAGGAGGTGGAAACAGCCAAGAGTGCTAATTCAAGCTGGGATATACCCGAGGAGGGACAGAGCAAGAGGCGGCGCAACCATCTGGGTGCTGGGGCAGGCGCGACACGCTGGGCGCTTTCGGATCGCTTCGATCGCATGCTCCCTCCACACAAGCGATACTTTGGACGGAGTCGCAGAACATTACTCATCATAGTACTCGTGGTGTTTCTGTGTCTTTTGGCGCTCATAATCGGTCTTGCGGCCGGCTTAAGTGGGACCAAGAAGTATGACACCACGATTTGCCTCCTGGACGCGCATGCTGACAGATCGAAGGGGACCACAGAACCTACCACTTCCAGGTAGCGCCGAGAAGTTTACTGGCGACCTCACATATTACGACCCTGGGTTGGGCGCCTGCGGTATCGACTCAGGGGACAATGATGCGGTGGTCGCAGTGTCGCATTACCTCTTCGATGAAGTACAGACCGGAACCGACCCTAATCAAAACCCGCTGTGTGGGAAAAAGATTCGAGCCAGACGTGTGAATGAGAAAACAGGAAAATCGGCCAGCATCGATGTGACTGTTATTGATAGATGTGAGTTTCGAGATGAACAATCCCAACTTCCTTTGCTGACACATACTAGGCACTGGATGTCAACCGACCGATATAGATGTCAGTCCTGCCATGTTTGACCAAATAGCCGACCACGATCTAGGTAGGGTCACGGTGACTTGGGCCTGGCTGCCCTGAGCAACATCGTTATGCTATTCATTACACAGTCATTTTTGACCACGTCTGTGGCACACTTTCATGAGTACCAGTTTTACTCTACTTGTCTTACACTATCCTATCTCGCGTTCTCCCTCCGCTATTCAAGTATCCAGACCGCTACAATAGTTGCGAATGCCCAAACTTCTCACGATTCGTTGTCCATTCTCGACAGCATCCAGCGATCTCCTATACATGTGAACTCCATGCTATTCGAAAACATTTTAAATGTTTTGGCACTCGCAGACCCGAGGAAGGAAACCCGGACTCAGCAACACCGAAGCCGAACAACATATCCAAGTCTGCACCCGTAACCTTGGTCCAGATCCGAGACTTACAAGGGCCAATATCAACAGACGGTCTCGGCAAGATCCCGAGCGCAACCGTGTCGCAGGAATTGCAGAACAGACCAGCGTATCCAAATAGTTTGAGACCGCTCAAATCGCACGAGGGCACCAAGCCATCATCGTGGGGGCATTCTCAATACCCCTTGTCACCAGCCTCTTATTCAGGTGTACCGCTCCAACTCCACACCAGATTCAGAACCGCAGCAGCGAACCTGGAGCAGCGGGGGTGCATCGTCGATTGTGCGGCAAATAGGCAGTTTAGACAACAAAGACTTCGACGACGACTTCATCAACAAGAACAACCCGCCACAGTTTAGTAGATATCCACCCTTGAGTCGACCCGCTACCGTGGAACTCCATCCCCAGGATTCGTACCGCGATTTGGGAAATCCATATTCCAACGATCCGGAGCCTGCTCGTGCTCGTCCACAGACCTGTTTCCCGGGTGCTGATAATTTTGAGCCGAAAAGACCGGGTGCTGATCCTTTCGAGACGAAAAAGGTGGTGCAAGGTATACCACAACATAGTGTCTCGTTGCCGACGTGGTACAAAGTCGTGATTATCTTCACATTGGTCTTGGTGTTCCTTGAGGCTGTGGCTATTGGGTATACTTTTTCTCGGGTGAGGCGGCCGGATGCAGTGGTTGGAAAGGATGGATTTGGTGGGGCGTCGAATATGGCGAATTCGAGTACGGCGTTGGATGGGTTGAACTTGGGAATGTCGTGGAATGTGTCGAATTTGAAGAAGGGGTTGAATGTGGCGAATTCGAGCATCGCGTTGAATGGGTCGAGTTCGAATACGGCGTTGAACATATCGATCTCAAGCACCACCTGGAACATGTCGAATTTGAGCACCGCCTTGAATTATTTCGACTCCGAGCATAGCGTTAAATATCTCGATCTCAAGCACCACCTGAAATATGTCGACTTCGAACACATCGCTGAACATATCGACTTCGAGCACCACCTTGCATACGTCGACTCCGAGCAAGTCATCAGGCATATTAACTTAAACCAAGCCCCTACTCCCAAGAACCCGAACCAAACCACCAACAGGCCCAACAGCGTCGAAGAACCCAGTCACAAATCACTCGACTCCAGCGAATCTCTCCAAGCACACTCTCACCATAACCTCAACACTGTGGATCCAGTCACGCACAACACTCACATCGATGACCAGACCGCACATGAATACGAGCAAAAAATCTGCGCACCAAATAAACTCCACCCACGCACCGAACCGTGACGAACACATCACCGCCCGACAAGAACCAACACCCCAAGACCAAACATTTACATCCACAGTAACCATAACAAGCATCCTCACACTAATATCCACCATCCGCGGCATCCGACCGCGATTCCTCGAGCATCCGCAGAGCAAGGATGTCGTGGCTTGGGCGCGACGGGATGGTGTTAGCGAATCGACAGTGTGTCATGAGCCGAGTACTACGACGCTTACGCTGACGGATACCATTACGCATGCAGCGATGTTGGGTGCTGGTGTGGCGGATGCGATGCTGCGAGGTGGGAGTATGAGCGGGTTTGTGTGGCCGACGGCGGGGGTGAATGCTACACAGCGAACTGCGAGTATGAGCGGGTTTATGTGGCCGACGCATCGCGCGAATGGGACGGGCAATGCATCGGCGGCTGCTGGAGCGCTTGTGCTGAGAAGCGTAGATGGGCACGACGTCCATCACTGGAGTCCTATCGTACCCCAAGCGCACACAAAGTACATCATGATCGAGGATAATCGCCTCACCGAGTGGACACTGAGAGATGCGGCGGCTACTGCGGCCGCAGAGACGGGGGCGGGTGAGTGTGAATGAGGCGGAGAAGAGAGCTGTGGTTGCAGGAGTGGAGAGGGGATTATGAGGAATTGTAGTTGCGAACATGTGTTTGTTTCTATGGCTTGTATTTTAGGAAGTGATGGAAGTGTTTTACTTGTTTACTTCCGGCGGGGGGGTTGGCATGTGTTTGTGGTTTGTGGTTTGTGGTTTGTGCAGTGAGAGTAGGATTTGTGTCGAAGTTGATGGCAGTTTTTGAGCGGCGACAGCGTGGTTTTTAAGCTGCTTTGCAGACTATTGAGAGGTCGCACAGTGCTGGTGTGTATTGGAGGAAGACGGCTATGACTTAGGAAAGGTGTTGAAGCTTGAAATCATATTGTTGGTGTACCTACTAGCGACATGATTGCAATGCTTAGAATTGACCTGACTACGTAATCCTTTATTAGGTTCGAGAAATTCAAGTCGCCAAGGTCGATCTTCCCGAGGTCGCGTGTGAAGTCAGGATGCACGTGCTCAGGCGGTGATGATTGGCAGGGTTCCTGATATGACGCGTCAAGGCTTCTGGAAGGCTGAACCCTTGAAGTCCGACGGCTCAACTTCACCTCCCGCTTTGCCGCCCCACTTCACGTCTTCGTGCCTTCGCTCCATCTTTGTAATGTTTAGTTAAGCTTTTCACATATTCTTCAGTTCTTCACCTCTTGTTCACCCTCCAAGCCATTCGCCCCGGATGCGCCACCCGCAACCATCACGACAGCGCTGAGACGCCTCCGCCAGCATGTCTACAGTCTTCTCCTCGCTCATACGGCCGGCAAACGTCCGACGCGCTTCAACGACCCCCCAAGAAGCGACAAGTCCTCCGCCGTCACGCGGCCACCATGGCCTCGACGAACCCGACCTGCGCGACCTCAATGTTTCCCTGCAAGCGCTTACCGACATATTCCCGGACATACAACCCGAGGTCTTCCGCGAAATGCTGTCAAGCTTCAGTGAGGAGAGCCGACTTCAGGTCATCACAGAGACACTGCTGAAGCACGGGCACAAGTATGTGCGCGGCCGGTACCGGATGCCCGCCGAGCAGGAAGAGCAGAGGGAAACGGCGTACACATACAAGTACCGCAGGGTCGATGAGCCGAGGGACACCCGTGGCAAGCCGCTTGCTCTCGAAGACACCTTCCGGTCCATACGGTACAAGGATGCGGCAAAAGAGGCCTTGTACCAGGAGTTCAAAGGCCTGAGCCACTCCACCGTCAAGGCCGTCCTGGCCGAATACAACTGGAGCTATATACAAGCGCGACCCACGCTTTTGGGCCTGTCAAGTAAGAGCTGGAGATCTAGCATCACAAACTTTCTTATGCGACGGAAGGCACCAAATGCAAACGATCACCCGCTTGTACTTTGGAACCCCGTAGACGAAAGGTCGAACCGCCCTAGGACGCCGCTGCTTGTTAAGACCAAGAGCGATGAGCTGAACCGGGAGCTATACGAGAGCCTCATTGTGCCGGAGTTGGAAAAGCAACGGAAAGATCAACTGCAAAAGGATTTAGAGCTCGCGTTGCAATGGAATGAAGAGGAGGCCGAGAGGGAGGGCGAGATGTACGATTGCGAATGTTGCTTCATCCCGAACACCCTTCAGCAAATGTCCGCATGCGACGTTGATGGCCACTACATCTGCTTCCGATGTATACGGCATGCCATCAATGCGGCATTATACGATCAGGGTTGGGCGCGAAACATCAACACCGAGCTATGTACCTTGCGATGCATCGCTCCGATGTCTGGCGGCCTGGAGGATTGTCACGGCTGCATCCCACTCGCCTTTGTCAAGCGTGCACTGTTGGAAGAGCGAGACGGCGAAGATAACTACACGAAACTCAATGAACGGTTTGCCGGCGAAGCACTCATGAAATCTCAACTCCCACTCATCAGGTGTCCGTTCTGCTCATATGCGGAAATCAATGACCTCGCCCTCCCAGATGCCGAGCTCTTCACACACCTCCACCTGAAGCACCAGGCTGTCGCCCTTGCCACTCTTGTCTCTATCCCAATATTCGACCTCCTCTTCCAAGCACTGACGCAGCTTCTCGTCGCCCTTCTAGTCTGCCTCTACAGCATCTTCACTCTCCTCTCCCCCGACCTATCCACATTCCTGCCTTTCTACAAACCCATCCAAACCGCTCTCCGCCGCATCCACCTCAAGCGACGCGGCCTGCGCTTCCAGTGCCTATCGCCCTCCTGCAGCCGCGCATCCTGCCTCACATGTTCCGCCCCCTGGCACGATCCGCACACCTGCTACTCCAGCCAACTCACCTCCCTACGCCTGACGCTCGAACGCGCCACCACCGACGCCGTGAAGCGCACCTGCCCACAGTGTAATCTCGGCTTCGTCAAGTCCGAAGGCTGCAATAAACTCGTCTGCCTGTGCGGGTACAGCATGTGCTACGTGTGTCGCCAAGGTCTCGCCCAGGAAGGATACCACCATTTTTGTCAGCATTTTCGTGATCGACCTGGGCAGAGTTGTGCAGAGTGTCAGAAGTGCGATTTGTATCGTGTTGAGGATGAGGATAGGGTTGTTAGGCGCGCGAAGGATAGTGCGGAGAGGGAGTGGTGGGCGCAGCAGGGCGAGGGGGCGAAGGGCGGATTGGAGAAGGAAGTTGGGAAGGGGAAGGGATTAAGAGAGAAGGGGAAGAGGGATTGGGAGGGGTGGTTGGAGGGCGTTTTGGAGGGTGTGTTTGTTTGATGGCTTTGTGAGGGGTGGGCTTTGTTTGTGGAGTACGGATGGGTGTGGTTGATTTGATACCCTGAAACTAGAAGTGATTCGGTATTGAATTTCGGGTTAATGTATGATTATTCTACCACAACGCCCTGCCATGACTCTCGACGTCCTTTCCTCCGCGTCTAAGAAATGCAAGTATTTACTCACCCCGCCACGTCCTTTCCGCCGACGCACACATCTCCCAGCAACTACATTACACTCGCGTATTCGCGAAACCTCACCATTTGCACATCCTGACTCCATCACTTCACATCCTGTACTCTCTGGCCGCACCGCTCGTTATGATTTCTATAAAGAAAATGTATCCGTATGTTGACACACACGCCAGCGTAACCACTAGCAGCTGCTTCCAACGCCACATCGCCAGGTAAGAATCTATACATGTACACTGCCTATTCAGCACACATACATCCTTTCGCGCTCACCTCTCTCTGAAACCACACAAGTCCATGCACATAGATACCGTACGTTACAGAACTAGTCTATTCGCAATAAGTAAGTTTCCCGAGATGTAGAATCTATCTTCCGTATTCCGGGATAGTGTACACGTGTCTTATCCTCTCCTCTGCAATGCATCCTGTCACATACACATCCCAAGTCCCGTCTTTGCCTTGCAACAATGGCTCCATATACCTCCATAGTATCTATCGTCCAGTGTACGTTTCGTGTATCCAGTGTGCGAAGGAAAGGCGAGGGTGCGGCACGCGAACTTGGTATAAACGACACGATACATATATAGGAGCAGTAGTTCTTGGATAGATTGCGTTATGTGGGGATATGTGGGTGATTTGCGTTGTGAGGTACTATCGTTGGGGGTGTGGAAGTGCGAGTTCTAGCTGTGTGGAAGGAGTGGTTAGCGTGGGTACATGTCAGAGCAGTTGTTTGGAACGATTGATTGAGATTTTGCGCGTTGTGAAGGGAGGTGTATGTGCCGAGTTTGGGTGCTGTACGTTCAGAGACGAGGGGATTTGGACGTGCTGAGTTCTCCCATCTATGTCATGGAGATAGGTGTTGGTAAAACTGATTGTTGAGCATGTTGATGTGCTGAGAAACGAATATCAAGAATGGATCAGTTGTGGAAAGAATAATCACTCGCAGCAGCAAGATGAAGTTGCTCGTCCAGACGCGAGGTAGCAGCCGACACGCTGACCGGCGCAAGACGCGACGTAGCGTATGTTCAACATTGCACTGTCGCGGCCATCACGATGTACCAAGATAGGCGAGGGTAGTCCATGGCGTCGACGCCATTCTCTCTCTCCGACAAGAAGATTCTACAGTATCATTGCTTCGTGAAGTGCAGTACAGTACACACAAGCCGCAGTCAACAAAGTCCCCCCCAATATCCCACCTTAACGGGAGCGAGCGAGACCCAACAAAAGCCCCAGATGACAGGGGCGGGCTCAAGACCCTGAACTCAACGCCCTCTTGCGCCGCCGCGCAAACGCCCATTCCAACAAGGATGACCGTTGGACGGTGCGAAGTGCTGGCAGTAGGCTCGCAGCACCGCTGGCGATCGTCTCTCTCCGACGCTCAGGGCCCGTGTCCATCTTCGTATATTTGCCCGAGCCCTGCATCTGCCGTGCCGTGACGCCTGCGCCAGTAGTTCTCACAGCAGCCGGGACTACACACTAGCTGCGTGTTGGTCGATGCCAGAAACATCCGATCACAAACGAGGCGCACGCTGCAAAGGCCGAATTGCACAAGAAGCAAGTTTTCTGCAGTCGTTGTTAGGGCCGGGTGCTGATGCCGCCCGACGCTTCAAACTATGCAGTGAGATAATTTGTTCGACGCTGGGCTGCTCGGCAGCTGTCATGGGAGCCAGTGGTTAGTTCATCGGATACAAGCAATGCGTTTGACGAGATCCTGCGCGCATGTCATGGTGGCTCAGATGCCAGTGACCGAGTCGCCATGCCCTGGATCTGAGTGCGACGATGACATCTCGAGCTTGCGTATCGGTACTAGAGAGACGGAAGTGAAGTTTGACATAGATGAAATGATGATCACAACTCGAAGAAAACGGGACTGAGGTTGATTGGCGTGGCGTGATGTCGAATCATTGTTGGCGCCTGCAGACCGGTGAATCTGAATGCGTTAGATCCGCTTGATGGTCGTCATGCTGCCATCAATACTGAGACAGTGCTATGCATCTCGACAATGCTCGTTTGAGCCATTGTTTGTACCTAGCGAACAACGTTAGCCATCACGCCCTGACCAATTCGTCTCAGCGCCGCATCGCCGTTAGCTCAATCAAGTTCAACAAGAAGAGCGTTACGACGACTTACTTGAAGGGCCTGTCTTTGTCGGATGCTGTGCTCAGCTGACACGAGTCACAAAGAACCTGCAGCATTCAGGGGCTATTGTTCACCCTAACATCGGTATAATGACAGCAATTGGACGCCAGAACGCTCTAACTGAGGCATCGTGATGAGTGCGTCGGTCTCGAGATAAATTGATTGTGGTGATGATTTGTGAGGATCAGCCGTTGAGCAGCCGCCGCACGGTCAACTTCAAGAGACGGTAGGAGGCGGACCTTGGCGCTATGAAAACAATATAGGATTTACATGTTGCGGAACTGTGGCGTGTTGATTGCCCGCCCCAAGCATGCCGTCTGCATCTGATCGACGCTTTGGGCCGACCTTGTGACGATGCTCGTGCTGTTGGCATGTCTGAAAGACAACTGGGGTTTAGGTTCGGCACCACGAAAAAAGAATCGAGCCACTCGATAAGACTAACTAGTGATGCTAATCGGGATCCTCTCAAAAGAGCCTAGATAAGATTGTACTCTTCAATAGCCGTGTCGTTTGATTCCACTGCGTTCGCACGGACCAATCGTTCGTGAGCTGATCTGAGGGGTTCGTGGTTATGCCACTAGTCGTACAGCCGCTTCCTTTGTACGCTTCGTTCTCGGAAAAGTGGCCGACAATGTCGCTCAAAGGCAGGTTGCAGAACTGTACCCACGTTCAAGGCAGATTTTCCATTGGGAGTTGCTGCCGTGGACTTCTGAACCATACTTAGTGAACAACACGTTCCCGATTGCTGTTGTGTTGAATCAAGGGCGAGTTGATTAGCTCTTCCATGATGCGGCCGGCTACATGCCTCATGCATGCGAGTTGAGCCGCGTCAAAGGTTACAAGATCAGAATTTGGTTATGATCGAAATCGTTGAAACAATGAAGTGTAGAAGCTGTTGTACTAGCCGTATTTGGTTTGTGCCGATCGGCGAGCCAACGTGGACGAGCTTTGGTTCTGGATGCCGTCGGCCGCGCCGTGAAACGCCAACGTTTCGCTACCAGAATGTGCGCGAGGGGAATCTCAACCTCAATGGAGGTTCATTGAAGTGTCAGTATCGACTCGGAACTGATTTCTAGCCGTTAAATTACATCGAGAGCTGAAGTTTCTCTGACTAGAGGTTATGCAACCACTAAGTCAATTCTCGGCTAACGTGAGCCTGAACGGGGAGATTAGGACACCTCAGCTTTCGCTCATGTGTGACATGGAGTATCTGCTGTGCTCAAACCTCACGATGACCCCTCTTCTAGCGTGAGTCCAGACGTTTCAACCATTGCACGAGATCTATCGTGCGAGTCCTATCGTGCGAGTCTCCGAAGTGTAGTTCGCATGCTGCTCGCCCGCTCAATTGGGATGGCAGTGTGTCTGAAGGCCGTCAGAAAGAGGTCCAGTGTACTTGAAAGGTGATCGATCTTCATGACATGCAGGTCAGAAGGTTCGGGACCGACAAAGCAGATCAACTCTTCGGAACTTCACTGAGTTGCTGTCTCAGAGAGGCTGCTGGCTATGTGTGGCCGCCATTCTCTGGGACATCACCAAACGAGTGTCGAGTCGTGTACAACTTGAATCCATGAGGTTGGAGTTCTCCACCGACTCAAAAGCCAACGCGACCCAATGGCTCAAGAGTTGAAGACGTAGCAAGTTCTGAAAAGCACGCCGGATGCCTGGCTGTGGGTTCGCCTCAATCGGCGCTTCCAGAACTGTCCCAACAGAATGACAGGAGACCAATTGATGTAGATTGTTTTGTGATTTCACTTACATACGTCTTTCGTCACTGACGGCCCGCGCCGCTGCTGGCAGACGTTGTCCTGGCAAGATCACGGCATCGCGTCAGGCCATTATGGAAATGAATTGATCAAAGGTGGAAGTGGCCGGCGCGCGTGGAACGTTGCACACGCAACAGGCGAGGGCTGCAAGGCCAGGCAATGTTGTCTCCCGCAGTCTCTTTTGAGTTGGCTGAGACACCAGAGAATGCATCGACCCGGTTCTTTCAGTCTGTCCCGGCAAGATTTTCGAACATGCTGCAGGTCGCCATAACACCAACGGACACTGGCAGCTCGTTGGACACCGACCATCGCCATCACGGGGTTGCGGGAAGCTGCAGGTCATTGTGCCTCGACAGCGGATGCTCTGCAGGAAGTCATAATTGGGTAACCTCATGACAAGCTGCAGCAGCTCGTTTGAGCTGTGATCTCCTGAACACCCGCTCAGCCACCATCTCATTATGCCCCCGAGCCCCAACGGGCTGCCGTGCTTGTGTACGGTGAAGTACTTTGGCAAGTGCCGGAGGCCTGGCATGGCGCAAATAGCGCAGTGAGGCACTCGGAGACTAAGCGGCAGCCCTGCTCCTGCATTCTCCATGGAGACGCGTCAGATGACCGTCCAAGCCTGGCGGCCATTGAAGAGCGCTCGGGACAGTCTCAAGCAGGCTCCTGCGGCAAGCCCAGCGGCCTGCGTCGTCCACTAGCAGACGACGGTTGCGAGGCGGCGATTGGGCGAGCCGTGTGTTGAGCAGCGCAAGCGGAGGCAAGGAATGCAATGCGAGGATTAGATAGCTCGCGGCCGGTCAGCCCCGAGCGCTGGGAGGGCGGACGGCCGCAACGTGCGAGACACATGAGCGCAGTGCGGTCTGGGACTGAGATGTCACCGTGCCCGCGTGGTTCTCGTTGTCCAGCAAGGGACGCATTTCACTGTCATGGTGTTGTCGTCGACTCTGGCGGCGACGCGAGAGGGTCTGCGAGTCTTGGATCGTCAGCTGCACGGCGGAAGCAGCCAAGCGCGCTAGGGCCGCGACGGGCAAGGCGCGCGCTGGACGGGGGAGGAACAACCGCGGTCGCTGCACGTCACCGGGCGCTCCTTCCCCAACCCCCTGCACGTCCATCCCTCCTTCCTCGATTGATCGAACATGTCATCGCGAGGTGCGCAAGGGGATGGCCGGGCGGGTCAGCGCCCCAGCATCATGCCCCTATCATTTCGTTGCTCTCCTCACACTCACTCTCACCCTCACCCTCATCTTCGCGCTTCACCGTTCACCGTTCACCTCCACCACCCCCCGGTCGCCGGAGCGGGAGCCGCTGAGTGAATGCGATGCCCTGCAGCGTCTGCGCTGTCGAGCACTGCTACTGGCCCTGCCCTCTTTCGGAGCATTGCGCAGTCGACCACGCTGTCGGGTCGCTGTGTGCTCCAAGGGAAAGCCCGGATCATGGCGCAGTGAAGCTCCCACCCCTAACCAAAACACCCCAGCCGATGCAACCATTGCCCGCCGCTCGCCGCACCGCTGCGAGAGGACGGCCAGTGGCGCCTCTGTGTCTTCGTGGCGGCATCCTCATAGATTTTGCACATTCAACCGCCGCCGTCAGAGCCAAGTAGCGTCGTCGCCGTCGCTCTGTGACAGGTAACGGCCCTCGAGCCTAATGTCTCCCGACCCTCTAGTTTCCTTCTTTCACTGCTCACCCGCGGGACGACCTGTCGTCTGCCAGCGGCTGCCGGCCCGTGGCGCTCTCCCACCAGCCTGCGCTTGGTCCGTCCGCGCTCGAGTGCTGACTGGACGCCGCGGGGACTGGCCGCCCAATCCACATCGGCCGTGGCAAGAGAGCAAACTCTGATCATCTGTTCACCCCATGGGTTATTCTTGGGCGGCTGATCGAGATGAAACATCATGTCCCGGCGCGCCGGTTCATGTCCTGCCGTGTCGAGTCGGCCCCCCCATTCGAGAGTGTGTCGTGGCCAATGTTCCTGCATCGCTGCTGCACGGGACTGTGATGCCTTTGACTGACGAGCCAATCCTTTTCCCAGACGGCGGGTCATAGCCCCCGCGGGCAAAGGACCCCATACTTCCGGTGCAAGGAATGCGAAGCTCACCGTAGTCCAGCAACGATTCGAGAAAGATGCGAGCCTGGGCACTGGGGCAAGGCTTCCCTCCCTGACTTCTCGGAGATATAGAAATGCTGCTTTGGGAAAGGTTCGCTGCTGCAGCTTGCCAATGCTACCGTGGTGCTAGAAAACGGCCATGGTCTGAGCAGGGCGATACGGATCATTTGCTTTGGGGCTGAAATCTTGATCCAGCATCCTAACAATCTTCTGAGGCTATACTTGCTTGGTAGGCACTTCTCCTTTCAGCCAAACAATCCGATGAGATCTCCAGCCCACCCTACTCTGTATTGGGCAATAGCGTTATGGTCGGCCATCTGTACTTCTACTGCTCTCCCACTGTATGCCTGCCCTCATTCGACCGCTGACCCTGCATCCTTGGATCGCATCATTTCTTTCGGCCTCAGACGTCACCAGTTCCTCTCAATTGCACATCACCTGTTCTTCATTGTCCTAAGATTAAAATCTGGTACCCTACCGGACAGCCTCGATATCAAAGATCACGGGTCTGTCGGACCCCGGCAACCTTGTGCAACTGCCCGACAGCAACAAGTCAAATTGGACAGAGGCACGGTGCATATATGCTTCAAGCCTTCACTCTTTTGAACCACACGAAACTCGAGTCAGAGTTGAACACTGTCCACAATACGCTCTGTTACAGCTTCTTTTCGTCCGTGCTCTTGACCCAAGCTGGTACCACTTCTTATACAATAAGAAGCTGTCGACCAGATCCGTGAGCCCGGCCTCCGCGCAGATCCTGAACCTTCGCAACAAGTCAGCATCCTCGCCGAAGCAGCCACGATCGAAAATCAGTAAACGCCACATCATTTCTTTTGGCAGACTGCATCACAACCCTGTAAGCTCCACCTAGATTGCGACATCGTCCCTTGTTTGATACCAAGAACTAACAGGTCGCAGTGAAGCCGTGATAGCGACGACGCCCACACCGCCTACGTCGCAGCTAGAAATTGCAGGGACCAACCGCGTACCTGTCTGTGCTCGAGATTCGAGATCTGTGGAGACTGCGGGAAGAAGCAAAGCGCACTTGTCGGCCTGGTAGTCCGCGTAGACGAAGCTATCCAACCCTAGGGCTTAAGGTGTCGCGCAGCCGCAACAAGTGACATCAACTCACGCTGCACCTCCAAATCTCTTGTCAAAACAGTCAGTTCGCCGCCCTCATTTCTGCTGCAACAAGGTCATTGACTAAGCTTGCGACAGGTTCAAGTGCTGAGCTATTGGTGTGGTGAGCGCGAGTGCGCATCGCAAACCCAATCTGCTGGATAAACTACGCATTGCAGCGCCAGCTCGCAATAGCCGCATATCCTCAGGCCGCCGAGCATCAGCATTGACGAGTTGCAGCCACCAGCGACTCGCAGCGGCAGCTAATCGAGGGATCGCGCCCCTGTGCCGGCTAAACCGCCCCAGATTGCCCTGAAGCGAGCCAACAACGGCATTAGACGAGTATCGACGGCCTTCACCATCCCGTTTCTGCCACCCTTGCGCGCTTGGACCGGCATTCCGAAGCATACAACCGCCTGCTATCGCAACGGCTCTTGGAACGCGCTGAATCGCCCGCAAGGCTGCGTCGACGATAAACAGTGACAGCGGCAACGAATTCCTGTCAGCTGCAGCAAAGACGTTCGCCACTGCCGGCGCCGTTACGCTCCTTCCCAGAGCGTCGGAATTGCAGCGCGGAGCGACTGTGTGCAGCGTGAGATTCGGTCTCTCGAACGGGACGTAGTATCTGCAGGCCGCTACGGGCAATACCAGACCGGCGTTGCTGCGACAGCTGCAATAATGAATCAAGGTAAGTCAGCCTTAAACACATTTTACATCCCCATGTCCTGCAAGAGCACAAACCCTCGATCGTTCGCTGCACACTCTAGCCATAATCCGGCGCCTTTCTCCGCATTCTTCCACAAAATCAACATTCCTCCCGCATTTGCTCTTATATTGCATCACAACACGATCGGCGCACGCTCGCTCTGCTCTCTCTGTATTTACTGCTACACACTGTGGGTCCGCTATTCTTCTTCAATTGCTGTGGTGCGCACTTGCACGCCAGGTCTGCAGAGCCACCCGATCGCGGAGCCACTTGTACCACTGCGTCCCACGCGCGCCTTTTCTTCCCTCGCCATCGTCCGCCGGTGCACGTTGTTCGTTTTTGTCACACGTCTTGTTCAACAGCGCAATGTCTGGCTCAGATTGATTGGCTGACGTGCAGGATAAGCAGTACTTCACCCTCCTCTGCAGTTGGCATCGGACACCTTCTCTTTGGAGCAGGAATGCATCAACCACACTGGTGCTCATGCACATCATAGCTATTCTGCAGCTGGCGCTCCCGAACAGCTAAGACGCGACGGGACCCTAGCACACACAGCGACCGGTAATCCTCTGAATTCCCTAAGCCGTTACGGCGCTTCTCGTCCCGACACAGCGTAAGTCTCTCCTCTCATTGGCTCTTGCAATCCCGGCCTGGCATGGCAGCCTCCGTCGTGCTGTCTGGCCCTGCCACCCCCAGCACGCATCCCTCAACGCCTCTTTGCCTGGTGCTGCCCAAGCTCTGGCCTCCCCTACCGCCGAAACAAACACGTCGTCGACGTGCTTGATCAGGCCTATTGTCGCACATGTCCCAGATGCATGGCGCATCTAGTTGTCCCAGCGCGCTGGTCTGTCACATTGATCACACGACGAGCTAGTGGTATGCCGTACCGTCCCTGGCCTGATTGACAACTTATATCGTGCTACCCTATCTTCTGGTTACACATCACTGTCGTTGGCATCACTCTGGCCGATTAGAATTGTTTTGCTGATTTGACTGACCGGCCTATACAGATTCCAAACTGGAACGGCGCTCTCTGACTCGGGGTCTGGCTCCATCTCCACCTCACCCAGTTCGAACGCCTCGTCAGCGTTGGCATACTCCTACTCGAACTTTTCTCCCAGCGTGGCCACAGCCTATTCTTGCCATTATCCCTTGACAACAAACTACCCAACATTCGGAAGTGGTTACAGCATGTCGCAGAATCGACGACTGTCTGGCCTGTAAGTTGCCATTGTGGCGCATTCGTGCGTGTAGAACCCGACGAGTATGCATGACAGCTGACAGCGATGCTATAGAACTGATGCTTCATCGTCGGCAATGTTACCTCCGACCAGATCACCAGGGCTGGGCAATTCCGTGTCACCATCCATGGGTGCGTCGGCTAGAGATAATTATACCACTGCGACGCCTGGCCTGCATAGACATCCGCACACCTTGTCACCTCGCTATCCCGAGATTTCACGAGGCTATCACTCACAGTCCGATACACCCAGGAGTGTATTGCCCACCGCCATGTCGACCTACGGCTATACTACTTCCGGGGCGTACCCAACCCACACCGCGGCGAATGAATCACCACCATTCAATGCACAGGAGAACTACGCAACCATCAGCAGCGAAGGTGTGACTATTACCCCGAACATCGACGCCAAGATCGAAAAGGGGTTCTTCCTCTCCCCCGACGCGGTATGGACTTGCTATCGAAGGAACTACTTCGCCGTCAATGTGTCCTTCGGATTGGCTCCTTGGACCCCAACCGCACGACTATATCTCGACCAGGGCAACGGCAAAGCACTTGAGCAGATCCAGTCCATGGCCGTCTCGCTTGCAGCAGCCGTCGATGGATCTGCAGGTAAGACGATAGAGCTGATCCAGCATACGCCCAAGCGAGACAAAGGGCCACAGCTTCCCATGAAGAAAGAGCTTCTTTCGCCCACCGCGCCCGGCAAGAGTCACGACCACAGTGCGTATGGCATGAGCAACTTCCATCAGTCTTCGGCTGCCCCGGGGCCACAGCTCCCACTTCAAACCGAGAGTGACGCATCGCAACAATATTCGCCAACGAGCCATACGAACAACAATTCTCAACACGCCTTTGAGCGTATACAATTCAAATCAGCGACGGCAAACAACGGCAAGCGTAGGGCTCAACAGCAGTACTACCACCTCATCGTAGAACTTTGGGCGAACGTCCAAAATCCGCGAGATAGTGATGCCCGCTGGGTCAAAGTCGCTGCCAGAATGTCATCCCCTGTTGTCGTTCGGGGAAGGTCACCGAGTCACTACCAGAATGAAGGACCTCACAACGCCACAGCAAGAGGCCCAGGAAGCTCAGGCTTCGGCGGCTCTGGTCACAATGGCCTGGGCTCTCGTGGCGGAGCCACATACTCTTACGGCAACGGCATCTCAGGAGGTGCGTCGACAGCCATGGGGGGCAGCATGTATCGAGGCAACACCTATTCCTTGGACCCTAGTCCCGTGGGAAGTCACTCGGTCAGCTCTGCGAGCTCATTGAGTGGGGGCCCGGTTGAGGGTCTCGTGGGTGAACAGCACATGGTTGACGATGAAGACGCGAAAATGATGGATGCGCCTCGCGACTATGGATACTACCCGACTGCTCTCTACGATGGTCTACCAAAGTCAGAAGGCATTCTCCCGCCCCCCGAGCGACGAGTCGTAAAAGAGGAGTTCCCCGGCCCCGCAGCCATTGCGGCAGGCTGGCAAGTCGGAGGGTGTGGCCGATATCAAGGCATGGAGAGCAGTCGTGGATATTATCCAGACGTGCATGCCCACACAGGGTACTGAGCCCTACCGCAAGTACTCTCCAGCCTTCACCCACCGGTCAAGACGGGCTCGACACGCTCAGCCTTGGAGCATCCTGCTTCCAAATCCCCATGACTCTTCGAATACCATTACCCAAGCATTTTCGGACTACGGCGTCTTTGTTTCACCTCCTGTATCTTATCTCTTGGACGGCGAATAAGCCCCCGCACCTCAGCCACGACTCAGGCAACGAACCACACACGGACGGGATTGCGCGCAACACGACGACGCAAGCTCGCAAGGATCAAGCACTGTTGTGGGACGAGCGCATAGCAGAGGGCCTATATGGGTGCTCTGTTAAGCATCGTCGGCCGCAGTGAAACGTTTAGCGTATTACTGCATTTGGAATGCGTCACCTCAATACCCAGCGTGTGGGACCCCGCCGACTATGCAAGACAAGACACGACTGCAGGTTCTGCGATGCGATGCGGCGGCCCGTTCTCGTTGCGTACTTTGATTCCCTTGTGCTCCTTTTTTGTCGTTGTTATCACACAGCATAGTTAATCCTGCACCAAGCGGCTCGCCCTAGTCATGACTTGTATGACGCGCATGAACGACCCATCTCTTTTATCTTCTCTGCTCAGTGTTCACGGCGTTGGGTGCTTTCTTAGGCTCGGTTTTATGATGGTCGGGTTTACGCATCACGGGTGGGGGAAAATGGTGTTGGGGCCTCGGGCCAGCAGCTACTACAAGGGCTCATGGGTGCGTGTGCATTGCGCATGGTGCATATGGGTTAAAAAGATATGGATGGCCGGTCATACCCTTCGCTTTACTGCTGTGGTTGTATGAGTAACGGGTCATGGCCACGGATTTCCATTGGTTTCTTTTGCGAGCGGATGGGCCGGGGCGAGGATGGGAGAGCGGCGCCGGGATGGCAGGCTGCGAGTGGGGCATATTGGCCATGTGGAAGAGACGGGAAGGATATGAATGCAAGGATAACTCACGGCGGCCCCCATGTCTATTGTATGATTATATAGCCTCCCCTAAAAGCTTATGATAGTAGTTCAAATGCAGGCGGCCCTTCTCTTTTACCGTAGCGCGCACGTCGACTTAGCTGGCCGTGATGTTGGCTGCGACGCGAAGTTTGGCGACGGGCCAGCGCTTGCACGCCGTGTGCATGTCGTCGTCTTTCGAAACGGCTAATGCAGACGGTATTGGAAAAGCGATATTGTCTTCTCTTATGATCGGCACAGGGGCACTGGGGCCGGGCGAGCAGGTGAGGTCAGAGGAAGCTCAGCGGCCCCAACTAGTTCCCGTCGTCGCCGCGGGTCGGGCGTGGATCGCGAGCGGGCGCGCGATTCAGGGAGCGATGGCTGGCCCTGGCGCTGGCACAAAGTTTGACGGGGAGTGCAAGCGCCGAGTGCTGGAAATGTCACGTCATCGCTAAACAGCCTAACCCACGACGCGTCCCCTGCCCGAATATACACGTCGCATCTTGTGTGTTTACCGTAGAGCCTGAAGCGAGCAGCCATGGCATGGTACGACGAGGACAGCTGGCTCACCGCCGCCTTCTCGCCCAAGCTGAGCACAATCATCGTCACGTGCATCGTCGCGCTGGTGCTGCCCATACTGCTGCATGGCTTCTTGTACCGGAACGCAGCGGCGACAGCGAGCCTGCCCACGTTCCTGCTCGTCGGGCCCAGTGGCGGCGGCAAGACGGCATTCACGACACTAGTACGTCCCAAACTCTCATCAAGACAGAGCGTACTAACACCCCCAGACCGAGCGCAACACCATCACCCAAACCCACACCTCGACCCAGCCCCTCACCGTCGAGGCCCTCCTCCCGAGCCCACACATCCCCGCATCCGCCCACTACCGCTCCGCCGGCGACCCTGCCTTCGAGCGCGCGCGCCGCTTCCTCCTGCTCGACACGCCCGGCCACGGCAAGCTGCGCCACTACGCGACGGCCCAGCTCGCCGACCCCAAGACCATCCGCGCCATCATATTCGTCGTCGACGCCGCCGCCCTCGCCGAGGAAGCGGGCCTGAACGAGGCGGCAGAGTACCTCCACGACGTGCTCCTCGCACTGCAGAAGCGCTACACGAGCGCGACAACAAGCAAGGGCCCCAAGGAGATCCCCGTCCTGATTGCCGCGAATAAAATGGACCTCTTCACTGCGCTGCCGGCGAATCTCGTCAAGCACCAGCTGGAGAAGGCCATCACGGAGGTGCGCACGAGCCGTGCAAAGGCGCTGAGGGATGCGGGCGCGGCGCTGAGCGGGGGCGAAGACGAGGTGGATGAGGAGAAGGAGTGGCTGGGGGAGGGCGGCGAGGGCGCGTTTGAGTTCAGCCAGATGCAGGAGATTGGCACGGCGGTGGGCGTGGTGGGTGCGAATGTCCTGGGGCAGGGCGAGAAGGGGAGCGTCGAGGGGTGGTGGGAGTGGATTGGGGAGAACCTGTGAAGTGGATAGAATCTGTGAAGTGGATGTGTAGAGTTGGGTGGTATTCGGAAGATAGAAAGATACCCCGGATGAGTAATATATGTCAGGGTAAGTTTTCCTTACCTTGTTCAAACGTGTGAAATTGTCCGTCTTGCTGTGGGTTTGCTATTTTGCGCCCATGACCATGTGCACAGGAGCACGACTTCAGTCACGCCTTTTAAGGGCATTTGTTCTTTCATGGAAAAGCTTGCATGACTACATCAGAAGCATGAGGCTGTAGATCACGCTTGTTGGGGATGTGTGGAAGAGCAAGCAGAATAAGAAGTCCGGGATAGTATAAGATAGGTGAGATTCCACACTCTGGAGCTTTAAATCCAGTAAGTTACCTGGTTGAGCCTGAATTGTTATCAACATGTCAGACTATGATTCAATCAGGCAGTACAAACTGATCATTCGAGTTCAGCCCCAGGATCTTCTTATGGCAGTCAAATCGGCGCGTCGGTTAGCACTAACCCCAGCACAGCCTTGGGAGAAACTTCATCTACGGACACAACATCTGTTGCTGTAGGGAACAGTATCGCTCGCAAGGCTGAAAGCTCGGACGATTCTGATGTCAACATTGTGGCAGCCACGACGGCCCGTGTAGTTCATCACGGCGAGCTACGTGCGCCTACTATTACTCCCTGCACTTTGATCATCAAAAATCCACCACATTCGAAGACAGCCATCGGAAGATTGACTTACCAGCTCGAAGATCTTCCAACTCTGTTCGTCGCCGAAGTGAAGACTCTTTGTAGCCCGAATGACTCAGTTCCAGAGTCATCGGATGCTTGGGATACTGTCGAGCATCAGAGAATCAGGCAAGAAGCCATCAAGGCATTGATGTCACGATCATCCCTTGCCTCCTTCTCATCCAACATTGCTGTCAATGAGGACGCTCCAAAAGGGCGACAAACAGGTCGTGGTAGGCAAAGTTGTACCCGCAATCCAGTGGTTGAGAGAAAACATGCTCGACCGCTTTGAAGCATGGACACACGGTGGCAGAGAACATCCCCCAACAGGAACCCTCTTCTACCGCGACGGTATCAAGTTCGACAACAGCGCCGTCTGGACCGAATACGAAGCCATTAGAGATGCCACAAAAGCCAAGTAGCCACACGAAACCCAGCCGACGATTACATACGTCGTCCTGAACAAGAACGCACAAATCACTCACGTCCTATCTGCATCGTCGTCGCAGCCAAACCAGGACAATCGCAAAGCCCCAGTCGTTCCCTGAAATGGTCTTCGGCACCACAACAACCGGCCCTAAAACATACAAATACTACGTCATTGCAAACGGCATGGACCTCACACAATCTGACTTGGAAGAACTAGTAAGCCACACCCATTTCCCCATCCCCATCTCCATCCCCCTATTCCACAACCACGAACACCCCACAGACCACAAACCTAACACACACCCAACTCTCCATAATCACAGCCCAAACAGCCATCGCCCTGCCCCTCATCTGGGCCCGCAAGCTCGCCTCGCGCACGCACGACTACTTTGACGATTCTTGCGTCAAGGATGGGGCGCCGCTGCATTGGGAGCAGGCGGATGCGCATAAGGTGAGGCAGTAGAAGACGCTCGAGAAGGTGAGGGGTGTGTTAGGGCTGGATAGGGTTAGTGGGAAGTTGGTGGGGGAGATGTTTTATATTTGATGGCTGGGTGGGTTGCGTGTGAGGGTTTTATGTTTCCTGATTTGTGGTCGCGGGCCTTTTTGGTGGTTGCGGATGGTATGTTAAGTTTCTTTCTTTGTTTCTTTTTTTGTCCCGCATTTCTAGACTGGCGACCTGTTTCTTTATTTCTTTTTGTTTGTTTTTGCTGTGTAGGTAATTTGCCTTTGATGTATTTGGTGTTGCGTCTTGCTTTCTAGTCTTGGTCACGGTCGTTTTATCTTAGATGATGTTGTGAAATTGCTATTGTGCACAACGTTGCCGACAAAAGTCCTTTGCATCTCATCACACGTTGAAGATATCCTCTGCTTGCTGTACCGGTGTTGCTAGGTTTATTTCTGTTTGATCTGAGCTCAACATATGAGTATGCAAATTGTCTTACATGTTAGGAAATCTCGGAGAGGATGACTTTCGGTGTTGCCTCTGGCTGCTCAGTGTCGCGAACCACGGAGCATCTTTCCGTTCCCTGCATTTGTTTGCTACGTACACGAGGGCTTGGCACGCGAAAGAGCATGCGATGAGTGTAATTGGCAGCAGTAGAGGTCATTCCGTTGTAGCGCGAGGCGGCTAGTGCAAGTGACCAGCAGCTTGTGAAGTCAGTCACGTACGTCCTTGTCATGGTATGTCGCTGGAGAAGCAAGCCGACGCGGAAGCCAGTTCAGCATAAGTATGCCCTTGTTCGATCCCACTTTCACACATTAAATCCAGCAATCTCACTGGTCAAGCCTTCTGTTCTTCTTCTGACAGACACCTTATTCTTCATATGACTGATTCGGGGTCTTCCAATGCCGACTCTGGCCACACCTCGGCTCGTGGCACCTCTAGACACCGCCATGCTGCTGTTGTTGATATCGAAACACCTGCGCTGGGCATGAAGGCGATCAAAATGGACAAGCCGCATTCAAAGACTGCTATCTGGCGCTTCTTTCAACAGGTCAAAGAGCTCCCACTGCTTTGTGTTGTCGTCTTCGAAATGCGGACCACGTCGAGTGGTGTTCAGAAGCCGACCATCAATCGAGAGCATCGACAGCTAGCGGCTGACAAGTGGCTCCAAACTCACATGTCATACTATCAAGGCCGGATCACAGTCGACGTAGGACGACTTCTTGGGGTTGTGCGTATGATCTTTTGTGTTGCAGATGAAGCCGAAGAGACGACTTTGAGGTTGAGATTTCAGAACACCACTGATACCAGACCGGTCGAGATTGTGAGCCAGCGAGGTCCACGCAAGATTCGTTGGACAATTACCGGACACGAAGATCCCAAAGATGCAGACTATGAGAACAGGCTCAATGCTATACTTCGTCAGATTATCTGACAGCTAGGACCTCAACGACCGCTGCCAGCTCCCTTGGACATCAACAATATCTTCGATCCGTTGTTGCCCGGCTGCAATAAGAAACCAGATGCAATCCAGCCGCAGGACTACAAGTATCACGTTCGTTATCAAGTCTCCGTCAATGTAAGCAGCAGGCAAATCAATGTAGGCGCCGATGTCGTACCGTGCATGCCCAGCAAACCTTTGATCGACGTGGTTTACAATATAATAGGTCAAACTGGAGTTGAAAGCCCGGATGAAACCCTCCTAAGCGGTTGGTTGCCCAAGATCAAGCGTCGCTTAATTGGCGCCACTGTCCGTTGTGGCTACATCCCCAAGACGGGCACCACAGCGAGCGCCAACATACTCACAGTAGACGAAATTGGAGAAGGTCGATGCTTTCAAATTCGAGACATACAAATGCCGCAACATCCAAACATTGATTTGGTCACCCTCAACAACAGCACTGTCGCAGTCTATGATTACTTCCAGCAGAGTAAGTTTATCCCTATTTGTTTATCAAGTATAGTGTACTAAAAAATTCTTCAAGATGTTCTTCCAAGCAGCAAGTCTCTGAATCGATATTTACCTCTCGTTCAAGTCGACCGCAAGTCTTGGATATCACTTGAGTTGCTGTACGTGGACAGCCACCAATTTTTAAGACGCTATGGTCACCTTAATAATGTTATGCATGACAAGACACAACTCTCCCTGATGCACGAGGGCTACCCAGAGATATTCAACTGGAGTACGAGTCTTATGAACAACCTCATCTCTCATGGCCCAAAAGTAAGGCTATCGCGCACAAGCGTGGCTGCCTTGAAGAAAGTACTGGCTGACACACTTATACAGGATGCCCGTGGAAACCCTCAATCGTCTTTCAAAATCAGTGGGCCGGCAGAACTGAGGCTCAGCGCGAGGCTACTTGCGGATGAAAAGACTGGGATCGATCGAGCCTTCCGCGCAACAACGCCACTGCATAAGAGCACGAAGCAAGTCATTCCTCGGAACTCTAGGATTTCAATTATCTATGTTCAGACTTTGATTGACATGGACGTTGATGACGTTCTCGTCAGAAAAGTGAGGCACGCACTCGCAAGCCACGCGAGTGTCTCCGACATCAAATGCGTCAAACCACGGCTTGATCGTACCAAAGTCAGAATAGACGGTATAGTACCGGATTGCGATTTAGCATTCGCCATTGTTGATGACTCTCGTCAGACAAAGGATCATACTAATCAGACCGTTTCCAGGCTACATGAACTCGTCGATTGTATAAAGGGGTTTCTTCTCGCATGTGCAAAGAGGAGCTACCTTACTAGGCGGTTTAATCGACCGCTGGAACCAAACCTCAGATATCTTCCAAGAAGCATCCGAGCGAAGATCAACTACAAACTTGGAAGAACAAACTATGACACAGACCTAGCTCACCTCGTATCAGGAACGGGCCTCATGATCGCTGGTGGGCACACAGCGCACCGTACGAGCGCTACCGAGTACTGTGGATCCGTTTTCGTCGATCGTCGCAACCAAAGACGATGCTTGCCTTCAATACCTTGGCTCAAGTCGTATCCACGATACTACGTACCATGTCATCAAAAAGGACAGCTAATACTGGAGTCGCAAAGTCAACAACGGAATGATAGGCATCAAGAAGATGATGATCGAGCGGTTCGAGAAATGCAATGCCCGACCCGAAAAGTTGTTGTTCTGCAATGACAGCATGAAATTTGACGACAAATCCTCCAGTTTCGAGTACGACCTTCGCCAGGTCAAGGCAGAATACAAGAAGGTTTTCGGAAGACAGCATGACAAAATCTCAATCACCTACGTAGTTGTCAACAAGCACACAGCCATTAAGATCGTTCCGACCGAGAACGCTGGGAAAGGCATGGTGCCTCTTTTCAACTACACGGTGAACGACGAGCGCACAGCCAAGTACCGCTACTACGTCGTCAAAAACGAGCCGTACTGGTCCGAAGAGGACCTACAAACCCTGACACGCCACATCAACGCCAGCTCGCAGATCTCCACAACTGACGAACCTCGATCCAAATGCCTCCCTCTGAGCTTCGCAAGCAAGCTGTGCCGCCGCACATACGACTACTACGTCCTCGACGCCCCCATGCCCGCCATGCAGCGCCATAAGAGAATCACGAGAGAGGTAAAAGACAAGGAGTGGACACGGGAGTATACTATCGTCTCCGACGTCCGCAAAGACTTGGGCATTGTGGACACTAGAGGGGAGCCTGATCCAGACAATGAAGGTGAGACGTTGCCGCGGATGAGGCTTCTGCCTTGAAAGGAGGAGCTGGACGATTATATGTTCTACATCTAGGACGCGTGCTTTTGATCTTCTTCGCTCAGGATTTCACGAGGTTGGTAAGCTTTTTGACACGTTATTTGCTTCTCCTCCAAGCTGGCCTGCATACATTAAATTATGTTGCGAGTTTTCCGTAGCATTTTGCGTTCCTTGGGTTACTTTGTTCTGGCAAATTTTGGCACCGATTCTGCTTTTCTGGCGCTCTTGATTTCACGTTTCCGCGTTCTTCTCCTTCATAGCCTCATACTTCCGTGGATTTCCTTTCTTTGCTTTGGTTGTGCTGCGTTCTTGGTGGATTTTAAGTCCTGCGTTCGGACTTGCAGTTTTTGGATTTGGTCTCGCCTTCCGTGTGCTTCTGCTTTTCAACTAGTCCCGTCCAACACACTCATTCGCGAAACCCTGGTGTCTCTCTTGCGTGCATGCCAAATTACGTGAATATTCTTACTGACGTCGCAGGGCCTCGGAGGATCTGCCGAAGAGGAGTGAGCCTCGCAGCAAGCCGTCCGATCACAACCCCAGACTACCTGCTCCGAATCACGCTCCATCTGACCACCACACCCCGATCCGACAAACTGGTTACCCACCACACTCAACAAGCTGACCGCATACTAATACGTCACCCCTCAATCCAACCCCGTCCCTACCGATACACGCAAGTTGCCCGATCCAGTTCGCCGGATCTCCACGGCGATCATCCACCACACAGTAAGCTTACATCTAACACCTCGACCCCAGAGTCAGCTCTGAGTCCTGACTACGCCCCAACGCCGCAAAGGGACGTTCCGTCCCCTCCGCTTCCTTCCCGGACGGGTCTGACTCTGGATCTGCTGCGGCGTACGTATGGTGTGGTCAGTGAGACCGACGCGCCTATCTGGACGTATAGCCAGAGCGCTGGGAAGGGCAACGGATGTGACGGCCCGTCAGATGAGAGCGGCAATTGCAGACGTCGTGGGACGTGTGAGCCGGCGATGGAGGACGCGGGAACGTCGATCTAGCACGTTGTTGGTGCTACTGTCGTATCTACAGACACGTTTTCGTGCGATGTCGGTTCCCACTTTGCGGCAGAAATAGAAGCGGGGGGAAGGGTGGCAGAAGGTGAGGTACTTTATGTGAGGTGCATGAGCGCTGCATCCACCTTGCGAGACCTTGTTTGGACCCCTGCGAAGGATGGGTGTCCGTGTGCAGATCCTCGTAGTCGATAAATATCGAGATGGGAGGGATGTTTGCACCCTGGACTAGGTAGAATGGCTGAATACGGATGCATGTTCGCTTAGGCTTGATGCTGGATGGGGCGGAGTCATGACATCCTGGTCGGCCGGCAATTGAGGGTGAACTACCGGTTGCGTAACCTGCTTAGCCTGATTAACTGGCTTCTAAGGGCTGATAGGGATGCTGTGTGGGAGATAGTAATAGAAACGGGGTCCAGCTGAGGCTCGGATGGTGTGGCTGATGACTTGGACAGTTCACGCGGTGTTCGTCAGGGTATGAATTTCCTTACACTGTACTATATTTCTATGACATCAGGTTCGTTTGTATAACGCTAATAATCTAAGGTCCAGGATCACTTTGTCAGTGATGTACAAGCTACTGGGATTAGATGGCAATTACAAAGTGCAAAAGGTGATTAGGTTCATCCGGATTGAAGCAGAGTGGAAGTGAGTAAGTTCATCAAGACCCTTTTAGAGAAAAAGGCAGAGTCACAGCTCCGTACTTCCATGTCGTTGAGAAGACTCCGAGTATCATACACTCTTTCATAAACTTCTCCTGCTCTTTCTAGACTTCATGTCAGCACATAACAGGCAAGATCTTAATAACGAAGATCAGCAATAAGAAACACTGGTGTTAATCAAGGATACGAATTCGGTAGCCGCGGCACCGGTTCAAAGATGTAGTTCTTGGACGACGAGCTATCGCGTCTATGGCTGGGACCACCGAACCATTCACGAAAGGGTGGTTGTACAGACCTTGAAGAGCCTATGGACATCGACCCACGAATGCCAGTAGACGGATTAAAGAGACGGCTCCATCTGCGCATAAAAATTCTATGTCGAGCTGTTCGTACATAGATGCGCCATTTGCGACGACTTCTCAAGCCTCTCTTATCAAGATCAAGATACATATTTTTGCGCTTCTTCATGAACGGGTTTGGAGAGCCTTGAGCAATGGGAGTCATGTAAGAATGCGAGCGATTCGTTCGCATGTGACATCACCTTGGAATCGTGAGCACCATGAGTGGAATCCGCAATTTCGGGGTGCCCACCGAGGTACTTAAGGCTCGTGAGGCGAGAAGACGGCGATAGATGCATGCGAACAACTAAACCGCGACTTCTGATCTTATGTGGGTGGGTTGTTGCACGTGTAAGAGGTTTTGCGTGTGTGGGATATGGTAGCTGTGGTGTGGTTGAAGCGGGAACCTCGGGAAGGTGACACGAATGCCTGTGCACCCACAGACGCGATCTAAATCTGGCTATGCACCTTTCGCGCCTCAACATGAACACATCACCATACGAGGCAGCTTCCCCCTTTCTGGCCGCATCGTGCTTCGATTAGATACATCAACTCCCTCTGTGGAGAGGGCGCGATCAACCAATCTTTCTTTTTCTTTCTTCCCAGTCTGTTTCAACAATTAATTAGCACCCCCCAAATTTGTTCATAATACTTATCAAACTATTCTTAGAGTCAGATGTTTGAGCTCTGATGCTTCTCGGGGCTACTTGGTCACTTAGCAACATAATGATCAAGGCTGTGAAGGAGCTGTGAGTCACGCTGTAACATTCTGCTATGAAGAGGTGTTGAGGAACAGACTCAGTTAAAGAGTCATATGACTCTCCAATTGTAGCTCTTAAGATTACACTGCCTTTGATCTTTGCACTTATCGGCATCGCCTGGGCCACACTCTTCCTTTCCTTCGCTCCATTCCTTTGGAACACATCAGATTCTACCATAGTACATTGTTTTCCCATCTTGTTACAGTCATCGAATTTCAAACAATGACAGGTATCAACTTCGCAATGAATTGCCTAATAATTCGTGTTAGTGACTATGATCGTTCGGTGATTCGTAGTAGACAACTCACTATTGCAAGAGTGGGATGGCAGTACTCGAGTCCTTTTTTTGGACATTCTGCGTTGGGAAAAGCTTTGGCGAGCAGCATCATAGTCGAAATGGTGAGGTGAGCAGTCGCAAGCTTCATGGTAGATCAGAACGTGGTCCGGTAGATGGAAGTAATAAGACCTTGGAGGTATGGTGTAAAGGCAAAGTGAAATGGTTGCTTTAAGTAGACAACTGGACGAGTCGACGGATGTACTTGTCAACCCATGAATAGAGTCATTGCTTGCAATGACAGTCAGTATAAGCATGACTCCTTCAAGTCACACTAAGAACCACCTGGGCACCAACCCGCCTTCTCCCTACATTTGCTCGCTTTACTCCTAACACACTGCGCTCAGCTCGCCTCATCTCAACGCATTCGCTCTCCTTCCATCCCGCAGTGGTCTCCCTGAAAACACTTGCAGACTTGTATTAGTGTAATGCCTAGGAGTGCGAGTCAATAGATAGTCCATGGCAGGCATTCTTTGCAACGTGAGAATTTGAGATATATACCTTTCGCAATAAGAAACATAGTCTTAGCGTGCGCTCGCTAGTTACGGCGGTAGAGAGCCTGAGTCTTACAAAGTCTAGTAAACTTGCGCCAAAGTAATACTCCAATATATTAATTCCGGCACGAAAGTTAGGAACTTTAAAATCGCAGTCAAAACTCTAGGTTTATCAGTGGTCGCGAATACGACGTTATTTGCATAGCACTTGCGACTCCGTGACACGAGATGTGGAATAGCACGCTCCACGGTTCTCCTAGTGCTGCGCAAGCTGCAATCGCGAGTGAACTTAATTGATCGTCGCACCACATTGAATCATACAGGCTCTTCGGTTTGCACGCCGTAGCTACGGTGGGTGAATGCTGTTGGAAGCAAATGTAGAGTGAGTGATACAACCCCGTCAGGGTGCACAGACCAACTGGATGCGGGAAGGCGTGCCCCGCTTCCACGGAAACAGGTGAAGCAGAATCAGACGCCTCGTCCCAGCCATGTATTTTACAAGATTTTCGTCAACCTTGAGAAATCACGAACAAGCCTGAAAGAGTAACCAAGTATTTTTGGATACATCAGCTGCCAAACATGTCAACACAGGACGAGCCACGGTCTATCGAGGGGGTGATTTCCGGACGTGAAACGGATTTCGGGCCGCCGATTTCTTTCTTCCCGAGGGGCAGAAATACGCCTTCATCATCGCTTGTCAAGGATGGTGGCATCAGGAAATCATCTCCGAAGAAAAAGGCAAGTCTCCGGGCATCCCCAGTGAAACGCACCCAACGGTCGAGCACAACGGACGAGGACGGCAAGTACCGGTATGATTTCGGAAAGTACAAGGGCAAAACGATCGAGGAGGTTATGGTGCGCAACCCAGACTACCTAAACTGGTGCTTGTACCAGTCTGACGTGCTCAAAAACCACCCCGAGTTGATAGAAGGTGCGAAAGCGTATAGGTCCTTGCTGATCAAACCGGAATTCGAATCTCCCATGAAGCGCATACCATTATTGCCCATGGAGCGCACGGCAGACGAAAAAGAAGCCGGCCGTAGTTATGTATTCGACTTTGGAAAGCACAGCGGGGAGACCATCCAGGAAGTGATGTTGTTCAACTCGTCCTACCTTGATTGGTGCCTGAGCGAATCGGCGACAGATCTCATTGAGAGCAGGCCGGATTTCCTCGATGGCTTGCGAGCTTTGTCGAGCGAGTATCTCAACACGGAGCCTGAGCTACGGGAGGCCATGGCGCGCATGGGCATCTATCCGTTTGACAATGAAATGGAAGTCAGTGTCAAGACTGAGCCGGAAGAGTACATCAAAACCGAGCCTGCAGACTACATCACCGACGCGCCCGCAGACGACATTAATGACGCCCCCGTAGACTACATCAGCGTCGAGTCTGAAGCCTACATCAAAGTGGAGCCTGAAGTCAACATCAAAGTCGAGCCTGAAATTTGACTCGAAGTTGGAACCGAAATGTCAACCACTATGATCACCAAAGGCTGCAATGACTATTGCAGATCCTACGAAGCTGCCAACTAGACGGCCATCCTAGACGGAAACACGGCCCCAGAACGCACAAAAGAAGACTTGAAAGGAGGTGTTAGTGCTCTCTCTCCAGCTCCATTGCTATCTCTTTTATGGGAATATTTGTCAGAGCCAAGCGCATGTGGGCTGACTTTGGCATGACTTCCATTTCGAAATTTCACATATTGTTATGCGGATGGAGCGGTATGACCACGTGCTCGTAAGAGTTGGGGGTAAAGTTGTGGAAACTAGGGCGACTGGTCCAGGAGTGGGATGCTTTGACTCAAAGGTCAATTCGGACCGAAGGATTGTAGTGGACATAGTGAAATGGTGAGGTATGTGGCCAACATGTATGAGAGGGAGGAACATTGCAAAGCTGAGGAATAAGCTTTTCTTTGAAGCCTTTGTTCAGTCTTGGTCCGGATGGGGAAGGTACAACCCGCAGTAATAAAGGACCTGGGAGGCAGGGTCCCTGGAGCATGGAAAACCACCACCGCAGCCTCTCCTCCTTATTTCTTACCGTAACATCAGTTTTTTTGAACACAACAACTACATTTAGTACATAAGTTACAGGGTGTAATCATAAGTCAAGAACATATCCGGTCAATAGTGGGAGAGAGGTCGTCGCAGCTATATATCGACGCGGGCATGCCCAAAGAGTTCGCGAAACAGTCAACCATCATCGCCGCCATTCGAGAACAGTGGTATCAGGAAATCCACTCAATCCAAACGCCTACCGCTTGCGCCGAAGAACGGTACTATCCGCTTGCAGACAGCGAGCATGGAGTTGAATCCCCGCAGCTCCTCTGTGAACGTGGCTTATACATTCGACTTTGGCATGCATGAAGGTCAAACGCTCTACGAGGTCATGGATTGTAACCCAAGTTATTTCGACTGGATGTTCAGCCCTCTTGCAACAGACCTACTAGACACAAGATCAAACCTCGTGAAAGGGCTACGCGCACTACCCATCGCCTATCTAAACAAATATCCAAAATTACGAGACGCAATGGCGAGTAGAGGTATTCTTCCTCTAGACCTGGAACGTCCCGCAATTCAAGTTGGTCGCGATGCGGAATGCCGCTTTTGGCAAGCTACTATGCGGGATGTCGTTCGCAAAAATAACAGCGGGCCAGAGGTGACGATGGATGATCTCGATGAATTGTTTGCAGATCAGACTGCACCAGTCATTGTGTCATTAACCAGCGTTATGATACGCGTTGAAGCACCACTTGGCGACTTTGATTTGGAACAGCCTTACTAGTACACTATGATACCATCTGGGTGGCCACGCAAGACGACCATGCGGATGAAATTCCATGACAAGGACGAGGAAAATGAGCTCGACGATGAAAAGGTTCAGGAGATGTTGTACCAGGCTTTCCGAGTAACTGGACGAACCAGCAGTAGCTGGTTTTCTCTAAGCGAATTCAAGCTAGAAAAGGACCCAGAGCCGACGGATCCTCAGTCTGGAATATGCTGGAGAATCACTGGTTCCATAGATTGGATTGACGGTACTCCTGTCGTTTTTGACTCGAAGACGTATCAACAATTGCGCATTTGTTGCAAATCTCGGGACTACCCGACCGTGTACGTGGAGGCTGAAGCGGCAGAATTCGTCAAAGGTAAGGGGACTCTTTATTGCTTTAAGGGAATCATCAGGCCTTCTCATGGTAACAGCAAGGTTTGAAACGAGAAGTATATTGCTGAGTCGTGGGAGCAAGTCGCGAACAGCGAGGGGTAATGCAATTGATGTTCGCCACTGGATAGGCTTTCGGTCTCCGATAGGCTTCGGTCTCCGTTCAAGTTAGGATGGATCAACACTCGTGTAGGGCACTTTCTTGGTACATAATGGTGATCTTGTACGAATCGTGAAAACTGATAAATGGTGAATATTACCCGAGTGTCCTCGACTTCGTATTAGGAATTTTGAAAGTGCGGGAGGACCTCTCTAGCGTGCACGTGTCAAGGGTGATCGGCTTAGTGGCGTTGCGGGTATTAGCGGGTCAGCCTGTGACGTTTTTCTTTGCGACCATACCACCGGCATCACGACATTGCCTTGACCTCTTGCGCACACCTGATCCTCGCTCTCTACATCCTCGATTCAATACTTAATAGAAGTTTGGTTCCATAGAAACTATTTAACACACTTAAAATCGAGCAATCGCGATCATGTCCACCAAAACACGGCCCGCGATCCCACCGGTGGTGATGGACGATATCACACAGCAAATCGGCAACACGCCTCTTGTCCGCCTGAACAAGATTCCCCAATCTCTAGGTATCGAAGCGACGGTATATGTCAAAGTTGAAGCCTTCAATGCCGGTGGCTCAGTCAAAGACCGCATTGCTTTGCGCATGATCGAGGAGGCGGAGAGATCTGGGCGCATAAAGCCCGGTGACACGCTCATTGAGCCCACATCTGGAAACACCGGTATTGGGCTTGCGCTAGTGGCGGCAGTCAAAGGATACAAAACTATCATCACTCTACCCGAGAAGATGAGCCCAGAAAAGGTGGCGGTGCTGAAGGCTCTGGGAGCCGAAATCATAAGAACACCAACGAGCGCGGCCTGGGACAGTCCTGAAAGCCATATTGGTGTGGCAAGGAAGCTGGTCAAAGAACTTCCGAATGCGCACATTCTCGACCAGTATTCAAATCCAGACAACCCGCTCGCACACGAATACGGTACAGCTGAGGAGGTCTGGACGCAGACTGAGGGCAAGATTACTTGCTTGGTGGCTGGTGCGGGTACTGGAGGCACGATCACGGGTCTAGCGAGGGGCTTGAGGAAATACAAGCAAGATGTCAAGATCGTGGCAGCAGATCCTTATGGCAGTATACTTGCGCTACCCGAGTCGCTGAACCAGGGCCGGATCAACGAGGGATACAAGGTTGAAGGAATCGGCTACGACTTTATTCCTGAGGTCCTGGAGCAGAAGATCGTGGACAAGTGGTACAAAACAGACGATCGGACCGCATTTCAATATGCGAGACGGTTGATCTCAGAAGAGGGTATTCTGTGCGGTGGAAGCAGTGGTAGCGCGATGGCTGCCGCGGTAGAGGCTGCTAAGGAGCTTAATCTGGGCAAAGACGACGTTATGGTTGTCATCCTGCCAGATTCGATACGTAGCTATCTGAGCAAGGTACGTTTTAAGGTACTGGTTGTTGAAGTAGTACATGTGCTAATTCTTTGTAGTTCGTCGATGACGACTGGCTCGCAGCCAACGACCTCCTCCCACCCACACCGCCACTCACACCCAATACCAACGGCGCTCAGCAGTCGATATCACGCCGCAACTCCACCACCAAGAAGGACTCCTTCCATGGCGCTACCATCGCTTCTCTGCGTCTGAAGCCCGTGACAACCGTCCCAGCCAACTCGCCCTGCAGCGAAGCCATAGAAACTATGCGCGAAAAGGGCTTCGACCAGCTCCCTGTATCTACGTACGCTTCGTCCGGCAAAGCGCGCCTCGTCGGCCTTGTAACCCTTGGCAATCTCCTTTCATACATTGCTGCTGGCCGTGCAACGCCCAAGTCACCTGTCGAAGACGTCATGTTTGATTTCCGCAAGCTCAACGAGGTTGTGAAGGACCTCGGACGCTTGCACATGGACGGCGGAGAGGGCAAGAAAGCCGGCTCGAGACGCGAGTTCGTGGAGATTACGAAGGACACTACACTGAGCGACTTGAATAAGTTCTTCGAGTGGAACAGTGCGGCTGTCGTTACGGAGAGGGTAGATGGCGAGCCGAGAGCTCTGGCGGTTGTGACGAAAGTCGATTTGCTTACTTGGATGGTGAGGCAGGGGAGCACCAACGGGCATTCGTAAAAGTGTGAGAATACTTGAGGAGGTTATGATGGATGGTTGGAAGATATGAGCATACGCAGACCTGAATTCGAGCGATGGAGTTCCGGTGGACATGGTGGCTTGCATCATGGGTAAGCATTCATCTGTACGACAGTAAGACTAGGAACCACGAGACCTCAACGTCTAAGTGGAAAACCAATACCCCAATCAATATCTGTGTGTCATCAACGGACATCAGTCTTTACGCCACTCCTTTCTCCCTAGTCGCATCCTGTCTGCTTCCATATCTACTGATTGCGAAAGGGGGTAAATCCCTTCTGACGTGCAAGTCTACTTCTTGCTCGCAGCTCTGCTACAACTAGGCTAATACAGACTCAGGTTGTGGGGTGGTTCATTGCTATCGTGACAGGTACCTCAGCTGCTAATCAAGACGGTGTATGTAACATGCGATTATATCAATTTGTGTAATACACTAACACATGTATTCGCTCCTATCCAGCTCCCGCAGCTCCAGGTCTTTAGATCATCTCAGTCACTTCGATCATTTCATCCACCTCGGCCGGTGGTTCCAAGAACGGAGAAAAGCGACTATTCATGGTTGTCCCAAGTGGAAGTAGGTTCAGTGGTGGGAGTTTGATTGGTCGAAGATCTTTCTTCGTGACTTGTTGCGAGGTAGAGAACGGCCATGGATGGTTGGCTGAGAGATAGTTGTATCCTCGAATAGGTGCTCTCGCAGGCAACGCGGCTGGTGCAACGGTCGAATCGAGTTGAAAAGATCGATCGAAAGCTTGAGTCGCGTCAATTGCGAAGCCCTCAGCTGTGTCAATTGGCGGCTTTGGAAAATAATGGTAGGCGTTGCTGATCTCGTCTAGGTACAATGGAAGGCCTAAGACAGAAATGGCAGATATCGCAGCTAGACTGACTTCGGATAGCGCAGACCATGCATGCGACAAGGCAATTGACCGGCGGGAGGTGATGTCGTCTATGTCTCGTTGTGCCTTTCGATACACTCTAGATGCTTCCAGCTCGTGCTCGTAATGAGCCTTTTGACTGGCGCTCATGAGAATCTGCGTAAAGGTTTTCGAATTATGCTCTGGCCTGATGTTTTCACTCGAGTGGGTGACGGTCATCACTGACGTGGGACTGCTGGGTCGATACGTGACCACTGAACCACCGTCCTGATCTTGTCCTTCCAGGCGTGCGATTCGTCTCGCTAGATCGAGGTTATGGGCTAGAAGAGTCGAAGTCATGGTCAACAATTCATCTCGGTCTCGTTGGGCATCCACATCGGAGTCACTTCCGATATCATCAGCGTGACAAGACCAGTGATGGGTATAATTAGGCACTCACCATCGAAGTATGTTGAGCATTAGGTCTATAGAAACTTTGAAAGATACTAGCCGCGACAAAACAGTGTCCAATTCGCTCTTATGCTTTGCCCATCTTGTGCGACTGCGAGTTGAGCCTTTGAGATCCTTTCCCAGTTGACTGACGAGCGCTTCGAGCTCAGAGAAGAGCAATACTCCATCCGTAAATGCTGCGATCAGCTGATCGAGTCGAATAAAATTTCTGCGTTGACGTGGGGAGGTATTAAGGTCCCCAAATAGGGCATCGAGGCCTAGCAATATCGTTTCTGTATGTTTGATTTCTGTGAGAATTGTTTGAGCGTGCTTGGGAGCTTGAACGAAGGCTGACACTAGGGGGCCTAGCGTCTCGGCAACTTTGCCGGCCGCTGCTAGGATGCCGATGATGGCAGCCGAGACCTCCAGCGCCATGAAGTGATGTACGACAATTGACGAAGGGATTTATCAATGTTGATGGTGTTTGCGCGCGATTCAAGAAAGGACGTTCGATGTCAGGCTGAGCACAGCCACCCCACTGCGAGAAGCTGCGCGGTACGCAAATCGTATGGAGGACCTC
The DNA here is from genome assembly GCA_010093685.1 of Ophiobolus disseminans. Taxonomy (NCBI): domain Eukaryota; kingdom Fungi; phylum Ascomycota; class Dothideomycetes; order Pleosporales; family Phaeosphaeriaceae; genus Ophiobolus; species Ophiobolus disseminans. The sequence continues at coordinate 1,068,504 of MU006230.1, forward strand.
AAAGCTTGCCACAGCCACCACCAAACAGACCACCCCTTTTCAACTTGACGACCTTCTCCATTCTACACGACCATAGGAACTTTCGCCGCGCGACGAGCGCACAAATAACAAGTTACCTTTCCAGAAATAAACGAATCCTCAACGTACGCCTCTCAAGCTTGACGACAGCTCTAACACCCGTCTCTTGGAAATGCAGTCTGCTGATACACAGCGAGCAGCGGGAATTAAAGGCTGCGAACTCCAAGTCGTTTCAAGGTGGACTTCAACGTGTGCCGCCCAAGACAAGTAACACTAAGCGACATTGTGGCTTGGTGGCGTCTCTCACCATCGCTAAAACACGCATGATCTGTCGCCGCGATCGCGAAAATGCACACAAGATCAAAGAACCATCGAATCCGTATAATACCAACTAACCAAGCTAATGTTCGACGTTCAAGATGAAATTGTCTGAACCTAGGTAGTTAGTCGTGCGAAGGGACCGAATATCATCCTGCGATTCTTCCCTGATCACGACCAAATCGCTGGCTGATACACCCCACGATCTCGCAACTTTTCGTCTTGCCTGGCAGCCTTCACGATGTCCTCACGTGGCTACATCGACCCCAACTTCCCTCCCCCTAACGGCCCAGGCGACGCGAGCATCATCATCTACGGCTACACGCCTTCCTTCGCGCTCGGCATCTTAGGCTGTGTCCTCTTCGCGCTCGCAGGAATCGTACACGTATGGCAACTGTTCAAGTATCGGAGTTGGTGGTTCTCCACCGTGCTCGTCGGCATCGCTTTTGTGAGTTCTTATATTAGTGACATTGACGGAGAACATGAGAACAACATGCTAACTTGACGATAGGAAGTCGTCGGATATGTGTTCCGCTGTCTCTCCGCGCGCGTGAATCCCTACAAAGTAACATACTTTGTTGTGCAATATTTCTTCATCGTCGTTGCACCTGTCTTCTTCGCAGCGGGCATCTACACCGTCCTCAGCGTTGTTATTAATACCACCGGACGCGAGTATGCACCCAGTACGTAACAGCCACTTGGTGTATGGAAGCGAAATGTTAGCTGATGTGTGCGGTAGTCAAACCCAGGCTCATCCTCTGGATTTTCATAACCTGCGACGTCATCGCAACCATAGTTCAGATCCTCGGCGCAGCACTCATTGGCGTCGCATCCTCGAACCGGCGTGACCCTACTACACCTAACAATATTCTCTTAGGCGGTCTCGCGTTTCAGGCTTTCACCTTCTTGGTCTTCATCATCTTATTCACCACTTTCATTTTCAAAGCCAAGAACGTGTTGTTTCGGTATGTGAGCATGGCATTCTACGTGTCGTTCTCGCTGGCCGTAGTGTTGTTTTATCTTCGTGTGTGCTTTCGGTTGGCGGAGACGGCCGAGGGGTTGTATGGCAAATTAAACACGAACGAGGTGTATTTTGGCACGTTGGAATTTATGCCGGTTGTGCTCGCGGTGTGGGCGTTGGCGATATGGCACCCAGGAAGGTGTGTGAAAAGGAGGGGTGGTCGTGAAGTTGAGCGTATGGAGAAGTGAGCAACATGGCTCCTAGTTGAAAGCACGGTGAGTAGCCTCCGGATATATCGTTGACACTAGAGCAATGACGTTGTTTGCTGAACGTTGCTGACGAGGTGATAGATTCTCAGGCTTTCTGTCTAGTCTCTGCAATCCCGAGCTCGGCGATTCCACTGTCCCATACATTTCAATACTTCTCCGCCGCCTTACCATTCAAGCAGTTCTTCCAGTTCTTACTCTTTGTAATCTGTCCACCGGCCCATTTTTGGTCCTTATACGCCGCACCCTTACCCTTCTCGGCGATTCTCAACCCGCCCTGACTCTTCAAATCTTTGAGCCGCCTCAACGCGTTGCCCGCAAGCCACTTACCAATCGCTCCGAAGAACTTGCCAATCTGAGTGAACAACGCTTTGACGAAGCGCTTTTTTTCATGAATGATAATACCGGTTTCTCCACGCACAACTACTACCTCAGTCGAAGTGGCAAGCTCGGGTGGTGGAAGTATAAACTCGTCACCACGCTTCTTGGGAGGCTTGAATTCCGTCCATGATCCCGGGGATGCAGACGTTATCCAGCTAGGGCTGTCAATTGCCTTCAGAAACTCGTTGACATACTCCTCAGAATCGATGTTCGTGGTTGGCGCATCGCTCCAGCCTTGCGGCCAGAGTGACATGATGTCTTCGCTATCGATGTAATCCTCGCTGAAGAAGTCGGTCGCGTATTTGAATTGGTCATCTGCCCTTTTAATTCCTGCGCCGACGCTCACTGTATCGCAAGAAAGTTGTCAGCGTTAATTCCCCAGTAGTTACAGCATCCCGAGCCCGTGACCATGTGACGAAAAAGGTCATACATACCCATACTGCTGGCGACAAGAGGTAAGCACTTGCCCATGCGCTCTTTCTTTCTATCCTTCCCATCCTCCTGTTCCTTCTTCTTCCGCTCCTCCTCGTTGGACTGTTCTTTCTTTTTGCGCGTGTCCCACTTCTCTTTCATTCGCTTTTTAGTCTCTTCCCACTTGCTCTCTTTTTTTTCTTTGGACTTTTTATCGCCATCGTTGTTCGGTTTCTCCGGCAAACATGCGGTCCTTGTTAAGTCTGGTTTCGTCCCCGTTGGACACTTCTTGCACTTGCAGTCCTGTTTGTCGCGGTACTGCTTGTAACGACATTTCATCTATACGACATAGTGTATAAGCCAGAGCCAAAACCTCGTCTGAGAGTCTTGTTTCACTCACCGGGTCACAATTGTCGCACTTCCTGCAGCCCTCCTAAACGGCGGTATTGTCAGCAGTACTGGCCGTAAAATGCGATAGGAGATCACTACATACTGTGGTGCATGCTTCGTTGTCGTCCCGACCAAATAATTCATATGGTGCAGCGCGTCCCATGTACCGACGCTCCAGTCTAGGTCCCAACATGGGCACACGATTAGCAGAGCCCAGGGAGGGCATTGCGATGACCGCTTCTTGGAGAGCTAACAACAAGATGAATGTCGCTTTCATCTTGGACAGACCGTATGAATGATGAGAAAGGTTTTCGAACAACTTTTGGCAGATTCTGGGCTACTATATATACGGTAAACTTACGCGAAATCATGTAATCCCCTTTACCTCGAGCTCTTACATCACCTTCTGCCTAACGACGTCTTCTCCGCCTCGGATACTCAAGACGTGACACACGCTTCGCACCCTAGCCCAATATTCAAGGTCACCCGTGGTTCATCTGAAACATTAACTCCAGGAGATGGTGACGACGTTGCCGTTTCGACATCTGCCTCCCACATCTTTTCGCAGTCCGAAGACGGCAGCCGGTGCAACACCTGGGTGTGTAACGACGTCGAATCATCGTCTCATATGGCATAGATTTCCTAATCTGGCATTGTGGATTCGCGGTTTTAGTATGGGCTTCCAACTACGCCGCTTAACAGCATAGTTGGAGATCATGGCGGCCTTGGATCTGATTACCCTGATGGTTCGATCACAGCATAATTTCATGTATGGCACAGTACCCGGCTTGGTACGTCCGTAGGGTTTGTTCGGGATACTGATCGCAAGTGTGCCGCCGCACTCGTGTCGCCATCGCGCCCAGCAGCATGCAAACCCTAGTTCGGCTATCAAGACCTCGGGTTACACATGGAGACGCCCAACTAGCAGGAGAGGGACCAGTCTAGAGATAAAAATGCTTCATCAAGTCGCAGTCTCATGACGTTGTCACGCTAAGTAAAATTGAGGTAGAAAGCATCTTGGGACATTTATTCATACACTTCTCTCAAGCAATCTTTTACATCACTCCCGACGACAACAACAACAACAGCAGGTAGACCTCGAGGAAGCTCATTCTCAAACACATTCAAAATGCGTCTAAGCAGCAAGCACTATTCAACTCAGCTTCTCGAAATATTCTTCCTCTTTACCGCCATTACAAAGACCGAAGGATACCAGATATCATTCTACTCCAACACTGGCTGTCGCTACAACCCCATCAGTACCCAAATGCAGATACCCTCGCAGGGCTGTTCGACTTACCAGGCCGACAAAAAATCCCTTTCCCAGAACGTCGTTGGAGATGGAAGTGACAAGAGCTACTATCTGGTATACTTTTGGGGAAACGATTGCAACCCCGAGAATATCATAAAGAAGGAAGATCTAGGCCCAGGTTACTCTTCCAGGTGCTCAGATTCGTCAGAAGGCTATGGCAGTTTCGAGGTATGGGATGTTTGCGAGTCGAAAGGTTGCTTGGAATAGGCTATAGGGGAGCCCACTGCTCTATGAAAATCTACACAACGAGAGTGATACACTTGTAGCAGTTCATAAGGCAGGGTTTCCCTATTCTGAATCTGTTTTCTTTTCAGGCTACAACGTTATCTTTTCGTCGAGGTAACAGCTTTTGTTTCTTGCTTTAAATGGCTTTCATAACGACCTATCGCTGAGTATACCTCATCACCATGAAGAGCACCACTCCAGCTTCAAATATGCGATACAAGCGACACTGTCACTACGCCAGTAGTTTAGATAAATCAGTCCTCCAAAATAGGTGAATTTTGAACTTGCTCACGCGTACGCCATGATTTGTAGTACGTAGTATATCTCAGCATAATTCTGTTGCTGCTCAGCCTACGCGCGCTTATCGCTACATGAGAGCTCGACGACGACGACTAATGACCCTTAATCAACCTTGATGCTGCCATCTCTCACACTGGACGGAGTGTCCCAACATAAGTCCTGCAAGGTAAGCCCGCGATGTTGTTGGTCTTGTACCACGCGCATAATAAAGTACTGTAGGTATAAAAGCGGCGCAGCTCGGATTCCGCTTGCGGCACAACCTTGCATCGTTCAATCTCGACGAAGTTGGTCTTGACGGCGATTGAAACGGGCATGAGTTGTTTCAGTGTATCGTGTTGACCATTGTACCGGGCATACGATGCCGCTGCTATGTGATGGCAAACACTGCTTCGTCCCGAGGTCGTCATTGTGAACCTCCAACAACTAGTCTCGGAGTTTTCCAGATTTGGGTGCGAATTCTGGACTGAGACCAGAGGTAGCATTATCTCGGATGCTTACGTCGGTTTGATCTGAATCATGAGCTGTTTCATTTATGAAGCACAGTAGTCCCAATTTACGTAGACTGAAGTAAGCTAGGCCGGTGTGGTATAACTGCTATAGTTCACTTTAAATGAGTGCTACCCACTATTTCCATTTACCCACATTAATTATTCTTTATTGTTCTTGATTCGAATCGATATCCTCATTCCTCAAGTCCAACAAGATGCGTTGCTTCGAAAAAGCACTCCTCCTCTTCTTAGGTGTCTCTATCGCGACTAGCTTGATACCCAACCTACCAGAGTCAAATGCTCGTCTCCACAGCGTGTTTACCCGACATCTGGAGACTGAATCACGCAATGTTGTAAGGAATAGACTCATCGCCGAACGACCCAACCACCTTTTCGCTCGAGGCACCAAGCATCTTGTCACCCGCGATTTTAGCGTCAAAGAAGGACATGTAAGAACCATCCTCGGAGGCGCAGGCTCAGGCCGTCTCCTTACTGAAGGTCTCGCATCTTGTACAGGCGTTGCTTTCATGGGGGAGCACTCGGGACATCACATACAGGTCCGCATTCTCGCTCATTTCTACACCAATGAGATTGGAAACGATGAGGCCTGGGGTACGTTCAAAAACAACTGGGCTGCGGCTTCCTTTGATACCAAGAAGCCAATTACCATAGTCATGAGCATTCCAGATCCTGGTGAGTAGGACGAACTTTCGTACTATAATGAAGGATAACTAATTGCTTTGCTTCTATTGACCAGATGGTGAGAAACCTCAACGTGAGGATGGCACGAAGAAGCCGTGGTCAGACAATGATGCAATGGTGCTGCACGATGAGATATTACAACTGATACAGAAGATCGAGGACTTTACGCGGGCATGCGTGCGCCCATACCCTCGGTCAGGGATGATGTCAGCCACATTGTCAGTAGAAGAAGATGGAAGAGTCATTGTCGATAACGTCATGCTGCCCAAACAACACGATTGGGGAGCGGCAGGTAACCCTGGCTGGATTTGAGAATTCATCCTTATTGGATAGGGAATTATGCAACTATAGTAGTCGGTGCACCCACTCTATCTGCGATTCCAGGCGACTCTACCTAGGTACACGTCTTACTACCTACGCTCGTTAATTTCAGGTTGAATATACTCTGACTAAATACCCGACTGACCCCACGTGTAAATGATGAAAAATTGTTACTTTCTTTGGGATGCCCCGCACCTGAACATGTGGCACAGTTGTCAGAACCATGGAGCACGTCTTGGCACAACCGCGCTCTGCCTTGTTCGGAGTCCGTAACATATCAAGTGTTTGAAGCTGAGATAGCTGCATATCATGTGATCCCAGCCTCCAGCATACATATAGAACCTTATGCCCCTCTCTTAGTTACTCACTCAATCAACTCCTTCAATCCTTTACCTTACCTATCGTTTAATATCAAGTCATATTTCATCCTCGCGTTAACATCTGTCCTAAGGACCAGACACATTTTTTCCAGATTTTCTCAACACCCAGCCTGTCGAAAGCCTCCAATACTCCACGTATGCAATTACACGCTTATGGAGAAGCTCTCATCCTCATTCACCATGCCTGCACCGCCCCATCTTCCGATATTTAACAAGCGCTTTGATGGAATCTGCCACTCGTTTCTACCTTTCTCCTGTTTGCCGAAAGAATTGCGACTACAGGTATGGCGCTATGCACTTCTTCGCCCACGCATCATCAAAATTTACCTCTTCCCTTCCAATTTGAACGATACAACGGCAATGAGGAGTTACCTCAATGATCCTAGAGGATGGCAAAATAATACAGGGCATTACACGGTGGTCATGAGCGGGGCCCATGTTCTCAGCGTGTTTCTTCGCGTTTGCAGAGATTCTCGCGCAGCAACCTTGGCACACTTCAGAGTCCATATCCCTTGCACGTACCTCCAGCCGCAAAATGATGCCCATGTGTATTCGGTCTTGATGAGAGCAATGTCCGGAACGTGTTCAAAGGACGTTCCAAGGTTGGAAACTTTCCATTTCAACCCCGAATGGGACCATCTCCGGATTGTCTGTTGGCCAAAGGCGACTGCACTGCTGCCACCTTTCTTACATGACCTCAAAACTCAGTACGACCCCTCTGGGATTGGACTGCTCAAGCTCGTCGTATCTTACGATGACAACGCTGGCTGCGGCAACATCACCAACTTGGAGCCTCCCAATGTCCCATCTGCCTTCGCGAAAAGCGTCACGCAAACGTTCAATCAGCTGGAGGAAGTATTCTTCTATGAAAGTTTAAGCGCTGGCCGGGTGAATCTCACCCATGTTTGGGGTATAACGTGGGATTGGTTTTTCAATCGCTCGCTTCCTTTGAAGATCGGGATTCCGGCCTTCGATCGATTCCCCACCGACCCGCGCCCCATATCCAAAGATCTGCAAAAGCAGTACATGGGCACTCGAGATTGGCACGGGCGGTTTCAGGCCTACTTGCGCGTCCTATCCAGGTTTTCCGATTCTTCTGAGCCTCTTGCAACAAGCTTCAAAATCATGATCTCGCACGTTGCGGGCTTGTCAAGCGAAGGGGGCAGAGAACTTGAGAGTAGCAACGATGCAGAGAAATGGCTAAGAGCGGATTACGAGCGTTGGTGGGTAGACCGTTCGGGCTGGCCGCCAACTAATGGCCAACCAGTGTTTGAGAATGAGCAGTATATAATGGAGGCGGAGCCGGCTTTTGGGTTCTGGCTGTTCCCGCTCGAGGCAGCCGAAATGATTGCCAGCATCGGGGACCCGGATCAAAGGGTATTCGACATGCGAGTATGCACGCCTGAGCTGGGTCTAGCGATTATGTCTAGAGACTCTACTCCCGTTACGAAGTAGGTCAAGTGTCACGAATAGCATCGCCAATAGCATCACCAATAGCATCGAGAGCAAAACCATTACCAGACTTATGCAATCAGCTTCTAGTGCGATATACCCAAGCGCTCCATCATGCCATCGGCGATAATACCATCTTCAACACGATGGTCGGTTCGGCGTCGACATCGGCGTGCCGCTCAACTGCTAGGAGGAACGGAAGGACTAGGAGAATGAAGCAAATACTACTCAGTGCGTCCGATATGCCGTCGCGAGGTTGCAGGACGGTACATGTTCACGGATATCATCTCGAAGGCCATCCAGCGTAACGCAAAGTCAGAATACATCCGGGCAGTTGTCATTGTGGACTTAAGCGGTGAACGGAAGTTAGTCCTTTCGCTCCCATCTGCTTTGCAAATAGTGCCGCAGGGGCCAACGTTTGGTATGTCCTGCATACCTTCACAACACTTCCTACTCTCTTTCGTATTACCGATCAGTCGGCGTATACTTGCAGCACAATGTATGCTCATTTTACCATGACGTAAGTAGAGTTGAGAGAAGAGTAGCCTGGACGCCAACATCAGGGCCTAGGCAGGTAGTTTAGTAAGAAGTTTTGCACCTACCCTAAAAAGATGCTTCGTTACGAGGTCCAACGATAAGATATGCTCAGCTTATCGTGGATAAACTTGCGAACCTTTGAGTCATCCCATGTGAGGGGGCTGAGGGGGCATATCTTTTTAGCCCACAATAAGAGCCAGAGACGGGACTAACCATAAATTCCCTCAGTTTAAGTCTAGCGTACCTGCGTACCATGGTTGATCCCCAACGCTATCAAAATGTACTCTCAAGCCCATATAAGTCGAGCCAAATCCGGCCCTACGTGATTCTCTACAGACATCTACCACCCCATTTCATCCTACCTCAGACGAAACATCATATGCCGTCACCAAACCACCAAGATGGCTTCAACCACCACAACCACCACATTCACCCCTGACCTCTCTTCCCTCGGGAACCACCTCGCAAACCACATCTACAAGCACCTCGCCGCCGCCCTCACACTAGCGTAGCGCATCCACGCCAAAAAAGCCGCCTTCAACAAAGACGAATTCCGCGCAGCCATCAAATCCGTTTCGCACCCGCTCCGAGACAACATGGAGCTAATAGCGTACAACTACGCATCGCTGTACAAATCCCTCGGCAAAACGCTCACAACGCCATGGAACCTAGGATCCCGTGAACTGTGCCGTTTTCGCATCCTCGCCGATTGGGTGCTAGACCTCAAGGGTCCAGAGAAGAGGGACCTGCGCAATGACATTGCGCACTGCTTTAATTGTGAGAGCCACTACGTGGATGTGGGTGGGTATTTGGAGAGCGCGGACGAGAGCGATTTCTGTGCGCAGAGGGAGTTTAGCACGAGGACATTGTGGGAGCTGTTGGAGAGGGAACTTGAGCCCCTGGTGGGGGAGCTTCAGTGGGCGGTAAAGATGTTTGAAGAGCAGATCAAGGAGATGCCGGTGCAGGTGCGGAAACCCCGTGCAGAGAGGGTCATGGACGATATGAGTGTCCCGGAGGATCCGCCTGAGTGGGAGGATAGGGGCGATTGGGGACAAGCTGTGGTGGAGGTGAGTGGGGTGAATGGGGCGAGGTGAACAGGGGTGATTGGGGGGAAGTTGTGGCCGGGGAGATTGATGTTGACATGATTGTGCTTGCCTTTGAGAAGCTGAGCGTTCAGGGGGAGGACGAGGGGTATTTTAGCGAGTCTTAGTGGGGCAGTTCTTACGACAACCTTGCGTACTACTTCAGGGATTGGTTTCGTTGTTCCTGTTTGTAGCGCCCATGATCCCATGATAACCCCATGTGGTAGCAAGTTTACTTCATTACACTTGTCCCTCAGCTCCACCCATATCGTGATTCAACGCTATCTGTGGTAATTTCTCTCGCAATCGCTGCTGATAAGCACACCTGGATACCCTAAGCTTTTGTTTGACATCCATTGACACATTTCAAATTCGCAATTGTATCTAGCACATCTGATCCAGAAGTCACCCGCTTCATCAAAAATGCCACTGTTTAGTTGTTCCTTCTCACCCGCCCCCAAGATTGACCAGTCAGAAAGCCGCTCTATACTGCTATAGTTCAGGCTTTGTTACAAGCGCAGTCGTTACAACATGTCCTTGCCTACTGTCCTTTTCGCACCAAGTACTCCCGGGATACGGTATCACCTCTAAGAATCAGTATATGGCAAAAGAAGCAGTTAGTACAAGTGTACTCCCAGATGCGGTCCAAAGAATAAATTGTGTGTCCTCAAAGTTGTGAAGCATCCTGTTTACCTCCGCTAGAAACAGTACCGTGATGCAGAATATCACAATCCGTACATACCGCCTGATACCCATTGTGTTCTGCAAAAGATGTCTTCTCATACGCATTTGATCCCACCGAACGCCCATACCATACTCGTCGTCCCACGATGCCACGCATCAATACAGTTCATCGATGACCTCGAGTCTGCGCTTCTTCGGTGGAAGCGAATCATCTCCTCTATCAACCATGAGTGCCGAAATCTTAGCCGAAAGTCTGATTCGCTCTAGAGATTGTGCCGGCGCCAGGGTCGCAAATGGCATCGCTTCATTATCATTCTGAGCATGCCATGCCCATTCTTCGACTCCAGTGTCGCGATAGATCCAATATGCCCCAACCAAGTCATAGAAGGCGGCAGCAAGGGTTTCAGCATCATCCTTGTGTAGGACACAGAAGTCACAGCCTTTCTGTTTTGCAAAGACCATGCCTTTTTCGACCATATTCTCTGCGTGGTCGAGTTGCGTTCGGATAGCAGCAATGAGTATCGGAGCATGTCCTGTCGCTTGGTTGCTCAGCACTGCTTCGTAGTATTGGCACATCCGGTAGAATGACCGCTCCGATGTAGTATTATAAAGAAGCACGAAGGTATCGCTGTGTCGAGTCTTTTCCAGTTTTTGTGAGCAGAGCAGGAAGTCTCTAATATAGAAATTGGCAATTTCACTGTCGAAGACGTACATGCTATCATTTCTGGGTTGACATTGCACATTGTGTCGACGTTCAAAAACATTCTTCCGGGCGGCATACTGGATCTGGTTAGCATGCTACGAGTGACTTCTAGACTAGAGGCTGGTCTGATTACATGGCTGAGCAGCTCACAGGGCTCTTCATCTCTTTCCCTATCAACAGATTCGCATAGATCTGTAGATGTAGTCGAGGTCCTGGATGAGCGTGCTGTATTTTGAGACGACTCTCTTGCATCAAATGATATTGCAGAATCTGGCCGACTAACTGTGGAGCTCATCTCGGACATCCTGTGTAAGGCAGTTGGTTCTTCTGGTGCCGGCATGGACCAGTGACTGCTTAAAGTCGGAGGAAATTGGTAGTGTTGGTGGTTGCTGAGGTCCTTCCAGTAGATAGGTAGGGCAACTACTGATGTATTCGTTATATTTGAGAGACTGATGTCACAAAGCGCTGTCCAGGCGTGCGATATTCCAACAGAGCTCCGAAACGAGACGTCTGACGTGTGCGCTCTCGCAGTACGGTACACCCTGGACTCTAGGAGATCCTTCTCGAATTGCAACAGCAATGAAGTAGTATCTTGGACGTATTGGAGTGTGTTGTTGGTCTGCTGCGACAAGGTGCTGGCATCCTCGTAATTAATGTTTCGCAATGCCGCCTGGCTCTGGTTGTCGGTTTGATAGGTGTAGACTGAGTCAGATGAGGTAAAGCAATCCTGCATATACGCTATCCGTCTTGACAAGTCCAGGTTGCTTTGTAACACCAATGAGGTCAGGGCACGAAGCTCTTCGCGATCGCGACGTGCCTCTGCGTCCGAGTCACTAACATCTCTCGTTAGGCAACTGATTAGTGGTGCTAAAACAGACTTACCATTGTAATATGTTGAGGATAAGGGATGCTGAGCTCTTGAAGTTTTGCATCCGTGAGACTAGGGACGCGAACTTCTCGTCATTCCACGCCCATTGTATCCGAGTTCGAAGTCCGAGATCTGACCCCACCGACTCTATTACAAGAGCTTCCAGCTCCGAGAAAAGTAACACACCGCCTGTGATTGTGACAGCCAGTTGCTCAACTTGTATCAGCTCTCCTCGGTTGTATGAAATTATGCTTAAACCGTCGACGTACTTCAACAATGCAAAGAGAATAAGACGTGAGGTATCGACCTCGAAGAGAACTGCTGAAATGTTCTTAGTGACGTCCTTGAAGGCTGACACAACAGGTCCAAGTGTTTCTGCCACCTTTCCCGCCGCGGCGATTATTCCTATGACAGCAGCAGCTGTCTCCAAAGCCATCGTGGTCCCGTTGAAATTGCTTCAATATCTCCTAGGCTGGTAGTTCAATCTTTATGCTTGAGTTTCTAGATCTGACGTTGTAAGAGTACAGCCACTGCCAATTCCTGCAAGGCTGAATTGAGGGGCATGGCTCGCATGCGGCTATTCGACAGCAGCCAATGAGAAACGTATGGTCAAGCTGGTCCTGCGCGTTAGACTTGCACTGCCTACATAAATTACCATGGAGCGCAGCGGTTGCATTCAGCTAGCGAAATAATTTCGAGTGATGTGTGGTGCGGTAGTTAGCGTTCAGTTTATTAAATTCTGCCTTACCGGTGTAGCAGTGCCACTATCAAGTTGTGATGACGTATTTTGATATATGGCAACGTTACTGCCTTATCCATAAGCAAAGCTGCAACGCCCACCTGCTACGCCCAATCATGAATGAGATCCGGGGCTTTCGTTCTGGACAAAAGACGAGAGTTCAAACGGTAGTCGCATCCACGCCTTTGCAACGGGAAATCCAAAGCTCGTGAGCACAAGGATGATGAACACTGTGGCAAACTTTGATTAGCATACTGAGCAATGTTTCAACCTTCACGATCTTCATATGCAGTGACAGGATAGTGGGCTTGTCTTTCACGTTGAATTGGAAGCAAGTGTCTTTAACCTTTCTAGCCAGGCCATAGAAGGCTGAGAGGACGTTTACACAAGTGCAGGCCGAATAAGGCTAAATGCCGTAATGATCATAGAGATAGCCAAATTCCCTACGATAATCTGTGTACTGCTAACATTCTCTCTGATGAATGTTATGACATGACCGTGAATACATTTGGGTCAGCTTCGTTGTTAGGCTAATACTTGGCGTACGGTCCGGACCTCGGCCAGCCTCTATGCCAAAAATACTATGGAACCCGCAAAGCTTTGTCGCTGACAGCTCATTCTGCTTCGGTGTGCAGACGCGATGCCAGAGTGCCATCGCCCCTATTGAGCAATGTCCCGCTGATACAAGTCCGACACTACACCCATTAGCATTCTTCCCACTCCCCAAGTCCTCCCAAACTCACAAGTCAAACCCCCAAGCAACAACCCATTCAGCCCCGCCGCCACAGCCTCATACCGCCCCACCTCCCCCACCGCAAGCACAACATTCGCCTTCGCGCGTATCCACGAAAAATGCGCCACAAACTTGAGCCAAGCGCGCGTCACCCGCTCAACAAGCACATCCTCCAGATCCCCACCCTTCAAGCCCCCAGCATCGCGCCGCATCTCGTACGTCGGCTGGCTGGCCTGGACCGCCTGGTGGAAGCGCTTGGAGTGCTGGTACAGGGAGGTCAGGTGCGTGGCGACGTCTTCCCAGAAGACAATGAGCGAGAGCAGCGCGACGCGGCAGCGGGGAGAGGCGTTGATGTTGGCGGACGAGTGGCCGGGGAGTTTGCAGACGAGGCACGTCTCGGAGAAGGGGCGCGCGAGAAGATTGAAGTGGTCGGGATGTGCGGGGATGGGCTTTGCGCCTGTGGGTGTCATTTCGCGCACGACGGCGGAGAGGGCCGTGAGGGACTGGCGGATACGGTCAGCGGCGTCGTGGTCTGTGAAAGTGGACATCGTGGTCGCTGTTGGGTCAGTGTGTTGCTGCGGCTGCTGTGCTGGTCGGGTTCTATCGATTAGTAGATGCAAATGTAGATTCCAAGGATGGCTGTTGAAGTTGTGGTGTAGATCGAAGCTGAGGACCGGGTAGAGCAGGGCCTCAGAGGTGGCTTAGACAATCAGGCCGTGGAGGGGAGCGTTTTATGTGCGAGAAGACCCTGCAAGCGAGTGAGGGAAAGACAGCACTGTTGAGGCCACTCTGGAAGGCGCGTGTGGTCACTCACTCTACGTCGTGCCTTCTCTCACAACGACGCTAAGACCTGCTCGTGGTCAGGGGGGGGGTTTCACTCACTCATTCCGCATAAAATCAAGAAGCAGATATGTAGCGAAGCCTCGAATAGTCTTTATTTTCGTGCGTTGACCGCAGTGCACCGCACCGCAAGCACTACAAGACGCAAATCATACTTTAGCGCTACTTCGCATACGCACTCGCCCGAAGGGCTGATACCGCAGTATTCTCTGAAGCTGGGTAGCCTTCCTACATCTGACCCGCCATAGCAGGGCTGCCGTGCCGTTGATCTAGATGATCATAGTTGAGCTCGAACTCTCTCTGTACAAGAGTTAGCAAATCGTGTAGCTCACTTCAGCGATGTCAAGCTCACCCTCTCTCGTCTCCAGTTCGTAACATCGAAGAACAAGTACCATCCTCGCTCCTCCTTTGGCGACAACCGAATCGGCGCTGGTAGATCCGGATCCTTCATCATCCACTGCTGGAGCTTGATATGCCATCGCCAGTCGCGATTGTACAGCTCTTGCGCGGCAATCTCCTGTAAGATGTCTCGGGGGAACTGGTAGAAGATGGCCAGGAGGGTCTCGGCGGAGAAGCTCGTCATCTTGGAATGGAGTGGCGGGACATTCGTGACAGTATATGCTGTCGGAAGGGTGAAATCCGGGGGTATTACTGGCTTGGCATTTGACTCGACGAATGGTGAACCAAAGGTAGGATGGAGGGGCAAGTTACTATGCTGTTAGCAACCGTGATGTTCAAGGGCACGAAATGCACGTACTCAGGCCGGCTCAAATCCAGACCCAACACTGTGAGATCCTGGCCCATAGCTAGGGAAGAGTAGTCTGGGCTTTCTAATGGGATCATCGAGAGCAGTCCAGGCAGGCCATATCGCTCCTGGTCACTCATTTCCGCAAGCTTCTTGTGCAGTGGTATCTGCGTGTTCGGTGAATCGGCATTCTCGGCGCCAAAGGCCTGATCGTATTGGCTTAGCTGTGACCGTTGGCCTACACTGCCGAGATCAGCGGCCCCTCGAAGACCCAACTGAGGTCCAAGGAAGCCCATGTTGCCTGGTGTTGGTGCCGTCCGCTGGTTGCCCTAGTGAACGGTTAACTACATCCATGTTGAACGAATACTTCACATACGTCTGGTAGGCTGGACGGTGTTGATCGTAGATTTTCGAAGGGCGTTCGCGAGGCCGCGTTGGGCAGCCCCCTTCCACCGACGGTAGGGTTTAACGTCCGTTCTTGTTGGCTATCTGTCGGACTAGGGAGGCCATTGCGCGTCGCTCCAAGACCTGGGAATGCGCTCGAATTTGCGCTGCCTCCAAACGCTGCAGCGTTTTGTATCAAGCCCGCTCTCCGGTCTGGCCCAATTTCCCCCGCAGCGCCACCAAGCGGCGGAAAATCCTCGATGTTCGTTGTCTGCGGTTGCGCGCTACCAGACAGCTGCCCAACCCCTCCTTGGCCTCCAAATCGGTAATCATCGCCGGCTCCCGAGAATTGGCTTTGTGAGTCCTCGTGCCCCTGACTTTGTAGTTGTTGGTTGGGCGTTTGCACCGTCTGTCCCTGCTGTGCTCCTTGTCCTTGCGGTCTTCCTATGGTCTGTTGTTGTGTCGCTGTTCGAAGGGTCGGATTCGCCCACATCTGCTGAGCGGACGTGTTTTGCTGGGCTTGTGGCGCGCCCGATAGCGAAGGAAACTCCCTGCAGTCACCAACATTTAGCTTGAAGTCTTCGACATGCTGCGCATCCATAGAGTCTCGTCGCTCGATGCGCCTCCGCATTCTGTGCTTCTTCCTCGCCATGCTGCTGTGGTGACTTACTCAAGATTGAGCGGCGTGTGGGGTTGCGAGCCGCTCATTGCTTGCGCAAAGCTTGACATGGCACCACCGCCGTTTGTTCTTGCTTGCGTGTTCGACAGGCCTGGCGCACCCGCCATTGCTCCAAAAGCCCATTGCGATGCACCCCCTCCTGTGCCAGCAGTCAGCGCCAAGTCCCAGTCTCCAGCGTCGGGGCTCTCACCAAGCTTGCCGTTCTGCAGCCGATTCGAGCCCAGTGGGGCGCCACGGTTGGCATTCTGCTGGTTCTGGAACATGTTCGAGGGTATATTTCGTAATGTTTGCGTGCCGGGTCCTGCGAGTGGATACCTGGTTAGCACTGCTATTCAATGAATTGCGTGATCGCGGCTGCGTGCTGCGTTGTAAAGGGCCAGGCTGGGGGTCAGCGATCCGAGACATGCGAAAGGTGTCGTTGCCGCGGTGAGTGCGGCGGGATCATCGTTTCTCCGTTGGAGCTCAGTAGCGCGACCGAGGGCAGCTATCGTGCAGCAACGTGGGCTTCGAGCTTGCGGTGCGCAAACGAGCTTCAGATGGTGTGCAGCGGGGGTGGAAAGCTCACCTGGGCGGTTCATGCTGCACTCTCGGATACGGATTGGAGGCGGACGTCTATCTGTAAAGATCGGGGCGCGGAAAAAAGCAATATCTTGGTATTGTCCTTGTCGCGTGCAACGCGATCCAAAGGTTGAAGTTCACGATGAGCTGCGGCCAAGCCAGCCCTTGCTCTGTTGTGGCCTAGCCTGCCCAAAATGATCTGCGGGGAAGGAACGGGTGGATCGCTTTCGCGCCTTGCATCACTGCAGCTTAGATACGATATTGATAGAGCGTGCAATGTGGCAGAGATGGTAAGCTGTCGTCTGCATTGAAACGGCTGGCGTGAATGTGGTATAATACAAATGGAGAGACATTAAAGCATCCAACAAGTGACAGTACTTTTACCTGCACTGAGCTCTAACAGTCGTGTCAAGATGCCTTCAGGCTATGGCGGCCCTATTCTCGGCACCGCCTTCCCGCTGTTTGTATTACACTCCGTTTCTGAACGACATACCATGAACGCCACACATGCATTGAGCCCGCCACAGCGAAGGGCCCAGCGCCAAATCTACTATGAGCCTTGCTGAAAGAGGTGGGACATGTCAGCTTCGCCGTTGATACCGAAAAAGTTGAACCTGTTTGCTTGTTAGCTACCGTTTGGTCTCGGCGATAAAGCCGCTCGTCAACTAGACTTACCAGTCATCAACATTGAGACTCATCGGCACAATCGGATTGGGCCTGCCGCCAGAGCTATTGCTCCAAGCATCATCTTGCCCGCCGTGCTGTTGCTGGTTCTGGGAGATCATCTCCATCTGTTGGGCCCATGCCTGTGGATTGTTGTAGTCTCCCGACATACTGTGCCCCGATTGCATCTGCTGGCTACCTGGCATATGCTGCTGGGACGGGCCATTTCCGGCATTTTGCTGGGGCATCGAAACATTGTGGGGCTGACTCAACGCCGGGTCGACAAGACTAGGAGTTGGAACAGGAAAAGCCACCTGAGTATCTGCAGGGAACAGTTGATCAGGCTGGAAATTCTGCCAGACTTCTTGGCTAATGGCTGGTGTATCCCGAGTCACTAGAAACAGGTCCGGTGGCGTTCCTGGGTAGGAGTAGGACATATTGAAGGGCGTCGTCGGCCGGGTGCCTGATCGCGAAGGACCCATGAAAGCATCGTGGTTCTGTCGGTGCATCTGTGGGGATCCTGTCGACATGTGTGGCAGTTGCTGTTGAGGCGGCAGCTCACGCGATGGAGTGACTGCCGGGGTTTGTGGCCTTGACCGCTCATAAGACACTTGAGGGGCTGGAGGTCCGTTCGTGGCTGGAAAGCCCAGGTCCATGTCGTCGAACTTCCGCTTCGGGGCTTCAGGAGCCGGCCTGGGTGGAGGTGGTGGACCGGAAGAGGCTTTGTTCTTCTTGTGGTTCCGACCCGCAGCCTTTTGCAGTCGCTCTTCCAGGTGCTTGTTTCCCAGGATGGACTCGAAGAGGGTGTGAACCATTTTGGCAACCAGCCATACTTTTGAGACCTCCTTCAGGGCGTCTAAACATATCTGTATCCGCTGCTCCGTCGCCGACACTATCGACTTGTTGGAGGACTTCATTTGGTACACATGCATAATCAGAGCGGAGAACAAGCTGTACACAATGAAGGCTGGAGTGTAGCGTATCTGATCGTGTGCTCGCAAGTTCTCGATGATCGAAGTGATCATTGCCGCTGCTTGATAGGCAATGTTTCTTGAAGGGTAAGCGTGCTCTTCTCCAAAACCATCGAGGTTGGTGGATTTGGGAGATCCCGCGGGTGGCATGTGTGCTCGATGAAGTAAGCACAGCGTGGTGTAGTAGTTTGAATGCAGCAACGCCGCCCAGAAGTGATGGTGCGTCCGATCCCACTGCACCTCTGGCGGACAGTGCTGCAACCAGTCTGCAAGTGCCATGTCGCTGTGCGTGAGATCTATGGCATTAGCTCGGCGGTGTTTTGAGGCTACAGAGTATTGCTGGGATAGCACTAGGCCCATGATCTCGCTCAGCTTGACGTAGTTGATGAAGAATTGGACATGGACCGGGTCAGGGGGGAACTCGGTTGCATGGTCTGTCTCATCGTCAATGAAGTCGTCTTCGGATACCATCTCGACGTCTGAGTCTTCGGGGTCGATGGCAACTGGGCGACCAAGCGCCACAGCCACTGATCGATCTCGACTGTAGAGCGTCCACCAAATGCGCTTCCATAGCCGCTTGTCAGATCGAGTGAGCTGCGAGCCTTCGACGCTTCGATGCATGCCTGAGCCTTGGGCCACTACAATTGCAACCCTTGTCCAGTAGAAGACATTCTTCGTCACGTCTTCGGGTCCTTCCCAGTACCAGCCCATCAGGATGAGCGCTTGCACGATGGTGACGCGGTCGTCTTCAAAGTTCGCATCATACAGGGCCTTTGCGCGCTTGTAGAAAGTCATTGCTGCAGGGGTGGTGGATCCACTAGAGTCCATCAACTGGGCGTTGTTGCACACCCGCGACCCAGCGAGAAGCACGGCCTGGAGGAGGAGCAGAGATGGGGGGTTCTTAGGGTCCCGGTACTGACGCATGAAACGGCTGCGATTGATGACGGGCACGACTGGAGCCACCCACTTGAAGAAGGCCTCTACTAGCTCGTCGCACAGTGCCCGGGGCGGAAGCAGGAAGGCGCCACGCTGGTGCAGGATCTCTATCTCCATGTTGTCCATCTCGTTGGAGCGGGCTTTGGTGCCCCGTATGCTTTCGGGGAGGGGGTAGTGGACGACATCGGTGGTGCCGTAGCGGTCATGCACGAGCAGTGACAGGTTCGAGGACTCGCCGAGGTACGCGACACGGCCGGCTTCCTTGATGGGTGCTCGTGCAAACTTTGGCTTCATGAACTGCACGTAGGTGCCGTTGTGGCTAGCCTGCTGGGCGGCATATTCCCTGGAGACGCTTGTCGCGGGCGTGCCTTCCTCCGAGTTGTACACGGCCGTCTTGTCGCGTGGCTCGGCGGAGGGGCTTGCGGGAGAACGGGCGTCGCTGTCCCCCCGGTCGCTGGAGCATCGCATCAGCTCAGTGGTAATGTGTATGCGGGCACTCGCTGCTTACCTGTCGACATCCTTGGCACGCGGTGTGGTCGTCTTCTTGCGCTTCGGCGCGGGAATGCGACACTCGATGGAGAAGGCGGTGCAGTTGGTGCACGGGATGCCCAGGGAGGCGGCATCGCAGCGGACCTGCGCGACTGTTATGCGCCGCGTCGACGACGGGGTGGTTGGCTCAGCTGATTACTTACCTTCCTGGCATGGCATGCTGTGAGTGGAGGTTAGCTATCGTCTTCAGGTCGACCGAGGTGCCGAGGCTCGTCCAGCACATCGATATAACGCCGCGCTCCCTCTCCTCGACTCCACAGGACGCGCAAAGCTGGGGAGGACTCACTTTCACATGCTCTGCTAGCGCGCTGTCGTCTGAACGACGGGTGTCCCGGCGGCACTGACTGCGAGGACGCTGAAGGGCTGTATGCTGTGAGTTGGTGTCTCAAAGGCAGCGCGCGCGACACCTACGACGCCGGCCCTCCTCCATTGCTCGGCTGCGCGGCCAGTGGCTGCGGCGCAACAGGCACTGTGTTTGCCATGAATGAGTGTTCGCCAGACATGTTGCCCGTGGCCTACTCCGTGCAGGTGTTGGAGGTGTCGAGGTCGTGATTTGGCACAAGGTCGAGTGTCTGTGGCACCCTCTCTGGCACGGAAGGCACCACACTAGCGGGGTTTAACGTGTGCACATGCATCGACTTCACCCACTTGAAACAAATGCCCTCAAGTTCCCATTCACGGTTGCCTCCAGATACGGCTGCGAGGCTGAAACATATCACTGGCACATTATTCTTTAGCCTCATCGCCCTGGCCATGCCTTCGGTTGCGCGGTCAAACTACCCTTGCTGCATTCAGGTCCACACAATCACTTCATCCGCCCGGGCCATCCCGCCGTCGTATAGGTTGTTTTATTGGCAGGGTGCACATCTCAATCTCCTGCTCAGCATGTTGACTTTACGTTGTTCAGCGATTCTGACCCTTCTTTATACTTTGTTCAGCGACTTAACGCAACTTACAAGCATCGAATGAAATCTTAATATTATGATCGAGTGTGTTGGAATGGAAACCTGATATTACGATCGAGTGTGTTGTAGTATGGTATAACTAAGCGCAGGAATATCCTCGAGTTAGATTATTGGTATCTTTGCTAGCATGCTCAGGTCGAGCAATCAAGACGGCATCGCTTCCTTCTGCAGCCTAAATGCCTCGAGCTTGACGTTCTTATTCGGCGGAGAGATGTACACCAGCTTGACATCTCCCACCAGATCGTTCGTGACCTCGTCCTCAGACGCGAAGAGGTACTGCTGGTGCTCCACAGGATCCAGGGTGACATTCAAATCCTCCACTTCCACCTCAAAGATGAGCTTCTGCCAAGTGATGGGCCTGCTGGGTCTCCCGTCGTGAAAGGTGAAGTCTGCGACTTTTCTGAGCACGCGAGTCGCTGTCAGACCGGTCTCTTCCTTCAGCTCTCGAACTGCAGCATGCAGGAGCGTTTCGTCAGTGTCGTCAACTTTGCCCCCTGGAATTTCCTGGCCGGTTGTTAGTATACCCCGGGGCCTCTATGGCGTTGACTTGATAGCTGCGAGAAACTGTTTCAGCACATCGCGTCACATACCCAGAGGTTCGGGAAAGCCTTCTCATCAGCTGCTCGCTGGACGAGGAGCAGTTTTCCTTCCTTGTTGAAGACGATTACACCAGTGCAGAGCACATTGTACTCAGGATGCTGACGAAGATATTCGGCATCGTTCACTGCGAATTCTTGCAATGACGCAGGGTAATCGAAATGAGGCAGAGTATCTGCCATATTGATATAATTGTGAAGAATGTGGAGGCAAAACCTTGTCAGAGTGATTGCAGGTTAGTTGAGAGCAAACTATGTTGCACATGGCTTTATAGGACGTGTAGCTCAAAAACGGGTGCCTTGAGGCGTCCAGGCATCGCTTTAGCAGTATTGGCACATCAGCTGGCTGTGAACCTACACCGCTCCAGCCTCAAGCAAATGAACACCAAATGCGAAATACGGTGCAGGCTGTATCTGTCTCCGTGAGCAGTAATGCACTAGGATATGGATGTGTGGAGTAGTCCGCCCACGCTAGCGCGTCCGATCTCCAGTCGCGATCGCGTCACCATCTTCAACAACATCCCTCGCGCCCACACACATATCGCCAATTCCACACAACACCACGCTTTCCCGACCGCGCGCTACGCGACAAAGAACACCGTGTCGCCAACGATCAGTCGCAACTATGCCTCGCCCTAAAAGAACCAAGATCACGTCCACTACCACACGCGTCGCCAAAGCCGCCCCACGCAAACAACAGCCAAAAACTGTCGCAACCCAGCTTGCAAAGACCAGCGAAACTGTCCACAGCTTCAGCGATGACAGCGATGGATTAGTCACAAAGTCAAAGTCAACGCGCGCGACCCGGGGGATGCCTCTGGGGAAAGCCATTGAAACTGTGGATGAAGCGGACCTGATAATGACGGGGGCGCTTCCGGCTGCAGAGACTGCGCCTACTCCATCGACTAAGAATCGCACACCAGCATCGAACGCATCCAAGAGGACGCGCAGCACAAGAAGCGCAAGGACATTGCCCGTCGAGGAGGCCCAGGACGAGTTGGCGCACGAAGGCGAGAGTAGCGGCTTTGGCGACCTGACATTCTCATCGCTCGGCTCAGAGTCGCCCGCGCATGGTACGCGCCCGCCATCGGCCATCAAGATTGGCGCAACACCCGGACATGAAGCCTCGATCTTAGCCTTGACGAACTTCAAGAGGAGAGCGAGGCAGCCAAGTTTACTACGAATGGTGCAGCAGAACACAGATGTGGAAGACAACGATCAGAGTGGACTTGATGACACGGACAACTTCGACTTTGACGATTTCCTTCCCCAAGCCGAATCTACGCCACTCAACGTACGAAAGAATGCGCCTGAAGATGAGTCCCGAAACGATAGCGGCACGCATGTCTCCAGCTCCGGATCACGAGGAGTTAAGCGCAAGCTGTCTCCTGTCGTCCAAGTGCCACGGTCCTCGCCACCATATGACCCACCATCGGGCGCAGATGTGGAGTCGGCCAGATCTCCATCGCCCAGCTTACCAGAGGTGGTCTCAACCCGCGAAGAGGTTGTCGAGCAGACTCAGGCCGATTCCGAACCTCTAAGCGGCACGTTTGCGCCACCCATGTCCAGTAGCCCTGTTCGCGAAGTCTCGCGACCTCCCCAGTCTCCAGCTCAAACAAGAACACGGGGCAGAGGGAGACCTTCCAAAAAGGCTCCCCAATACGAAGAGTCGGACGCATCAGAGACCGAGACGCCTGCAAAAGCAAAGCGGGGAGTCAAAACAAAAGCCCAGCAAAACATTTCCACAGCCCAGCTAAAGGGTCTGTTGCCTCGACGACGAAATCGCAACATGCGAGACCGTGATGAGTTCGACCTTGACTCTTCAGAAGCGACGCCAATCGACTCTGACCAAGATGAGCTCCAAATGCCTAACCCGCGCGGCCGCCAACGACTCGCAGCAGGCAAGCTCGCCTCACCAAAGGCCACCAAGAAATCTACGCGTGGAAAGAAAGCAGCCAAAGCGAAGCCCAGCAAGACTTATAGTCGCAGAATATCGTCGGACAAAGAGAACGAGGCTGGTGTTGATGAGGCAGAGGAACCAACTGAGGCGTCCATCATGGAGCACTCGGAGAAGCTGGCTGCTATCAGAAAGAAGTTTGAGGAAGTGGACAAATTCGAGCTGGAGTTTGAGACGGTCGACGTGACGACAAGCTCCAGTCCGTTTCGATGATCATCTGAAAGGCAGAGCAAGTGCTGAGTATTGGTAAAGCGCCCGAAGCCACGTAATGATTCATGAGGGCGTGCGGGATTCTTTGGTTAATTGATGAGCAAGGCGTTAGCAAGGTGGTCGTTTGCTTACTATACCTTTTGCATGGAGTTATGGGAGGGTGATACCCACGGGGTCACATTTCGTGCCATGTGTTAGCAGTATGGGGACGGAGAAACAATATCACGCACACTTTATTCAAGTTGTAATCTGCACCGTGCCTTGCTGTGAGGTTCAATGATTACTTTGGTTCCCGAAGCTAGCTGTTATCTGTCCTTATCGTACTGCAAGCGGACAGTCGGTATGAACTCAATTGAGCTCCCGTGATCAACTCAAGTGCTCGCATACCCAGTAGCGAAAGACTCGGTTGGCGTTACGTTTCCATTCGGACGCCTTGCTTGGAGCGCACGGCCGTGTTTGATTGAAGGAGGCGCGTTACGTAGCTTCCAAGCTCTCCAACACCGCCCACGTCTCCAGCACTCGATCAGTCTCCTTGGCCCCATTCTCACCATTTCCACCATGTCGCAGTGATTACATGATATGCATCCGCCCAGCGACTACCAGCCTTTGACACATGCAGGTCCACCCACTTCACTCGCTCCGGTTGGTGCGCGCATGCCATGAACCCCGCCAATGGACCTTCGTTGTCGACGTCTAAGAGCAACTCGACATTGCGCCCGCGGACGAGGAGACTGATATCGGTGGAAGACGACATATATGCCGCTGAAGGAAGCGACGACGCTGCAAGCAGGAATGGGTCGAGAATCACTTCGAGGAACGCATCGCCCACTCCGACCTCGAACCCTGGGACTGCAGCCAGATCTCGCCTCAACGTTACGTCGGCGCCCTCGTCGTCCTTTGTGAGATTCACGAGCGGGCAGACGCCAAAAGGCTCTCGCAATGCGTCCAACCCGCTGTCTGGGCTGTGGGGAAACCCGTGGTCGGCTATCCAGGACATGGCCGCGACAGTCATCGGTAATGAGAGCATTCAGGCAGGGCCAAAAAGCCCTCGCAGGCGAAGACCAGTACACGGCAGACGCACATCAGTCAGTGCACCGCCGCCGAAGCAATGGGGTCCCGCAGGCGCGAGCTCGCATGTCGGCGCCGGAACGCAGGGCGAAAGAGAGGACATGGTGCGGGCCATGAAGCGCAAAGACCTCTTGAACGCCACCGAGCATCTCGTGCCCGACTCGGTGGGCCGCATAAAGCGTCGGAACTCAGACGAACGGGTGAGCGCCTCCGCACCCCCGGGCGAGAACGAGGACCGCGACGCCCTCGTCTACATTCACACTGTACGGCCCCAAGACACGCTTGCTGGCATCAGCATCAAGTACAACTGCGAGCAAGCTATCCTGCGCAAGTCGAATCGTATGTGGCCAAACGACAGCGTGCAGACGAAGAAGACAGTGATGCTACCAGTAGATGCTTGCGGCGTCAAAGGACGCCCAGCACAGGGGCCAGACGCACTCCCCGAGGAGGACTTGCTTCTGGGCGAGTACTGCGAAAACTCCAACAACAAAACAACAAAACCAGGCACAGAAGGCTTGCCCAATGGCTGGAGTACACCGAGGCAGAAAGGATCAGAGACAAACTCTGTCGTCTCTTCCAGCGCAGAGGCCGAGCTACCATGGAAACATGATTCATGGGTGCTCCTTCCCAACGATAAGAAGCCTACACAAATCGGCCGCATGCCTCGAAGAGCGCTCGGCTTTTTCCCACCTGCGCGCCGGAAGTCTGTTGCGTATTCGGATGCAGCATCCACCCCTCGAGCCTCCGTCGACCTCCCGCGCTCATCGACATCCACTAACCCAGTCACCAATTCCCCTTCACAACCCGCTCGACCACGCGCATCGAGCAATATATCATCTCTCTCGACGCATAGCCGCCAAAGAAACGCATCAGGCAATGGCTGGGGTCTACATGGCCCGGGGGGTGTGGGAACAATGGGCAGGAACGTGCGAAGCCCCGGGCCGGCCCAGGATGGCTTGAACAAGAAGTTTGGACACTATCTCCCAAGCATGGCGCCACCACCTGGGCAAGAGTACTTTACGCCCTGGGCGCCCAGTTTACTGGATCAAGACGCTGGAGTGTCGCACCAGTATGGAGGCTCAGGAGCCGTCACTCCCCTCAGCGGGACCGGCGTAGATCTGCAAGAGATTGGTGGCGCAATCGAAGGTTGGGTCAGAAAAGTTGGCTCCCAGGCGCAAAAGATGCTCACTGAGCCCGGCACACCGGGACAAGGCAGAAGGTCAGCCGTGCCTGTCATCGGCGCAGTTGGCGGCGACTTGGGCGACCTCATTGAACTTCGAGACGACGCTTTCGAGATTGGAGACGACGAACGGGACAGAGGGAGATCACGAACAGATGATCTCCAGACGTCGGTGGATCAGCGCTCGAGCTCTATGAGCCAGCAGTTCCAGAGCTCGAGACCGGATATCAACCTCGTACTCACCGACCGGAGAAGGCGAGGAGAGGGCACCAAGAAGGATTGAATTGAGCAAGACATTTGTGGCGCAGAGGCGTTGGAACGTGCCGCTGCACTGGAAGTTATTGCAACGTTACTGGCGTACCTTGCCTGAATGGAGAATTGTAAATAGATGCAATATGATCATGAGTTCAGTCAAGTCGAGAAGAACTGCGTGGAAGAGTGTTCGTCACATTCAGTGTTTGAGTTCTTAACACAATGGATGAACGTCGTCTATACCACCGACATGAGCATCTCTACGGATCTCCTGCATGTCTTCAGCCTCATTATGCACGTCCTCAATCCCACGCTCGGCACACCGCCGCAATACCATCGGCACATTCCCCGCCATTAATGTTCCCCGTCTCGAGAGCACCCCACCGGCTTACCCAACACGGCATTTCCGCCCCTCTCCGCATTCAATCCGACCTGACCTCATTTAACCACCGCCACGTCCCCAACCCACCACGATGTCTCCCCCAAAACGCGCGCTGTTCTCCCTGAACCTCGACTCTGAATCTGAGCACGTATACCAACGTGTCGAAGACAATCGCAAAGAAGGAACCGACAAAGTCAAAATCCTCGAAACAACCGGTCCTTCGCACGGCCACACAGATCTCAACTACATCGCCAAACCATTCGAGAAAGCAGTCAACAAAGCCGTCGACGACGTCGTACAAGGCTCCGGCAAGAAATTTCACTCCGTCGAAGGAGACGTACACTACAGCACCGAGAAAACATCCTCAGACTCCAGCCCCCTCAGCCTCCGAAACCCCCGCAAGAAACGCGCCCTCGAACGCAAATACGACACCAGCGAGCTCTAAACCGCACCAAAACTCCCAATGTCGGCCCCCTCAGACCTCTCCCCGCTGCGCATCGCCATCGGCTGCGACGACGCGGGCGTGTCCTACAAAAACGCGATTGTAAAAGACCTCGAAGCCTCGCCCCTCGTCTCCTCCATCACAGACGTCGGCGTGCCCGAAAACTCGGACAAAACAGCGTACCCGCACATCGCCGTGTCGGCCGCGCGCCTCGTAGCGTCTGGCGCGGCGGACCGCGCGATCCTGATCTGCGGCACGGGGCTGGGCGTCGCGATCAGCGCGAACAAAGTGCCGGGCATACGCGCGGTGACGGCGCATGATTCGTTTTCGGTCGAGCGCGCGGTGCTGTCGAATGATGCGCAGGTGCTGTGTATGGGGGAGCGCGTTGTGGGGATTGAGTTGGCGAGACGGTTGGTGAGGGAGTGGTTGACGTATCGGTTTGATGGGGGGAGTGCGAGTGCGAAGAAAGTGGAGGCTATTATGGAGCTTGAGAAGGAGAATTATGCGGGGTTGGTTGGGGAGAAGGGGATGGGGGGGTGTTAGGCTGGGGATGGGAGGGGAGATTGATCTCAGGGTGTTTGCTCATGTCCTGAGTGGCATGTTTATATATACCTTTCGGTCCATCGAGGAGCAGAATAATCTCGCCAAATACGAGTGACCACTTGTGAAAAGCTATATTCGAGTAGACATAGATGGTGACAGGTGCATGGACAGAAAGGCTCTTTAATGCTAAACGTAGTCTACATAGCTCATCACTTTATTTGTTTTCCAGTTGGCGATTTCCATGTAGCAGGGAATGTACGTACTAGTGTAGAGCAAATCCATCCCACATGACTGGAGACCGTGCGCTTCCATAGCGGTCACCAAAACTCCCAGCACAACAGCAAAAGCCCCTCCACCAAAGCCCCACCAGGTTTGAGGCTGACAGATTCGCATACACCCCGCGAGACCTGTAATGCGATCATTTGCTCGCGTTCGTCTTCGTACAAGTGTATTCGGCAAATTCTCGCACTCTCTGCGCATTTCATCGGCTCATGCGCGACTCGAGCTCCGACCTCAACTAGGAAGCTGCAAACACCTGAGCACAACCACCACTTCTTCAACTCCCGCTGCAACCACTCGACACAGACACATGGGTGGAGGACCAACCCTACCCCTGCACTTCTCAACCATGCACCGCTCACCTGCCGCGATGGTCACCAAGCCGGCGGTCGATCCCAACATTGAGATCAGGACGCCGAGGGATCCGAACACACTGAGCAATTATCATAATTATGTCACGAGGCATACGAGCGTGGATTTTGAAATTGACTTTGAGAGGAAGAGATTGGCTGGTAAGGTCGTGTTGAAGATGGAGAGTTTGACGGATGAGAGTGTGGGGGTGGTGTTGGATGCTAGGTATGCTGTAGTTTGTACAAGGTTCAGCTGAACAGACAACAAGTGGCGAGACTAACATCCTCACAGCTTCCTCGATATCTCGGACGTCAAGGTTAATGGGCAGGCCGCTAAATTCAACGTCGGTGACCGGTTAGAGCCATATGGTAACCCTCTGAACATCACGCTCCCATCCGAGGTACCTAAAGGCAAGATCATCGACATCGAAATCGCGGTTGCCACAACCGACAAGTGCACGGCGCTTCAGTGGTTGACACCTGCACAAACCTCCAACAAGAAGTATCCTTATATGTTCAGCCAGTGCCAGGCCATCCACGCAAGGTCTGTGTTCCCATGCCAGGATACACCAGATGTCAAGTCGACATTCAGCTTCGCTCTGCGCTCGCCACTTCCCGTACTGGCCTCTGGTCTACCAACTGGTGCCACCGACTACCAACCTCCGAAAAAGGATGGTGGATCCGGTACACTTAAGTACACTTTCGAGCAGCACGTTGCAATCACTTCGTACCTCTTCGCAGTTGCCTCTGGTGATATAGCCTCCGCTTCTATCGGCCCACGCAGCACCGTTTGGTCAGGCCCAGAGGAGCTTCTAGACTGCCAACGTGAACTCGAAGGTGAAATCGAGCCCTTCATGAAGGCCGTCGAGTCCATCGTCAAGCCCAGCTATCAATGGACTCAATACAATGTACTCATCCTCCCGCCGTCTTTCCCGTATGGTGGTATGGAGAATCCCGTGTGGACGTATGCCACGCCGTCTATCATCTCAGGAGACAAGCAGAACATCGATGTGATTGCACACGAACTTTCTCATTCATGGTCTGGCAACTTGGTTAGTGCAGCAAGCTGGGAGCACTTTTGGCTCAACGAGGGATGGACCATGTATCTGGAGCGTCGTATCCAAGCTGCCATTCACGGCGAAGAGCACCGACACTTCTCCGCCATCATCGGATGGAAAGCACTGGAGGAGAGCATCAAGCAGTACGGCGAAGACCACGAGTACACGAAACTCATCGTCGACCTGAAGGGAAAAGACCCAGATGATGCATTCTCAAGCATCCCCTACGAGAAGGGTTTCCACGCCCTCTATCAGTTCGAGCTTCTCCTCGGAAAGGATAAATGGGACTCTTTCATCCCGCACTACTTTGACACATTCAAGTTCAAGTCCGTCGACAGCTACGACTTCAAGTCTTGCCTGACCGACTTCTTCGCCAAAGACGCAGAAGCAAACTCCAAGCTCGAAAACTTCGACTGGGACAAGCTCTTCTACGCACCCGGCTTCCCGCCAAAGCCAGACTTCGACCAAACAATGGTCAAGAGCTGCTACGCTCTCGCAGACAAGTGGCAACATCTCATCTCCGCAAACTCGTCGAACGACTTCAAGCCCCACGCCTCGGATATCAAAGGCTGGGTCGCAAACCAATCCGTCGTCTTCCTCGAGCGCATCCAGTCTTTCGCAGACAAATTCTCTCCTGAACAAATCCACCTCCTCGGAGAAACATATGGCTACACGCAGACGCAGAACATCGAAGTGCTCTCGCGCTTCTTGTCTGCGGGCCTCATGGCCAAGGCGCCCGAGACGTATCAGCCTTCTGCGGACCTGGTGGGCAGGATCGGCCGCATGAAGTTTGTACGGCCCATGTACCGGCTGCTGGAGAAGGCGGATCGGGATCTTGCGGTCCGCACGTTTGAGAAGAATAGGGACTTTTACCATCCGATTTGCAGGCAGATGGTTGAGAAGGATTTGTTTGGGGGAGGGGCGGGGAAGTAATAAAATCTAGGAGCAGTTGATAGGAGGATGTGTGTTTGCTCGCTTCGATAGCACTTATCACCCAACCAACTTCAAGAGCAACCTATTTCTCTGACCCTACTCAGCCCTGTCCCGAACTTTTCTAATAATGGTCGATGCAGCGATAAGTAAAGAACCAGGAAGAAGAACCCAGCACACTACCAGCTCATTGACCGATGAAACTGCCAGCGTATTAATCCGGAAACTAACAGCGCCACCTGCCGATTGCACGCCTTTATAAAAGCCCGCAAAGTTAGCGAGCTTGCGATTGTCGTTTGTCAACGCACCCAGAAACCGGGAGGTATTGTTAGTAGCCAACCAGACATGTTCAAGTGCAACTTACCAACCAGTACAAGCACGTCTGCCAAACCGCGGCAAATAATCCAAAAGATAGATAGAGAAGCATAGGACCCACATAATCGGCATCGCTGAAATCCTTATTGAGAGATGGTGCGTCGGGTCTGTGACGCTGCCACACGCATGCACTCGTCCACACTATAAACACCAGCACGAACAGCAGCCCCGCCGCAATGCGCGCCCGTAGAGCGCGCCGTATACAAGTCGAGTCCAGCGCATACCTCGTGATGTACGAGCCCGCTGTTTCGGCCAGCCAGTAGAGCAGATTGTTCAGCGAGCGCGTGCGGATGTTGAACGTTGCGAGATTGAACGTGTTGAACTGGTACGGGTAGACGAAGTTTGACGCCAAGAATATGGGGAAGAATAGCAGTATTTACGTGTCGTGTTTGAGCGTGTCGGCGAGACTTGACATTTCGCTCTTCCACGTTGGGCGCTGCGGCAGCGAGATGGGGGTGCCGTTGGTTCTTTGCACGCTTCTGGCTTCGCAGAGGAGCAGGGAGACGAGCGTGCCGAGCAGCGAGAGGGAGACGATGATGTAGAATGTTGCGTCGCCGATGTCGTTTGTGTTGGAATGCATGTTTTGTACTAGTGCGATCTATTTTGTTGCAATATTTTGACAAAAGTTAGTTAATTTATACATGCCGATGTTGTACATTTAGTCGGGAATATCGTAACGATGGTTCTGTCTCATGTACCGTACTGCCCAGCACAGCACCCATATTATATATCATCCACGACCACGCGATATACTTCCCCTTCGCCTCCTGCTCCGGATACGCCAACATAACCATACCCTACGCCGTCCAAAACAGCCCCGCACACAGCCCCAGCTGCAGGCCCGCGAAGACCAAAAACCCGCCGTTGTGCGTGTGCTACAAGCACAGCAAGCTCGCGGCGTAGAGCGTGTATTCAAAGCCCCCGAGGCTCAGCGTCGCCCGCACACCCAGCTTGTTGGTCGCGATCCCCGCGAAGAAGCCCACGACAGTAAAGGTGCTGTACAGCGCTACGTTGGCGTTGTTGGCTGGCGCTGCGCTGACGAGGCCGCCGCCGCCGAGGCCGTTCAAGGCGCTTCACATCCCGAGGCAGAGGAAACTGACAAACTCGACGAGAGTCACTTGGACGGATGGGGATGCATATCGAGGCAGGAAGTTGGGCCAGAGAGAGGGATTTCTGGATGTTGGGCTGGGAGTTGTGTCTTCGGGAGTATCGGCGATTCGTACTTCACATTGCGTTTCTGCAGTCGGCTTGAGGGTTTCGTGAGGTGTTGGCTTCGCTGCTTGCTCCAGTGGTATATCCATTTGGCGTTTCTTTCGCGCGGTGGATGAGTCGGTTGGGATGAAGTGCTGGATCTCTGATGGAAAGGGGTGAGTGCCCATCGTTGGAAGTTTACTGAGTAATATTGCGAGCCCTAGACATCGACGACCTTAACTTTGGCATCGAAAATGTGTAGCGAAGGTGCACTGAAGGGTTGCATCACAGGTGTGCATTGCAGGCGCCTCAAAGATGTGTACCTAGATATTGTAGGGGTATTTGCAGGTACGTATCTGAGTTGTACGTATCAGAGAATGTAGCGAGACTAAGCTTACGGTAAGATAATAAGGCAACTACTAACGCTTGTAGTTCTCGAGCTTTGAACCCCACTCTAATATTAATAACGCGGGGGCCTACCGGTAGTGGGGTTTCTACATCTAACAAACTGCTCGACCAGCGCATGTCAGATTCATAGGCTGTAGAAAGTCCACGAGCTTCTACTTCGATCAACTATTAGTCAATTGCCGCTAACATCAATCTCCACCTACAGGGCTTGGAATAGCTTGATATCCTGGAGGTCTTGTCGCGCCTGAGAGGAGCATATCCCAAGTCGAGTTCCACCACGGCCGGTGCTCTCATACCCCATCAATTATACTGGATGGTCAACAAGGAGCATGTGCTACCTTGCAAACTAGCTCCAGCCCATTTGGTACCAAACTGATACCTAGGCACCTATTAGTTAGGTGCAGTTTCTTTCCGTCCACCCGCCGCTACAGAACAAATTAGGCACGATCTAATGCTAACCAAACGCCTAAGGAGGCAGTATAGCCAGACAACGAGGGAGTCGCGTTCTTGCCACCAAGAGTCTAACAGTGACGTACGGCCAACGCACGATGCTAAAGGTGACCCTCTTTCCCGCCAGCAAGTAATATCTCAACTATCCCAAAGGACGAGGCAAAAGCTGGCTCGAACAACCCGTGGAGGGCTAAACAACGAGGTTATGCTCTCTTTTCTGGGCATAGTCGGTCAGCAGAGCACGCTGGAAGACGAGTGCGAAGCAGAGGTGTGTTTCCTGGCTGACGAAGCAGCAGTAACTCTGCTCGAATCTGCTTCAACTCTTGGCAGGCTAAGAATCACGAGAGGCCAGCAAAAGTGTCAGTGAGAACAGCACAAAGGGCGTAAAGGAACCAAGAACTATTAATACTGCGGGGCCCTGCTCCAGCTTCAGTACCATTCGCAGTCGCCTTCGGAACACAGTGGCCTTTATTCTAGACAGACACACTTCTTCAGTACGAAGAGCCTTGCCCGTACCCGCTTTAGACTCGCACATACCTGCCGACGGTCATGCTAGGCCCTTCATTACCTCCTGGTGGGACGGCGTAATTCCGCCGTCTAGTCTGCTTAGAAGGCTTATGGAAAACCGTCGAGACCTCCTGCACGAGACTGGCGGGAGCATCCGAAAGGCGTACTATCCCGCGACACTACGGTAGTGCGGTCGCGCAATCAAGCCATATAGTGATGCGAAAAGTGAACTTGGTAAGCTGCATACGCATGCAACCTTGGAAGTGTATACGGCGAGTTGAGCGAGAACCGGCGCCGGATCAATGTCACCCTGCTGTTTGCGTCAGGCGCTGCATGAACTGACTAAATGGTAAACATATATGTGCAGGGCTAACAATGGAGGTAAGATGCATACTTGTAGCACCTCCGTTTTTATTCTCTGGACTTGGCTCGCGTTAAGATCATGGAAGGACAGAATCACTCGCACGGGTTTTCATGATGCAAAGCCTTTCCAAGGTTCTTCTTAGCTGTAGACGTATTTAGTGTGGGGGATATATTGCAATGATTGATATCTAGTCTTGGAAACACAAATAGAGCACCAGCCGACATTGTTTCGGACCTTGGTAGCGCTGTTACATTCCCCCTAGATACAATTCTAGGGGGAGAAGCGCGTCTGCCAGTTTGACAATGGATCATGCTAAGTGTCCAAGTGATTCAATGCGCTGTGTGATTCAAAGTACCATGTGCTTGAATGTGCAGTATGCTTGACTGCTCCGTGTAATTAATCTCGCTGAATGAGCGCGCTACGTGCTTCAATTGCTACCTGCGATTGGTGAGAAACAAACTACCCCTAGTAACTACTTGCGAGTGTTGTAAAGTACTCAATCGGGTAGCATGTTTGGCTCGCAAACTGCTCTCATTCGCTCTTTTCGTCATGCGCTTTGAACTTTGCTGACGGAGCACCTATCCTCCGAGAGTCACTCGGAGTTTAGTGAATTCGGCCCGGATATCAAAGGAGTGGAGCATCTTGTTGTGTCTCGGGTTTTCAGCTTTGCGTGTCTTGATAGACTGCTGTAATTTGTGGAAGCTGCTGCTGTCTCGGTACTGGTGATGGTCAGTACCTATACCTACCTAGGTGCGTATAAATTGGGCAAGCGATATTCGGCTAGGTAGAGAAGATATTAGGCCAGGTGACAGAAAAGGTGCATTGCAGATGAAAACTCATATTCGTTCTGCTTCAGGTGCGATACAGCTCTATTCCGACTGAAGTTTAGATGGATTGTAATATTTTGCAAGCTGATCAAGCAATTTTCGACCAGCATACCCCGGTACCCCCGAATGACTACTAATCTAGCCTATCATTCAGTTTGTTGGTACTGGTCATGTCATGATGGACATGAGTGGGTGACAACTGCGGACATACCTCCAGCTAGGTATACTCGCATCTTGTAGGCGATAATGACTGATGTTATAGTCTCCAAGTAGCTGCAGGCATCAGTGAACAGAGGATGTGACAGCATAAGTAACACGACCGCACTGTTTCATTGTCTCACCTGTTTTCACCACCATTCGCAAAGCTCTCCGTACTTCATCAGAGTTACCCCCCAATCAGGTTCGGAGATAGTGAGCACAGGGAAGTTTGCAAGCATGCAGGTGGTTATGGAAAACCGAGTTCCGGTTCAACTTGGTAAAACACTTCGTGTGGTACAGAAATATTCCTAACTTAGTGCAGAGCGTGACCCAATGCAACCACTGCGCGAGCCGAACAGATCAAACTAATGCTGCCCGGAATCATTGTCCTCAACTACAGCTACTTCCCTGAGACTTTTCACAGTCTAGCAAAGGGCGGCGCTACTGCCTTTGCTATGTCAGCGATACAGGTGTTGAAACAAGCAAGGCTCTTCCGAGGAATCATTCTATACAAGAGACAGGAAGACATCCAGCAACCAACCATAGCTATGGAAACACGGAACTTGGTTCTGTGTGCAACCATCAGCCTCAACTTCGAGATGCAAACAAGACTGCTGAAAGACGCAATTGCTACCACATCCGACTTGTTGGCATGCAACGACACTCTACCCCCAATGCTCTATTGCCAAACCGACACGCTACTGCGATACCATCCGGACCACCTCCCTCTCTGCGTGACGCACCACGCCCCCTTTTACGAAGATTTCGCGCGCCATACTTCCGACGAGTTAGCCGGCACAGCATTTGGAACCGACCAGAAAGCGCAGCACCTACATGTATAACAAAGCCTAGGCATCGAGCAATTAAAAGCCCGCGACAATGCCTTTGTATTACAGCACTCGCAGCTCCAACGCCGCTACCTAGCAAAGCGAGGCATCGACATGGCGAAAGTATTCCAGCTCTGTCCGCCCATCCACTCCATGCACGTAGCAGACTCCTCGGAAACAATTCACACCGCACTGCGCGACGCAGTCAGCACCACGCCACTCCTCTTATTCACAGCCGTGGCGCGCATCGACTACTTCAAAGACGTTGACCTCCTCGTGGACGCGGCGCTCCAACTGCACCAACAAGGTCTGCCCGTGACTGTTTTGAACTCCGGCGACGAAGAACAGGATACGAGTCGGCGGGCGAAATTTTGCGGTAGAATCCCAGCTGCGCATCGAGGTCACTTTTTCATTGTGCCCAAACTGCGCAAAGACATGCTCTACGCGCTCTTCTCGCATTGCCGCACCAAGGGCGTATTCATCTGCCCGTCGCGCTACGAAACGCTGGGCATCACGCCTCTCGAGGCCGGGCTGCAGGGGGTGACGACGCTGATTGCGCTGATTGCGAATTCCAGGCAAGTCGAAGCGCGCAGGTCCCCCCCGGAGAGATTTTGCTTTGTGCGGATGCCGCAGAATTTGGCCGTGGCGGTTAGGCGGTTTGAGAAGGCGGATTTGGTCGAGTGTGGAAGGGCGTTGTAGAGGCATCTCGAGAAAGAATGTCTCAAAGGAACGGTTCGAGTCGGACTTTTTGTATGCGTGGTAGGAGTGCTCGTAATGGGCGGGGCGGGCCTTTTTGTCTCTGGTGCCCTAGACTTAGCATGATGTCTCGATTGCTCTACCCAGTGGTGTTTTCTGTGTTCTTTCCGATGCTTACTTTACATTTCGACTCCTTTAAGGTATAGACCGCCTTTTATTCGAGGAAGAGTAAAAGTCTACAGTCATTCATGCAAGTGCCAATACCATGCTAGACATGTTGACTTTATGTACTCCTCCACAGCGTGTCACAAACGCAAGTGAGCACTACGTTCCAAACTCCCAAACATCCCTTTCCCACCCCTCCGTCAACCCCCCATCCCTCCCATATTTCTCCTGCCACTCTGTAAACCCACCCCTCAGCACCACGACCCTTTGTTTCTTCTCTTTACCCTCCCCATCTTCCTCATTCTTCCCTACCTCCCCACCCCCCTCCTCCCTACCCGCCACACCCACCCTCTCCTTCTCCCTCAAATACCTAAGCGCCGCACTCGGCCCCCGCTGCTGACTCAGCGCGCAGTGAAACACAACCACATCTTTATCCTTGAGCGTGCGTATCAGCTCCGGCGTCTTGTGATCGAGCTGCGAGGACGGGACCCACGTCGATCCCTTGATGTGTCCGCCGACGTGATCGCTGTCGCGGACGTCGATGATTGCGATGGAGGAAGCGGGCGCGGACGCGGGCTGGGAGCGGAGTTGCTGGGCGAGGTGTTCGCGCGAGACGAATTCGAGGTCGGAGAGGGATATGGTGGACATTGTTGCGGGAGAGCGTGAATACGGGGCGGCGGTGGAGAGATTGTGTGAGAGAAGACTTGGACTTTGGATGGCTTGGAGGGAGAGGCCGTATAGGTAGCTTTGTAGTATGTGCAGCGGTATGTCACTCGAGATTTGTGTATGGTTGGAGGGGTAGATAGAAGCATGGCGGGGCAGTTAGCGCGCGTGGGGGGCGAAGGGGATGACGCGAAAACACGTGGGTATGGCATCGTGTACCTCAGCGACGACTGGCGGCTATTTCGCATTCAAGTGCAATGCGAATGGTGGTTGAAAAGCTTAATATA
The DNA here is from genome assembly GCA_010093685.1 of Ophiobolus disseminans. Lineage (NCBI taxonomy): Eukaryota > Fungi > Ascomycota > Dothideomycetes > Pleosporales > Phaeosphaeriaceae > Ophiobolus > Ophiobolus disseminans. Next base: position 1,105,270 of record MU006230.1, read on the forward strand.
AATTATAGCCAAGGTATCGCGTACATCATACTCCACCTCCTGGCCCCATTCTTGTCCAGTGCCATACAGAGATACACATACAATGGTATAGTACATTTATCCCAAACGCCTGAAAACGCCTCGGCGCAATGAGCCTGAAAAAAAACTTAATCATGTTTCCCTCCGCCGTTACCCATGCTGCCGAGTAGGCCATCTTTCTCGCCCAAGTGGATGAAGCCTCCCTTACCATATGATCTTCTTCTCCGCTTGCCGAACAGCACTATCGCGGTGAAGAAACCGACGACTATACCCAGCCCAATGAACGGATGGGTGCTGAAGAAGTGACGAATCGAGAGGAAGAAGCCCGTAATGGAGCCTGTAGTGGATTTGGGTGCAATCTTGGGCGGGTTGACGGTAACCTTGCCAATAGTTTCGAGAATCGATGCGCGCGATAGACGGATGGGGTCGCCAGAAGTAGTTACATCCCAGTAACGGCGGTTCTTCACGAGCATTAGTATTAGTTGAGTGGGATCTTTTGGGGATATGACTCACGTCTTCATCATTGATGACAACTCGCTCGCCGTCCTTGACATCAATGCCGTACGTGGTCCTGATCCAGCGCTCCCAAAAAACGCCATCGACCCACGCGAAAGCAATCTGTTTATGCGCAACCTCATCCATGTCAATCTTGATTGATTTCGCATCCCGTAGCGCTCTTTGGTCGTCCTTGTCTTCTGCTTCTTCGATGCGCAGCTGCTTGGCCTCACGGAGCTCTTGACGCTCAAGATGGAAAAGCTTGTCCTGTTTATCAATCCACTCCATCGCCGCGTTCTTCAACTCGCGCCTCGAGAGAATGAACTGGTCGGAGTTCTCGCGGCTCAAGATGGCCAACACAACCATCTTACCATCCATGATCTCGCGGGCGTTCGATGATGTGAGCTCAGGAACAAGTGGCAGCCAGACGGACTTCATCCATGTCTGTATCTTCTTGGTGTCGCGCATATCCTTTGGTGTAATTGGAGGATAGTATGAAGGTTTGCCATCCCTTGAGACCATGAGCCTTGGCCAAGTCGAGATTTTGAAGCGCTTGGCCAGTTCAGCATCGTTTGTCTTGACCAGCTTAGCTTTCCCAATCAGGCTCATGGTGAGACGCTCGAGAGCCTGGAAGTCTTCGGAAGTGGTCGCATGGTCGTAGAAGTAGGTGAAGATGACCTCCTCCTTCTCCTCTAATTTCTTGAACTCGGCAGCGTCCACCTCCTCGACGCCTCCGCTGATGGCTGTGACTTGTTCAGCATAGCTGAGGAGGTCGCCAATCCCTCGCAGACCGTCGTACTCAATCCGCTCGCCTCCGCGGAATAGGAGCATGGTTGGGTAACCTCGCACGCCCGCTTGCTTGCAGAGCTTCTTCTGTTCGTCGCAGTTGACCTCGCCGATGTTGAGATGTCCCCGCATTTGGCGCGCTAGGTTGTGCCAGTTTGGCGCAAGCGCCTGGCAGTGGTGGCACCAGGGGGCGTAGAACTTGATGAACCAAGGATCCATGGTGTTCGTGACGGCCTTTTCAAACTTCTCGGCAGTGAGCTCCTCCACAAGGCCCGACGGGTTGGCGTTGGAGGTGTGTTTGGCCTTTGCGGGCTTCGACGCCTTCGTGGGCGTGGCCGGCGCGGCAGCCTTTTTGTCTTCCGCGTCGGCCTTCTTCTCTTCCGTGACAGCCTCCTCTGTATCTGGCCCAGTCTTGACGGAGCTGGCTCCGACTTCTGGTAGCTTCGGCCCCCCCTCCTTGCGCGAACCCGGACGGATGACCTCGAGCAGCTGCTCGACCCACGTGCTCATGCTCTTCATGTCCTTTGAGCCTGTCTCCGCCTGGACCTGCTCCCCATCCTTAAAGAAGATCATGGTAGGATAGCTCTGTATCTTGTGGGCATTGCAGACATCGGCATACGCCTGGCAGTCGACCTTTGCGAACTTGAAATTATAGAAGCGTGTGAATGAGTTGAGGGAGTCGCCCTCGATTTCCTCCTTGGTGGTGACGGGCTTCGAGGTGTAGTAGAATTCGTATGCGGTCTGGTAGGTGGGCTTGAAATGCATGCAGTGCGGACACGACGGCGAGAAGAACTCGACTAACCAGTTGCCTTTACTAATCTCCTTGTCTAAACTGTCTGGCCCTAGCTCTATCATGGGTGGCACTGTCTGACCGTTGAAGATGGTGTCTGGCTGCTTCTCCTCCCAATCGTCGTCGGCGGCGGTTGTCTTCGGGCTCTTCTTCTCGACGGCGAGGGTGGTAGCAAGCGTCGCCAGCGACAGGAGTGAATATATTGGGAAGCGCATCGCGGCGGGTGCGCTGGGCTGCCGGGTGGAGGCAGCGGTTGATGGGGTCGCGGGCTATGTGATGTTGTGGTCCCACACTAGCGAGGTGACGGTTGCTAGTGAGCCCAGGGCGATTGTCGGCGTCTCACAGAAGGCGTGGTGGCGGTGGGAGGTTTGGGTTGTTGCTGCCAACAGGAGACACGGTTCCAGCGCGGTGATGCCGCGGGCGGGACAGGGGTCAACTCCGCAGACTTGGCAGGCGCAACCAGCACGCCAATGTTGACGGCATCACCTCTCCACCTGCCCATTGCGCCCGCCGCACCACCTGCACGCCACCCGCAACCATGAGAGCAGCTGCACGGCTCCTCGCCAGCGTCAAGCCCGGCCAGTTCCTCGAGGCCGGCGCCCCCACTGGGCTCACGGGGCTCCTCACACACCCGTCGCCGCGCTCCACACTGCTCTACCACTACAACGCCACCCTCGACAAGCTCAAGCAGATCCCCGAGTCGTCTGTATATCGCCAGTCGACCGAGACGCTCACCAGGCACCGTCTCAAGGTCATTGAAGAGTCGAAACCGTCTGGATGGGACGCATGGCAAGAGAAGATCAAGGCCCAGATCGGCGAAGACCCGGGCCTTGTGTCTGTCATTGAGACCAGTGGCGGACAGACCATTGTCCTCCCAAAACAGCAACAGGTGGATGAGCGGTCCAAGGAGGCCGAATGGGACGGAGAGGTTGTGACCACTTTCCCCGAGGGCATCCGGACAGCAAAGGAGCGCCTGCCGTACGCGAAGAAGATGATGGGCGACGTTAACTACAGCCCTGATCGCGTCTTCTCGCAGGTCAAGTTTGAGTCGGAGCCGCAGTACACCACGGAGGCGTATGTATGTTGCGTATCTCGATACCCAGGATACTGACTGTAGCAGCATTGGCGATCTTGAGAGCAGACTCGGCGCTGGCTTGATTGAGGAAGTCATCCAGGTTGCTGAGGGTGAGCACAAGATTGTCGACACCATGATCCAGAGCAGAGTGTATGTTGTGGCTTCTACCTCATCTGTGCACTTAACTAATGAAACATGCCGCAGATGGGAGCCGCTCGAGGAGCCTGCCCCAGAAGGCCAATGGTCATACTTTGAGCGTAACACACACACCCAAACTCAGAAGCCATAGATTGCTCAAATCATGTGCGTGTAAATAGCAGGAATACCATGTACGAAGAACATTTAGACTTTGTCAATACTTAGTCACGTGTTACGCATCATCTCGCTTAGCTCGTTTGGATAGCTTTAGACCTCATCAGACTGACACTGAAGACCTGGATGTATTTGCGCTCGATATGCTCGCAATTTGCATTGCGCTTAGACCGAATCGAGCATTCTAGAAGCCCGCCAAGCCATCGAAGCTGTTCGAACATCTCCACCCACGCCCAATATCTAGCACATCCACACCACACTTCGCATTCACTCAACATCCCCACCCATGAACCGCATATTCCTTCGCCACCATCCCTACGCATTCTCAACTCTCAAAAAATACACCAACCCCTCTTATCCAAAATCTCAAACCATGTCGTCCCCAACCCAACCCAGCACCTCAACTCCAAAGTCCGATCAAAATATCGAACAACATCCCTCCTCGGGCGCACCTCTGTCCCTTCCAGAGCCTGGTAAAGATACTACCACGACGTCCATCGACATGAGCAAAGGCGGCGAAACGGTCAAGCTCGATCACTTGGGTCCGCTCGTCGTCAATAAGGACGGCACGCTTTCTCGTATCAGCAATTGGGCTGACATGTCGGATATCGAGCGGCAGAACACGGTGCGCGTGTTGGGGAAGAGGAATCAGTTGCGGAGGGAGGCGTTGCGGGCGAAGCAGGGTGAGGCGTAGAATTGGGGGAAGGATGGGGTGTAGCGTTTAGGGGAGGTCGTGGCTAGGAGGGTTAGGAGACGTTAGGAGTGGGTAAGAGGACTTAGTTAGGGGCGGGCGTTGCAGGTGTTGTAGGTGGAGGAGGTTGGGGAGGGTGAGATGTAGAGTCTTGAGGGAGAATGGGGAAGTCGTTGCTGGGAGAGGTTGAATATGATGAGATCGTTGAACAGTAATCCGTTCAGGGGGGCATTTGCCGGCGAGGAAGGTCGGGGGGAGTGAGATGTAGAACCACAGAAGGCTAGAGACGGCCGAAGATGGAAGTTTCTGCATGGAGAAAGTACGGTCATGATGAATGTTGGGTAACACTGCTACCATGGAAAGTTGGGCGAAATCGTCAAACGCTTTTCACAATAGGAAAGTGCGATGGCGTTTGCAGCGCACCAGTGCGGGGGACGGGTGGGCGGGATCGCTATAGGGTGAGGAGATCCGGAGACATTACAAGATAAGTTTGAAGTGAGGTTGACTCGGCTTCTTCCTCGGTTAGGCTTGCATCAGTGTAGATGATGCGAAATTCAACCATGGTTAGCCATGTAGGTACGACCTCGAGATTGGGCACACCTGATGGTCATCAATGGTTTCCGAAATGCATAGCGTTGGCCTTTTTTGGATATCTAAAATTACGAGATACATGGAACCTGTATTGTCTATGTCGCTTGTGTGTAGTTTAAAGTGAAGCATCTGGCAGTTGTTTGTGGTCGCCTCCTAAACGGGACGGGTACCGTAGGAAAATTGCGCTTCACCAACATCAACGAACACCACTAGACATCGGTCACAAGACAGGTTGCATCTTTTCCTTCGCACTGTAAGTCAAATAGCCAAGACCTTCTCTCCGGTGAGTGTTTCTGAAGCTGAGGCCGACTAAGTTGTGACGTTGCAGGCCGCGAAGCATACCGTCTTCGGCTTCGTCTTCGCACCAACACACTTCAGGATACTCTTCCGCCCTTGTCGCCAGTCCATCACTTCATCCGAAACCCATGCCTCGTCTTTCAGGCATCACAGCCCGACCGGCGGAAACAGCTATCCGCTTACTATCGGCCAGCTCAAACAGCATCGCAGCTCAGACAGGCTCCGACTAGCCTCTCCCAGTTGGAGGCCTCTATGTCGGAGGGATAGTTCCTGTGGGCGCCTCACCGACTTCTCAGCCACCGCGCTCTACCTACCAGCCTGGTAGTGTTAAACACGCTGGCAAAGTCAAAGACATGACCGGAACTTGAATGCGACCTGCTGCCCAGCCAAGACCAGAGGCGTCAAACGGGAGCTGCACGACATTCCCGCTTTCGCCATCGCTGTTCTTGCCGGCTTGGGATGGGATGCAGGATCAGGCCGTGCAAAGAGGGGCACACCACAATTTACGCTGCGCAGCCCCATTGTGCTCCCGCGTGTGTGGGACTGAGCTTATTCCAACATCCTGTGAACGGCTGCAAGCGCTGCACATAAGATATTGAGGGGTGATGAAGTGCAAGACAGAGGGCAAGAAGTATAGGACGCCTAGCAGTCTTGTCAAGCACTGGGGAATGTTTAGAGGCATGGCGCTGCAAGAGCGTAACATTCAAGGCCTTCAGCATGTGGGAGGAAACACGTGGGGGCTGGATTTGCACGGCACTTCCTTCCGGCCATGGCGCACAATATTGTTCACGGCCATAACCTGAAGATATTGGCTAACAGACAGAACGCCAGGCCGAAGAAAATTCCTGCTGCAGACGCCTTGCCGTCCGATGCGACTTGCTTCGGCTCACTTTACCGCAACCTAGCAATCGGCGTGACCTGGGATCCGCCAAGCCGAGAAGAGATGCAACGCAAACATGGACTTCCAGCAAAGGCTCTGGGAGAGGATGTGACCTCAGTCTTCGGGTGCGAACATCGGATGTGTCACATTTTGTAATCGAGTCAGCAGCGGCAGCCGGTATGCCGCTTTGAGCATTGTCGACGTCCAGCTTCAACACATTTTGAGCAGTAAACGCTAGTCGTGTCACTCTAAGGCGATACGTAAGCTTACTGGACAACACGGATTCAACAACATTTAGCAGGCAAGGGCGGATTGCGTGCGAAGGCTCGTGAACAGCACGAGGCGCATTAGCGCCCTGGCCCGGCCTGCAGCAGCTGTCGTTTCAATCAAAGATAAAGCGCCTCCAGCTTCTACGCATCATTCTCGAAGAGCAGTTTCAAGGACCCACGGCGTGATTCGAGGGTCGCGCTGCCGAGAGAGTGAGAGCCGAACTTCTGGCGGATGCCGTTGTGATATCGGCTGGGGCTCCCTGCTAGCCTCGTATCAATCAGGCAAGCCTACGTCACGCTTTCTCAAAGATTTTCGCGCAACATGCAACCGCCGACCGCTGAGACCGGACGAAGAAGCTGGACAGCGAAACCGCCTCTCCAGCAGAGCGAGGCGCATGGAAGGGTGATGAGGACTGAGTGCAGGCAGACTCTGCAAGTGCACTGGCGGCAACGCGCTCACCGGCCGGTTTGGTTTCGTCAGCGGAAACAAGACCCTGGCATGAATCGCAAGCCACAGCCGCCAGCGCAGTCTGAAGCTCGGCCTCGCTCGGGACGACGCTCGGGTGAGTTGCTTGCTCAATAATGCATGGCAGCGATTTCGATCGGATGACAACGACGTGCAGTTTGGGCCCAGAAAGGCCGGCTTCGAAGGGTTCAGTACACTCAATAGCAAGACAGGAAAGTATCGTGGTTGGAGAAGATGACATGGTGGCGGGCGTCTAGTGAAGGCGACGCGTGCTGAGCTTATCGATTGCCGCTCCCATGGATAGATAGTAATGCGTGAAACGTGCAAGACAGGCCCTGGGCCATCCAGCGGCACATTGAAAGGCTGGTGAGATGCCATACGATTCATGGCAGTTCGAACGGCGCGTACCTAGATTGTAGCAGGGCCATGGTTGTAGACAACGGGCGTGGCAGGCAATGGTACACACAACCCAGGTTGACAACAACGTGAACCACGGAACGGGAAAGACACAAACATATATAGAATCAAGCAGAAATCAATAGACCTCTTCGACATGTGAAGAAGAAGTTCTCTCAACTTGTAATCGCTCCCGGGTCACTCCTTCCTTCGTAAGATCCGCGCTCCTTCCGCGCATAAACTATGCCTACGCAGCCTCGGACGCGATTGCCACGAAACACCAGTCAAGTGGAAAACTCTAGCGGCCCCTCTTATCTCCTGCTCTCCTCCAACATCTCAACCTTGCCCACAGCGTTTCTGTTTATACTGCTCTATCCCAGCCCCCGGCAAGCTCCGGCGTCGAACAGCAAGGTCATTGCGCAAAGCGGTCGCGAGCTGTCGCTGAAATTTTCGCCGAACCAAGACCACGGGTACTCATACACGTCCTTCAGACCTGGCTCCTCCGGCACGTCAGTTTCCTCAAGGGTCTATCACCTCCACTTGGACTATCCGCGAATATCGGTTGAGGCTGAAGGGCGAGTGGGCCTCGGATCTGCACAACACCTTGTCACTCGCGCGGTAGCCGGACGCGAAGTGCCAGACAAACTCCTTCCAGTAGCGTAGCGACTGATCCAGCATCACGACACATTTCTCAGCAGGGCCTCTTCGTTGCCACACTACCCGCACTACTCCTCCTCATTCCCATCCACGCTCCTGTGGGAACCTCCACTCCACTTGCACGTAGCCGCGCTCCCACTGCCCATCTCCATCCCCCACACCGGTCCACAAAGCTCTCATTGCTCGCGCTCCCCTCGGCACGCCGGCAGCAGTCACAAGCATATCGAGCGCTGACTTCAACGGATGAGAGTGCCGACACGCAAAACAATTGGTCGCGCCTTCGACAACACCTCCCCCAACATCCCCACCCATCCCCATTGATCATGGACAACGATCGCTTCCGCCAGCCGCAGCTGCCCCATTACCCGCCCATGGGCCACCACTCCTACAACGGCTCGCAAGGGCAGCTGCCCACGCTGCCTCCCCTCCAAGGTGGTGCGTCGTTCGCCCCAGCGTTGTACGGCGGCCACAATAGCAACCCTCAGACGCCTGTAACGTCTGCGCCCAATGGCAGCTCCAACATGCCGCAACCGGCACCGCTGAGGCCTATACAGCCCTCGCCGTCGTCCTACATGCCCATGTCGTCCGCCTACTCGCAAGCTCCGCTCCTCTCCACCGCATCGGCGCATTCGAACCCGCATCAGCAGCTAGCGCCCTCGCAGGGCCTGGGCATGTCACACCCATCGCTATACCCTCACCCTCCTGTACTTGCGAACCAGGAGCCAGAGCCGCTCCACGTGGTGGGACAACAAGGAAGGCGTGGTGTGTTGCCTACCCATCCTGGTCGGCCCCAACCCGCCGCAGGGAAAACGCCCACAAATGCCACTAAGAATGCTGAGGGCAAGTACGAGTGTCCTCACTGCAACAAGACGTACCTCCACTTGAAGCACCTGAAGCGCCATCTCTTAAGACGTAAGTGCAATGTTTTAGTAACAGATATGCCGTTGCTAACATGCCACAGACACGGGCGAGCGACCTTATTCGTGCCATCTTTGCAAGGACACCTTCAGTCGAAGTGATATCTTGAAGCGCCACTTTCAGAAGTGCTCAATACGAAGAGGCAACCCTACTGGTGCAAATCACTTGCAGCATGCGCAGAATCACTTGAAGAACCGGCAACCAAGCGGAGCCGAGCAAAATTCCTATCTAAACCACATGCCCAACACATCCATGCCGTACTCGGATGGCGGATACTCCATGGGCATGCCGCAGATGGCACCCGGAGGGCCTAATGGGTTCGGGGATAGCTTGCCGTCCATTGCCAATCATCAGTCCATGTCCGCCCGCACCTCGCGCTCTAACAGCTTGATCCGCCCTGGCAGTGGAATGGATGACAGTAGGCGCAGTATGTCGGCTTTGGACTTCCAGGGCCGGAACTTGAACTTCAACGACTTCCGTCCAGAAATGCCCAATGGCTATGCGTCGCAGCAGAACCAGAACGATAGTATCGTGCCGGGCGCCAACAACCACTATACCTATGAGCACCCTGTCGCTGCCAACGGAGGCATGCCGCAAAATGGCATGCCGATCAAAACAGAAGGCCAGGATGCGGCCAATTATGGGGTGTCATCCCTGCCCAATGTGGATGGGATGTCAAACGGCCAGGATGTATGGCGGAATGGTACGTTCAACAATGGGGACACGCACCTTTTGACCTCCAGTACGGCAGGTGGCCCATACCAACCCAAGACTGCCGGCGTTCTGACTGGAACTTTATAGACCTCAGATGATGCACCAAGCGACACTTTGTTGGGGCACTATTGGCGTGCGCCTAGACTTGCCGACTCTTGTTCAACTTCCGGCTGGTCTCTGGGACATCCGTCCTCGGATCCCTTGCAGCACAAGACACAATCTCTTCTGGCTTTTTGCTTTCCCAACGGCGCATCCCTACCACCGGATTCCCACGATGCGAACACATATGATATTTTAAAAGGCGTTTTGGTTGGTGATAACGTAAAGGCGTTCTTGCATGAATATCGACATTACCATGCGCACTGGCCCATTGTACATGCTCCCACTTTCGACCCGTTGTCCGCAAACCTTGGACTTGTCTTGGCCATGTGCTGCACCGGTGCGGTTTACTCTGACAGGCTAGGCCCAAAAGATGTTCGGTGGCTCATGGAGGTTGTCCGTACGGCTGTGTTGCGTTCAAGTCAGATATTTAAGTTGTCCCAGTATTCTCAACACACAGACGAGTTTGCGGAAAGTGTTTCCACTCATGTCGAAGAATTACAGGCGCTTGTATTGCTCCACTCTTTGTTCATATGGCATGGTTCCCAAAAGCAGCGTCAACAAGGGAGAGAAGAAATTGGTGCTCTTGCCAACATCGCTCGTCATGCAAGACTGTTGCAATCTATCCCACGTGGAAATTCAGACTCCAGCGCGCTGCACCAACCGGGTCCTGTCACTGGAGAAGAAGTCAATACGTGGAAATGGGCCTCATGGATCGAGAACGAGAAGCGTGTGAGGCTCATGGCGTATATTTTCCTGATAGACGCTTCATCCACAATATTCTTCAACACCCAGCCTCAATTCGACGTCTACGAGATCAAGGTACCCCTGCCCGCAGACGACGCAGCATGGGAGGCCAGGACGGCTGAGGCTTGCGCTAGTGCTCTGGGTCTAAGAGGACAGGCGGCACAGATAATGAATATTTCGGGAAGCAGGCGCCCAAAACAGCTGGGTATGGCGGAAGCATTGCAGGTATTATATGGACATGGACAGGCCCGCTTTCCCGAGCGGGCTACCAACGTGTTCGGAAAGTTCAGTAAGTTGACCTGGTACGACTCGCTCAACGCCCATCTAATTATCCTATAGTACTCATTCATGCAATACATATCCAAATATACAACACTCAGCGCCAGCTCCTCCGTCCAGGTGCTACAAGCGGCACAAGTACACCACCAGACGGCACTGCTACCCCGCCGCTTGGCATGAACGAGCAAGCTCAGCAGTTGCTTCGATCAACCTTCAATGCCCTCGAACTATGGAAACACATATGGGACGCGGATCTGGCCATGCAATTCAACCAAAACGAACGTCGACATGGGTTTTGCCGGGATGGCGTTCACTTCTACTTTCTTGCACAAATCTTCCTTCGGAATTCCAGACCTCAAGAATGGGCCGCACCTGCAGACCTACGATGTAGGCAGGTGTTCCATTTGTTGAAACAGATCCGGGCACACGTCGCGTCCGATTCAGCCCAGAAAGGCATCGATGCAGGGTCCATGACATCCGTAGCCGACGACTATGCCATTGCCGACCTCACCCTCAACATGCGAAGACTCTTTGCGCCTCTCGAGGACCAGCCCACCATACCCCAGCAGCACGACCCTTATTCTCGACCGCAATATGCAAGCGTTGCAGCCCTTGGAACCTGACGCCTCACTTCCAACAATACAACGCAAAAATAAAACCAGGACACAACCCAGCCCCAACACTGTTTCATTGGGCGTCGTCACATAGAATCATTACAGTACCAACAGAATCAGAATACGAAAACCAAAGTAACTACACCACCCCGAGTCGCTTCTTTGGCAGCCCCATCGCTGTCGCGCCTTGCATTTACACTGGAGTTCCGGAGTTTGTCGACAACCTGCATTCCACGAATCATCACGATGACTTTGGGTGGACCCTTCACGACTCTTGTTCACAATAAACAAAAAGCATAGACATTTCACCTCATGGCGCGCACTTGCCTGGTGCAAGCAAAACAACGGCCACAGCATTCACAACTTTAGAAAGCGATTGGCCAACACTGGGAATCATGGGGGAAACATCGGTCGTCTCCTGCTGAGGCGACGCAGATCACACTGAGACGGATCGTGTATTGGCTTCGATGTATATGCCTATTTTTTTGGCTTTCTTTTCTTGAAATTGCCCACGCATGGATGGCGCTTCTTCGATCGAGCGGGATAGAATAGAGCGCTGCTGAACTGCTTCCGAGATGATTACCAGGTCGGTTGACCATTACGAAAAGTTAGAATATACGTTTGCATTCAGGTCATGGGTTATTGGTGATGTTTGGGCTTGTGTGAATACTTTTTGAGGCATGCTATCAGAGAGCAGGAGTATCTCTCGATTTTTCTAGAGGTCTTTGTAAGTTCGCGATGCACTATATTTGCTGACTAGCTCTAGTGTGTGTGAATGTTGAATTGGTCGGCAAAAAGGAGGTTGGGAGATGGCCCTGCTTACTTCGACGTTGCGTTGTCTTGGCAAAAGGTGTGCTACTTCTCCGGACTCAGGCACCAACCTGCCTCGTGGCAGCATGTATGGACTGACATCACTGCCTGGTTGGTCTCCCACCTCCGAGATTCGGGCCACGTGTTTGGGGTCTGTCAACCTCGGTACAGCCCAGGCACTGGATGTCGTACCCGCACTGGTCCATGGAACGAGGTTGGTTAGCGGATTGCGTATCTTATGGGACTACCGAAGTTTGACGACCAACCTCGCCCATTTGAAGGCCCTCGCCCATCTTACAGATCATGCTAGTGGGCGCCTATTCGTTACGAGGACCCTTGTTGCGTTGAAGAGTTAGGACGAGCCATGGATCACTGCCCTCTGGGCCATCATGTTAGAAAGCGAGATTTCGCTGACCCGTTTGGGCGATGGACGACAATGGAAGTTCATCGAAGACTTCACCTCTCATGAGAGTCGTTTGCTACATAGCGACGTCGAGATAAGCCCAGGTGCCATGTGGACCTGATGGAAAGGCGAGTTTCACCAATATCCCTCCTCTCAATGTTTGGCGCAACTCCACAATTCTCATGCGGACCCCGCACGAAGGCTTATCTGATGATCACTTGCAACACGTTTCGCTGCGGTCAGAGTGCTCAGAAGCGTCTACAGTTCGCGTTTTCGAGTATGCAGATAAACGTCGACCTTAGATTACGCTATGCATGACCGTTGCATTATTTCTCGGAGGTGCCTCCGTTCTGTTGTCGAATACATTAACCGTTCTCCGGACTCAGACCCGCACCGTTGAGCTCAGCGATTGCTCCTTGCGGCTGCAATGATGGCGAAGTGCCTCTACCGTCGACTCAAGAAGGGTAAGTGTCTGGTTTCGTGGCTTGAGGAAGTGCGAATGGTCCTGGGCGTATGCATGGTGGGCGCTGATGCATATCCGACTTGATGGTCATGGATTTCGGCAACGAACTCCGCAGCATCGATACCAATGTTTTGATTCACCCGCAGACATGTTGCACTGACTAACTTGTACTTTCAGCACCGCGGAAAGATGCAGAACGCCCGTCCACGCCTTGCTTTGCTTATCAACAAGGAGTCGCGTTACCATCCAAGGTCGAATCGTATACGTCGCGTTCTTCATCGTATTACTCTTCCCATGCTTCCGTGGGGAATGATCTGGCCCCTGTCATGGAAGCAGGGCTGACTATGTATCAGCCGCCCATCAATTCTAACGATGGATCATCTCCGCCTCCACATGGCAGTTCACTTGGGCAATCTCCAGCCATGACCACTTTGCCGAACGTTGGACCTTTTTGCAATCATGAAGGAGTCTGTCCACTTGGTTTGCACGAGCAAACAGACGACATGACGTCCCATTCTGTGTACCAGTCGACAAGTCAGTCGCCTATTGCAGCTCTTGGCGACCCTTTTGCACATCATCGCGCTGTGCAACCTTCGAGCAGCCATGCTGAACATGGATACCAGGCCCCTTCGACCTGTCGCTTATCGCCCTATGACCAGCGATGCTGCACCCCATCACAAGATACATGTATCTCACACGGCTCTCCATGGGCTACACACAACAGGCTGAACGCAGCAAGCCCAACAACCTCCCAGGACGAGGCTATGCTTGACCCTTACCCACCACAAGACCAGTTCTGCACTGCCAATCACGACCCTCTCGCACCATACCATCAAGACTCTTTCTCTAGTTCCAACACACTCGACCCTACATCTTCCCCGCCACAACTACCACCCACAACCCCGACCCCATCATCACAACCCCCATACCCCCCAATATCTCTCGTCCCCTCCTCATCCCTCTCCTCCCTCTGGGCCGCGCAAGACCGCACGGGCTGGGGGCCCCCCTCCGCCGCCATCCACGACCTCCTCGTCCGACGTGCCCAGCACGCCGACGAAGAAGCGCGGCGCTGGCAGCCCATTCGCCGCTTGTCCAGCCTGAGCCGCGAGATCACGGGCGGGCTGAAGCGGACGCTGAGTTTGAAGCGGGGCGGCGGCGGCGACGACGAGAGGCCGGAGAAGAGGGTTAAGAGGGAGTGTGTGGGTGTGGGTGTGGGCGTAGGAGCAGAAGGGAGGGAAAGTTTGGGTAGGACGAAGAGTTGGAAGAGGCCCGTGGCGCTGATGGGGGGGAGGGAGTCGGTGAGTGGGGTATGTGGGCGCAGGAGATTTTTGATTAGTGATGAGTCTGTTGATGAGGATGGAGATGGGGTAGGGAGGAAGAGTATGCATGATTAGAGCCCGAGGGAATGCACCACGTCGTCTCCCAACTTCAGAAAAAGTACAAGGAACATTCTTTCCTATGCTACACGTCCCTAAAGTACACACCGATATTCCCAGCTTCTACTGACAAGGCCTACTCCAGCTTGGATCTGACCTTTCCAGGTGAGTTGTAGGGTAGCTAATACATCGTGCTCCTTCGCCCTCGTAGTGATTCTATGCACTTGCTGCACTCGCTCATACGCGCTGCCAACACAAATGCGATATCAAATCACAACATACTACTACCCCCACGGTCTTTCGTTCCCCACTTCGCATCGAAGGCTCTGATTGCCTGGGTGGCCTCGCTTGCCATTGGGTTGCCGCCAGCTGAGGCGTCTGCGCCACCCATGCCGATACGTTCGGTGATGGTGGCGTCGAATTGCAAGTACTGCTGCATCATGGGTGATGGGTGAGTAGATTTACTGTAAGATATCAAGTTTAGCGTCAGTTTATGTGAAGGTGTGGGTGTCGTACTTGTTTGTGTTGTTGTTTGAGACGATATTCGGCGTTTTCGGGTTGGTGTTGGCCATGATCGAGCTTGGTGATAGAGGGAGTTGATTGGTATCGATATTTGGAACTGGAAGGGTGATGGTGATAAGATGGAAGAAGGTTATAATGTACTGTGATGAAGCCTCCCTAGCGTCGTTATGCCGCTGCATCTTTACAGTCTTTGGTCCTGTTTAATAGTCGGGATAACTCAGGTTTGGTCGATACACTGACTATGTTTGGAATGGCAAAACCTGGAGGTTTTGCTCGGCTGAGAAAAAGGCAACGTGGATGGCATGGACGGTGCCCGTCTTGGAGGTTAAGAAGGCATCGCATGTACGCTCTGAGTAAATCCCGTCTGTGTTAATATTGCTCTTGAGCGCTGAAGTAACAACGCATCTTGAAGTAGAGCCTTTCAATCCGCTACATAACTGTCGCGCGGCATACCTGCGCTCAGGATCCAGACGGCAATCAAAATTGGAATCCACATGTGCGCAGCCAAAGACAAAGGTAAGGGGAAAGGGGAAAGATTCACCCTTTTCTTTCAAGTCGAGACTAAGCAATAGTGAATGCGGGTGTTTGTAATTGTTCTACTTTGGTAGTCAGGTATTACGGGTACTTGCTCGCTTAGGCCTCGCGCTTGTCTAGGTGGTGAACGAATGTACAGCCTTGCTGATAAGGCCGAGTAGCAACAGCCACCGATCGCGGGGTTCATGACACAGTCTTGCAAGAGCTACGGCGTTCAGACCAGGCTCCATGTTCGAGATAGAAGCAGTTAAACGAACACCGGTATATCAGATGAAAACGACGACCGATTTCGCACAATGCCCGCGGGCGGCATACCCAGAAGGTGTGCGATTGTGGCTGGCTCAAATACCGCGAGGGTAGGTGCCGTCGAGGCCGCACTTTGTCGCGATATGTGCATGATGTGGTACGGGCGTTCGTCATTGGATGTCGCAAAACCTGGCTTGAGACCCAAGCTAATAACAAGGCAGGTTGCCAAAACCTGGGTTATTTGTCGAAAAGCTGAGCCGCTGACCGGTCAAAACCTTACGATGGCAAAGCCAGGCAGCCTCTTAATGGACAAAACCTGACTTCGGAAGATGTTGCATTTTTCAATCCCCCAGGAGAAATCGTAGCCCTCCCAAGGTCTTATTCCTTCTTCAAACTGGTGTTGAACATCTACCACACATTATCCCACTTCTCCCTAGTCGCTAACAATGGCGCCACCGGCCCCCAGAGTTCCCAAGCAGGATTGGGATCGGGTCGAAAAGATTATTCATAACCTACATTACGTTCGCAAGATACCTTTGACTACGAAAGGCAACGGCAAGAGCGTTCAGAGCATCATGCAGGCAGAGCACAAGTTCACAGCTAGGTGAGATTGAGACTCACGGTCCATACGCCAACACTGGTCAACTCACACTTGATAGCCGTAACCAATATGAAGCATACGTGAAATCGCTCAAGCGGCCTAAGAATCTCAAGAAAGCTGATTGGAGAGCTGTTCATGCAAAGCTTGATGAGTTTGATGCAATGCAGGTTCAAGTTCGTGTCAAGCTTTCTGGGGAAGTTGTCAGCAGAGAGAAACTTCAAAGATCAAGGCGACATGCATTCTGCGGACATGAGATGCCGCAACCAGGTTCGTCTACTCGTATGTTACCCTTTCGAATCATGAATATAACTCACAACTCATGAGATCGTACATTATCCCATATCAAGGGTCTTGTCATTGAGACTTTGGGGGCAGCAATACTTTCGACAGCAGCAGTTGGGGATTGCCAGTATTTGATGAAGCTCTTACTTCTTGTTCCAGAGAAGCGAAGCTTTAAGTTATGTAATCCTCTGATGTCAGCGGTGCGCAATGACAAAACCGAAGCTTTTCAGTTGCTTCTAGACAACGGGTTCGATGTCGACACGTCTGTTTTATCGGAGGCGCTGAAGAGAGGGAACAAAGCAATCATTGTCGCAATTATGGAAGCCAATGTGGACGTCTCAAGACCGGTGCGACACGGACCATCAGTCATGGAACTCGCTGCCGCTTTAGGCGACGTGTCCATTGCTGGAGATCTGATTCTTATGGGAGCCCCAATCAATGCTGGCGAGGAAGTTACTCCACTAGGCGCGGCAGTGAAGTCGAGAAACACGGAAGTGATGAAAATGCTGCTCAAAAGGGGAGCTTCACCAAGTGCACGCTCCACCACCGGTATTACTCCTCTCCAAGCGGCAATCGAGATCGAAGATTACGACACAGTGCGACTACTAATCTCTTGTGGGGCCAATTTAGCTGATGAGGGAGCTTTCAGCTTAGCCATGGAAAAGAATTGCGAGATCTTCGACATGCTTCTTCGGGAATACTCGTCAAGCCATGCCGACAAGATGTTCGGTTTTGGTGGAAGCCTCCTGATCGCTGCTATCAAGACAGGTGACGCCACGCTACTTGGAAAGATGCTTGCCGTAAATTTCGATATACACGATTTTTCCGCGGAGCGGCGTTATTCCGTAAACGCCTTAGGCTTCGCTATCATGCGCGCAAGACAAGGGCCAAAGGAGAGAATTATGCTCCGGAAACTGTTACATCATGGCGACCCTAACAGCATCGTGTTCAGAGCATCTACTGACAATGGGAAGATAATCAAGACCGCACTTCTTGTTGCAATCGAGACTAGAGGTGAGCCTATAGTGAATCTCTTTCTAGAGAAAGGCGCAGATGTACATCGACCGGCAGAGAAAGGCCTAAAGCGCACGCCCTTGCAACTAGCCTGCGAGATCGGAAGTTTCCAAATTGTTAATCTCCTACTGGAACACGGAGCGAGTGTTAATGAACTACCGGCGCAGCGAGGTGGCGCAACGGCACTACAGTCAGCCGTCAAAAGCGGAAGTATCAAGATTGCCGGGTTGCTACTCAGTCGTGGTGCATTGGTGCACGCGGACCCTGCCAAAGTAGGAGGACACACAGCTATCGAGGTGGCAGCTGAACACGGTCGTATGGAAATGATCAGCGTTTTGTGGAATGCAGTAGCTGGCTCAGGCTTCTCGGCGGAGCAGATTGAGAAGGCCAGGAACCTTGCTCTCAGTAACGGTCACCGAGGTTGCGCAGAAATCATCGACAATCTTTCACCAGAGGGCCAATTTTCGTTCCCTTCATGATCTTTGTCATGCTGTCCGGAGAGATGAGTGTCGCAAGGTGATGGAAGCGGCGCAGGGACAGACTGAAAGACACCGTGAGCTCTTACCCATCCATACAATACACTACTCCCTTAGTATCTTCACGCGAGTGTATTCGAGATTTCGTCCGAACCACTACCTTGGTATGCCATGTTCGTCTTGGAGGCTACGCGCGGTGTTTGGACTCGATCTGCGAGCATGGACGCTGAACTTGGAAAGATGGGTCGCTCGCATGACAAAGGTAACGATATTACGTCATAATGAAGGCATATAGTATCTACTTGATCTTGTTCGCTTACACCTTTGGTTCATGCTGCCTCGTCCTCAATCTCCAAATTGCCAACCTTGAATTTCTTACCCTTCATGTCTGCGTAGTCGTTGTGATTATGGTAGTTCTTCACTCGTTCCCTTACATACTCCAACCCTCGAACAGGCTGCGCATTCTCGGAATCTTCTTTGACTAGTCCCAGTCTTTTTAGAAGCGGAGACGGCGCTGGCTTGATGTCGACGTCATTGCCCGGCCTCACAAAGTAGAAGAGACCCAGACGATGAATATGTGCCTGGTCCTCCGGTGGTCGTTGAACACGATGAATGGTCGACTTCAGGTAGCCAGCTGACCAAAAGTCAAGCGTGTCGCCGACATTGCAAATGATGCCATTGTCGACGGGCGGTACGTATTTCCACTCTCCCGCTGGTGTCTTCAGTTGCAGGCCCGCGACGTTCTGACTCCAGAGTAGCGTTAAACTCCCGAAATCTGTGTGTGCTCGCGACCACGTGTTTTGCACCTTTGCGTCGTCGTCGGCGGAACGCGGGCGGTAGATCATGTATCGTAGATGGTCTTCCGACTGGTCATCGTAGAGATGCTGCTTCGAAAAGTAATCTTCTGGGAGTTCAAGGATGATAGAAAAGAGGGTGAAGATCTTCGACGCGAGCTCCAGTGATCGACGAGAGAAGTCCTGGATCTCTGATTGAAAATGGCGAAGATAAGGATGAAACGGTTCCTTCTTGTTTGCGAGGATGAACTTTGGGATGTTGACGGACTCGACATTATCCAGAACATCAGTGCTCATGACCCTCTTTTCGTGTGCCTAAGGGATCAATGTCAATCATGTACCGTCTGAACGTAAGGAGAGAGCAACGAACAGCTCGATATCCGAAATAGTTTCCTTGAGCAAAATCGCATCTATACTTTGGGTCGCCCTTCTCTTCGATTGGGAGGTCAAAAAACGATTGACCGATGTCGTACTGCCGGTCCACCTCCTCCTGTGTGAATCCAGTCC
Organism: Ophiobolus disseminans; assembly: GCA_010093685.1. Classification (NCBI taxonomy): domain Eukaryota; kingdom Fungi; phylum Ascomycota; class Dothideomycetes; order Pleosporales; family Phaeosphaeriaceae; genus Ophiobolus; species Ophiobolus disseminans. The sequence continues at coordinate 1,124,392 of MU006230.1, forward strand.
CAGTCATACTGAAGAAGCCCGTATGGCGAACCTTAGATATTATTAGAAACTCAATTCTCTAAACATCAACCGCAACGTACAGCATCCTGCAGATCTTCCGCAAGCTTTTGCTTGCCGCCCGGCTCATCAAAAGTCGACAAATCTATGACTTTGATATCTGCCCAATCGATAGCTTCTGTCGTCTTTGACGGCCTCTTCCACGTCTTGATGGCTGGCGGTTCTGCGTACGTTGCTGATGGCATATTTGATAACTTGGTGTTTATGTTGGTGTTTGGGCCTGGAGGTCGTTTGCGTCCGGATATATACCATTACATTTTATCTCCGTCATTGGTGGTGCCTCCAAAGCGGAGGTGTCAAGCACGCAATCTTTTGCCAAGGTTCGTGCTCTCGTTACCGCCCGCCTCAACACCTTAAGTCGCGATTAAAATTGAGAGTCGGCAGAGCATAGCCGACCGCGCTCATACTCCTCGGGATGGACGCCTAGGATCAATGCGACGTCGGAGTATGATAGTGTTTGTGATCGAGGCTCCCATTCGATGGTGCTGTGGGCCTGTACCTAGGTAGTTATAGGCGACATGACGTGCTTGCGAAACCTTCAAGAGGAATGTTGAAGACCTGGAAGCAACTGCAGGATGGGGACGACAGACGGTGCCTATCGTCGCGTGACCGTGATCTTCCAACGTTCCTGCATGGGCTATAAAACGTAGCCACTCCCTCGGTACCTCTTGTACTTCTAGCAACCACTTCATTGGCATCTAGTCCCTCGACATCTCTTCAAAATGGCTTCAGACGAACAGCTCGAGAGTCTTTCCACCAAAGACGTTCAAGACGTGCACTCCGAGGATAGCTCAAACTCGTCCTCAGAGACATCGTTGAAGACCGCTCATCGCAAAGTCGACAAGCGCCTGCTTTGCTGGTATGCATTTGTCTACTTGATCATGCGAATCCATGTCAGCAATATCTCAAATACAGCTATCATGAGTAAGTAACGGTGTTCTGGATGGATAGCCTATGGATGCTAAAGCCACTAGATCTCGAGCAGGGTACGGGCATCAAAAAGCAGCTTGGCAACTTGTCGTCCTCCCAGTGGGCGTGGGCACTGAGCGTATTCTACTACCCATACATGTTCTTAGAGCCGATTGCTACACTCATGTTGAAGCACTTCAGCCCCAACGTGTGGATGAGTCGCATCATGCTTACATGGGGGATTATATCCATGTGCCAAGGTGCAACGCAAAACTACTCGGGAATATTGGCATGCCGCTTCTTCCTCGGAGCTGCTGAGGCTGGGTTTTATCCTGGCGTCTTATACCACTTATCCTTCTGGTATCCGACCGATCGTCTACCGCTTCGTATTGCCTTCTTCTATGCCTGTGGCATGTTCTCCGGAACAATCAGCGGACTGCTCGCGTATGTAATATCGTTTATGAACGGTGTCGGAGAGCTTGCTGGATGGCGATGGGTACGTAATCCGCATGGGGACTCAATCGCCACGCTGACCGAAGCATAGCTTTTTATCCTTGAAGGCATTCCAGCCATCTTATGTTCCGTTTATACCTTCTTCTACTTACCAAACTACCCTCAGACCGTTGAGTTCCTATCCGAGGACGAGCGTGAGGCTATCATTGTCGACCTGCCGAAGCAGGCGCCGACGATGCGCGCAAAGACGTTCGATCTTGACCAAATTAAGAGTCTTTTCAGGAGTTCGACCTTCTTCCCCTTCCTGATGATCTGGATTACTCATGGAATAGGCGGCTGGGGTATATCGTTTGTGCTGCCAACCGTCATTTACGAGCTAGGTATCTCAAACACCGCTATATCGCAAGTCATGACAATGCCTCCCTTTACGCTTGTGTTCGTCATCCTTTGCGGTCTCGCGTTTTTCATCCACACAAAGCGACTATCTCCATGGGTTGCAGGTCTTGGAGTCGAGATTGTCCAAATCATATGTTACATCTTGCTCATCACCGTCAAACAGCCAGTCGCAAAATACATCTTCGTGATGATTGCAACAGCGGCTTCTCAGTCGTTCTTCGCCATCATCTGGCCAGAACGCATTCGAGCAGCGAGAGGCACCACAACTGCTGGTCTTGCCATTGGCTTGACCAACGCAAGTTGCCAACTGATGGGCATAGTTGGACCGCAGATATACCAACCAAAGTTCGGACCGACATACCGAGTCAGCTACATCTGCTCCATAGCGCTACTGTCAACCTGTTTGGGCGCAGTACTGACGAGCTGGCTCTTCGTCTCCAAGGATGACAAACATAGGGCGAAGGAGGAGTCGGAGGTCCAGGAACGCACGGCTTGAGGGCAGAATGACAATCTGGGTTTGTAAGGATCACGGCAGATGGAGAGGTTGATACATTGGCGTCTTGGAGGCAAACGCGAATTTGTCACGTCAACATGAATTAGTCATCAAGCCCAATGCAGCCCAACCTTTTCGCCTGCAACATCCTTTCCTGTAGTTACCTCTGATATGTCAACCACTCAACCCGAGGTGCATCAATCTAAAAGCACTCCTCGCAACACCATTAGACCAAAGTTCCCCGAACCTAGTACCATCCAGTATTTGAGCAATCTAATTTATGCCGAGGAGACACGCGATGGGAAATGTAGAGCGATGTAGGTATTATATTTGTACTAATGCTGAGGTATAAACAGTCTACCTCTTGCTTGAAGGCGCAGCGCGGTTTGACAGTGTAGCCGGTCCTGGCGTCGGTGTTGCAGAAGGGCGAACTGAACTGCTTGCACCACCTCCACCCCCGCTTCCACCTCCGCCGGTCGCCTTCTGTACAACGGCTCGGACGACTTGACCTATGATGGTTGTTAGCATTTGAAGCTAAGTGCTTCTCGGTTGTCGCTTACCTGCTGTATTGAACACAATATCGACGAGCGAACCAAGAGCGTCGTATTTGAATGTCTTCTGAGTGAGACCTTGGCCGATTTGCTTAACACTTCCAGTGACTTCGGTCATGTTCAACTACAAGTATGTCAGCATCTGCCATGTCTGGGTGAGTTCGTTAGAGCTCACCTTGTAGTTGCCAACAATCTGTTGCAGGGCATCGGTGCCGCCTCCAACAACTTCTTGCACAATGTTGCCAAGATTATCGACCAGGAAGCTCAGTGTCTTTCCATTCTGTGTGATAGATCCGAGCTATGGATCGTTAGCATCGAGTCACCCGAAAAGCAGGTATGTTGCTTACTAATCCGTCAACCGCGCCGATGACCTCGCCCACAAGGTTGGTCACGTTGCCAATCAAGCCTATGAGGAGCGGGTTCAGGTCCAAAGAGTCGAATACACGTTCCACAATGTCTACGAGATGACCCAATCTTACCACCAACTCTAGGTTCACATCGACGTCGGCGATGGTGATGTTGACCTTCTGAACCGAGACTTGGACACCAGCATTGACTTGCACAAGTCCAGCAACCTTTGCATTCAGATTGAGATCCGCTTGCAGCTTCTCTACTACTAATTCAATCCTCCCGACGTGCAGCTCCGGGACTTGAAGAAGAACATCTGGAGGTGAGGCGGTTGTCACGGACGGGGGTCGTGTCGTTGTAGTGCCATTGCCTCGAGGAGGCCTGCTGCTTGTGATGGGCGGGGTCGTTGGAGTCGTTGCCGACTGAGCGAGAACTTGGGTAGCGAATGTAAAAAAGATGCTGACGAGCAGTAGACGGAGCAGACGGTTAGAGAGCGACATGTTGGCGACGGCGACGGCGACAACGTGGAGCGAAGAACAAGACCGCGGCAATGCTCGCTACAAGTAACGGGCGACCAGGTAAAGAAATGCTCTACACGGAGCAGTGCCGTTGCAAATCAACGATGTGATCACCATGCAGGATCCGTGTTCCCTATCGATAAATTTCGGATAAAACCCCCTATGCAGCCACAAACCGGGATCTGACCGGGTTGAGACACGCTATCTCACATTTTCCTGGGGTTCGAACGTCGACGAACTTGATTCGCATGCCAAAACCTGATCTTTTGAGTGCTTGCGCCGAATGGCGGCCGCTCGTTTCGTCTCCTTAATTTCTTCTCGTCGCCTTGTGACGGCTTGCTGAGCATGTTGTAAAGACATCCTGGTAAGTAGTTCGCAACACCGGTGGTTGATATTATTAACAGTCACTCGCCCGTTTGGCTTTCAACCAGCTCTCATCAAGCTGCCGCTCTCCTCTCGTTCTTCTAGCAGCTGATTGAGCTGCGTCCATTCTCTTTCGCCACCAATACAGCGTGATCAGCCACCACGATGCCGTCCATTTTTTCTACAATCGCGCTCCTTTCGCTTCCTCTGTTCGCCCTCAGTCAATCGGCCAACGATGGGTACTCTGGCTACAAACTTGATGTGAGGCAAGATGGCGACCCCTCCGCCGTCCTCTACGAGACAGAGAACACCAAGACTTCCAACGTCTCAGCATTAGCACCGGAACCGGATGTCATGCTGAATGCATCCGTGCATGTTGGCGAAATCTTCATCGGTGTCGATAACCTCACGGCAAAGATCAACCTTGATGCGCAAGTCCTGCAGTTGCTGCAGTTCAACGCCGGAGTCGACCTCAGCATCGAGAAAGTATCGTTGCTGATCCAGAATGTCACGGCCAAAGTGTACCTCGAAGCACGTCTCGGAAACCTCGTCACCATGATCAGCGATGTCCTGGATTCAATTGACCTCAACCCCATCATCGCGGAGTTGGGTAACGGATTAGGAAGCATCATCAACGACACAGCTGGGCTCATCGGCGACGTTGGAGGCGGCCTGGGTGGTGGTAATAGTTCGAACTCTGGCAACACGAAGCGTGAAGTCGATTTCCACCAATTCGACCTGTACAACAACATTCTCTACTCCGTCAACAACTTTGAGGGAAATACCCACAAGCGTCGCGTCCTTGCACAAAATGGCGACATCGTCGAGCAAACGCTCAACAACAACGGCGTCATCTCTGGAACCGACGTTGTCGGCAACTATCTCACCAACATGCGCTTCAACGGCTTCAACGAGAGCGTAACGTACAAGGGTCAAGAGGTGTGGGAGGAGGAGTACGTCTACGAGCCATTTGCAGGCTTGTACTCCATCTCAGGGGTGTTCAAGAGCAAGAGTACAGGCGCAGTTCTCGGAACACAACTGCTAGCAGAAGCGCGAGGAGGTGGCAATGCGAACATTGGAAACGCGGAGGAGCTCAAGGCATGATTTTGGCATGCAGGGTGTGGCACAGCCTCCTGATTCTTGTGGCAGCAATACACACTTACGAATTGAGTAATGCTTGCTCAACTCCAGTCTTTTTTTTTGTTCGCGCCCTCACAAGTGCCGTGATATTGCTTTTACTCGAAGTAGTCAAAAGAGGGGGTAGGAGCTGCAACGTTCACCGTTGTCGGTAAGATGCACGGGCCTTCGGTTAACGCTCAACTTGAACCTGGGCCGGTAGCATGTTTCACTTGAACGCCCGTGCATATCCACACTAGATGAGTGAACCGGGTAATGCGTGTAAATCTAGAACGTGTATTGTGTGATGTCATCGACTGGAAAGCCGACCTCTGCCGTTTTCTGCTGACAAAGTAAGCTTCTGGAATGCGGAAGTTTGGTGTCCCTGAAGCCCATCCATTTCATACACTCAGATCCTTTTCGTCGTCTTGGAAATCCTCAATTTCATCTAGAACCTCCTCGTACTCGACGCCGGCGCTTTGGCCCTGCTTCCTCGCCAAATCTAGGACCGATGTCCCTTCATCGTCTCGCAGCTCGAGAACTCCAATGCCTTTCGGCGCCTTCGCCAACAGAAGTCTTAGCACGGCAATTTTGGTTCTAGTCGACTGGCGACTATCCACCGCATTGTGAAGTGGCGTGCATCCACCACACCTTCGAAGCTTGAATTGTTCCGCTCTGCTGTTATGCTGGAGAAGAATGCGAATAACGTCCTCTCGACCCAGTTGAATGGCGGCATGTATAGGGTATTCGTAGCCCATTGGCGATCGCTTGCATGGGTCTGCACCTCGTCCTAGTAGGAACGACACAACCTCGCTTTGCCCGAAATAACATGCTTTGTAAAGTAGCGTCTTATCCTCGTAGAGCTCGTTGATGTCGAAATTGCCGTCAATGTGCTTTTCGAGTAGCCAGATCGTGATGACTGTCCAGCGGCCGATGATTGAGTTTTGTAGTGCCTTGCGATATCGAGGTGAGTACAAGCCTACATCCTTTTGACATGCATCGCAGTCCGTAACGTGACGTTGAAGAAGTTTGGTGCATCCTAGCGTCGCTAGTGTGACTAGCAGTCCTTCGTTGTCTTCGAGCAAGTGGACTTGTCTAGCGCGGGATTCTTTGAGAGCCGCGATTTGTCGTCCCATGATGCGCTTTGCTTTCCTTTTTGAACAATCTTCCATGAATGTTGGGAGTTTCTCCAGCTCATTAAAGAGATCACCGCATTCGCGTGCGTGATGAATCCAGTACTCAGCAGCATAGTCATCGAAAGCCACAGGGTCCGTTGGGCGCGCATCAAGCTCATGGAAGCATGTGCGGAGGAGCGCCAAGTGACAGCGCTCGGTCCATGGCAAGGCTTCAGCGGGTAGCACACTATTGGGATCGCGCAAGAAGATGGAAACCGATCCATGGATGAACCGAGCGTGGCTCTCCATCTTTGAGTTTTGATGGATCTCGATAAGGCCACGTGATTCTTTGCGAAGGTAATTTTCGAACCTTTCGCCCTTTTCGAACCCGATCATTGATCGCTCCCACTCTACAATGCTGTCATACTCGAATGGCTTCATAAAAGCCAAACTGTGCCTAAACTCATCAGCAGTCATTGGCCGCTTAGCTGCCCACACAGTTTGTAACAGGTGCAGGGTATCGGCGCTCTGCAGGACCTCCGTAGCACCCAAAGCCCTCTCGTATATCTCTTTTTGGGACCCTGGCAGCCCATCTATGAGTCTCAAAAGACCCTTTTCGTTCAGGACCTTGACATTGGCAAGTATATTCTGGATAACGACAGTGACCCAGAGGAAGTCGTTTGTGGAGTGCTGGACAATCCTGTGGTGGAGCAGTTGACGCAAGCCGGGGTCAATGTCTTCGCCTTTCAATGCATCTGTAACAAATGCCTCGATGCCTGGCATGTTATAGTCTTCGATGATTATAGTCCGGCTCTTGGGCTCCAATCCACCGTACACAGGAAGATGTGGTCGTGACAAGCAGACACGAACCTCCGCGCCAGCGTCGTTTGCGCTCTCGAGAAGCTTCTCTATCCATTGAAGGAGTTCCAGCGGCTGAGAGGGACGAGGATGCGTTTCGTCATGGTAGCATTCATTAATGGCGTCAATAAATAGCCGTACTTTGACGCTTCCGCGTTTGTCATGCCCGACAATAATCTCATGAATAGCGTCTTGAAGCTGCGTGAGATTCCACGGCATCATTCCTGGCTTGAACCGTAGCATATCACCCCATTCTTCGAGGAACGACCATGGCTTCGGCTCCAGTTTGTTAAGTAGCTGGTAGAGCACGGACGTGCAAAACTTATCAAGGGCACTCTTGAAGTGTGCAGAGTTTGCGTCTTTGGTTCGATCGAAATAGTGATGTAACATGAGGCAATCAGAATCCTCGGCGCGACGTGCGGCTTCCTTCATGAGAACAGATTTACCGGTCCCGGGATTGCCTTCGAGCGTGAGTAGTGCTCCAGATGGTCCGACAGACGCGTCATGAGAATTCCAGTCGCGAAAAGTTTCATGCTCGAACAGCCACTGTGAGGACGGGAAAGACTTGATCTCATGATGCCGGAGTAGAAGATCAGCGTGATACAGCGCGTGTTTGCACCCTATGTAGCATGTCAGTTGTGCTCGGCAAGAGATAATGGCCTGCCTACTGTTGTAGTTATCAACTTCAACTGCTGATGGTGGCTGTTCCTTTCACGTCAACGTGTGTCCCAAGTGTAGCGAGAAATGCGATATTGACTGACATTTAAGGGAACAGACTGAGACTTTTCTCGAGCATTCCGCTGCAAGTCTGTCATGGTTTTCAAGCTTCGAGGACCTTCCTTTTGTTAGTTTTAACACACTGGACTCTTGGAAAATCCACTACGCTGACCTTTGGATACCTCCTCGACCTCGCGTAACAGGCGGCCGAAAGCTCGTTCTCCTTCGCCATATATGACCGGCATGTAGACGTCAAATATGCCCAGCAAGCAATAACTCATATCTTCTTCGCGGGTAGTTTGCCGTTTTTGCGTCCAAGACATACGTTCTTCGATGCTGAAGCTATTCAGGGATTTTCCGCGAAGCGCTTCAATTGGTATGCCAGTCGAAGAACTGATCTGCTCTTCCATGGTCACTTTTGTGCCAAGGAATACTCCATCTTTTGAGTAAAACTCCACTACTTTCGGTGCAACAAGCTCTTGTAAAGTCCAGCCCCTTGTGAACCAGGCACTGTTCTGGAAGTCTGGTTCGGCTGACACAACGTCGTTCATGTAAACATAACATCTCTTCGCGTCCCGATACCAGCGAAACATGGAATTCAATGCTTCTGTGAGTTCAGCGCTGCTGGTCTTATCGATACAAACAGTATCCACCCAGAAGTACTTCAAGTCGTTTTTCGCGGCTTGACGTCCACAGAAGAGGAGCTTGTCGTATCCTGCCTTCTCCCTGCCGAGTCCGTGCTTGACATCCTGAAAGGTCGGTTCGTCATCTATCCAACGATGCGACAAAATTGCATATGGTGGTGGGTTCTTGTAGAAAAGTACAAGGCTGAATGCGCCGTCGTCGTCTTGTTGTAGAAGATGCATTGGGCCGAATGTTGTGACCGTATTTCGTCGACACCAGACAGCTCTTGCCTTGGCATGCTTTCGAACTTTATGATACCAGACATCCAGTAGCCTACCCCAAGTCTGGTCTGTTGGCCTGAGATGTGGAAATGAGACGTCTAGAGGTGCGCGCTATCGACGAAGCGAAATATTGGGTTCGCGCGTTGACTGCCAGTGCCAAGAACCTCTGGCCCCCAGCGGCTGCAGAAACTCATGCGCGAAGCCACAACAGCTGTTTATAGACATACCCTGCCGATGTAAGCTAAGGCGTCCATCATTGCTTGTCATTTAGAGACATATCCAACGCGCCGACCGGCTTCTTTCGTTCTGACAAGACGTTCACGGTATTCGCTGAATGGTGACCTGCACTTGTTGTTGCCGTAGCGCTGTCACACTTTCAGATGAGCGGTTGCTTAGCGTTCGTTATTTCTGGAGCTGTTTTGAAGCTCAATCATGCATCAGGGGTGGTGTGAGTCGGCGACGAGAATTATGTACGACGGAGCTCGTAGTGGGTGGCCCACCACATACCTACATCCTCAGAACACTATAAAAACTCAAAACAAGAGACAAGGATGTAAGGGCGAACAGATCTTTATGTGCTAGAACACAAATTATCTCGATCTAGAGCTCTATCTACCTAGGTTATACCTAGTAGCACATTCTACCTAATGTTGGTGCATCATCAAGTACGAGCACCTTCGTAGTTCGCAAGGCTTGGGTTGTTCATATCTTACTAACTCGTTGGAGAAAGTGGGCACGGGAAATCAACTGGTTAGATCTCGCGCGATACTGGTTCCGGGAAAGAACGGTTAGGCTAGCAGGGACCGTGATCCTTTGGCTTCTCCAGGGCTCCACATCCAATTTAAAACTTGGCCCCCAACATGTTCTTACACACAAACTGAGAGATGCGCCTGCAGTCAAACCTTGTACATGCCGATCCAGCCGCGCGAGGCGTCCACGGGCAGGATAGTCAAACGGGCTGACATGAGAGATACTTGGGGCCAGAATTGCTTAGAGGCCGTTTCTGAGTTCTCATAAGGGAACTATCGCCTTCAGAGCGGATACTACAGAAAACTTCCAAATTTCGCTCCACGTGAGTTTTACCAATTCCTGGACGAGGCCTCAAAGATTGTCTCGTTGTAAGACAGCTCAAAACGACGAAACCCTCGTAACGATGCTTTCTGCGTTCAAGTACCCGACTACTTTGTCTCTCTGCGCCCTCCTATTCAGTTCACTCGCTTCCAGCCAAAAAGGGTGTTTGTTTCGAGACGATGCGTGTAAGGCCAAGACCTGGAATGAAGAGTACGGCTGTCTCATGAAATCGAATTCTTTACGAACAATAATGGACTGCGTCGAGATCAAAGAGCAACCTGGCGCTGATCTCGAATACTCCATCTGTCGACCACTCGACAATGGCATTGACGACGACCTGGAGCAATACTACTACACGAGTGCCAGTAAGAAGGGGCAATGGTGTACCAAGCCGCGGACTATTCTGATCAAAGGACCGCTTACTTACAAGAATGGCTGGAAGCTCAGTATCATGGGCGCGCTGGAAGCCTGTCCCGAAGCTGATCCAGACTTTCACAATTGTCTGTGCATGCAGAACGTTAAGATTGAGGCCATGAACGCTCTTGCACAGTACTTCAAGAAAGTCACAAGTCAGGATCTGGAGTGCCCCAAGAAGCTCCCTAAGAGGAGTACATCGTTCCTCGATGAGATGGCAGAGACGCCGCATCTAAACCAGGCGCGGGACAACGCTACCGATTTTCATCGGCATACTCTACACGTGAGTTTCTGTTTCTCGCGTCAGATTCTTGACTGACATCTATGCAGCCTCGCGCACTAGCCGAATTCACAATCGACAGATGGGGCCGCCCTGTCTACGCCGACGGCCGCGGCACCGGCTATCCCCTGCCCTACTACGATCAATACATCTCGAACCAAGCAGCCCGCCGCTGCTACATCCACCCAGAAGTCAACGTGGAAGCGAGTTGCCGCACGTGGCGTCTTGCTACACCCGTCACACTCGCACTCTCGCAGAGACCGATTAAGGCCGTATATGCCCAGCAATTCACACCAACGGCCGTACAATCGACACTCAGCGCGCAGCCAGATACTACGAGCATTGTTGCCGAGCAGCTAGTTGAGGCGAGTGCGTCTTCGAGTGGTGGTTCTTCAACGCCGACACCGACAGGCGCTGCGGGGACAGGAAGTGCTAGACGGGCGCAAGGAGATGTGGGAGTGTTGCTTCATGTTGTAGTCATGATGGTTGCGGGTGTGTTTCTGGCCCTGTGAGGTTCTGGACCGACGAGTATTTCCTTCTTGATACCCTACTGTTCATCGCTTCGGCGGCGTTTCCGGGATCGTACATTCAATGTCTACCCAGCCTTGAACTGCTTTTCTAGCCAAATACAAACCCAATGTCGAGTTCTCTACCTATTTTTGTCAACATATCAGCATCGGCCCCTCCAAGGTACGAGAAAGGTCGAATCCCTCTGATATTGAAGTTCAGAACTCGTACGAAAGCACACGCCAGCCGCAACACACGTCGTAATGACTAAGTTGTGGTTTGACTGTGTAATATATGACAGCAAAGGCTCGAGGTATTCGGGACCTTTAAGGACAAGAGGACAGAATATTATGCGTTATTAGCGATCTTCACAACGCCGATAAAAGAAACAAAAGATAACTGATGATAATAATGTAAGTACACTCAACCTCCTCTGAGCTCTTGACCGCACCAAACTAATAGCTACTACCAGTATACTACCACTCGACATGAAAACCCATACACCAGTCCGCGCCTCTTCCTACCAAATCCAACTCAATCTACTATATCGGATACTGGCACAAAATGCATGCACCCTTTTACCTAGCGTTCTGTTCCATCCTGCCCACTATCCTCGCCACCCAAGCTCGACAACGCCATGCACTCCCATGTACAACGGTACTAGGAGATCAAGTCCGAATGCGATAGCTTCTTCTACAGTGCTGAAACCTTTATTCGAGCACTAAGGTCACAGCGAAGCAATAACTGACGTAGACATATGTAAGTCACGACGTTGTAGCTATGTATGTTGCATTTACTGTGGTGCAAGGATCGCTCAGATGACCGTGATGGGGTGGATGAGAGGGTGGACATGTCAGTGAGGCAAAGTTAGATTTTTGCGGCATGTGATCCGTGGATGATGGGTGAATTTCGTATCATCATCTACTACCATACGCCTTTCTCCTCCTTATCCCTCACCGCAATCTAGTTCCTTTTTGTTCGAGCGTTGTCGCGCGAAATCTACCTACACTACCAGAAGGCTCTTTCTCGACCGCCCGGACATCTGCTGCAAATCCTTGGATACACTGCTTAGACAGGCAAAGCTGAAGAACGGAGTGGATGCGCGATTATACACAGTGGCACAATATGTCCTCACGCTACACATTTATCGCCGAGATGAGAAGGTCGCACAGCAGTGTAGAACTTTATCTTCTACGCACTACGCTGGAACAAAGAATCAAAAGAAATGTCGCATACATTCCAGGATGGTGTTACCACACCCAGTCTATCAGCCAGCTACGCTCTGCTGACGCGCGTACTGGTAGGTTGTTGTCATGCTCTATGTGGTTTCATTTACCTCCGGAGCTCTTCAGCGCGGTACTACAAGTCCAATTCCAATACGAAGCCCCACGATGTTCTAGCTACTTCCTCGCTTCACTATACTAGATTCTTGCGCATGCTCAGATACTTGAACTTCATCCAGGGGTATGCACCGAGGGTCAGGGGTCTATCTATATATCTCCGCTTGATGTGATTCGTATGCTATCTTTTACCACCTCCCACACATACTGGCCATAGCAAGTCAGTACATCCGTTTCACATCTCCCGCATTAATCGTGCCCGCGAAATGCTCACCCCCATCAAAATTATACTGTTGCATCGTTCCCCGTGTAACCACGCTTTCACCGCAGCCCAGCCCAGCTCATCGACTGAGAAAAGTAGGTAACACCATACTCAGACTCCTCAAGCTCCGCTCACAAAGCCAGCTTTGACTCCTCTTTTCCCTTGCGCGACATATAAGCGTAGCACAAACTACTTGTCTACCTTTTGCCTAATCCATACGTACGTGATACTTACACATACACCGCTGAGGCTCTTTGTCTCATGCTTACCTCCAGTCGCACATCTACCCTCCCTTTCCCTTACACAGGCTAAAACAGACATGTCGAGGAAGCTATATAATGCCCTCCCCTCTCTCACCGATCACCCATTCATCACTCCTGTACTATCCAACCACCCTTACCCACCACCCCAACAACAACAATTACACGAAATGCATCTCCCCCTCCTCTCCACCTCCCTCCTCCTCCTCCTCTCCACCCTCGCGCTCAGCGCCCCCACCCCCGACGTCGACGCCCAAGAAGGATGCTGGCTCAACATCTGTTTCAAGTCGCCGCCGACGTGTCCGGTTGGATGGGTACGTTTCTACTTCCTCGGCTGGCCTTGGCATCTGAATTCCTTCGCTGACCCCGGATTCTCCTTTGCTAACGCTCCGCCCCACAGTTCGGCGCGCCTACAACCGTAAGTCCGCTTCACATGCGTTGCGTCGATGCGGAAGAAGGGAGAAATGTTAACGAGTGTAGGGCTTGTTGTGTTGGACGTGTTGCAAGATTTAGGACAGTGGGGACGGGAAATGCAGGAGGGGAGACGGGTGTGGGAAAGACTGGGATATGCGAAGTGTTTTGTGGTTCATGTAGAGTCAGTCAGTCGTTACTGAAGAAATGTAGGGATAGGATAGGATAGGATAGGATAAGACAAAAGGGGAGTGCTCATCCAATTGGACAAGCCATACACGAAAAGACTTAATCCATCACACTGCATGCACTCACCTCTACTCGCGGAGCAATCCAACCCACAAATAGACTTCACCGTCTGCACCAGTCCTTTGTATCCGCCCGACCTCACAGCAGTATCATATCAAAGAACAAAACAGGATTATACGTTGATTTCTACCTATCAGTACCAAGCCTATTCGAGGCCGTTACCATTATGCAAAGCCAAACGCCTGTAACCCGTATCAATGCTGGGTATGCCACAAGGAGATTCGTGATGAAGTAATTAAGTACAGTCATGATCTCCACAAGGGAAGCATCTGGTACACTACAACGACGTATGTGGTGAAAGAAGACGTGCAAGAATGGACGTCGCAAGGCCCGTGAAGAATGTGCCGTAGAAAGAAAACAAGAATGTAGGGGTAGAAATCTTGAAAGTGCATGAGCGAGGGGATGCCGGTGTTCAACGGTGGGAGTGGTCCAAATCATCGCCAGACCCGTGGAGCGGGCAAGGAGGGGAGCTGTCCTCCCGAGAGGGGAATGGCCCGAACAAGGACGTGGTTGAATGGTCGTTGCTGATACGCCGCGGGACTATGAGCCTGGTTCCACGCCCTTGGGCTTCGGTTGCTGCTCTAGGAGCTGCTGACTGCCCTCGCGCATTATCGAGATAGAGAAGGGGTCGCAGTGGTAAGGGGTGGGGAAGGCGGTGGTGGCGGTGGTGGCGGGCCGAATTCTCATTGCGGGCAGCTCCAGTCGACTGAGTCGTGTTCGAAGCAGACAAACGATTCACAGAGATTCCTCGCTGCAATCTGAGTGTCAGCGGCGGGGACCGCGGTTCAACTTGGCGGCCAAGTCGAGTGTAACGTTTTGGTAATGTAGGACTTAACGGGCGCGGGAGTTCGAGAGGCGAAAGCTCCGGCGCAAAAGGTAGACGGTCCCCTGCTGCTCCATCAAGCCGCGCAATCGTCCCGAGAAAAGGCTTCGTTTGTCGATTCGGACTAAAGACTCGCTGTCAGCACCTCGCCGCTCATGCACTCAAGAGAACTAGTGGTACCGCGGCGGAGTTCCCTGCCCACTAGGGACACCATTGCCTTGCGGCTGGAACTCCAATTCGCGCTTCATGTTCTCGAGGGTCTGAGGGAAGTAGGGCTCAACGCCAAACTGCTTTAGGTAGCCAGCCGTCTTCTCAATGCGCTTGATTTCGCGCTGAACGCTCCACTCCTCGCCCTCGCCGAAGCGGCGTGTGACGACGTCAACCATGGCGGTGTCGAGACGTTGGTAGAAGTCGCGGCGGGCAGCAATGTCGCTGGCGTCGGCGCTATCGATGCCGCCGTGCGAGTTGAGGTTGCCGCCGAGCTTGAGGATGAGGTCGAAGGCGTGGCGGGGTCCTTGGGGAAGCAGGGCCAGGCGCTGTATGTCGGGCAGGAATTTGAGCATGGCCGACGCAAAATGTGACGACGAGATGGAGTCGTTGAGGTCATCCTGGAGGCGGTGGAGGTCAAAGTTAACGATGGTGATCTTGCGGTCAAGCTGGGCGTTGAGAGCGATGGCCGCGTCGGGCGTAGTGGTATCCATAATCTTAGCGATAGAGGGGGGGACATCTAATCATGTTAGTTACTGACTTTTGCAAGGGGTTTGATAAGGATAAAGACGTACCAGGTCGCAGTCCTCGCTTGTCGATCCAGCCGTGGACCTCTGCGCGCTGCTGCTCGAGCTGCTCGATCCAGGCCTGCATGTCGGCGAGCTGCGACTCGAGTTGCTCGATCTTCTCCGTGTAGGGGCGGATGGCCTGGTTGAAGGCCTGGGCGAGCAGATCGGGCATGGGCTCCGGGTTGCTGATGGGCGCGCGGTGGTTCATGGCAGGCGGCATGGCGCTGTGGGTGCCGTGGGTGCCGTTGGAAAGGCCGCGCGATGGGAGCGACGTCTCCTGGGGCTGCTGCTGGCGGGCGTACATGTCGGCGTCTTCGGTGGGGGATGTGGGCTGCTGCTGCTGGGACTCCTTGCGGCTCGAGTCTGGGCGCTTATCTGAATAGTCGTCGAAGGATTGGCGGGTATCTTGCGAATTTTCCACGTACGAGTTCGCTCTTGAAGACCGTCGCTTGAAGAACATTGTGAGAGAAGAGGCAGCGAGTGCGGGCAGGTGAGCGGCGTGATTATATGGCGCCGAGGACGAGCTGAAATTACGCGCCCGGTGCTAAGTGGGAGGTTGGTGGCAGGAGCGATGGCCTGGGTTTATGGCCCGCGATAAAAGCTGTGGCTGATATTCAGTTGGGGTGGTTGGGGAAGCGGAACCCGTGCAAAATCGGCTCCCACGTTGCACGCGAAACTAGACGTCGCACCAGCCTGCACCGCGCCGAGATGATGACGATAAGCAATGCGACAGCTGTACCGCCGTCAGATAGCAAATGCGATGGATATTGTGGTGGTTGTGGTTGTGGTTGTGTTTGCATGCTGCTGTCGGGTGCGATTCTGCATGGAAGCACTAATTAATCCCCGCTCTTTCCGCCGCCCAGCCATCTCCCGCACGGTACCGAGATGCGCTAGTCCCAAAGCACTTAGTTAGTTCCAATCTAACCTTCTCTCCTGAATCGCGCAACGCGTTGCCCAGTAACTATTATCTATCGATACGGCAAGGTCGTAGCCCAGTACTTGATAAGTTGAAAACACTATCCTGTATATCTACAAAGACTTTTGAGATGTAGACCGACTTTTACATGCGCAGACGTAGTCCCCAAGCTTAGCATTTCCTCCGGCTTTCACCAATTACCGAGAGGCCCAGTCCTTGGGTAGAACACCTCAAAGATAGTCGTGCATGATTCCAAACAGAACAAGACGATGACATCAAAAGAGGAGCAGAAGCACAGTGCATCGCTTGATTATATCCTGGCTCTACCTGCTCACCCCATTCGAGCTCCCATTGATCTTCCCATTAGCCCCATTGCCTTTCTTCCTCCCACCAAACTCCACTCCTCTGAGCGTAAACTCGCTATACAGCTCCAACCCCGCCACAAACACCCCCAACAGACTCGCAATAACGAAATGGCTAATCGTCGTCCCAATGTCCAGCCAACTGCCCTCGTCCTTGACCATGAAGAAGAAACTGAGCGTCATGACGTCGCTCACCGCCATCACAACCATGAAGAGCGCGCTGGGCGCGACGCCTAGCCGCCTGTTCAGTAGGCCAAAGTTGGCTGACAGTGCGGCGAAGGGGACCATGAGTTTGAGCATGAGTAGGGCGCCCTGGCTGAAGGGGTCGAAGACAGGCACGAGGCGGTATACGGCGTCAAGGGAGAAGGAGGACACGGATGCGATGTTTGAGGCGCTGAAAAAGGCGGACTGGATGAAGAAGAAGAAGAACAGCGCGATGCGGGCATCGGCTAGTGTAAGTGACCGGTAGTCGCCCTTCTTGATTGATTCCTCCAGATGGGCTGCCGCGGCTTCAATCGCCGGTTTGACAGGGTTCGCTAAAACGGCAGTTGTCTTTGGAGAGTCGGTGTTGTGTAGGTAGACTTGGTGTTCCAAGCGCATCCAGCTGAAGAGGCAGAGGCAGAAGGCGAAGTAGAAGAGACCCTCGTAGGAGATGGTGAGAATGATGAAGGTCGGTGCAAATTGCAGGAAGATGACGACGAGGCGGTGGATGTAGTGGCTGTTGGGGTATAGACCGTGGAGCTGGGGTACAAACAGCGAAGTCAGAAGTGTTGCCCAGCCGACTACAAGCACGCCGAGCGGTAGACCCTGTCGAGCTTGGATGTAGCCAACACTGCTATGAGTGACTATCATGGACAGCAGAACAAGACCGAGCTGGACGCTGAGGATGATGCGGGACTTGTCGTCGAGTCCAGGCTCGGCAAGTTCGTCGTCAGAGGCTGCATCTGCGAGAATGCTCTTCTCGAAGAACAAGTAGAGTGCGCCAACAGCAAACATTAGACCGCCACCCAGCAAGATCAGCCGAGTGTCCTCAGCCTTGTTTGCTGGGAGCATGGTGAAAGAGCTCATGACGAGGCACGATAGCGCCCACGTCACGACGGTGCCTAGGTTCTTCTTCACAAAGGTTTGACCGTAGAGTGCGGGCCACAATGTCGCAGCCAGGTAGCAAACAGTGTAGATCTCCCTGACAAAGTAGCTTTGGACCTAAACCATGTTAGACCACATCAGCTTAAGCAGCAGGTTGTATACATACCAAAGCCTCGAGCAGGCCGAAGAAACCGAACGTCGACAAAACCAGCTTAACGACATCGGCAGTAGAAGATACATGAGTAAACAAGCTCCTCCCACCTTTGATAAGAGACCATCGGCGGGCGTATATTTCCTCCCAGAACAACACAGGGAAGAATGCGTAGACGTAGTACACGAGGGGCGACTGCTGTTTTACCAGCATCGCATACAGCACAACAAGAACCGACGAAAAGCCGGCAATGCTGGCTGTGGTCCGCTGTGCCTGCACCTCTTCCGTAAGCACATGCAGATCGATAACTGTCGTGATGGCGAAGACAATCCAGCCAACATAACCAAGCGTGATCAAAGTTCGGAGGAAGAGCCAGTCGTACGTCTGCAAGTACCTCAGCCCCTCCAGACCAAGATCGATGAGTTCATAGGTCTGGCGGATAGCCTCCTCCACGTGGCCAGCCTCAATTGCTCGTCGAATCTCAGCGACACGGTATCCCACTGAATGCGCCTCGTCGCCCAAACCAGGGAAAGGCTTGTAGCGCAGCTCTGTAGATCTCTTCAGCTCTTCCTTGACGTGGTAAATCTCCAGAATCTCTTGGGCATTGACGAGGAGAGCCTGCGCTTTCGTAGTCGGATCTGCGTGTAGGAATGACAGGGGCAGAACGCCGACGTTATTGGTAGGGAACTCAAGCCCAACTAAATATGCCATGAGAGCTGCAATATCTGCCTGGTCTACATCGTGACGTTCAATGTGGTCGAGACCCCAATCAGACGAAAAGCGATCTTCGTGTCCGAGTGCCATTCCGGTGGCGCTTTTGTTTGGCTTTGCAATTCCCGCACCCCAAGTGATCAGTGGCGTGCGCGTGTTGTCTGGATGTCCGTCTCCATGACTGCCCCAATCGCTCATGCCATGGTCCGCCGTAAACACATAGGCCGTTTCCTCGTCTGCGTAGAATTCATCGATCAGCTCGGTGATCTCCCGAACCCCGCGGTCTACGATTTGAATGTTGTGCAGGTACTGCCACGAGTATGGTCGACGCGCATGTCCTGTTGTATCTAATCCCAGCAAGTGTAGGAAGAAGACACTCTTGTCGCGCCGCAATTCAGCGTTTAGCGTGGCGTTGGTCTTTGCGTCGGCGAAAAGTTGCTTGACCCGATCAAACACCCACTCGTCCAGCACCCAAGCATCTTTCGAGGAGTCCTCAAACTCGGCTTCATAACAGTATGCGTCTACCCGTCCTGGCACTGCGCCTGCCTCAAACATGGGCAGAATGTCAGGGCTTCCCCAACTCCATGTATGCCGACTGCGGTTGAAGACGCTGTCGAAGTTGACGGGGTTCAGCTTCCATCCCGTTGTGACTGCCGACACATCTTCGTATAAGCCCGCAATGAGCGCGACGTGGCCAGGCCGAGATTCGGTGGGTACGCGGGTGTGGGAGACGCCGAATGTGCCGCTTTCCAGGACCTTGGACCGTAGGAAGGGAGCAAGAGGCCGGGGTGTGCTGGCTTCTGCGAGGGGAGTAGGAGGGTTCGGATCAGGGTCTGGAAACGACTGGAATGCCTTGTCTGCGCGCAGACCGTCTCCTACCATGGCTGTTAGTGGTTGGGGGATACGTGCGGCGCACTTACATACCAACAATCAGTACCAATCGCTTTGCAGGTGCCTCTTGCTCGAGTTGGTGCTCGCGCATGCCATGAACGAGCGGACTCACGAAGTGTATCGAAAAAATACTATCACGAAGTCAATAGAGGTTCGGAAGGCTGGCGGCATGTCGCGCGTACCTATAGATGTACACAAGGTGAAAGACCACCGCGATCAGCAAGAAGCGATACCTCCCAAACTGCGCCATATCGAAGAACCTCAGAAAAGAGTGTAGTCCCTCGAGGAGGAGGAGGAGGAGGAGGATGCGCGACGTAGCACCTCAATGACCTTCACAAGCGCGACCATGCAGGTGTTCCGTCCCTGCCAAGATTCGTGCTTCTTGTCCCAAAAGGGGAATCACCGCACCCCAGACCTCCGCACTTCACCACGTAGCACGAACAACGCAGTGCTCTTGAGCTTATTCAATCCAATTCATTTCTAGTCTGAGTACCTAGGTATCTTTCAAGTACGATATCAAAACGAGCCGTCTAGATGCCAAAGCCTACTCCTCGACGTTGAAGTTTGCGCCTTCCCTCAGACCCTCGACGACCAAGTCCTCGCCTTCCGCACGTCGGTAGATGTCCTTGATGTCGTCTGAAATATGTTAGAACTAATCTGAATTATTCGACATCTTGCACTTACCAGTGGTGGTCTCGAAGTGGCTTGTCGCATCGTAGCTCTTCGACATGAAGATGTTGTCGTTCACGCCGCTCTCAAGGGGCTCGTAGAGTGGGATGGGCGAGCCAAGGAACTGCTCCTCGATCCTGCCGAGGCGGTCTAGACCTGGCTTCAGCTCGAGGTGGTGGTTGCTGTCCGACTCGGCGATGGTGGACACGATGGCGATGTAGTAGCCCTTGGGGCAAACGTTGTGTGCGGACGAGACGACGGCAATATAGATGTCTGTTCATGTCAGTGCGTGCCTTCTCAACAAATTATACCCACATACCGTGCTTGCGTCCAACCTGGGACTGGGGGATGATCAGTTGCAGGGAGTCGGAGTCGGCAGTGTTGGGGATCGGGTGGTTCAGAATGCAAATAGCCTTCAGCAGGTGGCCAGTGACGCGTGCCTTGCCGGGGAAGTATGAAGGATCCGCGAGGATCTTCTTTGCCTTGGTCTCGAACTTCATGCCCGGGCCGGTATCATCGCGCTCCTTCATAGTCGCCTTGATGCCGACAACCTTGCTGCCGTCGTACAGGAACTCGTCAACGTCGGTGTTGAGCATGTATGTGCCGCCGTAGATAGCAGAGAGACGGGCGAAACCTTGGGGAAGCTCTGCGAGACCGTAGAGCGGGTAGATGTAGGGGGACTTGCCGTAGCGTGCCATCGAATTGACGTACAGGCGGATGCGCTGGATGGCCTCATTTGCCGCGCCCTTTTGGTTGATGTAGTCGTCGGTCTGATACAGGGCCATGGAGTGCCCGATGAAGTCGCGGGTGGTGGCCTCCAGGCCAAACTTGTCGTAGACGTCTTTCATAGTAATGTTCTTCACGTCGAGGGCCTTGTGTGTGGACACATCGTCCTCCTTGTATGCGCCGACCCACTCCAAGAAGTTCCGTGCTCGTCGCTTCTCGAACAGACCCATCAAGGGCGATCGAAGTGCCTCGCCGGCATCTGAGGGCACCTTTGCGACGGTCGCCTTGGCGGCGTTGCCCTGCTGTACGTAGCTGCCCGCAATCTGCTTGAACTCGACGTATTTCGTGACGTCGGTGGAGACGAGGATGTTGGTGAGCTCACCGTTGGCCATGAGGAGCTTGGGGACGAGGTCGATGTTCCAGTCGTTGACCCGCCCGTACTTCTTCCATGGCTCACCGGTGGTCTGTCCGTATCTCTTGAAGAGCTATGGGATGTTAGCATATGTTGGGTGCATAGATCTGGTGTCGACATACTGCCTCGATGTTGAGCGAAGCCGCCTCACTGCGTCATGTTAGTCCTTTGTACCGTCGGTGTTATCCTGAGAGGTGCCTACCCGCCATAGTGATCGTTGCGGTCGATATGGAGCACCTTCTTGCCCTTCACACTAAGAACACTGTAGGAGCGTCAGTCTTTGCTCTTCCTCCAAGAGCACGCGTCTTACCCCGAAAGCACGCATTCGGTGAGACCTATGGAGGATTGTTAGCAGTCCGCGGCGGCGGCTCTAGGCGGGGTAGTCCCACCTGTTCCCAGCACCACGACGTCGTACTCGGGCGCAATCTCGTCCATGGTTGCGGCAGGGTCTGGTTGAAAAGTGTAATGTGGAAGATTGGTGTGTTGTTTACCAGGACTTGGGTGGCCAGCGGGTGTTGCGGTGAGCAAGGTGTGGGGTGCTGTAGCTTCCTAGACTCGCCTCGTCCAATGCTATGCAGGTGGCGCATGAGGCTCGCCGTCTTTATGCACTGCACATGTATAATTCATGCTGTTTTAGCAAATCAAATCTTTTGCGCGTGTGAATAAAGACAGAACTGTGTTATGTCGCCAAGCTTATGTGATTTTTTATCGTGTTGAGGTCGTCTGTCATTTTCACGGTGTGTTTATTTAGGATAACTTAGGTCTTCAGGTGTTCGATAAGTGTAAACATGTGAACAGCATAACATAGTATGGTTATCGTGTCTATCCGCTCAAATGAGCACATACATGACACGAGTTCCGCGGGTTTATTTTTGCAGAGAGGACGAAGATCGGTTTCCACTCCACAAAGTACTAGGGCAGCCAACGCCTCAGAATGCACCATGTACTCGATACTGTACAGCTATTTATACACAGCATGACCATCACCACCGAGCCACTTTCGTCGACCCGGCTGTTCATCGATGATTGGCCTTTGGCAGACTCATTGCAGCTGGTTGCTTTTCTTGGTTCCTGTCGTTGGCACCAAAGCTATCACGGCTTGCTTCGCGCCTCGTCTTCCTCAGGGTCGAGCGGATCCTAACAGCTCGATTAGCAATATACCGCTCTCAGTACACATGCTACTTACATAAGCCGGCTCTGTGAACTGCGGGCCATCCGTTCTCGACAGATCTATCGCCGGGTCTTGCTTTGCAAGCCCATATGCCTCCCAGTATGCCTGCTGCCTCTCGGCGAGAGTGTCCAGTATCGCCTTCATCGTCTTCTGCACCGTCTCGTCGCGGTTTTTGTTCTCGTAGTCGCCATACCCGGCGTCCAAACGGTGGCGCTCTATCTTTTCGGTCGCAAGGCGGTTTCGCTCCTTTGCGCACACCCACCACAGTTGGTGCAGTGTCTCAAAGTCCCGGCTTCGAAGCTCGCCGATAGTCCATGCCCGGCCGTACTTGTTCTCTTCGACCGGCGTTTGTAGCAGCTGCTGGTCCCTGAAGAAGTCCCATAGACCGTGATCGGGAGTCCCCGTGATCTTTTCTGTGATTCGCACAGGTTTTGGCAACTTCTGGCGCCCCGACTTTTTCGGTCTGACCGACAATGTCTGTCTAGCACGCAGGCCAGTTCCCCGGACCGCCGAGAGCCCTCGATCTGAGTTGTTGTCCTTTTTGCATCGGATCGGCGACGTCGAGAATCGTGCCATGGGAGCGCTGCGCATGCATTGCACCGAAGGCACGAGGAACGAGAAGAGGGCGTCGGGTCTGGTTGATGATAGAATCGGTCGCATTGTTCGAGAGAGCGGTGTGGCAGCCATTGCGGTCGTTGCACTGCCTGGGAGCTGCAGATGCAATGTAAAAGCGTCGCTCATGGTTTGCGGATGCTAGCGCCAAGAAATCGGCACCCCCAAGCCGCTACATACTACATGCTCGCGCCTACAAAAAGTCCAAACATGACTTTCTTTACCATTCAGCAAGGAGAATGCTGTGATACAGTACGCGAATATGCTCAGACCGCCAGTTCAAGGCTGGGTTACCTCGCACCTTGTCGCCAGATTAGTGTGGAAAGCGAACAGGCCAAGGCACGTTAGCGTCATTCGAAAGGCGGACGAGCTGACCGCAGCGGTGCTCCGCCCTTTTCGTATAAATACAACCTCAGGCTCCCCCACCATCACTTTTCTTTCTTCAACCTAAAGCTCCGCGCTTGACACCCCGTGTTGGGCGCCCTCCTCTGAATCAATTTCACTTGACGACTTCTTCGACTTCACCAACGGGTACCAGGACCCGTACAACACAATACCGAGATGCAATACTCAGCAGCAACAATGTGGGCCGCTCCAAGCAAATCTTACCGCATCTTCTGGCAACCCAGCCAACTCACTGGACGAGCTCGCCGCCTATGGTAACCAGTCTATCAACTGGGACTTTGCCCTTTTTGCCACTGGCGACACACCCAATTCCTTCCCGTTGTCTTCTTCTTCAGCAGCCCTGACGGACAGCCTCATTGCACCTGATCTTTCCTTGCACGATACCACCAACTGGAACGCCTTTTCTTTGGCGTCTTCCGGGCCTGCGCAGTACCTTGGCGATGAGTCACAATTACTTACCGGCGCATCTATTTCATTCACGGCCCCCGACGCATCACTGAACACCATGACCATGTCCGCAAGCTTGCACGATGCAAGCTTTTCGACGCCCATGGTGAAGGGTACGGAGTCTATCTGCTCCCCCATCTACGCACCCTCTAACACCACGCAGATCATTCCTCGTCTGGCTCCTCTTCAAGCTACCAAAACCGCGTCTCTTCTCCAGAGCAGTCCTCGTCCCGCAGCTCCAAAACCAGCCCCCTTGCCCCAGAAGTCACGCGCATCGAAAAGCGAAAAGCCAACACAATGGCCGCTCGCCGCTACCGCCAGAAGCGCGTCGACCAGATGAGCACTCTCGAAACCGAACTCAACGGCGTCAAGACCGAACGGGACGACCTCAAGGTCCGATGCGCCCGGCTCGAAGGCGAGGTCGAAACGCTCCGTGCGCTTCTCAAAGCACAGAAGTAATCCTGCCAATTCTCAACGTCAGCATAGTCCCCTTCTAGTATCGAATGCAGCGAAGTCGCTCTTCAAGGTCTCGTTTCAGACGATGTCGGAATGCTCGCTCATCGCACACCAGTTTCACAGGCGGCGTCAGTTCGGCAAAATAGGTTTTAATCTCTGAGACTGTCGGGTGGGAAAGATGGACAGGCACTCACGCAGCTGCAATGAAGATTCTGGATTGGAGTTTGTTTGCTCTATTGTATTATCTACACTGCCAACCACGATATATATCCTTCTTTCCAACGTGTTCATCATTCTCGCTCACAATGAGTGCTGCTGCCGTGGGCTTCCGCAGGGTACCGCGGTGTACTTGCTCTTGTGCCTTGCGACTGACTTTCCTCTGAACACTTCGTACTACACATCATCGTGAGTCGAGTCGCATACACAATGACGCTGATGCTGCATCCCTGTGTACATCCATTGTTACGTCCTTTTTGGGGTTTAGCCTTGTGTTGGCGTCCACCAATCGGAGGCCGCTGGGGTGAGTCATTCTCGCTCAGAGTGAGAGTGTCGGCAGACGGCTTAGCTCGGCCTTTTTGCGACAATCACGTTGATGCTTGGCTTGGGAATGAAGACGCAGAATTTATAGACTGTGCTGTGGCGGGTTTCTCGTTGCGAGATGTTGCAAGCTTGTGCACGAAGATTTGGTGTCGGAATGGCGCATGAGTTGAATGTGTTCGCCGAGGAGATTCTAGGTGGCTATGCTGGCCGCGTTGTTTTCGTTATTCTTGATTGGTATTTGATCTGGAGGTAAGTAAAGGTTAAGGTTGGACCTAAACCTTGGAATGGCGATTAGCACGTGTCAGCGTGTATTCGTGTGGTTTCCTGGTGCAGTTGTTTCCATTCACTACAATTTGCATTCCATTTTGAGTGTTTGGGTGACGAAGATGTGGCAGGATCGAGTTAGGGGCTAGTCATAGCGCAGTGAATGATAGAATTTGTTCTCATTGAGTTGGATTACCTAGGTAGCTGGATCAGGTGGATTGGCATGCTAAAATCGCCTGTACTTCGTACACAATGTCGAGGTGGACGTGAAGCCGCGTTACTCGTCCAATTTGGGAAGCGCGCACCAGAACTACCGAGGCGAGTTTCCATGTCTTGCTGTCAAGCCTAGGCGCGAACCGCACCGTCGTTGAAATGCCGATTTGACACTGTTTACACCTCCTGAGAACGTGCTTTGCTGTTTCACGACCATCCGCGTCGTCTTACGAAAGCTGAGCTTCATCACCTTCACAGACATCAACGACAATGAACGCAGATCCCCGAAACTGCGAATATCTCCACATATCAACTCAGGATCGGACGGAGCACGCCACTGCACATCCGTTGTGTGAGCATCATGACTGCGGTTTCAGCCTGACAACCTCAGACACTTGTCATACAACCTCACACCCCGGCTAAAAGTGGACCTCACAGGAACGCACCCGAACTTATCACATCATGCGCACTAGCATCATCGGAATCATTGACACGACCGTTTACTGTCAACAGCTTGTACATCATTCATCATTGTTAGGTCTAGCGTGCATTGCGTAACGATTTCTTCTAGCTATGGCCGCTGGTCTCTGACCGTACTACCAATGCTAGACGGCACACCAGTCCACATCCAGTTCGGTATACTATGCTCTTATGGACTTCAGTCAGTCACCCCCTCAGAGTTGGATCTTCGCGAAAGCTCTTACACCTTCTAGCCCGGACATCGCTTGGCCGTTCGTATTCAGTGGCGAATCAGGGATGTGCAACTCCTGCCAGCCATCATCTTCCATGAAGCTATGCAAACTTCCCGTTCGCATGAGCTCCAGCTCCAGACTTGGTGTCGCTTATCTGCACGTACAAGGGAAACGGCACGAGCCATGGAACAGCTGTCTCGCAGGTGCAGAATCTGGGGAAGGCTGAACGGATGGGCTCCTGCTCATATTAACCTGAGGGCTCTCAGACATATTGCTTTCCCGTTCATTGTTGCTTCTCCACTCGCTTCTTATCCAACATCGTCCGAGCGTGCAGCTCTACCAGTCTTTCACTTCCGTGTCTGCAGGTCTCACATACTGGACCATTCTGTCTTGCTTCGCAACTGTTGGACCTGCAACAAATCGCCATTAACATGTATTTACGACCGGGGACTGTGGTTGTGATTGTTGGAGCGACGTTGACGGGCCTCTCAACTGTCATTGTTGGCCTGCGGTACGACATGGCGTCCATGGTCGCCTTAGCCACATCACTGACTGATCTCTTAGATACTACTGTCGGCACTTTCTCATGGGATCGGTTGGGCCGTCGGACCATCTCATGTTTGTCGCACTTGTAAGCTCTCATCAAGATCCAAATCAGTCCACAACTCACGATTTGTAGGTGCTCACCTGGGGAAACTTTGTGGTCAATTACTACCAGGACCAAACCAGCGGCAGATTTCGACCGAGCTTCTTACGAGATCCAGTATGTACTTCCCATATCCCTTTCAAAGCAACAAGCCAACAGTGAATCAGGCAAAGCGACCAGGAATTGAAGCTTCAGTCCGAGGGTCGCTCATCTCATGGTGGGTGTACCGTATGGGGTATAACCTGGCCCTTTGCTTCGTGAAACTTAGCATTCTATTCTTCTACCGCGCCATCGCATCGCATCGCACATTTCGCAGGTTCGTATACGCCACCATCGGCTTTGTCTGCGTCTACACATTCGGCGTCACCGTCGCATCTGCCTTTCAGTGCGAAAATCCATCGGACAGCTGGAACACGACGGGCTATTTCAGCCAGTTTGACCGCGACCCAACGACCAAGCGCCCCAAGTTCAAGTGCTACGACCCAATCCGGCTTTGGGTCTTTTCAGCTGCAGTCAACTTGCTATCGGATGTTATCATCCTGCTCTTGCCCATACCTGCGCTCCTCAGCTTGAGGGTACCGATGAGCAAGCGTCTTGCACTAATTGGCATCTTCTCAATTGGCATCATGGCTATCATCGCGTCCTCGATACGCATGTGGGTCATGTATCTCTGGAGCCAAAGCCCTAGTGCGAGTACGTCCCTCCTTCCTTAGACTGAGTCTCTTCACTAACATCAACCACCAGGTGCACGTTATGGCGGAGATCTACTCTTGTGGGGGGTTGTGGAAACAAATAGCGGCATCATTTCGGCCTCTGTACCGTTCTTACGATTGCTTTTTGTCGGCAGGCAAAAGGAAGAACGCGGTGTGACGCAAAGAAGGCTCGATGCCAGCCCGCCCAAGCCCATGGGCCAAGCAGGTCTCAGCATAAACCAACCGCTCGAGAAGCCACACGAGATCGACACCTGGGCTCTGTTCGAGACGGAAAAGAAGTCGGGAGAGGGCAGTCCTGGCTGGCAGCCTTTCATCACCGTTCCTGAGAGCCTTAATTCGGGCAGCAGAGGAAGCACGCTGCTCGAGCCAGCCCAGCTTCCGCATTCTACAGTATGAGATGGTCATATACGCGAGCTGGACCTCTCCGATATTTGTATATTAATTGTGCCGATACAGTAGAACAAGGAAGGAAGAAGCCTTGTCAGCACAGTAGCCGGCTACTGCGACCATTCGTGTGGCCCATGGCCAGCACGAGCAACAAGGCAAAAGAGTGGATACAGTGATCTGATTCGTAATAGTGAGGAGCGAGGCTCCGATCTATGTACGATATATGCCAGATGACGATAGTCCATCTTGGGAACTAGCTCCATCCATGCCATGCTCATGTCACAACACCATGATCGACTGATCATTTCTACGTAGTTTAGTAACGACAATAATTCTCAAAAGAAACCTTAATTAACTATTTACTGAATTTCTTAGAAGCGAAAAACATCAGATGTTTAAAACTGGCTAAAATATCTCTCGCTTTGATCGAACATCCTCTCAAGTGCTAATGCTAACCGCCGGTCGAGTTTGGAGTATAAGTTCATTTCCGTACAGAGCGTCAATGACGATCGGCACGCAGCTTATTAGTGGGAACAGCTGCTCGCAGATAATGAGTAGAGACCTCTGACCTTGCACGACTCTCAGGACGTACGTATGTAGCTAAAGTAATACATTGTGTTTATTTGACTATGGAGAAGTTTCTTCGGCCCCAAACTCCGAGGTTTTTGTTTCATTCTCACCTCTGCCTGTCCGAGATGTCGAGTACTTGAGCATGGCCATGGTAATCTAGGTAGGCGTGTCTGCAATTCCCAGACGCACGGAAGTAAGAAAACCAACCCATAAAGAAACCTTGGAAGTATACCAACGCCATTAATGTCCTTAGCCACCACCCGGCTGCCGAAGCACATAATTTGCGACGGAGAGCGCTCGGAGAACCGATGCCCCGTCGATCCTCAAATGTGTCAAGGACCTCTGGAAACTCAAACATAGTGGGGCAAAATGCGTGCAACCTCACTTGGAGGCTGAGTCAATCAGCCGCTCGAGCTCGTCAGTCCGATTTTCTCCCCTATTCCTACTCGTCTTCGCTGGCGGCGTCACTGTCGAAGTCGCCATCGTCCTCGTTCTCGTCTTCCCCATCACTCGCATCGTCGTCCAGGTGTGCAGAGTTTTCAAGGATCCTAAGGTTGTGACTGGAAGACTGAAGGTTCTCGGGGATATCCGCGCGTTGTTGGTAAAGTAGTGCACCACTCGCCAGCTTCGAAAAGTGCGTTTGTTGCGATGAGTAGGTGTCAGTGTTGGAGGATTCGAAGTTTAGGATTGCCCTCGAATTGGCGGTCCACAAGCAGCACAGTCTTCCGAGTTGCACACGATTGATGCCATACAATGGACTGTGTCACTTAATTCTCAAGAGTAAGCCTGTCTATCCTCACAACACTATGAAGAGTTTAGAAAAAGCGTATAAGGGTACCAGAAGAGATACGTCTCCGTATGCTAGGATACATTATTATTGCAACATCTGGTGAGGATATACAGGCACGTGTAACAGCTGAATGAAGCTTAACTAACTCTACCACGCCAACCAGTAAGACGGAGAACATTGTTCAAAACGTAGATGAAGTATTTGGCGGCCTCAAAGTGTTCGAGTAGCATAAACTCAGCATTACCTGCCGGTGGGGATAGTTTCGTCGGGGCGGCAGCATCCCCGAATGCAGAGCGCACACGTTCTCACTTGCGACCTTCGTATCAGGTTGGCGTGTTTTGACTGTCCCGGTGTGTGGTCCTCGAAGCGTTCGCCGAAAGAGACAGACTTTCCTGTATAGCAATAAGTCGTGTTCTGCTTCCACAGAGCCACATCCGAGTTTCTCTTGCGAAGGCTTACATGTACGCCCGCTTTCTGTGAGTTCTCGTCCACGATGTGGTGATTGGCGGCAGCGGACAGGGTGTTATGTGTGAAGTCGCAGCTGGGCAGCTTCAACAAGTCGTAGACCCCAGCTTGCTTGATGCCCTTGGTGATTGCGTGGTTGAGAACTGCAATGCCGTACTTGTCGATCAGATCCTGGAACTTGTGGCTTATGTAGTCGGGCTTGGAGAGACTAGATATAGCAACGAGCTGCGTAATGGTCTTGCCGATAATGGATGTGTCTGTCCCAGCTGGCGTAGCCCACTTCTTCGAATCGAGAGAAGGCGAAAGTTGTACTTGCCACCCTTGGAAGCTGGATTTCCATGGCTGACCCTTGTCTACGAATTGTCAAGGCACGTTACGATTAGTGAAGCCGACGCCTTCGGTAACTCCTTGGACGATGATTTTGGCTACCTTGAATCCATTCTCCTGGGTTTGTTCGCCAAAGAACTGACCTTCCATTCCCCGCCGATGCTTAATCTTTGCAAAATGAAAGCCTGCATCGATTGCGCATGCGTACACAGCCGGCTGTGAGCGATGAGGAGCGGTACCTATAGAAGCTCTGTCAGCCCCGTCGGACCATTGAGTTGCTCGAGTTCTGCCGAGTACGTCATGTGCTGCATTTGACTGCGTCCACAGTATGTTTCGGTAGTAGATGGCTTTTCAGAGACGGAGTAGATGTGTCGAAACCTCGAGAGTTAGGAAATGGACGTGTGCAAGTGAGCGAAGTAAGTCGCGCAAGCCCGCTTAAACTCTCTCTTATCTTCACACCACTGTTTAGTCCATGATGTGATGCGCACAACAATGCTCAGAAGTACATGGTGTCTGAAGACTACATCTAGTCAGCCCGAGAGATGTTGCCACACGAGATCCACTTGTAGCCACCACGCCATGTCATGAGCTTGCGAGAAATTGCTGAAAAAGCTGCGTACAGTGCCGCGATGCATACACGGCGCACAAAAAAAGAACTGTAACGTGTATGACATGAAGTTGTTCACTTGGAAGGGGAGCACTCAAAAGAGAAGGATTCATGTCAGCGTGGTAGCTTGCTACTGCGCCGCTGCTTTGATCGATGATGCCCATGGTAAGCCTAATAACTCTTCACTCCCCTTACTTTGATGATGGACCTGACCGCTTGTCAGACGTTTGACAGTCGTTTGCACGGCAGAGCTGAGGGTTATGAAGCGGTCGCCTGACGGATTACTCTGCGCTGGCAAGCCTTACTCCCCATTTCGTTACCATAAAATCCACCACGGAGGAAGCAAGCGGTGTACGATACGGTGGTTTGAAGCCAAATATGGTCAGCGGACACGTTGTTGCATGGAATGATGTCTGACAGAAGGGGCCCTGACTTCTTGGCGGATCAGCTGCGTGTATTCGAGAGATACGACAGGGCGTACAACGTAATAGGCGATGGAATATAATCAAGCGGAATGCATCGTAGCATGACAAGCGTGGTGTTTTCTCTGACGATTGACGTTGCAGATCGGCCGTAGAGAGACCGGGGGTGCGGCGATTGATCCACCCATACCCAGAAAGGTAAGACGTCGGAGCAGACGCGGGAACTGGGCGTTAGACGTCAGCTCGGCGAGACATGTGGAGAAAGCAAGAGGTCACGTTGAGCTTCACGTCTTCCTGTCTAGCCTCACAGCATCAATCAGTCGCTCGGTATACAGAATACGTGCCCCGTTGCTCCCATCACACCGCCGCTTGCGCCTCCCCCATATCCCCCACATGACGATATAAAAGCAGCAAGCGCCCGCAACCGTGGCTACCTCACGCTCTCCCCTGCGCCTACTCGTCGCCCTCTTCATCGCCTTCGTCGCCATTGTGGCTCTCCTACGACTCGGCGCGCGCCCTCCCCCGTCCATATTGCACTATCTCAAGTCGAGCAATTTGCACAATCCTTTGCGCAATCCGTTCGGGTACTTCCGACCACTCACCAACTCCACCATGGCGCCCAAACAGTACAAGACCCCTCCGCAGCTGCCGCCGAGGTTCACAGCAACCAAGGAGAGCCTAATTGAGGACACCAAGAGGCTGATTGACAGGTCACGAGGCGTCCAGGATGCCGTGGTCCGCGACGTGAAGCTCGACAGCGCGACATTCGCCAATGTCGTCCTCCCCATCGCCCGCGATGATAACAAGATGGCCATTGAGTCGCACATCATCGGCTTCTACAATGCCGTGTCTACAAACAAGGCGCTGCGTGATGCGTCCAGCGAGGCGGAGCAATTGCTCGACGACTTCGGCATCGAGTCGTCCATGCGCGAGGACGTCTTCAACCTCGTGGATGCGGCCTTAAAGAGGAAGGAGCAGCTGGACCCCGAGTCGCAGCGGTTGCTGGAGAAGGACCATAAGTCGTTTATAAGGAACGGGCTGAGCCTGCCTGCGGGGCCGAAGCGCGACAGGTTCAAGGAGATCAAGCAGCGGCTGAGCACCATCGCAATCGCCTTCCAGAAGAACCTCAACGAGGAGAACGGGGAGCTGTGGTTCACACCCGAGGAGCTGCATGGCGTGCCGGAGGATGTCATTGCTACCTTGCAGAAGGGCGAGGGCGAGAAGGAGGGCAAGCTCCGCTTGACCTTCAAGTACCCCGATCTCTTCCCAACCCTCAAGTATGCGACCAACGCAGCGACGAGGAAGAAGGTCATGATCGAGAACGAGAACAAGTGCAACGACAACGTTGCGCTGTTCCGCGAGGCCATCCTCCTCCGCGACGAGGCGGCCCGCATCCTCGGCTACGACAACCACGCCCAGTTCAGGATCGAGGACAAGATGGCCAAGACCACCAAGACGGTCGACGACTTCCTGGCAGATCTGCGGAAACGCCTTGCGCCGGGCGGAAAGAAGGAGATTGAGAAGCTCATGGAGTTCAAAAGGCAGGATGTCAAGGACCAGGGCCTTACTGGACCCTTGGCTGACGGCTACTACCTGTGGGATCACCGCTACTACGACCGCCTCATGTTGGAGAAGGATTATCAGCTGGACCACCAGGTCATTGCTGAGTACTTCCCGCTCCAGACCACCATCCAGGGCATGCTGAAGATCTTCGAGGAGCTCTTCGGTCTCGTCTTTGTTGAGATTGCAGGCGAGGAGGAGCGAGCAGCTCTTGCAGAAGGTGGCAAGGGGTCAGACATTGTCTGGCACGAGGATGTTCAGATCTTTAGCGTTTGGGATGACGAGGGTGAGGGTGCTGGCTTTGTTGGCTACCTCTACCTTGACCTATTCCCCCGTGATGGTAAGTATGGACATGCCGCCAACTTCAACTTGCAGCCCGGCTACATAGATGAGAATGGCAAGCGACGCTACCCTGCGACTGCGCTTGTCTGCAACTTCTCCAAGCCCACGCCAAAGAAGCCTTCCCTCCTGAAACATGACGAAGTTGTAACTCTGTTCCACGAGCTTGGTCATGGTATTCACGACCTAGTATCACGGACAACATACTCCCGCTTCCACGGCACGAACACCGTCCGCGACTTCGTTGAGGCCCCGTCGCAGATGCTGGAGAACTGGTGTTGGACCCCGTCCCAGCTACGGTCCCTATCACACCACTACTCATATCTCTCTTCCAACTACGAAAAGGCATATATTGAGTCTTCAGGCGCCGACAAGAAGCCATCCGAGCAGATTCCCAACTCGCTCATCGCGAACCTGATCAACACCAAGCACGTCAACGATGCTCTCTTCAATCTCAGGCAGCTGCACTTCGGCACCTTCGATATGACCGTGCATGAGCCAGCAAGTCATGCAGACATTGAGAAGCTCGACATCACTGAGACATACAACAAGCTCAGGAACGAGATCAGCCAGCTCAACGGCCCAGAAGCGCTGGAGGGTGACAAGAAGGGTGACTGGCACTGGGGCAACGGTCAAGCTACGTTTGGCCACCTGATTGGCGGGTATGATGCTGGGTAAGTCTTTCCATACTATCTTGCCATTAACAAGAAGTTCACTAACATCCATGACAGTTACTACGGCTACCTGTCCTCGCAAGTCTACTCCACCGACATGTTCTACAGCGTGTTCAAGGCCGATCCCATGAACGGCAAGGAGGGCCGGCGCTACAGGCACACGGTGCTCGAGCGCGGTGGAAGCAAGGAGGAAATGGAGATTCTGGAGGAGTTCTTAGGCAGGAAGCCCGAGACGGAGGCCTTCTACAAAGAGCTTGGCATTAGCGAGTAGAGCGCTACAGATGTAGAACTGCAGATGAATGTACAAGTGCGAACGCATATGCTGCTTTAGCGATGCATACATAGCCTGCGAGCATGAATGAGAAATGTGTCTATGCGACAATGGGTTCTGAAGGCATGATGAGCCGACGTATTTGTTCACGTGTGGTGTAATGGTCTACCTAGGCGCCAGCATGTCATTGAATTTGTAAGCTACGGAAACAGATTGTTCCGTAGTGGCTCTAGTAATCTGTGAAAGTGCATTCTAATTTCGAGCGTTGTAGGATGACTAAGCCCGCGTATCTAGCGTGCAAGGCTTCAATGCCCGCATCTCCGCAGCCCCATCGTCTCCACAATCAACTACCTAAGTGACCACTATCTCACCCTGCAAGTCCATTTCCCTACTTACACAAACATTCATTTCCCCCTTTCTCGCTTTTGCCGGAACGAACCTCTAGCCTGCGCGCCATGCCATCGTGAAACATCTTAATCGCCGCGTCGATCGGACGGCCCGACTCTTAATGCCAAACTGCGCATCCAGTTCTCTGCAGGGCTGATTGTTTAATCCTATATCCGGTCCGAACGCAGCAGTTATATGATTTCGCAGATATAGCGGGCTTAATTTGTTTCGACCGCTTCCACGAGCATCCGGGCAGGTAGCTAAATAGCACCACTATGGATGAGGATTTGTTGGTGTAGCTATCTATCACTCTCTCATTCGTTTGTATATACATTCCCTCGCTTCAGTTCACAGAATTACCTTCGTTTCATATCTCAATCGCGCTTGTTCGCAATGAAGAGTTTCCGCCTCCTGCTCGCCGTTGGGGCTTGCTTTTCTCCTCTC
This sequence comes from Ophiobolus disseminans, assembly GCA_010093685.1. Taxonomy (NCBI): domain Eukaryota; kingdom Fungi; phylum Ascomycota; class Dothideomycetes; order Pleosporales; family Phaeosphaeriaceae; genus Ophiobolus; species Ophiobolus disseminans. Next base: position 1,158,970 of record MU006230.1, read on the forward strand.
GTAAGCGCTGTCGACACTCTGGTCGACGTTGGCTACGCGAAATACCAAGGCTCGGTCATCGACTCCCGTCTCAAGGTGTCTGCCTGGAAAGGCGTGCAGTACGCCGCACCTCCTACTGGCAATCTACGCTTCGCAGCGCCGCAAGATCCTATTGTCACTGGCACTATCAATGCCACCAGGCATGGCGCGACGTGTCCACCCAGCCGGCCTGATGATTGGACTATATCTGGGCCCAACGATCGCTTCACCATCGCGGAAGACTGCCTTTACCTGAGCGTATATGCACCTACTGGGGCGCGTGTCGACTCGAAACTCCCGGTCGTGGTGTTTTTCCAGGGCGGTGGCTTTGCGTCGCAATCGAGTGCGAATTGGGATCCCACGGATATTGTAGCGGACGGACAGGTTGTGTTTGTGCAGTTCAGCTACCGCGTCGGCGTGTACGGATTTCTCAACGGCGCCGCGGTCAAGGCTGGTGGTGGCGATGTTAATGCTGGCCTGCGGGACCAGATCAAGCTGCTTGAGTGGGTGAACAAGCACATCACCCAGTTTGGTGGCAACCCAGACAATGTCGTCCTCGATGGTGTCAGCGCTGGCGGGTCTTCTGTTGCCCTTATGATCGCCGCGGATACGGGAAAGAAACCGCTATTCGCTGGTGGTATCATGGAATCTGGAGGATGGGTGACAATGCGCCCAGCGGACCAAGGCGAGGAGCAGTATCAGTGTCTCCTGAAAGACAAGGATTGCGCTGGTGCATCGGACGGTCTTGCTTGTCTGCGCGCACTGAACGAATCAGCCATCCGTTCATCCAACTGCTGGTTCAATCCCAACATCGACGGCGATCTCTACACGGATTCCCTGGTCAATCTCTTTGCACAAGGCAAATACGCAAAGGTGCCAACCGTCATGGGCAGCTGTTCCGAAGAGGGCACAAAGTATAACGCCCCTGAGACACTCGACAATCCGATCGACGCCCTCACATGGGTGGTCACCGACAAAGATAACAGCCTCAGCAACAACTCCAAATCCATCCTCAACGACCTCTACATGAAACCCACGCAGCCCACCTTCCCAGGCAAAGGCCGCTACTGGCGCCACGCTGCCGTTGCCATCGCCGACATTGGCACCCACTGCATCACACGCAACATCCAGAACTACCTCGCCCGCGACGGCGTCCCCACCTACAACTACAAATACGCCGTCCTCGATCCCTCCGACGAAGCTGTTGGTTACGGCGCGTGGCACACCGTCAACGCGTACGCTTTTTGGGGCGTAAATCGCACCGACGGCGGCGAGCCCCCGAGCTACTTCACAACCAACGCGCCCATTATCAAGACCGTTCGCGCGTACTGGACCAGCTTCATCCGCAACCTCGATCCTAATACCGACCGCGCGAACAAAGCTGTCGAATGGACGCCATATGCCGGAAAGGACTCCCGCGAGAGGCTATTCATCCAGACTAATAACACCAAGATGGAGCGCATGAGTCCAGCACAGGCGCTGCGCTGCGATGTTGTGAGGCCGATGAGTGACCATTTGGGCAGACCGCCTGCGAAGGGCGTTGTAACCGAACTTGACGGCAAGCTTGCGGCGAAGGTGAAGAGCGCGAGTGAGAGTACGGATTTGTCGGGGGGGAAGAAGCATGGGAGGGATTTTGTGGGGTATTATTGATTGGAAGGCGGGGTATATTCGCGGGGGAGGGAAAGGTGGGGTTTAGATAGATTTTAGAGGGTACTAACCTGAGTTCTGACCCTTTTGCTAGTCGCCATGACACTTATACTGTCCCTGAATTACAATCGAGTGTTTAAATCCGGCCTCCTACCCAACGACTTCTCTCCCGTCAAGTAAATCCAACATCGGCACCCCTACTTCCCCCTTCCAGCCTGCACTCCACCTCCCCACTTCCTTCTTCCCCTCCACGTATTCTAGTGCCTTCTTTTGAATCCCCTTCCACCCCCCCAATTCAGATACTGCGCCCTGCACCCCCAGCTCCTGCAGCGCAGCTCGAACCCACGTCAAGCAAGTGAACGATTACGCTTTCGCTTGATCCGGGTCATCGATCTGGTAAACCGGCACTGCTTCAAGGATCCTTTCAAGTACACCTGGGGACGTGACTTTAGCTATAACGATGCGGACTAGTAGACGTTGTTCAAGCTGGACGTCCGAGATGGCCAGACGTTCGTAGCGCCACGGCTGTGTGAGCTCGCCGGAGGTAATTTGGAACGTGTTTTTGACGTGGCGCTTTGTGGCTGAATTGGCCTACTGTATTTTGGTGCATTTTGGAGAAATTAAGAGCGCGTAGTGGTATGTTCCAGGGTGATTTGGCCGCGCGTAGAGAGCGAGCTCGAGACGGGGTTTGTTGCGAGGCATGGTTTCTGATATTTTGGAGACTAACGGGGGAGGCACAGCTGGTCATATCAAATGGTGATATTTAAGATCATTCTGTCTCTGGCTCATAGGTTGCACTGGAGAAACCTCTTACGAGAAACGTTTACTTCTAGGTGGTTCGAAAGGAGTAGAGAAATATACAAAGCAAGGGTAATTTATAAATGTGCCGTTCAAAGTGTGCCAAAGTATTTCTGCCTGAGCTGCTCCTTGTTAGCTGCTTCTGGAGATTCTTCAAGAAATGTGCCTATCTCATCCTTCCAGAACCCATTGTACGGATTGATGTTATAAGCGGTCGTATGTTCCCAATACTCTGGGTACCAGCCAGCCGTGTCCCAGTCGATGATTCCAACGATACTATCTCCCTTGACAAGAATATTCATGCTATTCAAGTCACCGTGCGTGAAGCGTGTGGAGAACTGTGCCTTTTCATGCTTCTCAGCCAGTTTATTAACCTCCGGGATCTGATCTGGAGACGCTCTTATTCCGCCTCTGGGAAAAGAGTGAAAGCCGCGAATTGAATCGAAAGGCCCAAATCCCTGGAGGCCGTCTTGGAGACGCATATCATAAAGCTTGTCGCCATCAACACCTTCAATAACACCCGGATTTGGAGGCTTCAGCGATCTCATCTCTTTCATATAAGTCTTCAGTTGCTTCAGCAGGTGCGTTTTCGACCCTTCGGGTTGTTGTTCCCAGTTGTCACCAATTGGCGAGCCGGTAAGGTAGGACATTACTATGTACGTGATTCACTTCCTTTCGAACGCGCAATATACTTTTGGCACAGGTATGGAGGTGTGGGAGGCGATAAATTGCATAGCGGCGGCATCAGAGAGGTGTTGGAACGGGCCGTATTTGACACACATGCGGCGTGTAAGGAAAAGGACTGACGAGACATGTGGGCGGAAACGCTTCAAGGTTGCGATAGCTACAAGAGTGAGGTGACGTCGGACCCACGAACTCTGAGTAGGGCTATTGTGAGACTGCATTAGGTTGAGCGATATCTAGTCACAGCACTAGAGGGCATGGAGGAAGCCGTGAGGTCCACGGGTGTGCGAATGCCACCTGTTTGAAGGGGCTTTGTAGGCGCTCGCGCGAACATCAAAACACGTACCCGTGGACCTAGCACGCGTCTTGCACGCGACAACTCCCCCGATATAAGTCCGATTCAAGAAGTGATTGAAGTTTTGCAATTGCGCGACCCAAAAGAAAAAATTCATACTGAAGTTGCAGCTAAGCATATCGAATTCGCTGTCTGCTGTGCAGACATACGTCGACAACAGCTTGGTTTGGGAACGCTGTCACATTTTAGCAGATTTAGAGAGGGAAAGTACCGGTAACGCTCTACTTCTATAGGTGAGTCTGCCTTAATTTCAAAGATTTCTACATCTTATTTTCTAATCTATAACTGAGCTACTTGTTAGTAAGTTTTATGTACTATATTGGGGCGAACGCGTCACGTGCTGATGAATAAAACCTCGGACCATTGGCATCGGAGCCAAATCGTCCGCCGATGCCGACCCCTGCTTCACAACCATCGCGGACCAGGAACAAGCTTGCTGATCTGTTCAATGGACTATATTTGCGAGATCCTATGTCGACAATCCAGCCAAACGCGCGATGCAGGAACGAATACGAACCAGTCGGAATGTTACTTGAGTCGAAGCCGTTTGCTTTCGTTTCCGGATAAACTTTTGGATGCTGTAGGATGGCATTCACTGGCTGGAGTTTCTTAATCCATGGCTTCCTAAATTGGACAACTCATCCATTTCTTCCGTGTACACCTTTCTTCCCCTGTCTACTAACGGTCCAAGCATGATGATATATCAAGATAAAGGGTACTTATGATGGCCTCATCTTGACACAGACACCCCCTCGCTTCGTGCACCACTACGCTGTTAAAGGTCCCGATATGGTCCGGCTTAGTGCGATTGCGTGGCTCCTTCTCCCTTTAGCTTCTTCCTCGCTCCAGCAAAATGTCTCCACGCCCGATGCCACTCGGGCACAGTACAACTTCAATTCAGACTGGCGAGTTCTGGTGTCAGACCCCAAGGATGCTCAAATTTCATCCTACAACGATTCATCCTGGGCCAGAGTAACGCTACCGTACGCTTGGAACGGTGACTCGGCATTTCGTGTCTCTATCGATAATCTTCCAACCGGAATCGCATGGTACCGTAAACACTTCCGAGTTCCGGTACTCTCAGACGGCAAGAAAATATTTATCGAGTTCGAAGGCATTAGACACGGCGGCCAGTTCTACTTGAATGGCAAGCTCATTGGACGCAGCGACAATGGTGTCATGGCCTTCGGATTTGATGTGACAAACGCAATTTTACACGGTCAAGAGAATATTATTGCCGCACGTATCGACAACGATTGGGACTACAGAGATACTACCAACTCAAAATACCAATGGTCGGACAAGAACTTCTACGCAAACTATGGAGGCATCAACAAGAACGTGTACCTACACGTTACTGACAAATTGCATCAAACCTTGCCCTTACACTCTAGTCTCGGCACTACCGGCATATATGTTTATGCCAAGGATATCGACACCAAAGCTAGATCTGCAACAATCGTGGCCGAAACTGAGGTCAGGAACGAATATGCTCAAGCACGGACCTTTGCGTACCAGGTGACGGTTCGAGACATGGACGGCAAAATTGTTGCATCGATGGACGGCGGCAAGACTACGCTCGCAGCCAACCAAACTCAAACAGTTGTTGTTGCTGGAAAAGTCACAGGTCTTAACTTCTGGTCATGGGGATATGGCTATCTTTACGATGTTCAAACCGCACTCAGCCTGGATGACCAGATCGTAGATTCCGTCACAACCCGTACCGGCTTTCGCAAAACCGAATATAGCAACGGGTTTTTCAAGCTCAACGACCAAGCACTCCACCTCAAGGGCTATGCTCAACGTACCACCAACGAGTGGCCGACGCTGGGCTCCGCAGTCCCGGCCTTTCTGTCAGACTTTTCCAATCGTCTGATCCTGCAGAGCAACGGAAACTTAGTACGGTGGATGCATGTGACTCCTTGGAAGCAGGATATTGAAAGTCTGGACCGTCTCGGTATAATGCAGGCTATGCCCGCGGGCGACAGCGAAGCCGATGTCACGGGACGCCGTTGGGACCAACGAATAGAATTGATGCGAGATGCGATCATTTACAATAGGAACAACCCCAGCGTGGTCTTCTATGAGAGCGGTAACAAAGGTATCTCCGAGGATCACATGCAGCAGATGAAGAGCCTGCGCGATACCCACGATCCGAACGGCGGAAGATCTATCGGCTCGCGTGAGATGCTAGGGAGTGTCTCAGCAGAATTTGGAGGAGAGATGCTCTACATCAACAAGGGAGGTCGCATCCCGTTCTGGTCGATGGAGTATTCGAGGGATGAGGGCTTGCGCAAGTATTGGGACAATTACTCACCACCATATCATCGCGACGGCGAAGGTCCGCTGTACAATAACGAAGACGCAAGCGTCTACAACCGCAACCAGGACTCGCATGCACGTGAAAACGTCGAGAGGTGGTTCGACTACTTCGAGCAGCGACCGGGTACTGGCGACAGGGTTAGTGCTGGTGGAGTCAATATCATCTTCTCCGACTCCAACACGCATTACAGAGGCGCGGAGAATTATCGTAGGTCAGGCGAGGTCGACGCTGTCCGCCTGCCTAAAGATGGATACTATGCACACAAAGTCATGTGGAACAACTGGGTTGACCTCGATAATTCTGACACACACCTAGTTGGCCACTGGAATTATGACACCAACGTTACCAAGGACGTCTACGCTATCTCGACGGCAGATAAGGTAGAGCTTTTCCTGAACGGCAAGTCCCTGGGATTAGGCCAACAGAGCAAACAGTTCTGGTTCACCTTCCCCAAGGTCAATTTTGCGTCGGGTGAACTCAAGGCCGTGGGATATAAAGGAAATACTACTTCCAGTTCTGACACCAAGACCACAGCAGGGAAGCCAGTCAGCATCCGTCTCACACCACACGTTTCTCCAGCAGGCGTTGTTGCCAACGGAGCCGACATCGCCCTCGTTGACGTCGAAGTCATCGACGCCAGCGGTGACCGCTGTCCCACCGCCCTCAACATGATCGACTTCGCCTTATCCGGCGCAGCCACCTGGCGCGGCGGCATCGCCCAAGGCCCTGACAACTACATTCTCGCCACCAGCCTGCCGGTCGAAAACGGAGTCAATCGCGTCCTGCTACGCTCCACCACTACCGCCGGGAAAGTAACTCTCAAAGCTACGTCTCAAGGGCTCGAGTCTGCGAGTATCGATCTGGATACAATGCCGTTCCCTGTCACTGATGGCTTGAGCACGACTCTCCCCAGCGCAGGTCTTACATCAGATCTGTCTCGCGGTCCAACGCCCGATCGGCCCTTGATCATTAAACGCCGCTCCATCAAAGTTGTGTCGAGCTCGCCTTCTGCTGCACAGACGTACGATGATAACGAGGAGACGGCTTGGTCGGGCAACGTCGTAACGTACCAGTTCGCTGCGCCTGAGATGGTGTACCAGGCTACTATCAAAGTCCCAGGCCACCGCACCGCGTCGTATCCTGTTACTGTGTATGTGGATGGGACGCAGGTCTACTCTGGGACGATTGGGAAGAATCTTGGTTATTCGACACTTATGTGGGGTGCGGTGAGGGGCTCGAACGCTACGGTGAGGACGAGTGCTGGGAATATGTCGATTTCGGAGGTGGACTGGTATGCGCCCGTGTAGTTAGTGGTCAGTGTTAAAATAGTGTAGGGAGTTTGAATGTACGTTGGTAGTAATCCATAAACCTCTCAGAGGCACTGCACTACCTCACTTCAAACCCTCTACTCCCACCGTCACCATACCCACCACCATCACTCAAATCCTCTTCTCATTCCCCACCGCCTCCGTCAGCGCCGGAGCCCCGTCCTTACCAGCCTCCGCGCCCAACACTCCCCCCTGGTTCTCAGGATCATTCGCATGCGCATTCGCAATCCCAATCTCCGTCGTCGAGAAACTATCCGCCACATTCCGATACGCCGGCACGAAATTCACACAAGCAGTATACGTCCACGCCGCGACAAAAAACGCCAACGGCACGCTCATCGCCGTTGCAGTCGGCGCATGCCCCGCATAATCCGGCTGGCCCTGCGCATCCGACGCAACAAACAGCAGCGGCGGCACCACCGCGCCGCCCGACACGCCCGCGACGATGAACCCGGAGCCGCGCTTCGAGTACTTGCCCAGGCCGCGCATGCCTAAGGCAACGATGGTCGGGAAGATGATGGACTCGAAGAACAGCACTAGGTACAGCATGCTCATGCCGGTGTTTCCGCGCCCCGTGATGGATGGGATGAGCAGGATGATGCACATGCTCATGAAGACGAGGAAGACCCAGCGCGGCTTGACGAATTTCATCAGCGCGCTGCCCGCGAAGCGGCCCAGTGTGAATGCGCCCTGTGCGCCGGCCAGGAAGCGCGAGGCGTCGCTGTTGGATGTGCGGACGCCGTTTATGACGCGCGTTTCGGTCACGTAGTTTATGAATGCCCCCGCAATGGCGACTTGTGCGCCTGTGTAGCAGAATTGCGCAAAGGTGGCGTGAAAGAGGCGGTATTGTTTGCGGAAGGGCTTGACGTCTGTGCCGGCGTGGGTGGATTCGGCTTGGAAGGCCATGTCGGCGTCTGCATCAGTGTTAGTAAATCATGTTTATATAAATAACTTGGTTTTGAATGATAACTTACCAGTGATCTCCGGAATCGGAGAAAAGTAATAAACCACCGCGAGCGCAAAGACAAAACACGCAATGGCGAGATACGTCCACTGGACATTCTTTAGCGCATTATCATCAGTGCCCACATTATTAAAAAACACATAGCTCGCCAGGACCGGTGCAACAACCGTCCCAACCCCATTAAACGCCTGCGCAACATTGATCCGTATCTCCGAGTATCTCGGCGGCCCACCTACAATCCACAAATGCATAATCAGCTTCCGAACCGCAAAATGTAAAGAATTAGGGAGAAAACTTACAAACAGCCAGATACGGATTCGCAGCCGTTTCCAGCGCGCCCAGCCCGTTCCCAATCACAAACGTCGCCGCGCAGAACCCGCCAAAGGACTTGTACACCAGGCACGGCCACGCCAGCAGCGCGCCCACGCCGTACAGAAACAAGCCCCACATGAAGCACGCTTTGTACCCGTAGTGCCGCAGCAGCCAGTTCGCATGCCCCAGCGAAGCGAGCGGATAGGCGCCAAAGTACGCGGCTTGTAGGCCCGAGGAGCGCGAGCGCGTGATGCCCAGCGTGACTTGGAAGTGCTTGTTGAGCGTGTCGATGAGGCCGTAGGAGAAGCCCTGGCGTGGGTTAGGATGGGTTTGGGAGGGAAGGGGGGGTGGATGAAAGTTACCCAGAGGAAGAATAGTATTGTGACTAGACAGAGTGGATATATCGATTCGCGCAATGTGAGTTCGGCCGCACGCGTACGCTTGTCGTCGCGATTGCGAAGCGTGGGCTTTTTGAAGAAGCCCATGATGTAATAATAGTGAAGTGTAGTGTAGCGGCGTAGCAATAACTGTTCTCGCAATCGATATACTATCAACGTCGTGTCGTGTATTCAAAAATCCAGATGTCGTGCGTCGTTACCAGGAACCAACTCACCAGTCGCGCATCATGCACGGCACCTCCCCATTCAAGTACTCCTGCCCCGTACCCCAGCGCCTGCCACTCCATCCCCGCCTTACCCAGCCCCATCATACACGCCACGCCCGAATCCCCATCCCGCCCGTTGCGCCGGGAAGCAAAAACCGGGGTAAACGCCTGGAGATCGGCGGCGATATATTTGCCGAAGTATGCGCTTCGGTGGAGACGAGACCGAGACGCGATGGCGAAGGAGGGAGGGATCGGCGGTGTCAAGAAACGGGGATGGTGAGATCAACCATGCATGTCTTGGGTGTGTGAGCGGAAGGATGGGATGGGAGTGCTTGCGGGGATGGAGTAATGACATCATGTACACGCAGAGCGTTGTCACGCCTACTTTAAGCCCGTCACGCCTTTGGGAAATTCGCTATTCGAGATCGAGAAGTGGTAATTCCAAGACAAGAGTGCTGAGCGGAAAGTCATGGCTATGCTGCGGTCTACTGGTAGCGCTCGTCAAGGATAAGTAAGACAAGAGTAGCTTCTTGCAGAGACCAGCGCACATACTGTAAAGCTGTGTTGACACACTACAATCACGTAAAGTTGCATATCTTCAAACAAAACCATACAGAGATAAAAAAAATGCATCCTTTTAATATATGCCCTCCCCAGGCCAATACGCCACGCAATGCACTATATACCCAAACCCTACAACTCACTCCTCTCCTCCCGTCTTCCCACGCGAAACCCCACCTCCGTCCTCTTATCATCCGTCAACCTCCCCCACTCCAACAGTAACCTAAACATATAAACCTCCATATCCTCCCTCCTAAGCACCTTCTCCGTCCACACCTTCCCATCCCTCGCAATCTTCTCCGCAGCCTTGACTTTCCCCTGCATCATGCGCTTATTGCGGTCGTCAACGCCGTACCCGCCAAAATACGCAAGCGAGCTGAAGAGGTCGTGCAGGCGCAGGTCGACGGGGACGAAGTGCTTCCAGGCCGTCAGCCGGCCTTCGTACCACTCGCGGAAGAGCGCGGCTTTGAAGACGACGCTGTTGGATTGAAGGAAGGGGATGAAGCGTGGTGAGAAACCGGGGCCGTCGGCATCAAAGAGGTAGCGGTATTGCCAGTGCGAGCGGATATCAACGTCATCGGCGACCCAGAATTCTTTGATTTGGTCGCGGCAGTCTTGGCCCGCACACCCGGCGATTTTGTCTACGAAGCGCGCGTCGGTCTTGGTGGCGAGGTACTTCTTGATGTCGCTTGTTCGTTTGAGCACGTACTCAAGATTGTCGGTGTGGTCTCCCAATGGTAGCATGATCGGGTGACGGGAGGTCTGGTTATTGAGGAGATGGACGAGTCGCTGGCGGAGCATGCCCTTCCAGGTTCCTTGGGTTGTCACACCCTCAGTTGTTGTGCCGCGCCAGAAGAGCACATCTTCCTTGTTCTCAAAACGAGGATCAGGGTATTTTTCGTTGAACTGGTACTTGGTCTTTTCTAGATAGTTCCAAGGCGAGGGGTACCTAATATCGATGTATCCGGGTGCGCGGCTTTGGCTGAAGATGGGCACAACATCGTGGGTGCCCATCATGGTCGAAGGACTGAGATGCATGCCATGGAGATTTGCAATGTCAGGTTGGTGACAGGGATCTGCGGACAAGGTCCAGTTCGACACAAACGCACCCATTGAGTGAGGCTCCGTACATTTTGAGCAAAACGCTCTTGTCTGCCAATGCCGTTCTTTTCTTGCGCGAGACTCGGGCGGACAAGCTATTGATCCATACGTCTGGAATGTGGGCGGCCGAGCATCTTCGAAGAATTGCGGATCGGTGCGGACGGAGTCCAGACTCGGCCACCTTTTCGCGCGGTCGGCACTGAAATCTTGTGACGGCCTCGAAGAATCAGGCGTGGGGTACGGTTGTGGGTTGTCGAGGGCGTCCTGGAGATGGTCGTGTGGAATAGCTACTCGACATTCGTCATGCAGATTCATAGCAAGATCCATGTCTGGAAGAAATTCGGCAAATTGCTGAATCATGGATACGGCGCCTTGCATGACCCATCCGTGCTCTTCTGGTACTTCGGACATCGCTTCAGCCTTGCCGTTTCTGATCCGAATCCCGCTGATATCGGTATTTGTCGCTAGCACGGTGACGGTGCGCAGCCGCAAATCGTCTGGGTTGAACGAGGAAAACGGGGCGAGGTCTTCTTCGATGTTGTCGAAGTCGTCGATGACAATGGAATTCCGGGCAACCGCAAAGCTGTACCATTTGTCGAAGTTTGGTGGAGGGTCCCGCTTGTAGCGCTGGCGGTAGTGTACCGCAGCTTCAGCTAACGATTTGCTGCGATGTGCCTGTGACTCCCAGGTATCGTGTTGAATGGCGGCCAGCTCGATGAGCTTAGTGATGGGATGATCTGACGTTGGTGGCTGATGACGGTACACCACGACACCAATCGAAAAGGCAATCAGAAGGACAACGAAGGCTACGGTCTGGTTCCTGCCAAGCCGTACAGGCACGCTGGTGCGGATGCGTGTCTCGATGTTGGTGTCGGTGACTAGATAGAGAATGAGAGCAATGGTGAGGAGAGTAAGACACAGGACTAGTCCAACGGTGGACTTTGGTGGAAACGAATAGGACACGCCGGTCCCAAGGGCTCGAAGAACGCCAATGTATGCAGATGCAAATGCAACAATGAGCACTGCGCTCATAACGCCGTACAACCGAGCCTGCGTTGTTAGTGAATGCGGGGGTAGGGGTAAAGGAGACGTACCGATTTTAGGAAACATAACGTCATAAAGGGTATCATCAACGATAAACGCAAAAGACCGAGAAGATATTCAGAAGGAAAAGAGAGCATCCACTCGCGGTGCTCGGGCATTGTGGGGTATACTACCATGCCAGCAACGAGAATGACTAAAGATGATGCCTAGGGGTGTTAGCGCGTGGGAAGTGGTATGTTATTAGGCTCAGCGTACAATAAGTGTGAGGCCAACAAGCAGCAGATTCGACGTGCCATCCTGGAGGTGAATCGTCCAGTCGTCTGCGGGGGAGATGGCATCGTCGACTAAGCGGTACACTGCCTGGACAACCAAGCAGTCTATCAGAAAGGCCAAAAACTGGAGGGTAGGAATAGTGGCGGCCGCAGAGTTGGCGACGGGGCAGATGTAGGTGGAGCGAAGGGTGCTCGTCTTGACGACGACGAGGAAGCTGCTGATGGAGAGCAGGGCGGCGGGCACGATGTAGCGCGTGGAGGCGTCGAAGACGAAGTTGAGCAGGCGGTCGATGGGGCGCGGGCGTGAGTCGGCGCTCCAGGCGGGGTACTGGCGCTGCGAGGGGCGGCGGACGCTGTGGTAGAGGGCGAGGACGAGGGGGAGGAAGGCCTGTAAATGTCAATATTGTCATATGCGTCGGTAGTGAGGTGGCCGACCATTGCGGAGGGGCCGGTGCACTCGACGTCCTTGATGACCCGGTAGAGGATGCCGATGCGCCCACACACGGCGAGGAGCAGCACCAGCAGCAGCAGCCCCACGGCCTTCACGCTCCACGCCCGCCGCCGGACGGGCGCCCCGGCCTCGGTCCACGCCTCCTCCCCGGTGGTCCTGCCGTGGCCGCCATGGTGCAGCGGAATGGCAACATATCGCGTCGGTGGCTGTGCAGGGCGGCCGTCCCAGGCCTGGATTGCGACGACGGCGAGGCCCGTCAGCAGCAGCAGGGCGGCGACGGTGTGCAGGGCCTTGTCCAAGGCAAACGAGTACTCGATGGGCGTGGCGGTCGCGAGGTAGCCCGCCGAGAGCAGCAGGCCGGTGATGGGGTAGAACTGGCGGAACGGGGGCTTCAGATACCGCAGGATGGGCGACGGAGGACTTTCCATGGCCGCATTCTCTGGCGCGGCGGCGTCTTAATGCTGCCGGGAAGCGCAGCAATGGCGACGGGCGACGCTTGACATGGCCTGGCCGAGCACGAGGGTGGTGGAGGAGAGGAGACGCTGAGTGCTGCTTGTTCGCTGTCCGCCAGGTACGCTTACTCTACGGGTCTCGGCAAGCCCTGCGAGTGCGAGCCCTCAGCCACGCCGCCGGTGCAACACCACTGCCTGGCGCGTGCAGCCCACTAGCTGACGACAACGCCATCTACCGCTACAGAGTGCACCAGGACGCACCGTATTTCCATCGCATCTCCTGCAGCACGCGCAGCACACGTCTCGCGTTGTTGTGCCTGCACATGATGTGCGCAGAGACAAGCTTTGCCGATCGAGGCGCGAGCGATCCTCAGGAACGCCCTGCTTGGGTGACACATCACACGGCTGTCACGGCATTCCTGCGCACAGGCGCGGAATTGATATCGATTGGCGTGCAACCTTATACTCTTGTGAGATGCGCGCTTTTTGACATCACTTCTTCCGGCTGGTGGACGGTCGGAGTGCAAGTCTACCGGCTTCCGAGCGCTAGTTTACGCGGTGTAGGCTAATGCGAGGCTAGATCTAGTATCGCTTGCGAGCTATCATTATTAGTTTGACAATACTTCTCGATCTACATAGTAGCGTGTAGTGAAACAAAGTATTTTACGTCTTTTGTTCTCACTACAACTCTCAAAAGATTGGTGTTAAGCTGAGCTTACATATGTACGAAGGAGCTCGATTCTTTTGTGTTGCAGGCCCCCACCAGAATTAGCGTGACCCCTACAACACAAAAAAAACGAGCTCCTTCGTATACTGCCATCGTACCCACCACGTGACTATACTAGTCCAGCTGCTTAATCCCATCCGCCCAGCTCGGCGCAATCCCACTACACACATCTACATACGCATCCCACCTGGTCATTCCACCACCAGCTCTACTCTGGCCCAACCTCCACTCCTCACCCTCCCATCTCTGCGTCACGTTACCACTCGTCCAGAACATGGTCCACTGATCCCCAGGAAGATTCCACGTCCCCGTCGATCTCTCCTGATACCACTTGTTGACCGGGTTGCTCGTCCTGCTTCGCCACACCACGCCATCAGGGAAGCACGTTCGCGTGAGCGCAGCCCACACAATGTCCGACACGCCACCCGAGCCCTGGGAAGACGTGAGGACGGCAAACTTGTCTAGATATGGTACCCAGTATGGTGAATCTGGCGTGTCGGAAGCTTCTGCTGGTACCGACTTACCCAGCAGCGTCGACGGCGTCTCCCATGTGCATATAGCCCCGCCTTCGTAGTCGCCTGCGATGATGATGCCAGCGACACGGCCACGGATGCGATCTAGGTAGTCTTTGGCGTCCAGCTTCCGGCGAAAAGAATCGTTGATCAGTTCTTCAAGCTTCGGAAAGTTGATGCGAGGGTCTTCTGCAAGCTCGATACTCGCATTCGATGCAGATGGTGGTAGCCAGGGTCCAGTGACGCGAGGGTCGGGAATCATTGTCAACGGCACGCCCTTTTTGAGGAAGGTCGCAGCGTTCGGCGCTGCGGAACCTAAGAACCGTTCTGCTGGCGAGGTTGGGAGCGAAGACGAGAACATGGGCTTGTCAGTTAGTAGATTGTGAAGGAGAGGGTTCTTCGAGGGCGTAGTTCTAGCATCATCAGGGATGGCCTTCGTTGCCGCTTCCGGTGGTGTGAGGATCAGACCTGACGATGTTGGCGGAAGCAGCTTTAAGGCACGTTGCACCACATCGAGGTTCTTCAGATGCCGTAGCGGGGCTGGGTTTGCCAGTTGTGGTGTTGACACACCAGGTAGCGACACCACTTCTTCCTCAACAAATATCGAGAACGGATTGCCAGTGCTAAGTGATACCGGACTGGTAGAGGTTGCACCGTCCCGAGATGCCGCCGAAAGCTGCTGGAGTTCCCCCTTGATGTCGGTGTATTCGGCTTCCAGGTTAACGAAGACATGTGCACCATCAGATCTGTTCTCGGACGGTATGCCGCCAAGCGGGTCAAGGATGATGACGCGGTCCAGTATAGGTCGCTGTACCTCTTCCCAAAACTTTTGCGCCTTGGCAGCCTTCTCATCTGGCCGAAAATCTGTATTGATCTGTCCAGAGAGTCCAGCAAACTCGCGAGTGAGGGCAAGAAGCGCATCGTCTGCTTCAACTGCGACCTTCTTCACCTCCTTATCATAGGCGAATGGAATAATGACTGGAATGACGCCGTCATCGATGGGAGGGTACAACAGGAAGTTGTTTGTCACTTCAACACCTCCTCGCACGTGCACTGTGCTAGGCATGTCGTTCGACCGCCTTGAGTAGCCCAAGGCGTGCTCTACCAGGAGGGCTCCCGGCTCGTTGAAGTCTTCCAATGCTGCGACGAATCGCGCTGCCTGCTCTCTGACTGTCCTCTCATATCCCGAATCGACTTCGCCCGTATGTGCTGTGCCATGCTCGTCGCAATCCAAGACTACGGCAGTGCTGAGTCCCAGCCGTGCCATTTGACTCAATGTGAGCGCGATGCCACCAAGCGTTTGATCATCCAGTGTTTGCGGCTGCCTCAGCTTGATGAGAGCCAAATGCATTGGCTCATCCTTCTCTTCTTCCGCATATTTCTTCTCTGGCAGTGGCTCGCGTGTGAAGATGGTGGGTTGGTATAGGTTGCCCAGATTCACCCCGGTCCTCCCTGCACCCCGCTCGTGGTGAGCAGTCACACCCGCGACCTGCTTTCTTTTGGCCTCATCAAGCTTCTTTGGCTTGGAGGCATCGAATTGTTTGAGGAAGTTGCGGGCGTCGCGCTTGCCGGGCGACTCCTTGAGTAAGCGAGTCAATTGCTCGCGATCGGCTCGCTGGCGCTCTTTCGCAGAGCTCGACGCTTCGCGGGTGTGCGGAGGGGTATAACGTGTGGTGGTGGATAACGGTGCGGCGTGGATTTTCCCAATAGTTGCACATGTGATGTTATCGAATTTGGAAAGCTACGTTGGTTAGCTATACTGTGCAGTTGCGGGAGGGAAGTATTAGCATGTGAGTCAACGCGCTTGCTGTACGTACAGTCTTTGTAGCCTTCCCTAAACCCCTCGCGGGGACTTTTCGGCAAGTAAGCATTCTTCATGCTATCGTGTGCGTGTGCGCAACATTGTGTAGTGAGTATGACTGTGACGGAAAAAAATAATTCACGCACATGCTTGCGGGTCGCGAAGTTTGATAACGGCAGCTGGACGTCATTGGTGCTAGCCGACATCGGCCCGAACCTTAACCCCGGACACGAACCATGACATCGATCAGCATATCGACGGTGGCGGTGGGGTACATATACGACGGAACTTCGACCTTGAGTGGTGTCTTTGGTCGGACACGAAAAGAAGCACATTCATCCGCGCTGCAAGAAGCAAAATAACACCAAAATGGCTCCACAACTTGCATGGCTTGGACTTGGCAACATGGGAAGGGTAAGTATAGCCGATCATACTCTTAACCTTCAGGCTAACTGGTTGCAGGGCATGTGCAAGAACCTGGTTGAGAAGGGAAATTTGGACAAGCCTCTGATCATCTACAACCGCACCAAGAGACGCTCCGATGACCTCGCTGCAAAGATCTCGTCTGACATCGGCAGCGGGAAAACCAAAGTCGTCGATACCATCAATGAGGCGACAAAAGAGGCGGACATCATATTCATGTGCCTTGGAGACGACGCCGCCGTCAACGAAACCGTCGACGTAATGTTGCAAGAAGACGTCAAAGGCAAGCTCATTGTTGACTGCTCAACTGTCCATCCAGACACAACCAATGCTCTGGAGAAACGCATCACCGAGAAAGGCGCAGAGTTCGTCGGCATGCCGGTCTTTGGTGCCCCAGCCATGGCCGACAACGGCCAACTGGTCTGCGTGATTGCTGGCAAAGCATCAGCCGTTGAGAGAGTCAAGCCGTATACCAAAGGCGTAATGGGCCGCGCAGACATCGAATATCCAGATCAGCCTGCCGGCCAAGCTACGTTGCTCAAGGTCATCGGCAACACTTTCATCTTGAACATGGTGTCGCAATTATCGGAAGGCCATGTGCTGGCCGAGAAGTCTGGCCTCGGTGTTGAGAACCTGCAAGCATTCATCTCGACCATGTTCCCCGGGCCATACACTGCGTACTCGCAACGCATGTTAGCTGGCGACTACTATCAGAGGGATGAGCCGCTGTTTCATATCGACCTTGCGAGGAAGGATGCGAGACATGCGCGGGATTTGGCGGATAGAAGTGGCTCGAGTGTGAAGATGCTTGGGCTGGCGCAGGAGAGATTGGAGAAGGTCAAGGAAGCGATTGGCGACAGAGGCGATATCCCGAGTGTATATGGGGTGGTGCGGAAGGAAAGTGGGCTTGATTTTAAGAATAAAGGATGAATTGTAGTGTCAGATATCCACTATATCAACCTTCAAGCTACAACAGCGAGAAGGTCGGCCTCTTTGTTGTCTGACATGTAGGACTGCACGAGCTCTTTCGCGACACAACCCTACCGTTTCTGACATGTCATGATGTGTAGCAGCGACAAAGGGCCTAGCACCCTTGGCTTTGGATGCACGGCGGTTCAAATTTTGCGAAAGTGCGTGAATACCTGGGCGCTATCAGTTCGTCTTCATCATGACAGCGTTGGAACGTAGCAGTTTGGATTAACGCAAGGTGAAGTTTGATACATGCATCGCATCTAACTTGCGCGGGTGTAAACACATAGGCGTGCAGCTCGGCCCGTCTCAGTGAGTCCCACTACATTTGCTTCAACAACAATATCCAAAGCTTAAGAGTAAATAGGAGCTAGTTTTCGATACTTTCATTCGTAGGCTGCGTTTACCATCTTCCAACGAGAGCGCACAGGTTTGCTAGTAGCGTAAGCGCCATCGTGGTAACCCCTAGCCCAGCTTCATCCCAGCTTCAGTCTGAAGGTCGAAGTAATGCTTAAGCCAATTTACGCCCTTGCAATTTCAAGGATAGGCGTCTCGACGATATAATTCGACCACGTCCTCCGCGTGGCATCGCTGAAGCTCCAACCGCGACACGAAATTTTCAACCTCCCATGTCTTCGTGTGGTGCCGTCCATGATGCGGTCCAAGAAAAGTCGCGTGTAATATTGTTTTTGTTGGCTCCCGTCGTCTTCATGCTCCCTGCCTCTCGTAAGCCTATGCGTGATTGATACAATATACAACGTACGTGTTATTGTGGCCGTCTCGAAACATATGCTCGTACCAATCGGTACACTACGTATGCCGCTAGGGCATAGACCACAAGTGGCATGAGTGCAGCGTTGATAACTCTCATCCGGCTTGCATATAGCAGGCCTTTTCCCAATGGCATGATTAGACGCGATGGGTATTGTGGAGAAACGATTCGAGAGGTATCGTGTAAGCAAGGGGGGTTAGAAAAAGCGTTTATCGGGCTTTGTGTCACTACTTAGGTTCCAACCTAAGTAGATACTTATTCTCATCACGATGTTATCTTCTTCTAACATCCTGCCGCAGACATCACAATCCTTAACTCCACTCCGTTGGCAAAACGCGGTTTGAGGCTTGGAGTATGTAAGTGTACAGGCTCACGGATGCGATCCCGTGTGAGGCGTACTCATTGGAGAATAGCGATGTGCGCATGCATTCAAGCACCTGTGCTATGATCGGTTTTATAGAAGAAGTGATTGGGCAATACAAGGCGGGTGGAAGAGTAGGATTGCGTGGATGTTGTCTGGACTACTCGGTACTCGACTTAGACGAAGTGAAGAGCAACACAACTGCCTATCCAGACACCTAATTATTCAGATCAAGCAAGATCGCCTCTTCCCCCGTGGGTAAACTCAAGAATCTGCCTTGAAAGGCTTTCTCAGAAGAAGCCAAGAGCAGGATTGCGATACTTGCTGTATCCTCCCTAGGCATTCTCTCGAAGACAGATCGACAAGCCAATGGTGCAACACGACACGGTATGCATCCATCCTTTAATCAAAGATACATATACATGTCGCTCACTTACCGAGCGGAAATCTCTACCCGTGAACCACAAGGCCCGCGTAGCACTGCCCCCATGCCACGTGCCCGAATCCTACGAACTCGGTGCCAGGCAGCGACATCTGCGACACGCCAGGCAGCACTGGAATGCCACTTAAGAAGCACGACAATTATTACACCCCCGATAATCCCCCAAACCACTCAAAATAATACTCTTTACAAATCGTTCCTCCCCACAAACACCACGCAATAATGTCCGCCTTCATCGCCGGCATGACACACCCCTCCAATCGCCCCCTCGGCCAAGCCATACTGCGCACCGCCGGCATCGTGCAAGCACTCGTCGCACTGCCATGTACGCTTTACTTAGCCGGCAGCGCGTACAACTATTTCTCGCACCGCTTTGATCTGTGGTACTACTTCACGTAAGCCGCTTCGCTTCGCACCACCTCCCTCGACAAAAACACTAACCCGCCGGGCCCAGCACGCGCGTCCTCGCAGGCTCCGTAACAGGCGGCATCGTGTTCGTCGCCGCCGTTCAGCAGCGCGCGGCGACGACGAGTCGTCAGGCGTTTGTGCTCGAGGCCGTGAAGGCGAGTCTCGCGACGGCCATATTTGTGTGGGTGAATACGGAGTTTTCTTGGGATTTGAAGAGGCTGATTGTTACGGGTCTTGCTGTTGTGTAAGTCACCGAGTCTGGTTGGGACGTGGGTTGTGCTGATAAGTGTAGTGTGTTGTTCTATGCGCCGCTTGGGTATGCGTGGGCTACTTCGAAAGAGGCCGAGCGTGAGGGACGTTTGAGTCTCCAGGGTGAGGGTAGGGCGGTGGATGTTAAGACACCGCTTTTGGGGTGAGCGAAGATGACGGCAAGCTGAGAGGGTTGTGATTGGGTGAGGGGGACGGTGATGTAGTTGGTAGGTTTGCAATGAGTGTGTTGTGCACAAAGAGGTCTGTATCCGAGCGATTGGCAGATGTTGCATACGGGGAGGAGGGAGCGTGAGCATGGTGTAATAAAGTAATGAAAATAACCGAGGTGAAAGTCACGTATATGGCCTCTTGGCGATCATGCTGACGATTCTGTATGAATAGATATGACGAGGTTCGTAGCGGCAAAAACTGAGTCTGAGGACTGTAATAGTTGGAGCAAATTGTGGAAGCTGCAAGCGCGAGATCAAATAGAGCCGGCTGTCCACCTGCATTCCTCGAATTGGAAGGTGGTGAACCCAGAAGGAAGCATGAGAAACGATGTTAACTACCTCATATGCAAGTTGTAGGATCCCGCCAGCACCACGTCGCGGTTTAAGATTCGATGCTGTAACCTAGGCATGCGGAGATCTAGAGCATACCGTCTTTGCAATGGCGCTGGAGTTGAATCGGTTTTCAACAGTGCCCTTGACCTTTCAATCCGTTTGTTGAATGACCTAAGGCCGCCTATGCTGTTTAACTGTAAAAGACAAGCTTTGTGCGGACTTGGTCAAAGATCGCAAACATGTATTTTAAACGAGTTGCTCTAGCTTAGCTTTCAATACAACACCATGCACTTCAATATATTCTCAATCCTCGAATGCTGCTTATTGAAGCAAACGTAGTGGTTCTTACTAGCATTGAGTGAGATGCATGTTCATCTTTCTATTCTTAGGCGAGATGGATGCGTCTGATGTGTCAGGATCTGGACCGTTCAAACTGACAATGTCATGATAACCCAATTTTCTGGATGTTGAGAAGAACGACGCGGAGATGGCGATGGGGTAGATGTTGAAGTGAAGGCGACGAATTTAGCTGGTATCGGAACGACGACGAGAGGAACACATCGAAGAAAATCCAAGGACTCATGCTTTGTGGAGTTGCATGCTGATCTCGTACTACACGCCTGACGAAATTTTTGTAAACTTGTCCGAATTCAAAATCGCCTTCTCGCGCTTCTCTTTCTCCTCTTTCTCCATAGCTAGATAGTACATCGACAGCGGAGGCGAGGCGATGCGCGAACGCAACAGTTCCCAAAAGTCGAGCGAATCGAATTCAGGAGCGGGACCCTGCCATTTAGGACTTTTGGCTCTAGTCACAGCATCGCCGTGTTTGACCCCTGCTTTCCAATTCTTGCGGAAGCCTCCAGAAATGGTCCCGGCCTGCAGGGCATTGTAAGTCCAAACGTTGACCGAGTCCTGGTAGTTAGGAGATGCAAGTATGTCGGCCAGTATCTTTTGCAGGTGTTCTGGTGGACTGAAGTCGAAGAGACTAAGCTTTTGGATTGTGGACGCGCTAATGGGCGTGGGGAGTGGTTCGCGCCGAGGTATGTAGTCTGGAACGGAGGCGCCAAATCCTAACCTCCGAGCATCCAACCAAGGGTGGTCAATTGCCTTCTTCAGCGATAATTTTGGTGCTGCATCCCCGGCAATACCCACCAGTCCCGATAGAAGACTGAAACATTCTAGAAGTGAAGTCAGTATTTGCGACCGTATCTGTGTGGTATTAGATATGATCGTACCGTACGAGATATCCTCGGGCTGCGTCAAAGCTCCAAATTCTGCCCTCTGCGAATACCTATCCCAGTTTTCCGATGCGGGCCATGGCGCACTGCCACACACCATGTGCCACAAGACCGTCCCGTAGCAGAATGTGTCAAAACGTTGTTCGTCAAAGTTTGAATACAGCTGAAGACTGCCAAATCCAGTAAGTTTGACGCTTCCCGCCTCGTCAACAATGACCTTGTCTGCACTGAGACTGCAGTGATGCACGCAGTTTGCTTGGCAGTACCGAAGGGCGCTACCAATTTGTCTTGCAAATTGGCGGACCTTGCGATCCCAATTTGCCACGTTCCATGTCTCGGAATACTGAGCGTCGGCACTTGTTCTGCCGTGTTGCGATACATATTGCGAAAGCGTGGTCGATCCGGCATCTTCGAGATAAAGTAGCCAAGAGTCCGAAATACTTGCAAAGTAGTGAAGGCGGATGATATGAGGATGGTTCAGCAGTCCGAGGACCTCTGCTTCGCGGAAAATTCTGACTTTGTAGTCATTTGAGTCCTTCGCCGTCCTTGGATATGACTTGATGACAGCCTCAATGCTTCATTAGCAACGAATCTGTACAATGAAAACAATATACTCACAATCTCATTGCTTTTACTGTGGCGCCGCAGCTCCAAATTGGCTTTCGAAGTATGCTCCAGATAGCCCCAGAACGACCAGGCTCCTGGAGTCGTCCCAGCGGTAATACGTCTAAGGTGTTGGCCCGTCCAATGGTGATCCAGAATTTGTAGATTCACGTTAGGCTGAGTGAAAGTGGTCGGCTGATGCATCGCTACGTTCGACATCATATCACCAGACTGACCCTCCAATTGCCTCATACGTCGCTGTTGTTGTTCGCCTCCTTGCACGTGTAGCTGCGAGAGAGTAGCTGGCTGATTCATCGTTGCATTCGACACCGTACTACCAGACCGAACCTCCAACTTTCTCACACGTCGTTGTTGTTGTTCGCCTCCTTTCATGTCTATCTTGTTCGGGGTGTTTCCCAGCTCAAATCTTTTGACATAGTTTGCAGGGAAGGCACCGCACTCAGTTCCTCCATTGAGGTGTCCAGAATACCAACTAGAGCCACTGTACTCCTTAGTGACGTGAAGGATCTGACCCTTCTCGAAGCTGCGATCACCCACATCGGATCCCGTGAAGTCATAGAGAGCTTTGACTGTGAATAGGGTAGCTGGTACAACGCTTACGGAGGAGACGTTCGGCTGAATCGTGTCTGGCTTGTGGTGTTGTGGAGATGTGCGCGTGTCGACAGGATTTAGTGTACTTGAGATACCTTCTGCCGATCGAGTCAAAGCCATATGCCCGGGATTCCCCCGCGGAGCGGACGCCAGTTTTCCAAGATCAATCTTTGCTGCTGGGGTAGCCGTATACTGCTGTTGCAGCTTCTCCATGACGCGCTGTGTGATGCCATCCTTGCTCAGACTCCTGCTGCGCTGGTGCTTTGGGGCCTTCAAGGTGTCCTGCTGTTCCGAAGACTGCGCAAACCCATGTCTTCGTCCAGCCATTGGCCTGCCATGGGTTAGCCTAGTTGGACTCTCGGAGCTTGTCGCATACCCGCCCGACGACGTCGCGTCAATTTCATCGCCATAGCACTGCAGATGTTCTAGCTCGCGCCCGCGGTCTTCTTGCACGTCGTACCCATGATTGGGCCGTAATCTCGCAATGTTAGGGGCGTCGGCATTTCGGCTTGCCGTAGGTGCGTTCGACAGCTGCTGTTTGTTCAAGACATGGGGCTCTGGGGGAGCTGTCGCAGGTCGTGGAAGTGCGTCAGGACTGCGTAACTCTCCAACGGCAACTGTAGATATGGATGGAATGAAATTTGATGGTGCCGTTTGCGTGGAGCTCAAGACAGGGCGCATGCCAGAATTCACAACTGAACCGTTCTCTTCTGCCTGGATTTGAGCTATGGGCCCTCTAGATGATCTGAAAGTGTCCGGATCTCGGGCGAGCCGTGGCGAGTTCTTTGGTATTGGCGGTAAAGAAGGCACGAACTTGGTCGGATTTGCAGACTTGAGCTTCTGTGGCGGCTTTACTTCGTCTTGTTCAACATCAGTATCGCTGTCCTCACCACTCCAGCATACAGTCTCAGCGTAACTGCTAAGGTCGTCCAAATAGCGTGCGAGCGTTGAGTCAGAGTCCTTTGTGCTTTGCCGAAGGGTGGCTTGGTCATCCGGCAACTGAGCTCTCAACCGAGCGATCTCTTGTAGAATCTCAGAGGTGTCGTTCTTGATCGCTGCCGTGTCGTCCAATATGTGCGTGGTATCATGCTTGATCTCCTTTGTCATGGATCTCACAGATGTCAGTCACTGGAATCAGAACTCAATGAGAACGCTCACAGCATCACCATCTCAAGCGCAATCTCCAAAGCAGACTTGTGTGCTTCAAGGCTCAACTGTAGCTTAGCGACATCCTCGCTGCCGGCCAGAACCCATTTCGAGCCCGTAACGACGCCTGGCTTATCGTACTTTGCAATAACGCGTTGCACCTCGATGAGGACGAGCTCGCAGTTGGCCAGTATACCCGTGATATGCTTGCGAAGCGTTTCCGGAAAGTTGTTAATGTCCTTGGCGTCTTCGGCAAGAAGCTCAAGCAGCGTTGTGAGCGAGGCTAGCTCCCGTGACACGGCATCGAGGTCGCCTCGCGCGGCCCGCACTGCACGCACGAAGGTCGTGACCGAGATGGACGTTTTTGAGATGCTAGCAGTCAGCGACACACACGCGGCGGTTATGGAGAGGGGGTCCATGGTGAAGCAACATGGAGACTGTCGTCGCGGGACATGTTCGTCGCATAGGCGACTCCAGGGCTGAGGCTGAGCGACTATCGGGCCTGGCTAGTTCAGGTGCAGCGAAGCGAGTTCGCATGGTGGCGCCGCTAATTGCCATGTGGTGGTAGCATGCAACTCGAAGACGAGATGAAACTTCCAGTAAGCTTCCGGGACGGAATCACATAGGACGACAGTAGTTTGCTAGTGTATTCTCCAGGCTGTGGTGTTTGTGGGGTACTTGCTGTGGGGAAGGAACGACTCTTTTGCCAAGTGCCCTGTTCCCGCTAGTCAAAATATACTGATCTCAATGTATCGTATATACCATGAGGAGCAATTACCACTCTGTACAAAATCATCCTCACTTGCATTCATGGTGCTGTCGAGTTGTACAGGAAGGATGCAAATGTCTGAGAGCGGCTAGCGGTGATTGGCGCAGGTGACAGCATGACGCAACTAAGGCCTGCGCCCCAGCCTCATCCTGGGCCGCGGCGACTACCGTATCTCAGCGGCAACCTAACGACCACACCTCTCCTACACGACCTCCACCCTCGATTCTCCTACTACACGGGATTTCTCCGAGGACACATACACCATGCAGCTTACGACGGTCCTTCTTGCCGCGCTCAGCGCCGTCTCGGTGTCGGCGACGCCATCATGGATGGGCGGTGACCAGGTCACTATCCAAGAGGAGTTCAAAGTGCCGGGCGACAATCCACTGTACTTCTGCAGCGACCCAAAGGACGACATCCTGAAGATTGAGAAGGTCGACCTTGACCCAAACCCCCCCAAGCCGTATGTTCGCCTGCCAATCGTCTGCAGAGTGTGGACGTTGGTCGCATTCAGCCATGGAGCAACACTAATTTTCAAAACAGCGGCCAGAAGCTCAGCATCAAGGCTAAGGGCGACTTCAAGGAAAAGGTGGAGAAGGGCTTCAAGATGCACCTCCAAGTCAAGTACGGCCTGATCACGCTCATCAACCAACAAGCCGACGGCTGCGACACGATTGGCAAGGCGGACCTCGAGTGCCCGCTCGAGAAGGGCGAGATGAGCATGACCAAGGACGTCGATCTGCCCAAGGAGATTCCTCCGGTACGTGCACGCTGGTAGACATGATGAACATTAGTGGCTAACAGCTGGACAGGGCACATACACCGTCCTCGCCGATGTCACCACTGAGGACGGCGACAGGATCACCTGCTTGACCGCCAAGATTGCGTTCTACCGGTAATTGCCTCCGTTTACTACGACGCATCGCCTCCATCTCCCGACATACCGTACCTGATGCGTCGCAGGGGAGGAGCTGGTGCTGAAGATGATGGGAAGGCGAAGGACAATGTAATCAAGATGGGCCAGCCCAGGTTCAAGATGTCTGGACCGTTGGCAGATATGGTGCAGGAACGTTTGCGCAGGCGGAATGAGCTTTGATGGGCCTTGTGTATATGTGATAATAGTTTATGGAAGCATAGTGAGCTTAGTTAGTTTCGGTGTCCGATACCAATGTAGTCTTTGACCTTGATGCCGCTTTCAACGTCTAAATTCAAGTCTATTTCATCATTGGCATGAGTACGTGGGTTCGACAATCGTATGTATGCAATATCTTGGTATCGTGTTCTGCAAATCTCGACCTCGCTATATGCACATGTGCTTCGGCAACCGCCCGTGATCGTACCACCCACCACTTCGGTCCACACCCTTCTAAAAAACCCTACTCTCCAAATAACCTCCTCACCCGCTTCAGCACGCTGTCCTTCTCTGGATCGTACGGATGATCTTTCGACGGTATTTCCAGCAGCGACGGGAAGGCGGCCGTGTACGCCTCGACGCGGTGTCTTATCTTCTCGGCGATGTGCTGGTTGATAAGCAGAATCGCGATGTCTTTGCGCTCGGTGGTGAACTTGTCGAATGCGGCCTCGATGGTCGCATTGTCTGTCTTTGCGTCCACGACGAGGAAGTTCTTTTGGCTGTCGGGGGGCTGTGTGACGTGCTATCGCGGCTTTAGTGCTTGTTTGTAGGGCGGTGGGTATGGGGGTATCGTACGCCTACGCCTGCGAGAAGCATGCCTGTAACGGTGTCCTGCGGTCGATTAGTATCTTCACAGCAGATTTTGAAAAGATTGCGCACCTCATCGCCAATGACGGCCAGGAACTGCCTGTCCTTATACTCAGCCGTTGGTGCTGCCATGATGCGCTGTACGTGAGGCTGCTATCGTGGGGTGCGAGCTCGATGTTGAAGCTCGAGCTGCAGCCCGCCCGTCGTCATGGCGCAGAAGCGCGCTAGCACCGCATTAGGCGAACTGTTTGGCCGCTGCCTTTGACGCCGTGCGCTCCTGCTACTTTTCCTTTCTTCAGACCCGCACGCTATGTCGTGAGTCTCGCATCCCTCTAATACCACACACGTTCCTTACCCCACTCTTCACCTCAACCACTGCCACAAAGATGCCCCGCCTCGTCCGCCGCGCACCCCTCTCGGAGCGCATCAAGGCATACATCGACCCTTCCGACTGGCTCATCTGGATATCTGAGGAGTTGAACAGCAATGACTGGGACGAGTTTGCGCAGTCGTATGCCGTCTATATTGGCTTCGCGTCCAACGTCCTCTTTGTCATCGCACAGGCAAACTGCGGCCCATCGACGAGCTTGAATGACGACGGCGTGTTTGGCGGAGTGTCTGGCCCGGGATGGATAAAGTGGTTCATGAACCTGCTGGTCCTCGTACTGGGCGGCGCCTCCATCGTGAATGCGTGGCTGGTGTGGAGCAAGAGGAGGTACTACAGGCTGTTCGAGCAGTCGGTTGATGTCTGCCCGGCGACTCCGAGCGCACACCGCGTGAGGGTCGACTCGTCGCCTGCTGGCGTCTCTCCGCTGGGCTACATTCGCAATGTGGTCGCGAGGACCTCGGCAGCTGCTCGTGCGCATCCCGACGCCGCGCGCGATGTGTGGGAGATTGCTGTCTGGGACCCGAATCCGCTGTGCTTGCAGCTCTTCTGCCTGTTCAGCCCACTGCACGTCATCTTCTACTATCTGAACCTCCCGGTTGCGCCGCTGGATCCGAGACCGAGCGTCAAGGTCACCTCGACTCTCTTCATTGGAGCGATACTCTCAGTACAACTGTGGTGGCTACGGGGTGCCTTCACACAGCAGACCAAGGACAACGCCATCATCAGCCGCTCAGTCCTCCACGAGTACGACAGTAAGTTCGTGCACCCGGCTTTACAGAAGGCTTGCCGCGATGTGGGCATTCAGACCATCTCGCAGAAGCGCAATAGGGACTCGAGCGTGGGCGTGAAGGGTAACAGCGACTATCTCGCCAGCGAAGTCGTCACATACACACCCACCACTATCATCAACCGCACATTCCGCACGAACCCCAACGTCAACTACGCGTCGCAATACGACCCAGATAACATTGGCTCAACATCGGTCGCGCGTTCGTCACAGCAAACACCGTCAGCAAGGCCCAGCTACCGTACATCACAGTACAGCTCGACCTCCACAGCCACTGGCGGAGACTTCTCATCCCCGATCCGTCCCTCGAATACCCCGAATCCATTCCGCCAGGCCCCGGCCATTCCTCGCACTAGTGACGGCGGTAGCTTGGGCGTATACACACATGCTGCGTCTCCACTACGGAAGGCTGCCAGCACCAACTTCCTTCGCGACAGCGATTCAAGAGGCAGAGATAGCAGACAAGCTACTCCACTGAAGCGAGAAGGCAGTCCGCTCAAGCGCACCAGCATGCCGAGTGGCGAGGGACCGTTAAGCCAGGCCGATAGACTGGGGAGGGGTACAGGATATGGTGGTTTGGGTGTTGGCAGGAGAGAGAGTGGAAGGTTCTAAGAACGCCTCTGCATGACGACGCAAGATGTGCTCTGGGAGTGCTTGATCCGGGATGCCTTTACATAATTTCTTATTATACCCAATACATGCTACCGACGTAGCCGTACTCTGTTTGACCGACGGATTCCTGGTATATGCATCGACTCGAACAACTGACATGAGGAAATGTGGGATGCTGAATCCGCCCAAGACCGAACACTCGACAACAATCATGACAAGAGACAGTCCATCCTGCCTAAGCACGGCGAGCAAGAGAAACTGGGTCAACCATGCATCAAGACCGATAGTCAGTCTATTGCCATCATTAGCTTATTTACTCGCCGCACATACCTTCGGCAACGGAAGACATGAGTCGTTATCGATCACGTTTCGAAGATGCAACGAAACAAACCCCACGAAAAAAACGTCGATCTGATCACACTTCGCCAAAGCCGCACATCAACCCAGAGCATTGCCAACGCATCCCTCACCAGCCCCAAACCAAAGCCCTGCACCGATCCTCCTCCCAAGCCGAAAGCTCACTCGGCCCTTTCCAGATCGCACCGATCCTACCGCAAGGATGTGAGCGAGCCATTTTTCCTGACAGACCAGGTCATCCCAGCCATCCGCCTCACAACAACACCGCATCAGCCCATGTGCGCGATCCACCGTCGTTCCTTCGGACCGTTTTGGTGGACGTGGCGGTCTGGGATGACGACGTTTGGGCGCAACGGTCGGGTGCGTGTGGGGTTGTTGGTCGTTGGTTAGGGTAACGGCGGAGATGGAGTGCGGTCATCAGGTCGATTTATAGACGAGGGTTTGCGAGTAAGAAACTTGTTTGCGGAGTGGTGGATGGGGTGTTGAAAAAGGCGTTTTTGGCTGCGTGTTTGGTGGGTACTCTCTTCAGCTTTTCGTGGCACTGCATTCGATATCTGTATCCCTTTGTGCTTAAGATCTCATGTCTGCCGTTGATCCAGTGTTTGATCTGGACGGATACTCAAAGTCGCTTTGTCAATCGTATAGCTCTCGCATCGAAGAGTTGGTGCTTGCTCAACATTCGTTGGGTGATCTTGCGCTTCTGCCGTCTTCGTCTCTTTGCACGGTTGCTGCGGCCACCAAGTTTGCACAGCGCGCTCAGGAAATCGAAACTACCGCAGAGACGATGCCTCGCCCGTCCTATAGCCAGCGCGGCTCGGATTCGCCTCCAAGAGTCCGCTTCAGCCCGCAGCCGCTGGGTCCTACACCTTGTGGCCAGCCCGACACCACGCCGCCACCTCTACCTCGTGGTCGTCCCCAAGCCGCACCATCCCGACCCCGTCCACGCTCCCGCTCGCGTTCAGCATCCAACCCACCCCCACCGGTGTCCAGCGGTCGTCCTCAAGCCGCACCATCCCGACCCCGTCCACGCTCCCGCTCAACCTCCCATTCACCATCCAGATCCCGCTCTCGATCCCGCTCACACTCGCGCTCCCGCGACTACCCACCCTACCCTCCCCACCGGCACACTTCCCCATCCAAAGACACCGACAAACACTTCTACCAGAAGAAAACGCTCTGGACTGGCCTCGCCACGCTCGCCACCGTCGCCGCACTCCTGCCCACTACCATATCCGCCAAAGCGTCCATCGACTCCGCCCACGCCTCGGGCCGCGCCGCACGCGCGAGCGAGAAGAGCGCGCAGTGTGTGGCTAAGAGTGTGCGCGCGAGCGAGTTGAGTGCCCGTGCGGCAGTGAGCTCGAGCTTTGCGCAGGGGCATATGGATGAGTGGGGGAGGGCGTTTAGGAAGGGTGAGGGGAGTGTGAGGGGCGTGAGGACGGGGAGTCATGTTGCTGGAGGGGGTGGTGGAGGAAGGATTGGATATGCTGGTGCTGGGAGGGCGTCGTCCTCGATTAGCAGTGGGAGGAGGGATATGGTGTATAGTAGAGGGTGGTGACAGTTAGGGATACGGCGGGGGAAGGTTGGAATAGAGGTCCTTGGGCTAGTCTTGTTGTTCTTGATACAGTTGGCAATTGAATTTGGGCTTCTTCGCTGTGCGCATACATGCTGTTCTGTTTTTTTCATGTTGTGTGGTCAGCTTGGAGGCTAGTTCTGAACACCGCAGCAATGTGATAGCTGGTGGGGATCGGAGACTTGAGCTTGCAGGTGGTTTGCTAATGACTCGAGAGCAGCTGATGAAAGTAGTGGGCAAAATCGCATGCTTGCTTTGGCAAAGACAAGTTCGCGGCTGTAAGGGGTGTCCTATTGATGTCGCTTTGCTCTACATTGTTGGAGTGAATGCATGGGAATTGAGGTTGGAAAATTCGAACCGGGGCTCGGAGGTCCGTGCTCATTTCAGATCCATCCATCACGCCTGACCTTCATGCAGGTAAGTAGGAACAATCATATTCTTTACCGGTTAAAGTACACTCAAACGGGTTTTTTGTCGAAGTAAAACAACGACGTGCGTGAGGTTCTGCAACTACCTAGGTAAGCCGTTTCCGAGCAGCGTACACACGATGCCCAACCGCTTTGCCGCACTTCACCCACCCCCAACCTTGTCAGTCGCTCAACGATCATAACGTACATGACCTCCAGGAGTTCGAGAACGCAAGCCCGCCACCGGAGAAGATGAAAGCGCAAGTGCTGTACCGATAGTGGAAGGTGCGCATGCATATAGCAAATGGGTTGGTAACCTCGGCAGCGGTTGGATATACCAGTAACCCGTATCTAGGCAAATCCTCAGCACACTAACGAAATTGTGCCTGTCACTCATATTATACACGGCCTATCACGATCGGTTATGTCGGAGCGATGAACTGAACGCATGGCGTTATCGCACACTATGGACGAATTAAGCAGGAGCTTAACCGGACACAAGCCTTGTCAAGAGCCCACACCGAGGCTTGTCTCCTCTAGTCGCTGCTTGGATCCTACACCACTCTCTTGATATGCGCCGCGGACATCGCAATCTAGGCTTGATGAGGCAGTCCAATATGCGTACAGGAACCGCGCACAGTATATGAAGGGCACCATGGTACCTGGGAGGCTCTTGTTCATCCGCTCTCGATTTAAATCATTTGCGCTTCAGCATGGCACCTCTTCTTGCACTCGTCGTTGCATCGCTGTTGGCTACGAAGAGCCTCGCTGAGCCATTCGAAAAGCTGTTCAGCGTCCCGGAAGGTGAGCTACCGCGCCTCTTGAAAGCAATGCGCAATAGGCTAACGTGTTAAAAGGATGGAAACTTCAAGGTCCAGCATCGACTGAGCAGACACTCAAGTTGCAGATCGCCCTTCGACAGGCTGACAGCTATGGCTTCGAGCAAGCTGTCATGGAAATGTCGACACCCAGCAATGCCAAATATGGACAGCACTTCCAATCTCACGATGAAATGAAGAGAATGCTTCTTCCCAGCGAGGAGACCGTTTCTGTTGTCTCCTCCTGGCTCAAGACTGCCGGCATTGAGAGCGTCGACGAGGAAGCCGACTGGGTGACGTTCAAGACCACCGTCGGTGTCGCCAACGAGCTGCTTAATACGAAATTCTCATGGTTCGTGAGCGACGAGGCAAAGCCCAAGAAAATCCTTCGTACCCTCGAGTACTCGGTTTCAGACGATGTTGCTCAACACATCAACCTGGTTCAGCCCACCACTCGTTTTGCCGCCATCCGCGCAAACCACGAGACCGAGCGTGAGATCTTCGGTCTTCAGCTCGTCGCCACTCCTGGCAACGTCACCGTCAACTGCGATACCGCCATCACTCCGCAATGCCTGCAGAAGTTATATCAGATCGACTACACACCCGATCCAAAGAGCGGTAGCAAGGCCGCTTTCACCAGCTACCTTGAGGAGTACGCTCGGTACAACGACCTTGCCTTGTTCGAGAATAACATCCTCCCCGATGCCGTGGGTCAGAACTTTTCCGTCGTCCAGTTCAACGGCGGTCTCAACGCCCAGAATTCCAGCGACGACAGCGGCGAGGCCAACCTGGATCTGCAATATATGCTAGGTCTTGCACAACCTCTTCCGGTTACTGAATTCAGCACTGGCGGCCGTGGCCCGTGGGTTGCTGATCTCGACCAGCCAGATGAAGCTGACAGCGCCAACGAGCCTTACCTTGAGTTCCTTCAAAGCGTGCTCAAGCTACCACAGTCCGACCTCCCGCAAGTCATCTCTACCTCGTACGGTGAGAACGAACAAAGTGTTCCCAAGTCATACGCTCTTTCTGTTTGCAATCTCTTCGCGCAACTCGGCTCCCGCGGCGTGAGTGTGATATTCTCATCCGGTGATTCAGGAACGGGCTCAGCATGTCTCTCCAACGATGGCAAGAACACCACCAAGTTTCAGCCGCAATACCCCGCTGCCTGCCCTTTCGTCACGTCCGTTGGATCCACTCGCTACCTCAACGAGACTGCGACCTTCTTCTCCTCCGGCGGCTTCTCCGACTACTGGAAGCGACCATCGTACCAAGACGACGCGATCAAGGCATACTTCCACCAGATTGGCGAGGCAAACAAACCATACTTCAACCGTCATGGCCGCGGCTTTCCCGACGTTTCGGCACAAGGCTTCGGGTACCGAGTGTACGACAAGGGCGCGCTCAAAGGATACCAAGGCACATCCTGCTCTGCGCCCGCATTCGGCGGCATCGTCGCCCTTCTCAACGACGCGAGGCTGCGCGCCAACAAGCCTGCGCTCGGGTTCTTGAACCCGCTGCTGTACTCGAACCCTGCCGCGCTGAACGATGTCGTACTTGGAGGAAGCACGGGTTGCGATGGCAATGCGCGCTTCCACGGTAAGCCGAATGGATCGCCGGTTATTCCGTATGCGAGCTGGAACGCGACAGCAGGATGGGATCCTGTGTCTGGTTTGGGCACGCCGAACTTCCCGAAGCTGCTAAAGGCTGCGTTGCCGAGTAGATACAGAGTGTAGACTAGAAGAGTAAAGAAGAGAATATATAAAAGTCTAATAGGTTATTAACGTTACTAAAGAGAGACTATAAAGCACTATTATAATAGTTAACGTGGTTCACAAGCGAGCGCCTTACCCAAGTGTGATGGGCTGGACCCATGCAGGACCCACTAGTGGGTTTGAGAGCGGCGCAGTCACGCCTCACATGTCTTCATGCTGCATAAATATCGACTACGCAAGTTGAACACCGTTGATTCAACTTGTGCCTGCCTTTTAGCCTGGGTTGGTGCATGTAGTCGTGCCTATTTCCTTTTTAAGGTACAACCCCTTACATATAGTTAGAGAAGCAAAGGTAGGCTTTTGCAATTTCTATTACTTTACATAAGCTAGACGAATAAATAATGTAAGAAAAAATAACAGCACTTATCCTAATATATACATAGCAGCGCATTCTAGTTGTCCTCGATATCTTCGTTTGCAGTGTCTGCTCCTCTAGTAGGTGTAGCGGAACAAGTGATCCTGCTTCTCAGTATAATCCGAATCAACACTGACACCAACACCATCACCAAGCGCCGAGACATCGGTCCTCGCATCCCTCCTGCGGTTACTCCACTGCGCCGTGAAGTAGTGCACCAAGAAGCACACGATCAGACAAATCCAACTGACGACACTAGTAATGCAGCCCTTGGTGTATCTTGGAGCGTCCTGCTTCTGCCATAGTTGCGGACCAGCGATGCATCCGATGGTGTAAAAGACGAAGAAGATCGCGCTGACAACCGACTTCTTCGTGTTGCCCTTGACATTGGAAGCCATCAGGCCGACGGCAACACTAAGCGGTGGCGCAGTAGATCCAGCGAACCAGGTGCTGACCACGATGCCCCAGCTGTTGCTTGCAGGGAGGAAGAGGAGCAATAGCGTGCCCATCAATGGCATGGATGCGACGAAAATACCGACGAGGCAACGAGAGTTGGGGAAGAAGAGGGGTCCGAGAGCACCGACCCAGACCAGGACGAACGATACGCCACCCGACGGCAGACCGACAAGCATGGTGCGGAAAGAAGTAAAGCCAAAGCCCTTGATGACGAGGGACGAGAACTTGACGATCGGCGTGGGGAGCGTAATGAAAAGTGCCATCATTGCATAGAGCAGAGTGCGCGGGTCGGTGAAGGCCTCCTTCATCTGCTTCGTATCGAAGGACGCCCTGTCGCGGGTAGCACGATCAACAGCGAGGCGCTCCGTGGCGATAATTCGTTCGCGCTCGTTCAAAAACCATGCGTTGTTCGTGTTGCGAGGCATAAACAGGATGAAAAGGACACCGCAGCCAACAGTCAAGCCACCACAGATGAGGAAAAGGACACGCCATGAATCGAGCGAGAGGTTCGCGTTGCCAATGCCGTACATCATGGTTCCGCCGACGATTTGGGAGATGCCGAACATGGAGACCCATGTGCTATGAGACGCGTCAGCCATAATACTTCAGGGTCTAAGGCCGTCGTTTGAACTCACGCGATGCGTACGGGGTGTTCGCTGCGCTTGTACCACCCAGAAGTAATGATCATGAACGATGGCGCCACAGCGCCTTCAGTGAGACCGAGGAAGAAGCGGGCCACCGCCATAGTAGTGAAGTTTGTTACAGCGCCAAGACACATTTCAGAAATACCCCAAAGGACGCTGCAAGTCCAAGTCAGTCTATAAGCCCATGTTTGTAAATGTTTGAAGGATTGTACTTACACTGTGATACCGACGAAGAGCGTGATAGGGAATCTTGACATCAAATACGCGGCAGGGTATTCAGAAACGAACTGCCCAAAGTAGAAGATGGAAACAGCCCAGGAGAACTCGGAGCCGGAGAGCTTGAGATCCTCCGAGAGTCCAAAGACAGCAGCATAGTTGATGCTCTGCTTGTCGAGATCTACGTGGAAGTCAATATGGTGCACGATGTCGGAGAATTTGTCGCAGCTTACATTGGAAGAAATAGACCAGGGCCATTAAGGGCAAGATCACTCGATCGAGCTTCCTCAACACAACCTTCTCCTCAGCGGGATCAATCTCGTACGCCACCACGAGCTCGCTGTCGCCCTTCTGGCTGATGACTTCGACCTTCTCGTCATGGTGCTTTGTGATCGCTTCAGACATGGTGAATGTTCGGGAGGCAAGATGAGACTCAAGAGTTGCAAATCGAACTGTGATGGGTTGCTGAGGCATCCAAACTGTCGGAACACTTATGGTCTTATAGAGACTGTGTGGATAGCAAGCTGAATACTAGCAGTCGTTCCAGAGTCTTGTTTTCTGGGGCTCGCCCCATGGGGAAGACGTTTTGCGGAGAATTTGGCGTCGCATGGCCAGCGGAAGTCGAGGCCGTGGACTTTTAGTGTGCAGTATGAGTGCCGGATGTGATTGCCGCACCTCTTTAGCGTCAAGCCGGGTCTTTCGCGAGCCACGGATGTGCCAGCCGCGCAAAGGCCCCTTGACCGAAAGAGCTGGTAACGTGAGCGCAGCGTAAGTTAAAAGAAGGTTGCATGTGTCGAGAGCTGGTGCAAAACAGACCTGGAGTCTACTCGTTTGTAGCATCACCCTCATTTTGTCAAAATCTCCATCGCACGTCTTGCAACAATGGCCCCATCTCGAATCGAGCCTGTCTACAGCCCAGTCGAGTTCATCACCGGGACATCAACGAAAAAGCACAACATATACCTCCTCGAGAACTTTCCTCCGCAAGCAGTCCGACACTGCCAAAGCCTGTTCAGAACGGTCCTGCCAGACGATCCCGATATCAAGAACTGGCAACAGAACGCGGATGCCATCCTCGTTCGAGAGAAAACGATATCCGCCGAAGACATCAAAGGAGCAAGAAAGCTCCGGGCCATCGGAAAACAAGGAACGGGGATCGACACCATCGATCAAAATGCTTGCGACAAACGCGGGATACCCATTCTCAACACACCTGGCGTGAACGCTCAGTCAGTAGCAGAGCTAGTCCTCAGCATGACGATGGCAGTTGCGCGACAACTCCGCGAGATATCCGTCAAGCAGGCAGCAGGATTGGAAGTTCGAAAAGAACATTGCTGCGGCACAACACTGGTTGGAAAGACAATTGGCATAGTGGGCATGGGCAACATTGGCACAGCTGTGGCTCGTATGTTCCGGGGAGCCTTCGGTGCCTCTGTGTATGCCTGCGATCCATTCGCGACCACTGATGCTTGGGCGGACATCCCTCACACAAGAGTTGAGGCCTGGGAGGCTATGTTGCCTCACATTGATGTCTTGACGCTCCATGTTCCACTGAATGGGGAAACGCGAGGGATGGTGGATCTTGCGCGGATGAAAAAGATGAGGCAACATGCCATTTTGATCAATGTCGCGCGTGGAGGAATTGTGAACGAGGATGATCTCGTGGAAGCTTTGGAGCAGGATATCCTCTTTGGCGCTGGGCTAGACTGCCACGAGGCGGAGCCGCCAACATTGGGAAGGTACGAGAGGCTATGGGCGACTGGTAAGGTGATAAGTACGCCTCATATCGGCGCGACGACCGCTGAGACTCAAGTGCTCACGGCAACGTGCGCAATTAATAATGTGCATAAGTATCTGAGCGTGCCGTGAGAGGGGGTGCGAGCGTCCGGGCAGGAACGAGAGAGTCGTTAGAGCTTACCGTGTCCGTGCACTCAACGAGCGCAGTCAGTCAACGAGCACGGAACACTATACTATAGCAACTCAACTTAAAATAAGGCTGTAGAGCCACCCAAAATAGCTATTATCACGAGATTTTGTATTACGGTGCTAATTTGATGATTACAAGCAACTGTGCTACTTACATTTACTTGGAAGCGTGATGTTGCGGCCGCAGCGCGTGGTTTTGGGTGGAGCTGCCGATGCATCACTTGAGGACTCTCCACTACCTATCGCACCAACCACCAGTTTCTTACGCTTAGTAGCTCATTTGAGAGGCTTTAGAACCTTCATCTTACGCTTTTGGGATGATTGGAAAGCTTTGGCAGCGTTGTAAGCCTCGTTTTCGTCGGCTGAGTCCCTCGTTGGTTCGAGGCACTTGAACAGCTCGGTGCCTTCGCGACAAAATAGTAAGATTAACACCAAGCTTTTTAGCTATATCCTTTGTAGCGGAAAGATTCTCTAGATTGCAGGGATTCTATTGCTTCGATGCGTCATCAATTGGGCTCATAATGGTCGAGTTATGTGGGGTTGAAGTTTTGGGGTGCCCCGCGCTCGTTGACTGACTGCGCTCGTTGAGTGCACGGACATGGTAGCGTGCATTACGTAAATGCCACCACGATCAAAAACTGACCACAACATCTGCATCATCAAATCATCTCCTTACAACATGTTCGTCCATCGTGATGCCAAACACCTCATCAGCTGAGCCTCCAGCAAAGAGGGCACGGCTCTCTGGCCTGCCAAACGAGGCAGCTCGAACCCAACAAGCGTATCCTTCCCATTGTACCCAGACTCCACTCGACTGCCTAACGATGGATGTAGTTGCACTGCGTGTCGAGAGAGAAAGATCAAGTGTTGCGGCAATCAACCATGTCGATACTGCTCAAAGAGGAGTCTGAACTGCACATTCATTGACTCTGGTCGGAAGAAGATGTACTCTGTGGCGTAAGCCACATGCGATCTCGTGTGTGTGGTGTCCCTGACCAGTTTAGGTATGTTGAAGGCCTTGAAAAAAGCGCTACCTCGGCTGGAAAAGAAGCGCCACCTCCGGATCTTTCTGAAATCCAGCAAGGTGGTAGCCCTGGCATGACGAGCCCCAGTCTTGACGCTGCAGGGCTGGCTACCGTGTCAAAACAATTACGTAAGTTCTCGTTGATGCAGCGTTGGCTATGCTCTATTGTTAAAGCGTGCAGCCATAGTCTCAGAGCCTACCATGTCATCAAGTATTGATTTTGGCACGCGGATCAGAGACTTAACAGTCGACTCGAGATCACCAAACCTACGTGGGTCAACTGTCCTATCGCATGAGACTCCGGATAACGCCTACGAGCTTGAGCCTGATGGTACTTCAATGCGTCGAAGCAGGGCTGGAGACATCCACTGGCCGAGCGAGGAAGAAGCTCACGGTTTGCTCAGCTCGGTCGTCTCGTCCATTGGCAGTGTACAGCACCTCATCGACCCCAGATCCTTCTCTGACCGGTTGTCAAGCTTCTATGAAGATGAATCTTGCAAAAATTACGCTATCGACCTTAGTCACATTGAGATGCTTATGGTGTTCGCTCTTGGAGGCTTACTTCAAGGTAAGCTCAAAGAGGGTTCAACATTCCCAGGTGCAGAGTACTTTCTGGAAGCTGTCAACAACCTCCCATCTCTTTGCACCTTGAGAAAAGCCGACGTCTTAGCAATTGAGGTCATAGGACTAGTCGCATTCTTTCTTCAATGCTCAGATCGGAAAGATGATGCCTATGTTTATGTAAGTTGCACTCCTCATTCTCGGCAAGCTTGTTACTAACACAAAACAGGCTGGAGTGGCTCTAAGGCTTGCAATCTCGAATGGTCTGTCGCGCAATTATGGAGGTCGACCCATGAAGCGATCTGAACTTGTACATCGCAATCGTTTGTGGTGGACCATATACATGCAGGAAAGGTAACACGCGCTTCGTGCCTGACGTTCATGTTCAAAAAGCTTAATCTGTAACAGGAGGTTGGCTGCAGCAACGGGTAATCCTGTTGGTATCCTTGACGACAACATAAGCACAAGTCCTCCAAACGAAGCCGCGGGCTTCTCGCCGGTCGCAGCCCTGAACGCGAATATTCAGCTGGCTAGGATCACTGGTAAAATTGTTCAAAGTACGACACATATTGCATTTGGCTAGACGTCATATAAGCTGACGATGCACAGGTATCTACAACTCAAAGCATCAATTTGAGCGTCAGTTCCTCGGTACAATACAGGGCTTGGTCGCAGAGCTCACGAGCTTGGACGAAGGTTTGCCGCCCAACTGCAAAGTTGACGTTTCGTACCCAACTTCTTTAACGAGGACCAGTGCTACCCTCGGCTTAATGTTTTCTCAGGTACAATCATTGAGCCTGTACACGTTGCGATATTGACGCATGACCCAGGCCATGATACTCACAACCAGGCCCATATTGCTTCACTTAGCAAAATCGAAGCTTGATGGAAACGACCTGAACGGCGCATTGGCAGCAGTTCCGTTGTTACATAAGCTTGCTACGGCATGTATAGAAGCTGCTGGTGTCAGCTTAGACATTCTTCGATTGCTCAAACAACAAAAGGTACTCGGTATGTTGTCATCTCGTGGAGTGGGGTTTGCGCTGATGTATATTTTCTTAAGCTAAATTTGGGTTCTTTGATCTCGATGCCGCAGTCTCTTCTGCATTCGTGTTTATGCTTGTCGAAAGCATCCACTCGACGGACTCATCGAAGTCCGGCATACAAGGTATCAAGGGAGCCAGAGATATCCTTAGGTATCTGAGCAGCTGCGGCAACAAAGCCGCCGAGAGGCGACTCCATGACGTACAACAGCTCTGTGAACACCTCTCTATCAGCCTGGACTCACCCGTACCACAAGTGGTCCATACCAGAATTGGAAACAGCCCTTCCAAAATAGCCCAGGAGTTATCTAGCAACACAGTGATGGATGCGCCCGCTGTTGACCATACAACATCTTTGGATCCTTGTCAAACAGACAGCACATCGCCGCTTCTCGAAGACCTCGACTGGCGACAAGCTCTTGCATCGTTCCAGACGTCTAGCGATATGTTCACCAACGTTGAAATGGACCACGCCATCCTCACCGACTCCAATACGTTCGATCAATTCGACGGCTTTAACTTCGACATTAGCGGCGACTTCATGCTCACTGGTGCAGACGAGACAGACTGGGGACAATTTGAACGGCAAATCTTGCGGAACAATGAATAGCTATATAGCTTAAGCCTACGCCTTCTTCAAACCACCATCCTGTAAACTTCTTAGCAGTTCTGAGTTCGCCTTTCCACCCTGCAACAACAATCCAACATCCTGCGCTCCAACAATCCACTTCGCGCCAAACTCATTGATCACCTTCTTCAGTATATCCGGACGGTGGTACAATCCCGCAATACCCATCAACTTGCCATGCTTCTTGCACGCTTCACCTACCCTTTGCAACGCTGATATGAATTTTGGTGCGTCCCAGTCCCCGAGCGTGCCGATCTCGCTGGCCAGATCATTAGAGCCGACGAGCAGTACGTCGCAACCTGGAATTGCTGCGATGTCATCTACAGCTTCAAGCGCGTCGACTGTTTCGATCATGATGAAGACTGTTGAGCCGGAGGCATTCATCTCCTCGCTCAATTGCGCGGTGGAGATGGGTGCAAATTCGAAGTGAGGGAATCCAGCGCTGATCGAGCGCTTGCCTAGGGGTGGGTATTTTGAGATGGAAATGGCTTTCTTCGCATCCTCTTTTAAGTGGTTCGTCAGCTCTTGCGTGTAAAAATGGCAAAATTTGCGAAGGCAACGCAACATACCAATACCATGTATGTGCGGGACAATGATACCCATAGCACCAAGATCCAAGACCCGCTGCATGAAACCGAAGCCGCATTGGTGTGGTACACGGACGAATGGTGTGATACCCGCCGATATAGCGGTTATGCAGAGTTGGTTTGCATCTTTGATAGTCAAAGACGTGTGTTCAAGATCTATGAACAGCGAGTCATAGCCCGCGGCTTTGGCGATGTGGATAATTGAAGTATCTGGGGAGATCTTGATACCAAAGGCTGTGCAGATGGTGTTCCGTGAGGCGTTTTTGAGAAGGTTGTTAGGGCAGGCCATTGCCATGGTAACTGGTGGAGCGGAAATAGAACCCATGTTGCAATGCTAGATGGTAACGAAATGATGATTCCCTTCTTGGGGTTTCTTGCTTGCTTGTCATTTGGGACGTCTTAAGTAATATACATGTAATTTGTTGCGAGATCTAGGGCCGAGGTGATGTGAACTGCTACGTGCAAGTAGGCCACGGATGTCGAAGCCGGGATTTAGCGTCATCCCGAGTTCGGTCGCGACGGTTGCTGTCGGCCACGCCCACGAACCCAAACCCCGATCCAGCATCATGGAGCGGCAGTTCGTTTATCGCAATGAAGACTCGTCTGCTTATCCCAACGACCATCGATACGTGATCGCGACGCCATGACGCGACATGCACGCGTCGCATTCCAAGCGACCTCTGCTTACGACCTCTTGTCTTTTGGGGCTGGATACACTCTCGAGCCGCTCTTCGAAGGCGTACAACCCTGAAATCAGCGGCCCCGATTGTGACGCAAAGAGGACATAGATATTGAAGCCTCAGATGTCAAGCATGACGAAGTGTTCACACATTTTGGGTCTTCATCCTTCTGCACCTGCATCCACCAGTGAACCGGGCATAGCTGCGGAGAAAACACGGCTGAAACCGAGTAGGACACAATCAATCAATCAATCAATCAATCATGTCTATTCTACAATGTAGAGTGGAATTAAGGCCTATTCTACTCTACTCTATAACGCCCATGTATGGCAGCAGCGTTGTATTGATTGATGTTGTGTCTGAAGTATGGGTACTCCAACCCGCAGATTTACATGCAGCATCACATCTGGATTACTAATACAGTTGCTTCATGGGGCTCGCAGTGCGCTCGAGGCCTCGAGTCGTTGTGCCAAGACCGCCAACGTTTTTGCAAGCGAAAATAATGCTCCGCCTAGTGACACAGCCACAATGCGCTTGTGCCCCGCACTCCCCAGAGATCATCTGCCTCCTAGTTACTATCTTCAGCTCAGCAAAACCCCGCGAACCATTGTTCTACCAAGCTCTATGGCCGAATCCAGACGACGGCGATAACGATTCTACAAATGTGGTCGTGGACTCCTCCCCAAAGACTGATGATCGCTCTAGCCTGCCCGGGAGAAATCCTTTTCTCAAACGGCTCCATTTCTCCACTACCACAAGTGAGGTCATCACTTACGAGCAGGCTGTGAAGCAGCTCGCAGGAGAAGGCACCGACACACAATCGTGCGACAGTTTCACCTATATCAGTGGCACACAGGAACAGAGTATACAAGAACCTAAGTTGTCTACTTATTGTCAGGTTGTTAATGCTATCATGGAAATTCGTCTACTAGACCTAATGCCAGCCGAGTCCCCAATGGACGAGATCGTTTGCAACCATCGTATCATGCAGATGACAGAGAAGTCTCCTTACGAAGCACTTTCTTATACGTGGGGAGATTCTCCAGATCAGAGGACCATACTTCTCAACGGCCAATTATTCGCCATTACCACAAATCTGTGGACCGCAATTCGCTATCTTCGGTCTGATTCGCATGTCCGGACTCTGTGGGTGGATGCGCTGTTCATCAATCAAAATAATATCATAGAGAAGAGCTATATGGTGTCTCAAATGCATGTGATATATCATCATGCAAACAATGTTATTGTTTAGGTGGGAGAGTCGACACAGAAAAGTGACGAAGCCATGAAATTTTTGCGTAAGTACTTGGACCTATAATCTCCACCGAGCGAATCTTCTGATGTGATACATTCAGAGACCAACGGCACCAGAACTATTGAGAACCTTGATATGAGTACTTGCGACGCGCTATTTGATCTTTTCGGTCGATCATGGTGGTCTCGCGCCTGGGTCGTCCAAGAGATTCAATTCTCCCGCACGTGGACTCTGGTGTGTGGAGAATTCCAGTTCGACGGCTACCAACTCTCGTCCTTACTTTCCCACCTGTTGCCAGTGGCACTCGAAAAATGCCGGCTCTCCCTCAACCACAGAAGAGCATTTGATAAAATCCTCCTCTTCCCAAAGACAGCGATTTTTAGACGGGATATCCTTGGCTTTGTTTTGGTTATGAATCGCAACCGTCAAGCAAAAGATGACCGAGATAAAGTTTTCGCTTTCACAAATATGATTGTTCCACCTATCCCCGAATTACAACCAGAGTACGCAAAGTCGACCGCGGAGATATATTATAGAACTGCCATTCAGCTAGTTCACACCAACGGTGACCTCTCATTACTCTCCATTTGCGAATATCAAGATAAACAAACTTTTGAACAGCTCACTTCTCTCGACGGCATTTCACGCAAGTTCGTTTCGGGCATTCCCACTTGGGTTCCAAACTGGGCAACCCCCCGGGTAGCCAACGACTTATGGGGAGGTTTCACCACCAAAAATGTTCGACTACCCTTCACTTCTACGGGTAATTTGGCACCAAGCTGGAATTTTCACGGCAGTTCACTTGCTGAATCTAAAGGAATATTTACCGTGAAAGGCGCAATAATAGACGAAATAGCCGACATTGGTGGAGATTGCTATGGAAAGCCAATGGAAGTATTGTTCAACACCATTCTTAGTACAATCTGTGGCAAGAAAATTACCTTGCCATGCGATGATAATGGTTTGTCAGCTGTGATGAGAACACTCACACTCGATAGAGACTGCTGTTGCGAAAAGAAATACGGAGAAATAGCACATGACAGTGACGAAGTCTACCAGAGCATTCAGCACGCAATCATAGGCCGCG
Source organism: Ophiobolus disseminans (assembly GCA_010093685.1). Classification (NCBI taxonomy): domain Eukaryota; kingdom Fungi; phylum Ascomycota; class Dothideomycetes; order Pleosporales; family Phaeosphaeriaceae; genus Ophiobolus; species Ophiobolus disseminans. The sequence continues at coordinate 1,202,372 of MU006230.1, forward strand.
TTTTTTTCAGGACGAAAGGAGGTTTTATTGGGCTTGGACCTCGTCACGCTATGGTGGGTGATCACACAGCACTGATTCCAGGGTGCCACGTCCCTATAATACTTCGACATACTGTGTTCTATGACGGCATGATCCCCTTCCCATGCGATCAACACGACACTGTTGAGCTTTGTTCGGAACTGGGATGTGCAAAATCTGGAGCTTTACTTAACAAGCGATTTGAGGTTGTGGGTGAATCATGTAAATGTTGAAGTCTAAAGGTTTATGAAAGGCGGCTCATTTGATATAGATGTCCACGGGATGATGAATGAAGAGCTTTGCTCCTTTATTTGTAATGAACTCGACTCTCCTGCAGGACAGAATATATCAACCAAAGACGGAGCAAGTCTGGCCGAGAGACTTTGATGGGGTAAGGCGCTAGGCAGCGGTCTTATCTTATCACTCTACTGATTAGCTGATAACTCCATTGAGCCCTCAATGAAGTTGTGCATATATCTTAGAGGAGGCGCGGCGCGAGGTTGCAGCGATAGTAGTGGCGCGTAGGTAGCCTGCGCAGAGGTGGAAGGGTTTCGCGCAACCATGCCCCCGCAACCATGCCCCCGCGCTAACGCTGCAGCCAATCAGCGATCGCTCAATACGGAGAGGGACAGACTGCGCCACACCAGCCTCACAGCACTCATACCTCTAAGTTTCGATATGTACTGCTTTACGACACCTCTAATCAATATTATCAGTCTTCAAAGCCTCGGATTCTATACCCCATACCATGTCATTTTCACCGGCGTCAACCGCCATTTTCCACCTCTTCCCCAACCTAGCCGCTGAGCTACGCAACCAAATCTGGCACGATGCCTTACCCGACACAACAACACCTGCTCTCGTACCATGGAAGCCCGGTTTTTGGTATGTCCGCGAAGCCGAGCCGGAAATAGAATGGCGCCCCGCTCATGACCTCATTATTGAGGTCCCCATCGAGATGCCCACGGCATTTGCCAATCACGAGGCACGCAGCATCGCCTTAGCGTATGTCCGCGACTTGCAGCTCAAGACAGTAGCACGCGGCCAGGACCAAAATCCCGTCTTCACACGTCCGTTCGAACCACTGAACGATGCGCTCCTCATGCAGCCGAGCGAGATAGAAGCCATCGCATGGGAGGCAGCGAAGAGGCTGTACCAGGATGACATGGAGGGAGTTCATCTCTCTGCATATTCAGACCTCAAGAGCATCGCCATGTCTGCAACATGTCTGCGTCGTGAAAATGCGATGCAGTATGTCGTGGAACTGCTTGATTACTACACCTCGGTCGACACGTTGTTCGTTGTGGTTAATGACGAGCTTGACGATCAAGCTTGCGCGTTCGAGCCTGCCCCGGGTGATGCGTATGAATGGACGGGAAACCTACAAGAGTTTGTTCGAGGTACGACTGGTCTAGCCGTTGGCGATGGGGTGGTGGAGTCGTTAGTGTGTACGGAGGAGGTAAAGAAGGCTTTTTCTCAAGCTGGTATTGGGCAGCCTTGGTTCGTGGTAAGGCCTGTGAGGGCTATACGAACATAAGGTTGTAATTCCTTGATGGCGAGTGCCAGATGCAAAACATTTTTTGTGGCGAAATTAAAGCTAAGCAACAAGTCTCGCGCTGTTCTGTCTCCACTCTCACGCTAGTACCTCTTGCCACTCCTTCCAAATAAGTGTACTGTAGCAGTCCAGATTCTGAAGGAACTTGCCGAGGAGAGCGCCATGTATCTACTATGGTGTAGAGTGATGCAAAGTCGAGGGGGTTGATACCGGTGCAAGACCGTGTTATCGATACAGAGTCCGTGCAGCACCCGAGCCACATCGCCGGCCGAGCCACCCCATCAAGATTACGACGTCAACAATAATGAGGCTGTAGAGCCGCCCACAACAGTTATTATCTCGAGCTTTTCTGCTGTTGTAGTAACTACTTGCATGCAAACAACTTGTATTATTCATATTTCTTTGGAACCTTAATCTGACGTCCGCGCGTGGTGGTTTTGGCTGGTGGAGATAGTGGCGGAGGTGCAGCTTCCTTACCACCTGCAGCACCTACAACACAACCACGCCGTTGAGATTTTTTGCTGATGCTTTGTGAGGTTGTTGAGGTAGGTACCTTTGCTTGTTGCTCTAATTTTTTCGCAGTTGCAGCGTCTTTCTCCTGCTGCTTTTGCGCCCTCGCAACGGCGAGTCTCTCAGCCTTCGCCTCGCGCTCCTTCCTGTTGACCTGTTGTATACGTTCCCGCTCCACCTTTGCCTTCTCTTTCTCTATCTTTTTATACAATATTGCCGCTGCTTTCAGCTCCTTTCTCTTACTTTTCTGGAGTTTTTCCTCTTCTTCTTCAGCCTGTTTCACGTCATCGCGCGCCATAGCTTCGCGAACCTTCCGGGGAGACCAGAACACAGCGTTAGAATGAAATTCTTTGCGCTGTTGAAGGTCTAGAGGCTTGCTCTTCTTGTTGTGCTTGCGTTTGGTCGTAATCACAGCGCGGAGACCTTGATTTTTGTAGTTGAGAAGTTCGTTCTGGACCTGCATTGAGTGCATAGAAGCGCTTAACGCTTTAGCTGTAGGATCCGCCTTATCCCTTACAGCAACCTCAATTAAATTTCGGAGGTCTTTCCAACTACTGCCATCTCCCTGCTGCGAAATTTCTGAACCTGTAGCTTGTTCTGGTGTTGGTGTTCTAAACCTCCGCAGCACAACGTCGGCACTACCTGGAATAGGCTGGTAAAAAGGGTTGAGGTACCCAGCAGTGGGTATAGGTTGGGTTGGGGTCGCACGGGCCTTGAGGTATTGGTTGGGTTAAGGTCGCATGGACCTGTAGCTGTGGTTGGGTTGTAGTAGCTCTAGCGCGGGTAGAGGTTGGGTTGTATTATGTCAGACCCAGACAGGGGTATAGCCAATCATGTATGTGATAATCAGCTGTGATAAGCAGCCTAATTGGCTTAAAATTATGTCTGTGCGACCCAACCTCAACCCAAGGCCCGTGCGACCTTAACCTAACCTATACCCAGTACTAGCGCAAAAAAAATGGGTTGGGGTTGGGTTACGGCTGAGGTATTACGTAAGGCAACCCAACCCTAACCCAACCTATACCCTTTTACCAGCCTATACCTGGAATGACACCTGTAGCTTCAAACGCTTTTAATATGTTATAACGCGTGAAGGAGGTGACCCAGGAGGCCCAGAAAAGCGGGAAAAAGTCACCTTTCCGCACAGGTATAAGGCCTTGGGCGCGGTGTAGATGGTTTGAGAGTTCAGTCGAATACGCTTTCGAAAGTGGCGAGAACAAGACAACGTCTAATGGCTGCAGTGAATGAGTTGAATGAGGTGGAAGTACCATCAGGAGGACCTTATTGCTGTGACAATAAGCTATAAACTCGCGGGAAATGTGGCTGCCATAGCCATCAAGGAGGAGGATCCGGTAACTTAGCCGCGCTTTCTTCCTCGTACGCCTTTTAAAAACCTGCTTAAGCTAGGCCAATCCAACGTCGTTATTGGACCACCTAGATCGACTTGTCGTGAAAAAAACCTGGTGTTTTCCAGGTTCTACGTCGCGTAACCAAGCATCGCGAAGTGCACCTTTTCCCTCAAAGATTACACCCGCATCTAATGCAGTTCCATCACCACAAATACATGCTAAGACAGTAATCCATTCACGGTTACCATCTTGTAAGGCCTGTGTGACCTTCTTTTGCTCCCAAAGTTGTTTTGAAAACACGCGTTTTGACTAGGCTGGTAAATGGGTTCGGGGTACCCACCGCTGGGTATAGGTTGGGTAGGGGTCGCACGGATTTTGGGTTGAGGCTAGGGTTGGGTCGCACGGGCTCCCAGTGATTATACGAAGAAAGGGACTCCCTTTCTTTGCTTTGCCTGCAAAATATTTAGCGCCCGCACGGACAGTCAAGTCCCTTTCTTTGCTTTTTCAAAGTCCCTTTCTTTGCTCTTCCCTAACTCGAATCTGGATGCAAATCTCGCAATACGTGCAGCAAGTAGTTTTCAACTTTTCTAGCTACTTTGCAGAGGGGAGCAGCTATTGTGGGGTTGGTAGAATACCCTCTCCGTATGAACACCTGGTGGAATGGCCCCGGGGGCCATTCCACCGCGATCGCTGATTGGCTGCAGCACCTTGCCTCACCAAAACTCAGCGGGGGCATTCCTCCAAGTTGCGGAGGAATGCCCCCTCTGCCTCGCAATTAATGCGCCAACGCAGCTCTCTCTACCAGCGCCTAATAGCGCGCCTATTGCGCAGCTAGGGCAAGCGCAAGACGCGTTCCTCTGCTGCCAGCAGAAGGAAGAAGACGCAGGCGCAGCAGGCGCAGCAGTAGCAGCAGTAGCTGCAGCAGCTATTTAGCAGCGCCGTAGCTGTAGCTATATTACCACAAATTGTAAAGAGATGCTTGTACAAGGCATCAGCCCACTTATTGTAGTGCTGCCTACAGGCGGTGGTAAGACGCTGCTTCCTGTAGCTGCTGCTGTACTTGATGACGCAGCCTAGCAGGAGAGCGGCAGGCCTTGTGTTACAATCCTAATTGTGCCCTTCTGCGCGCTTATTAAGGATCTGCTTACACGGCTGCGCAAGGCTGGCATCATGGCAATAGAATAGCAGGCAGGCGCAGAGGGCGACTACCAGAACCGCCGCACGCTAGCCTCAATCGTGCTCGCCAGCGCAGACTGCGTAGGGAGCTACAGCGGCTAGTTCCTCTCATACGCTGCTCTGTTAGCAAGACAGGGGGTGCTCCGCCGCGTAGTTATTGATGAGTGCCATGTAGCCATCACGGCTGACTCGTGGCGGACTGCGCTGCGCAGGCTCAAGGACATACGGCTGCTGCCGTGCCAGCAGGTGCTGCTCACAGCGACACTGCCGCCCTCGCTAGAGGCTCAATTCCGCGAGACTATGCTTATGCCTGGGGCAACTGTGCTGCGCGCTAAGACAACGCAGCGCCTAGACGCCCACTACGCTGTTGTCCAATGCCAGCGCCGCGCTGAGCTTCAAGCTATACGGTAGCTGTCCGCCTTGATTGTACGCTGATGGACGAGGCGAGGTGCATGCCCTACGCGCCACTGCCTCTGCTGCAGGAAGCAGAGAGCGCTGCTAAAGGCATTATTTACTGCCGCAGCAAGGCGCTCTGCGACGAGATTGCAGGCGTGCTAGGCTGCCTAGTCTACTACGCCAACATGGAGGGGAGCCGCAAGGAGGTGCTAGACAGATAGCAGCAGTTAGGCGGCCTAATTGTGAGTACGTCAGCGCTGGGTGTAGGCATGGACATCCCGCATGTACGCTTTACATTGCATGTAGAGAGGCCCTAGGGCATAGTCGACTTTGTGCAAGAGAGTGGGCGGATGCGGGCAGGCAGAAAGTCAGTTATTATGCTTGCACAGCCACGGCAGCAGCAGCAGCAGCAGCTAGCGCAGGAGATGGATAATAGTGAGGCTATTGAGGCCTTTGTACGCACTGCAGGCTGCCGGCGAGCAGTTATGAGCTAGTATATGGATGGCAGGCAGCTGTCCTGCGCAGAGCTCCAAGCAAGATCAAGAGAGGCAGCAGTAGGGGTAGCTACATGCGACAACTGCAAGGAGCAGCAGACTGGTAGGCGCAGGGCATAGCAGGACGAGCAGGCCGTACAGGCCGTACAGGAGCAGGCTGTACGTGCGAAGCTAGATGAGCTAGCCTACTCTACCTGCCCGTACTGCTGGGCTATTGTGCACGAGACGTTTGAGGGCAGAGAGGGCAAGGAGGGCGAGCGTGGCTGGCAAGAGCAAGAGGCATCACGGCATAGCCTCTGGCAGTGCCCGCGCGTAGCAATGGCAGATATAGAGGAGGTCCGCAGAGGGATCAGGTACAGCCGAGAGGTGGGTACGTGCTGGAAGTGCGGGATGATGGACTACCTCTGCGAGCGAGGCAGCGGCAGCAGCGGCAGCAACCAGCAGAATTGTGCGTGGCCTAACGTAGTCATACCGTTACTCTATGGGCTTTGGGCGGTTGTAGAGATAAAGGCTAGACAAGATAGCAGCAACGCTCTCGCTCGTACGCACACAACGCTAGGGCGCGTAGGATATAGAGAGCAGGATAGTAGTAGCGTAGGGTTTAGTAAGTGGATCAGTAGGCCGTATAGAGGTAGGAGAGTATGTGGTAGAGTTGTTGGGAACGGTGTAGCAGCAGTAGTAGCAGCTATATTAGAAGAGAAGAGCTAGATAGAATAGAATAGAGAGACTTCTCCCAGTGATTATACGAAGAAAGGGAGTCCCTTTCTTTGCTTTGCCTGCAAAATATTTAGCGCCTGCACGGACAGTCGAGTCCCTTTCTTTGCTTTTTCAAAGTCCCTTTCTTTGCTCTTCCCTAACTCAAATCTGGATGCAAATCTCGCAATACGTGCAGCAAGTAGTTTTCAACTTTTCTAGCTACTTTGCAGAGGGGAGCAGCTATTGTGGGGTTGGCAGAATATCCCCAAAGTATAGGCGTTGATGTTCGCGTTTCTTGCGCTAACCCAGCGACGCGTACCGCTAGCGCTGCAAGCAACATCAACAAAGTAAGTAGCAAGTGTAAGTCTAAGGAACCCTTAAAAGATATATCGAGAAACTACTCTACTGGACAAAATAGCTCAAGCAGAGTTAGCTGACGCAGCCGAGGCGTTGCAGCCGTGCTACCTGGCGTTGTCTGCGCCTGGGAAACCCTTCCACCACTATCCGACCCATCGTCCTCGCTGTCCTGCACCTCCTCAATCTCATACATGGCGGCTGGAGCCTCTGCCTCGATGCGCAGCAGTTTGTCGCCAATTGGCCCACCTGCAATAGCGTCTAACCCTAGCAGGCAATCCAGCGCCTGCGACGCGTGGTATACGTCTGGATTAACGCGCTTCACCACCTCAGTCCAGATCTTAACCTGAGGGACGCGCATGTCGCCCTCTATCCAGTTTTTAGCAATCGCGTCGTGAGGCATTAGGCAGAAACTACTCCAGCCTAGCATCTAGCTAATCGTATACCAAACGCAAGCTTTGTGTAAGCACTGCTTGAAGACCTTTCTCTCCTCCTCGCTTAGATTAGACCGGACCAGGGCCAATAGCACGGCCTGCGCTTAGGAACTTACCCAGCCCCGTCCGTCTCGATTGCGCGTCTTGTTGTTGCTAGACACGAGATCTTCTTGCCTAATCTCCTCTTGTTTCCGGACGTAGGCCTGGCCTAAGAGAGCCAATGCCCAGCGGTACTTGATAGGCAAAGTAGCCAAGTCGCTCTCCAAGCAATTATAACTGTTCCAAGCAATACAGAATGCCGTATCTGTACTATCCTGGCCCTGCGACTGCCGCTGTATAGAGGACAGAGGGTTCTCCCCTTGGCTACTGGGAAGTACGCGGCCGTCTCTAAAAGGCGAGCCGCGGAGTTGCCAGTCGTAGAAGAATTGGGCAGCACTGGCTCGAGATGAAGGGTTGCCGAGCTCGCGGGCCTTCTGTAGCATGGCGCAGGCATTAGAGTAGGGCGTTTTGTATGTAGAGTAGAAATCCTTAGGAGGTGCAGCCGTAGATTTACTACCGATAGCTGGCTCCTTGGTAACCTTCTGCGTAAAAATCCACGATACATGTTGCTTGTCCTCGTGCAAGATGGAAGCATAGGCAGCATGCTCTAGACGAGGGGCCTGGGAGGCCGGGGCGTCAAGGCCAAGCCTACGCCGTTTCTTCTCCCGCACCTCGTCAAGCTTCTGCTTCTGTCTTTTCTCTGCTCGGCGATTGTTATTCGTGACTGTCGTAGTATATACGATGGGCTCCGGGTGCGCATCTGATAGACCCTCCCCCTCCGACCGCGCATCCGGTAGCTCCTCCAAGCGCCGTTCAACCGTGTGTTCTGACGCAGACGGTGAAGCAGGAGTTGGCGAACCAGGAGCAGGTACTTCTTTCATGGGTTGTGACTGTGACCAAGGCAGATATGCTCGCCTCGCTCTCGGGCGTAAGGCCGCAGAAGACTGTGGTTGCGCCGACGGCGGTTCGTCCGTGTCAGCCTTCGAAACGCGCTGTGCCGCAGCGACGAGGCAGGACTAGCCCTCGTCGGAGAGCGCATCACGAGGAAGGGAGCGTCGTAACAACTAGATCGCGGCCAGAATAGATTGAGCAATGAATACTGGGTTGCATACGCTCGTCTCATCTGGCACTAACTATCCTGCGCTGAACGGGCCGCCAGACGCGTCCTGCTGTGCACTTGACGGCGCGGCTGCCTGGCGGAAAAACAGTCTCTCGTAGTCTTCGTTGGGAGGCTCGTACTTGAGGTTGTACGGGTGCGTATTGTTGCTGGTTGGGGGAAAGCTCTAGGGACCACCGTCGAACCTCCTTGCTATATGGCCAAGAACCGTCTTCCACTCGGGTTCTTGCGTGCTCTGGGTATAATACGCCTCTCTTGCAGGAGAAAACATTTCTTTTGCAATCTTGTTGCTGACCTGTAGCATGCAAAAGAAAGTGGTTGGGGTAGAGGAAGGGTGACTTGCGTTCCGGGCCAAAACGCTAGTTAGGGCCGCACGGTCGTACCACAACATCACACCAACCAGCCCCGTCGGAGAAAGCCAGGCGTAATACCGGCGTGTTGATCCCTATCAAAGCCTAAACTCTATGTGCGTTACTATATGGTGTGGCCAGCACGCGTGCGTCTAAAGCATGCAAGATAGAGACGTTTGCGCAGCTCTTCGAACACCTTCCTGAGCTCCATGTCCTTGTATGTAGGCTATGCACAATAGCTATACCCCCTCCGCAGCTAGTAACCCATCTTAAAGAACAGCACCCTAAGGTTGCTCCCAGCAAGCGGAAAAGCGTTGCAGCCGCCGCAGACGCGCTACCAGACCTCGCATAGGTGCCAAAGGACGTATGCATCCCCAGACCAGCGAAGCAGGCTATTCACCCTCTTCCAATTTGTGGCAATGGATTTGTATGCGCGGTACAAGACTGCTGGTATACCTGCACTACAATGGTTGGTATTCAAGTGCATGCTAGAAAGGAGCATGGCTGGTTGAACGATCAGAGACGAGGCGGCGATGTGAGGAAGAAGAAGAAGCAGCCGAGGAACCGCGTTTGGAGAGACACACAGGGCTGCCAGCGGCTGTTCAAAGCAGCAGGATGGCCAGCCTACTTTGCCGTAGCAACCACGGCCGGCGTGGCGGACGCTGAGGATATATCGCACCATGTCAGGGCAGATCGCCAACACCATCGCGAACAGCGACAGGCAGCTGCCGAGCAGGCGACCATCGAAGAGAGCTGCCGAGCCCAAGCAGATCCATGGCTCGAGCTGACTGAGTGGGTGCCGCATCTCCAAGGCTGCTCGAGAGCAGCACTCCTGAGCGCAGTGGCGGTCCCCAGCGAGGGCAAGGCCGGCGACGACCGCAACCCCATGCCAGCCAAGCCGGAGTTAGCAGAGACGTGTCGAGCCATGCGGAGGGTGATCAGGGCTGCCTTTGCTGGTTGTCGTGCCGAGGTCGTAGGCAGGCTCACACTGGAGGTGATTGAGAGGCGCGAGACGGGCGCGGAGTCGAATGAGCGACCCTTTTACGCGCGGCACAAGGTGCAGACGGTGAAGAAGTATAGTGAAAAAGTGGTCCAAGTGCTGTGTTATCTCTGGCGTACCTACGAGCAGCCGGAGCGGCCATCCTACTGGCTTACTGCCCGGCAAGAAGCGCTGCTGTGGTCGCTGCAGCAGATCGCGAGTTCTACCCAGGATCGGAAGAGGGAGAAGCTGGAGGCGCGCTGTCTCGAGCTCTGGATAGCCCTTCTTGACCACTCGCTGGTGGGCGACGAACACAAGAGCGGACTGCTCAGTGGCATTGCCGTGCTGGGCCTCAAGCCCGACTACCACGGCGGCGGCTGGGTCCCTGCACACGACTTCTCCCCTGTGCTGTCCGCGCTCATCACGACCTCCAAGGTGCTGGTTGTGCACTATGCGCGTCAGCAGCGGGACACAGCGCTGCAGAAGGATCCGGACACGGCGTTGACCGTCTACGAACTGGTCAGGGAGATGGCGGAGCAGTTCATGACGCTGTCCGACTTCCGAGGGACGCCCAGCCCCATGAACCGCATGCTGCGTCTACGTGCCCTGGCTCGGGCGCAGGCAAAGAGGCGGAACACGCCAGGGGTGGTTGCGTGGGACCGAGACCGTCTCCTCATCGACCAGCAGAGCTTCTCGCTAGCCGACCTCCAATCCATGGTAAAGGGGCTGTGCGAGACGGTGCGCGTACAGCTACTGAGAGACGTCTTGCTGCTGGACTTGGACAATGCAGACGATGTGCGGCCAGGGACGACCGCGCTGCCCGAGCTCTGCATGGACAAGTTGGTCGATCAACCAGCCGAGCTGGCGGCCGGGTGGAGCTTCCTCAAGCACCCACAGAACCAGCTGGAGCGGTGGCAGGACTGGCTGCTAGACCGCGTGATCGAAGAGGCGCCGCTGAGGCAGAGATTCATCCG